>CM046306.1:12322177-13022463 GCA_025267735.1 Mactra quadrangularis
CTTGTTGAAAAACAAATTGACTATTTTGTTGCAATAAAGCTGACAGCAGCTTTCTTTAGAACTAGATAATATGTTAAGTTATATGAAAATGGACCATATATTTTGAACTCTTAAGTCATGAACTGCTTTTAATAAATGAGTAAGATACGTTAACAGATACAAATTAAATGTATACAGAAAAATCAAATAAATATGTCTTTTTTCTGATAAATTTATAAACATATTTGAAGCAAAAGAGCTAGCATTGTTTTGCTTTTTAACATTAATTGTGCCTTAACGAGAATGTCTTTTAAAATAAAAGGCAGTGGAACTTATGTGAATTTAAAAAGTAAGATACGTTACCTTTTTAGGTTTACGTATGTGACCATTTGATTGTTGTCTAAACAAACTAAGTTTAATTTTAGATTATCGTTTTGAAGTGTTTGTAAGCAAATGCTTGCATATTTTTGCTTATTGATTACATTTTCCTTTAGTAAGATACGTTATTATTTACCTTATTCAAATTAAGTGATTAAACCTTACACTAGAAACATATATATTAGCGGCATTAGAACTGGGTTTTTAGTGTGTTCTTACATTGACTTTTGTGCTACGGTTGTATTGTTTTATTAGCGTGAGTACTACCTGAATAAAACGAATTGGTTAAGAAACACATTTAAATTTAAAAAAAAGCTTTGTTTTTATTGTTAAATCAAGGAAAAATATAACTTCATGTCATAAGAAGTATGTGAAAAGTTCTCATAAAGTTTACCGTCATACTATGAAATACCTTTTAATAAATAATGATTAGATTTGTGATTGTCCATCGGTTCTAGAAATTTTATTTTTAAAAAACTTAACGTATCGTATTTTACATTTATACTACCTGTCGTTAAGCCATGACAACTTTCAATACAGTCCTTTATAAAATCTCCGATGCGTATTTTCTACTTCCAAAAAGGTTGAAGTTAAAGATTATAATGATAAAAGATGTGAAACTCTTACTTCATTTTTTATCAATTGTCAAATCCTAAATGTCCACTTATTTGGCATCGAGTGAGGTATGTAAATTATCAATCGTGCGGTCGCATTGTTATCACTGAAAAGTAGTCAAATTGAGTTTTATCTAATGTCCTTGTGTGTTTGTTTGAAGTGCGCGTAAATACCATAGACATCATTCTACCATCCAAAAACTTATTGATAAATACCTAAAAACCGTTGAAAACTTGTGGGACTGGTTAAAAGGGAGATTGGACGCCAACCACAACCAGGCAATCTGCAAGAGCTTTAACGTCTGATTGTCCATGTATACGACACTGTTCTACAGCATGCAGTACCTGTTAAATTGTGTCAGGTATAATAATGGACTTGACGTGAACGTTAGAATAGAAAACTAATAATTCCGTTATTATTTAACTATAAAAATAGCTATTTATCTAGTGGCGGTTTATAACTGTTGAGTAGTGTTTTGCAAAATTAATATGGTCAATACAAAGAATTAGTGTTACATGACACAAATCACACTATTATTCTATTGTTTAAATTACTACAGAACAAAACAGAACAGAACAGAACAGAACATACACTTTATTAAACCCAGGTTATATACAACATGGGATAAGAACTATAAGAAATACCATACCGCAGGTTTTAGTTTCTTCTGTATACTCTTGTGAGACACAATTGATTGTTGATGTATTAAATTCGTCACATTTATAAACTTGTCCGTGTCCATGAATACCATTAAATGTCTCATTTGGAGCTCCTACTAGCAACCTATAATGATGAAATACATATAAAACCAACGTATATTCTATTAGTCATCTTCTTCATTTCGTTCACGGCTACACAGTCAGACCAGTCTTGTGGATGAATTGTATGGTCCGTCTGAGTTCAACTACAATACCATACAGTTTCTCCAGTTGTCTCAGTCGGCCATATTGCTAGTCTTTCCTGGTGGTGTCTTTCACAGGTTTGAAGGATGTGCTCAGTGATTTGGCCATCCTCATCGCATGGGCATGTAGCTGTCGGTGCCAGCTTCAGCTTTTTATGCATATGTACATATTCCATTAGTATTAGTAGACAATTTATTTTCTTTTACTATTACAGTACAACATCTGCAGAGCGGCCCTCTACAGAGCAAATCCTCTGCACTGTAGCAGCTTTTGATACTTCCCATTGTTGTGGTTTAACCTCTGCTGAACAACAACTTCTGAACAGCAGCAGAATCTAGTCCCATCCAGTGGGTGTTGCTCAAGAGAGGTTGTACTGTACTCGATTGCCCTTTATCCATAAATCAAGCACAAATACATAAACAGAGGTTGGTTAATATTGTTAATATTAATGTAGATTTACGCACTAAATTGTACGCAAATCGAGTAAAAAACTAATGTTAGGAAAAGTTCTTTGAGGCGTGCTTTTGTTTTAACTATACGTATACTGAACTAAATAATGAACGCACCACTAGATGGAACCCTTTTGTTTCAGTCGACTCTTGACATTAACTTCCCCGATCATCGAGTCACACACAACTGTTAACATACGGCGCAGATTGCAGCCACAGCATACAGTGTATAATCCGAACAGGAACTCAATAACACCTGAGTGAAGTAAAGCCATCGCAGGTAAATTTCTTTCTTAGGGAAATTAGCAGTGTCCCTAGTGGGATTCGAACCTAGGACCTCGATCTCGATCCCTTAGCGCGTGTCCTACCACTGTACCACTGCTCCAACAATAATACGGCAACACAGAACAATTCTTGGTTGCTAAGTGACCAGTAAAATTGCTTATTTCAACTGGTAGCCGTTAAAGTGTATATACCACACTAGTTGGCGAGCACTTTCTACGAGGCCATGTATCCTCAAGTAAGACAATACACTGTTTGTATCAAGGATACGACCATATCATTGTTTAATGTACACCAATCAGCGTGTGCCTGTAGCCTGTTCAATTACCCTAAACGTTTCAAAACGTTCCGTAACGATTCATTCGGAACTCCTCGGCCATTCGCTGCGAATAATCTAATCTAATAAACAAATATACGATCGTTAAGGCAAAGAGTGATGTTTCAAAATTTATGGACTAAAAACGAAACATCACTCATTGCCTAAACGATCGTATATTTGTTTACCATTTTATGTTGAATTAATTTTGAACAGATCAAATGCTGAGTGTCACAATAAATTAATTAAGAACAGGAAAGAAACTAAAAAAAATTACAAGAAAATTATGCAGATAACGCAAAATCAAATGTCAGCGCAACGTAATATTAACGCATTATTTTTTGGGGACGGTCTAAGTCACTGACGAAGGATCTGACACCATATACAACAAAAGATTTTGTAGACCATCACTTATTATGGTCCTATTTTATAATTGTACATTAATACGTTTGTTACTATATATAGTAACAAATGTGACAAGTCTACACGGACATTACGCGACTTTTTCCCGTATTATGCGATTTTGGCCGCCTGCAACTCGCCCATTATGCATAATAGGCGCCGAGTGCTTGCACGCGCACTGATTACGTCATCAAGTAGCCGTAATTAGCTTCGAACATGGCGGCCGAAAGAATTTTTGAGTCTTTGTCAAATAGAATTTCACTGTCAGGATAGATTATACAAAAATATAAGACACAAAAAAGATTTATCTGAGATTTTACAAATACATAATTTCATTATAAATCACTTACTTCACCATTCAAATTCAACAGACACTCAACCGTTGACGCTGTCAAATACCAAACTCCGAAATTCGAACTGAATTCCTTTCTGTGTTCAATTTGACGAATATCCAGCCATTATACAGTAAATGCGTAGGTTGACTACTGTTTTACCAAAGCCAAGCCATGCATAGATTAAATATAATGGAACTGGTTTCTAGAAATAATCAGCAACGCCTATGCCATTTTCGGAAAATCCATGAATCATTGAATGACTCATCCCTTCCTTTCAGAGCCTTGTGTATTTCCATACATAATCCTTACATCCATATCGTCAATTTAAAGTTTGAAAAACACATATACACTAGTAATTACGTTCCAGTCTCCTGATAATGTCGTTTTAATCCATGATAAATGAACGTATATTCGTCACAAACGTTTAAAAACATGACCGCCATTTGACAACAAAGTTTACATTAGATTCTACGTCATTGTTTTATTACGTCATCAAAGTACTGATTCGTCCTCGGAAAATTCGTCAGTTATTTATTCGTCCCTGAATAAAATGTTTTAGTTTACTAAAAACCGAGTCCGGATTCTGAACAAACGTATTAAAGACGTTAATGATTAGTTGCTACTCGCCATTATGCGATAATCACCCTCGAGTCCATAATAGCCTTCGGGCCAAAGGCCCTCAGGCTATTATGGACTTCATCGGGTGATTATCGCATAATGGCGAGTAGCAACTAATCATTAACCTCTAATTTATACAAGTATTAGCATATCCAAAAATGCTTGAAATCGTCGTTTAGCCGTGTATTCTCTTTAAAGTATAAAGATTCAAGTAATATGCAGATCAAACAGTGCATGCCTATACAGTAGAGGGTTTTAAATCAGCTCTTCAGAAGCTCGACTAGAGCGCCTCCATCCCCGTCAGATATAAGACATAATCATATATTTATATGTTTAACATTGAATTTAGAGGTTAATGATTAGTTGCTACTCGCCATTATGCGATAATCACCCGATGACGTCCATAATAGCCTGAGGGCCTTTGGCCCGAAGGCTATTATTGACTCGAGGGTGATTATCGCATAATGGCGAGTAGCAACTAATCATTAACGTCTTTAATACGTTTGTTCAGAGTCCGGTCTCGAATTTTAAGTAAACTAAGAACAATTATTTTGGGACGAATAGATCACTAGCGAATTTTCCGAGGACGAATCAGTACTTTGATGACGTAATGTAACAATGACGTAGAATATAATGTAAACTTTGTTGTCAAATGGCGGTCGTGTTTTTAAACGTTTGTAACCAGTTAACTTTCATTTATCAAGGATTAAAACGATATTATCAGGAGACTGGAACCAGTATATGTGTTTTTCAAACTTGAAATTGAGGATATGGAGATAAGGATTATGTATGGAAACACATACATTCAGCGGGAGGAGTCATTCATTGATTTACCGAAAATGGCATGGACGTTCATGATGATTTTAGAAGCCAGTTCCATTATATTTAATTTATGCATGGCTTGACTTTGGTAAAGCAATAGTCAACCTACGCATATACTTTATAATGGCTGGATATTCGACAAATTAAACACGGAAAGGAATTGAGTGCAAATTTCGGAGTTTGGTATTTTACAGCGTCAACGACAACGGTTGAGTCTGCTGAATTTGAATGGTGAAGTAAGTGATTTATAATGAAATTATTTGTAAAATTACAAATAAGACTTTTTATGCATTATAGTTTTGTTGATTATGTGCGTCAAAATCTAAAATTCTATTTGACAAAGTCAAAGACTCAAGAATTCTTTCGGCCGCCATGTTTGAAGAAACTGCTGCTTGATGACGTAAACAATGCGCGTGCAAGCACTCGACGCCTATTATGCATAATGGGCGAGTTGCAGGCGGCCAAAATCGCATAATACGGGAAAAAGTCGCGTAATGTCCGTGTAGACTTGTCACATTTGTTACTATATATAGTAACAAACGTATTAAAGTATTTTTATGCATGCCTTCACTGGAAATGTAAACGTTAAAATGAATGTATCATATTGCTTTGTATAAGTGGAAAATCATGGACATATTGTCTAAATTTGAAATAAATATCTATCTATCTATATAGATAATAACGTCATGATATATTTTTACTGCCATTAGAAGTCACCGACTATTGAAATTTGTTAGATATCATGTAGAGTGATAGACATATTAACTTTTTCTTGAATACAGTATCTTTCTATCTTTATCATGTTATCAAAATTCTTCAAGCTATGTTACATATATACGGATGATAAACTTGGATTATTGTAATAAAATTATTTGCAGTAGATGTTAATTTGTTCTCGAAATTTCAATTTTTCAAGAAGTGTTAGGAGCCACCGTGTATATCAAAGATAAAGAAAAAGACAACAGCAAAATGTATAATCAATTAAAATTTTGCAATTTTACATATACTTAACTTACAGTTTGTTAATGAAAGATTTATCTCGGTTTCCTTTTTGTGTCCATCCAGGTTCTTTTACCATGGCAACAGAATATCCAAATTGTGATCCATTCTCACCACGACCTATACCAACTTTTTCAACTTCCACATTATAAGATTGCACGACAATTATTGTCAATGAGAAAACATACACCAAATAAATCACACCGTTATTTAGATATAAAGAAAACATTTTGTCACCATAGATTCACCACAATGTATCGCCTACTTCACGATGATAACAAAATTACAATTTAAATATCACCTATAATCTGTTTATTCACCACAAATTTTATTTTCTATCCCAATCCACGAACAATATTTGAATACTCGTTTTATACCATTCAGCATTTAGTTCGGTTCAACATAAACTCGATCTGATTTGTCCAATGAAAGCAAATTACGAACTCAAACGAACAGTTACGATTGATACCGACAATACACGATTAGATCTATAGCGTAAACGTTCTAAAGCCATGGAAGAGTCCATTTAAAAAATGATAATTATATGCATTGCACAATCTAGACTGCTTCAAACAGTACAATACACAGAAAATTAATACTGTACGTATAGTTCTTTAATTGTGCCTAGATATATTTTGATCTATTGAGGAAGACACAAAAAGGAAGTGAAATTTTCCTTGTTGACATGTTCCTTACGTATAACATGTGATGAATATTTCTACAAGAGCCCTTCACTTTCCTTCTTAACATCACTTGAATGTAGGTCAAATATGCAGCTGAATCAGGGAAAAACAGTGACAACAATATTTTTGTTAAGGAAGTTCTGATTCTCTCTGTTTTCTAAATTCATGTGCGCTAATAATTCTGCTATTTTTACATTGGGTTTTCAAATGTTTAGTAGCGGACTGTAGTCTGGATTACCTGCTCCTTACCACTTTCGTTATCGGGTCAGGCAAAGTACAAAAATGGCCGCGCCCTCAATTTATATTCAAGTTACAACCTGTTTTTTCTTTTTCTTTATTTCGCATGATCATTTTCTGACGACTGTAAATGAAGTCAGAGTTAAGGTATCTACTGTAGTTGCACTAGGATCATTTGATTTAGGTCTTTATATAGAGGGTTGTTTTATTTGAAAATATGATTATCCGATATTTTGTACAAGATACTGAAGATTACATTAAGTCGCGCATGCGTAGTTAAATGGGTAGTTACTATTGCACTTTAACTAATTCGCTTTACGCGTTAGCATGCAGACGTTGCAGTTTGTGCAATTAAAGTATATCAGATCTGGTTTGAGCATTTCTATGGTCGGCAATTATAAGCAAAAGTTTACTTCGAAACGCTTCCGTTTGTTGTATAATTCCATGTTTACATAGTATTACTCCATCTAACACCATGTCTGACATCGTAATGACCGTAAAATTATCTGTTTGTACCTTAACTTTTGAGGTTCATATCTAATTTCTAACCGTAAGAAAGAATAGTGAGTCATACATTCTATTAAAAATTTCAAGGTAGAATTGATACTTTTTAGACAAAATTTAGATTTGCAACATTATATACAAAAAAGCCTTCGATTTAATGGGGTCGATAAGTGTCATTTTTCACGACAATTTTTCACTTTGTGATACAAGCACCAAATTTGGTACAGTTGTTGTACATAGTGTGTAGTTTACAAAAAGCACGATTTCCACCTCCAAATTCAAGATGGCCGCCATTTTTTCAAGATGGCCGTCGATTATAGGAATTTTTGTCCTGATCATAGTAAATAGCAGTTTTTATTGTATTTTATTAAAGTATATATATATCAAAGTAATTTCATTATTTTATGACTAATACACAATTCTGTTAATTTTTAAAAAAAAAATCCATTTAATGGCTGTCAATTCAAAATGGCGGCCATTATAAGACGCTCAATAATTTTATACACTAACGCTTATTCTCTGGTGAAATTCATTGCATTTAATTGATTCAGAACATTTCTTATTTATAAGAATATATCTCAAAGTAAAACCAGTGCATCTGGTGACATCACTACAGTGAAACATAGGCATCCGGCACGATTCTGGATCGAAAACATTACATATATGACCGCCTGTGCTGTGATACTCAGCATGTAGATCAGTGTCAGTTTATAGTATGCTTACTACTGTATTGGTACAGGATATCTTTCTTTGTTTGTGTGCCATTAACTTAAACAGGTTTCTGTAAATTATATTAAAGTGTCCCAAATGCTATCATAACAGCCCCTTTTTATATTATATAACTATCGTTAGTCGACGTGGAGGAGCCAATGTTAACAGGGCTTACCACAACGGTGTACAGCTCACACGGAATTCAAATAATACTGAATGAACCATTGGGTTAGATGTAGGATATTCTTTCCATTGGCACACATTTAGGAATGATGATCCCGGACTACTATGAATTAAATTCAGTGGCATTCGTATCAATTAGTACAAATCAGAAATTAATCCGTTATCATCCATGACTACGGTTTTAATACAAACTACTTTTTAACATATTCAAAAAGTACTACATGTCTCAGTAGCTACATATATATTTTAGTCAGTACCCAACCGATTTCCTTCTTCTGTAAATGTGTGGTCAAGATATTTAAAAGTATATACCGATAGTTGTATCACATATCTCAATGTGCTTTACGGTAAAGCAGTAAAGATATTCACTATAAAGCAGAAAATGTCTACAAAATCCATAATGTATTTCTATAACAACCGATTTGAAGGAGTGCTGCTGTCTCTATCAGACATATACAAAGTTCAAGTCTCCCCAAAATTGTTAGTAGCTCAAATGAACATTCTATATTAAATTCAGATTGTTTTTAGGTTTAATCCGTCTTTGCTCGACGATGGAGCTGATATCAATGACTCTTTGTAATGCAATAGTGCAAATTATCAAGAAACTTCCTTCATCAAATGATTACTATTTGCAAATTTGCTAGATAACGAGCAGCCTCACAGAATAGTCATTTGTAGCCACACAACCAACAAACTCTATACAGGTCAGAAACATCAGCTGACCGATACTTTTCAGACTACGGTCATAATACCTGACAATCAACCTATTTCCGATGCAATTATTATTTATGGATTCTTTCCTCTTTTTCTTAGAAAGCATTAAGAGCCTTTGGATAATATGCTATTGAAGATTGATTACATATGTGATTGCATATTAATCAAAATATAAAAGGACGCATGCGTGATATTAGTTTTTGATGTTTTCGAGTGTCAATTTGATGCAAAAGAGAGCGCCATAGAGTAGCAATTAAAACAAAGTTACCACCAATTGGTAAAAAGTTGTATTGGTAGTGACAACAAGATGGAACTACATTGGGTTCTGATCTGGAAAAAAATACTAAGCGTGTGTTTTGTCATGTTGTGACAATATGTGAGATTTCACTATCAAATGCATCCATCAGTTTTACTATAGAATGGACCCTTGTAGTCACGATGGATAAGATTCAATCCACTTTATACTATAAAGCAACAAGCAAAATATGTTATAATAAAGCATGTGTGACTAATGATGTTGAAATAAACGTGTTTGTATCTCTAAAAATGTGCAGATTTGATAAATATTGGATTAAGTTTGGTCAGGGCTGGTAAATAAGGAGGTTACCAATACACAAAATGACGGCTCTGAAAAATCTAATAGAATGTTGTTCTTTCACGATTTAACTGGTAGTCATTTTATGTCAGTCTTTGAAAAAGCTAAGTCAATATTTACCAGACAGGATCAAGATTTCAAAACACTTCAGATATTTGTCATAATTATGTGCGATTAGAACAGTCTTTTAGACAATGTTGCAACGTTAGCTTAACTTGTCTGTCCAAGAGCAGATATCTTATGATGCAAATCCACATACAAGGGCGTCTTTCTATCAACATGTCAAAGGTTCTGTCTTCCACGTTGCATGTATTTTTGGTCAATCGATGGTTATTAAGATCAAAATCAAGTCGACTGGCTCTGGTAAAACAATAGCGAATGGTAAGAGCTATTGGCCAACCTTTCACCGATTGCCAAAAGTTGTCATCAGTTAATCAAATGTGGTGACAAGAGAGAATGTCATGAGCGATGCTAATGCTATCGAGTCAGTTTTACATAAACACGTTTATGTGCTTGCATGTGCAAATAAGGATATCATCACAAAGATTAAACCATGTAATGTTTGCATTCATATAATTATCACAACAATATTTGAACTATCTATACGACCTTGACCTTTAATTGTTGACTTCTAGACATGTGTGCATCACGCGTTATTGTTGAAACTTTAGTTTTTAACAAGGATTATGAGAATCCTTGCTTCAGTTTCGTGAAATGTGTTAAATTTTTGATAAATCACTTTATACATATACCTTCTCATTTGACATTGACCTTTGACCTACACAACACGTGGACAACATTAAGCATAAACATAGTAAACACTTGATGAAGGCAATCTAATATATGTATTCATAATTCATTGTCAAAATAATAGTCTCAAATAAACTAATTGTTTGATTATTTAATTAGTATTTACAGGGTATTAACATCCTCCTTGGATCAAGGTCAAGGTCACGATAAATGTCAATTAATGCCTAAATATTTGTCAAAGGTTCTATCAAGTTAATTTGAATAATAACTATTTTCTGTTTGCATCTCGAATCCTACATGATCATTAAAATGATTCAAAAGTTTGAAACAATTTTCTCATGTACATTTGTATGTTACCTTTACCATGACCTTGACCTTGAAAGTATATCACATGATGTAAATCAATGTCTTAACATGGTTTACAATTGTAGAATGCAAAAAACACTATAACGTATCATCCTATAATACATTTAAAGCGGTAAAAAGAAGTTTAGTCGTTTTGGGATACTGATTCCCAGGCGCATGCGCAGAAACGACGGCCATCTTGAAATTCAAAGTGGAAATCGTGTTTTTTGTGAATGGTAGACCATGCAGTTCATCTGTGCCAAATTTGGTGCTTGTATCACCAAGTGAAAGATTGTTGCAGTTATCGACCCCACTAATTTGGAAATGTAAGCTTAAGATGCATTAGAATAATTCTTATGCTTCACAGTTGATAGATGTCTTTCATTAAAAACACTACTTGGTGAATATATATTATACGCATGTATATATGTATGTGCTAATACATATGAATGTAATAATATGCATATCACTTTAATACTGTCAACCCTAAAAACAATCAGTGCTTTCAGCGATTTGATTAAGATTTCTTAACAATATCGATGAAAGTATCGATACTGAATTTTGTGATAACAGCAATAATATCAAAAACACGAGTCTCAGATATAATTTAATATCAATATAGCAATCCTAACGTTAGATTTGACCAAAAATTCAAGTTTAATCACCAAATGGTAGTTCTTACTTGAAAATAGCGGTTGCTATGGAAACGGGTTTTACATACATAAATTAGTTCTTCTGTCGTTAAAATAATTTTGAATCTAAAAAAGTAGACCTTCTTGAAGTATTTTGTTACAAAATTAGTGTATTATTTCTCCATAATATGGTTTGGAAATTAAAAGATATACATGTAATTGTAAAAAATCGACATTTTTCTGCTTTTTTATGTTTTTCGGTTAATTTCACGAATTTAACTGTATTTTAGCGGATGGTTTTACATATATTTCTAAAGGTCAGTGCCTCAGCTTTGATTTGACACTAATTATATTATATATTACTATGTTTGTTTATCAGGCCTAAGTTTTTAATGCATTTCTGGTGTTTGAGTTTTACGATTTTCTGGACAAATGTGTACGCATGCAGCTGCGTATTCTGCGAACTGGTAGCTACGCGCCTGTGTTAGTGCACTCCAAGTGCAACAATCATGATTAACCTCTGCATACGAAAATGATCGCAGAACAGTCGTTGATTAATACATGTACGTGCACGGATGAGCAAGTTTATAATGTGAAAAGGGAAGTAACTGTTCCAGTTAAATATACAATACAAACTAAGAGTGGTCTCCCTTGTTTTAATCAGTTTTCGCGACTACGTAAATAAACGTGATACACAATATTTTCTCCAATTTTAATTGAATGAAATGGCTGAAAAAGAAGATATTTGTTCAGAATCAGATAAAAGAAAACAATTTGGTAACAGATTCTTGACAGATCCTCAAAATGTGTTTGAGCATAATGCTTGGTAACAAACTTTCTTTTATTGAATTAGATTTAAAAAACATAGTCTGCTCAGCCTCAGTCTCAAGAGACATACGTGCATGTGTGCATCTAGTCTGATCTTGGTGTTGATGTTCCTTAGATAAGTCTGGTTAAAATTGTTGTCTCTCAGTGATGATTGGTACTTGAGTAACTGGTAACTAGTAAGTCACTGTGAATAGGTGAGCCGGCTCTAGTTCTGGCTTCCAAAACTTAAAGTCATAAAAGTGACGAGAAATAAGAACCATCATGATATCAAATAAAGCAAAAAAATTGCATAATAGTGATCTTTGGTCATTAAAATTACTAACTATGAATTAAAAATGCAGCGATTACCATCCATCACACAGATGACGACGGATGAAATAACCCAATTTTCCTTTCAGAGGCCATTTCACGGAAATGGCCGATAAGACTCGTACGTCATCGGAAAATTACGACAGTTGCTAATTTGCATATTAAACGGTGTTCCGGTAAAAAAACGTGATCATGACAAATGTCAAAGCTTGAAATATGCGGCACATACTTTGGTTTACCTTATTAAAGACACAACTTATTGCAAATTTTGACATCTGTGTTGCACGCTTTTTTCGGGCTAGATATAACGGTAGTATTTCAGTATGTTACGATTAATGAACATACTTTCTGAGGCCCTGCAATGACTACATGAACCTAGTTCAAATGCAGTGTTGATAATGATCGTTTCATCACACACTTGAAAAATATTCATAATTGGCAATGATATTTGCTGTTTTGGGTTTGAGTTAAAATCTTTGATGCAACTGAAGTGATTTAAATCTGTCAATACAAACGGCGAGCAATCGGGTACAGCCGCCCGATTAGCTAAGTTGGTAGCTCGCAAGTCTACTGATTGAGGGGTCGTATGTTTCATTTTAGAGCGGGGCATACTCTCGTGGAGCTTGGTTATGAAATTATTTCTACGGCCATTCTCCCTACTACCAATTATTTTTAATAATGTAGCGCAGTTGTCAGTCCCTGATGAAAGTATGCGCTTAGTAGGTGGTTAAAAGCTAAATCTAGAGATTTAGCCTTTCCTGGAGTAGTGAGCCGGTTGACTGACCACCGTGATATAACTTATATAATGTGAGCAACGGCGTTAAACCCCCAAAAAACAAGTAATCGAGTGCTGATACCACAGTGGATAAACAATTATGTTTTCCCGACTTGTTTTATCGCCATTTGTGACCCATATATGGACGGTTTAGAGGGTTTGGTAGCCAAGTTTTGCACTGTGCAAGTACGCACTCAGGTATCAGCTCACGCTGATGAAATCTGGGGTTGCCTCGTGCCAGTCTCGCAAATGCCCTCCTGTCTATGTATCTTGGATCCCTCCAAACTCCCCGATTGCATAACATAGCCAAGAAACACACTTAGAGGCATTTTCTTTATCTTGAATACAAGATATGTCTATCTTTATTCCCTTAAGGCCACCAGTCCTAAGTGCTCATTTGTTATACATGGTGAACAGAATCATTCAGGACAATCAATAAACCCCTGAAAATGCTGTGTTCTAGGTGGTGGAGGAAGTTTTACAACTTCAATAACAACATCCCAATTTCTGTCACGAATGAAAGACCTTAGTACTTCATGTTGATCATTTGTGACAAACATAACTATCCTTCTTCTAGCCATTTTACTTGGCTGTATTTTGTTTTATAGTAGGATAAAATGAGTTTATACAAGAGCAATGATTATTTCATAAAAAATGTATAGTTTGCATAAACATGTATAATTTATATTTACCAAACAACCAAATTCAAAATTTACCTATGAACGGGCCTCAATTTATTTCACCTGCCAGCAAACACGAGAAAGTCATGAAACATGTAATACTTGAAATTTTCACGACTATTATGATATAACCACTATACTACAATTTTCCTTTGATGTCCAGGATTTATAAGTTGTGTCTTTAAATATGCGAGTCACGTGACTTACGGAAACGATCGGTAATTTTCGGCGCGGATTTTAAATCTTGTAGGACATGGCATGTCTTAAAATATTTATGAAATTTCATAATTGAATTAAATCAAGAGGCGGATACTTTTTAATTTTTTTTAACATGTCAAAAACTATTTAAATATAAATACAATATGTCAATAATGTTTTTTTTGCAAAACTAATTTTCTTTAATTTCGTCACTTATATATCTTTAATAAGTGGGATTAAGCCACTTTTTTAACATTTTGATTTTCATCAGATGCAGCATTAACCGTTCTTAAACAGTGTAAATACGGGTTTGCTGAGGACCTTAAGCTAAGCCAGCTCTAAAATAAACAGCATTTCATACAAAGGTGCCTGTCGCATCTAAAAGCCAAAATTTTGTTTATTACATTTTTACAAAACAAAATTTTGGCTTTTAGCTGAAACTTTTGTATTTGGTATTTTTATGATAATTGGAGCATGTTTAAGTAAAACTTAATAACTATTTGGTGTTTTGTAATGTGATGGGCATCTGTGATTATATACAAATCATAAGTAATGTTCTGATTATCGCCGACATCGCCGAAATCGGTTAGAAAAACTTGAGCAATGATTAATCAATTACGATTTCCATGAACGGCGATGTCGAGTAAAATTTGCCCATACCCAAAGGAAATAATTAACTCTTGTGTGCCCGCCATATTAGCTGATTTGGCAGAAAATGTGTTCAAGAACAACGTTTCTTTAACGTAACCCACGTGCCCGACGCCAGAGACAAATGTTTTTGCAGATGCGCAAGTGAAAATCAGAGTCAGTATCCTGATATGTCGAGTCCTGTTTTCATATCCGAATTATGTTTGTATGCGAAAGAAGATCTACTGGAATGCACTTATACATTAATTTGTATAACTTTTATCTGAGAGTTTTGCGTAGTCACCCTTTTAGACATTCATTGTTTCATTTTGCAATCAAAGTAAAGGTGATAAATTAATCGTTGACAAACAAACTTTCTTGTCTTACCGCTTCTAAATGATAATGCTTAACTTTTGGTCAAAGTCATTAGTCATTGCATTAACGAATTTCTCACAGACTGTAATTTAACCATTCTAATAAAACTAGCTGCCGTATAGCATAGAGATTGAAAGCATAAGAATATTAGCCTACTCATGATTCTTATATAAATTCTAAAATAAGCATCCTAATTACCCCAAATCTGAACGCAGAAATTTCTTTCCCACATTTATAATTCAATTAGGATAAAAATCGAATCTGTACTGCACTGGTAAGTAAAGTCAAAACCTAGATAAATTGACAGTAATTTAAGATTTGAAAACCTTAATGTTATAGGGACAATGTTATAGGGACAATGCCATATAGCATAGAGATTGAAAGCATAAGAATATTAGCCTACTCATGATTCTTATATAAATTCTAAAATAAGCATCCTAATTACCCTAAATCTGAACGCAGAAATTTCTTTCCCACATTTATAATTCAATTAGGATAAAAATCGAATATGTACTGTACTGGTAAGTAAAGTCAAAACCTAGATAAATTTACAGTAATTTAAGATTGTAAAACCTTAATGTTACAGGGACAATGTTGTATGGGATGAAACACAAGAGTTGGAGGCTAAAATGAAAACAGATGAACAATTGAAACATCTGGCAGCAGAGCAAGACAGAGGTTAGTATCAGTTTAACTGTCTCCTAGTCTTACACTAAGCTAACTATGACTACAAATAGTCAAGTTTGAAAAAAATATTCCTGTCAGTGACTTTTTGCTTTTTGCCCTTTTCTCTTTTTCGCTGTCCACTTTGTAGAAATAGTGACTGTAGCATCAACCCTCTGATGTGCCCTGCCCCTTTTTTCTGCCATCCCCTGCCCTTTTCTGAATTCATAATCACCAGATTTTGTACATGTGTTTCCACCTTACTTTGTAAAATAAATATTGATCCTCCAACAAATTTAACATATGGTAATTGTTTAAAATTGGTCTATTTCAGAAAAATATGAAAAAGAGGCAAATATGTTTTGGGACAGTTTTTATGGAAAGCATGAAAATAAGTTCTTCAAGGATCGTCATTGGTTATTCACAGAGTTTCCAGAATTAGCGCCCGAATCGTACCTATCTAAAGATAAACTTGAAAAACTTTCTGATGTAACAACTAACTCTACTAGTGATATAAAGAATGATAAAACTGACACTACTGATGCAAGTGAAGTGAGTCCTCAGGTTAATGATAATATTGATGCATCAAAGGATAAGGGTAAAGAATCACAACCTAGAGTTGGTATTGAAATGGTTGGAAAGTCTAAGAATAAGGTGGATGATATTGACACTGTTGAAAAGTTTCCTGGAGAATCAGCCAAGTATAGAATGCTGGAGGTTAGTTTGTAGATTTACTATTCCTAAGCTATGTCTCTGGCTTGAGTGTCTTAAAAATGAGATTAGCATCTTCTGCAAAATGTCACTGAGTATTCATGTGTATAAATTTATATTTCATGATAAACAATTTTACAAAATAATAAATATCAATAATTTCAAAATGTAAAAATGGAGACAAAAATGATTTAAAACACAATGTGTACTCAAGATTTCACTATGCCAGTATTTTATACAAGTGGCATATTTTGTCATGATTCCATACATTTCTAAAGACTGTAGTCATTTGAATGTGATACACGGGTATAATATCAGGGCTTTTTTCTGTATTTGGGGAAGGGGTCTTGGGCCTTTCTTTAAATAGAACATTTGGGGAAATTTTATCGCAATTTCATTGGTAGGGGAACAAAAAATCCAAGGTATGCTCCAAATTTTGGGAAAACTGCATGATTTTAAAGAAATTTCAGGAGGGGAAGGCGCCTGTAAACGGCCCCTGTTATATAAAGAAAAAAAGGCCTGATAATTCTGCATTTGCACCATTTTGCCTTTAAGCTAGCTTCATGGCTACATGGTAAAGTGTCTGCTTACAAGATATTTGGTTTGATCCAAGTTTGGACCAAATTTATTTTTACTTTTGGGGGTACTGAATCATATTCTGTACATTGCAGGTTGGGTGTGGTGTTGGTAATACTGTCTTTCCTATATTACAAGCAAATGAGTAAGTGTTTATCTTAAACCATAATGCATAGGAGCAGTAGTCCTGTGGTGGGATGCATACTTAGGGATCGAGAGGTCCTGGGTTCGAAACCCACTAGGGGCACTGCTAATTTCCTTGAGCAAGAAATTTACCTGTGATTGCTTCACTCCACCCAGGTGTAAATGAGTACCTGTAAGGGTCATGCACTGTATGCTGTGGCTGCAATCTGCGCCATGTGTTAACAGTTGGTGTATGACTCGATGATCAGGTAAGTTATTGTCAAGAGTCGACTGAATAGTGATACTAATTGTAGACTCCAAAAACCCTTGCTTTAACTTTAACTTTTGGATTTGTATTATTTTTCTACCCAAACTCAGAGAAATAAAGAGATGGGTATCCATGTCTCTGCCAAAAACTGGCTTATTCAAACCAATTGAAGTTTACAGAAATTGAGCAAAGACGATAGATAATTTAAAAAGAGTACTTAATTTGTGTAAAATCATGAGTGAAAGTTAATAAATTCATAAATATATTTCGAAAAAACAAGTCTGACATGCTAAGCCTCGAGAATTATTACTCTTAACCAATTAGACTGGTATATTTTGAGATATTGTTGACACTTTATTATACCCCCGCTTCGAAGAAGAGGGGGGTATACTGTTTTACCCTTGTCCTTGCGTCCGTCCGTCCATTACAAAATTTCCGTCGCAGTTTTCTCAGCAACTATAACATGCAGCAGCCTAATACTTTGCATATTGCTTCATCCCATAGTCCCATGTGGTGTAAAGCGATTTCATGCTCCTTGCTCATCTACTTCCTGTTTGTCGCATATTTTTTAGATTTTGGCGGGGGTATCACTATTTAGCATTAGCTCACAGATTTACTTGTTTTTCAGTGATCCAGATCTTATGTTATATTGTTGTGACTATTCTTCTACAGCTATACAACTTGTTAAGGTGAGTGTTACACGTTATATGTTTTATGTATCAATAAAAAACAGTGTAATAATTTGTTAAAAACTTTAAAATTGTTAAACTACTTTAGATATGTTTTTAGTGTGTATATTCTTTATTCAATTTTATAATATACAGTAAAACTCGGATATAACATTCTTGCTGGGCCATAGAAATAAGGTATGTTATAACCGAGGTATGTTATATCCATGTAGCATTCTAAGTATGTTATATATAAGGATGAAAAAACGGGCCAGAAAAAAATGGTATGTTGTAACCGAGTGTATGTTATAACCGAGTATGTTATATCCGAGTTTTACTGTATTATGCTTAATCATTAAAATAGACTAATTGTTTTAAAAAATCACTAAAATGTATAAGGTCCAAGCTTTATTAATTTCAGTAAAAGAAACCATTTTGCTGGACCATATAAACTGAATCGTACAAAAAATATAATGAATGGCTGAACATGTATACATGTACATGTATGGAAGCAAACTTTAAAATTCACTTCAATTATATACATTTACATGCACTGAGGTACTTTTAACCGTGCTAATGAAAGTTTGTTGTGACTTAGATTTGCTATTTCATTTATTATACCCCCGCTTCGAAGAAGAGGGGGGTATACTGTTTTTCCCTTGTCCGTGCGTCCGTCCGTCCGTTACAAAATTTCCGTCGCAGTTTTCTCAGCAACTATAACATGCAGCAGCCTAATACTTTGCATATTGCTTCATCCCATAGTCCCATGTGGTGTAAAGCGATTTCATGCTCCTTGCTCATCTACTTCCTGTTTGTCGCATATTTTTAGATTTTTGCGGGGGTATCACTAGTGAGCATTAGCTCACAGATTTACTTGTTCATATTTATTTCCATCATTTTTTTTGTATTTATCAGGAGAATGTAGATTACAACGCTAAAAGATGTCATGCTTTTGTATGTGATATATCAGACCCTAGTAATACTGTACCATTTCCTGAGGAAAGTTTAGATGTTATTATACTTATATTTATATTATCAGCTAATCATCCAAACAGGTAAGTATTTTTTATCATATAAGTGTTTGATTTAGAATGGGCAGAGATGGGGCCCCAGATAGGGGGCCCTTAGGAGCATGAGCAGGAAAATGAGGGCCAATGAATGTACTTTTACATTAGTGATTAGATATTTCTTGTTAGAAATATTTATGAATAATTAAACCACGCATTATGATAAACAATAAGATAAAAGTAGGGAAAGCTAATAGTTTTATTAATTTCTTTGTTTGACTTGCCATATCTTAGCTAGTTTTTGAATCGTTCTTCCTACATCCATTTGCTTTAAAAATCACTCTTATGTTTGATTTTTATATATGAGCTGATTGATTAGAAATCAATCTTGATGTGCTTAACTGTTACACCTAGATCTTCATTACTTAACATATTTTTACTACTGCTTCGAAGAAGAGGGGGGTATACTGTTTTACCCTTGTCCGTGCGTGCGTCCGTCCGTTACAAAATTTCCGTCGCAGTTTTCTCAGCAACTATAACATGCAGCAGCCTAATACTTTGCGTATAATTGCTTCATCCCATAGTCCCATGTGGTGTAAAGCGATTTCATGCTCCTTGCTCATCTACTTCCTGTTTGTCGCATATTTTTAGATTTTGTTAAATGAAAGTTACATTATGATAGTCATATTTCTCACAGCGGGGGTATCACTAGTGAGCATTAGCTCACAGATTTACTTGTTGGTTTGCTTTTTATATGCAAACCATTCATGTAGATATGGAAGTGTGAAATAACTTTTAAAGCAAATGAAATTTAAACTGAACATGACCCATAAATGAAAGTCATCAGGACCACTACAGATTAAACCAATAGGTAGCTAAATGCTTTGATTTTATTGTTTGTTTGTTTGGGTTTTACGGCGCACCACCACAGAAAGGTCATATCGCGCCGAAAGCTAATAATGATACTAATAATTCAAACTATATTAATGATGTAAAACTCTATATCTTATTATAAACATTTATTTCTTTCAAAAAGTTATGTATAGCATATGATGGTACAGATTCAAAAAGTTCTTTAAGTGAGTTTACTTTAAAATGTTTGTCACGAATGTATTTAAGATCCTGACAGTCAAGGAGAATGTGTTTTACATTGAAATGCTCGTCACATGGTATGCATTTAGGTGCTTCTTCTCTTTTGAGAAGGTATGAATGTGTTAATCTAGTATTGCTTCGATTTTAATGAGATTGTATGAATAAGAGACTGAGTATATGACGGTATGTGGTTTTTTTTGTTTTAGGTTTCAGTATATATTAAATAGATTAGCTGGATATTTAAAGCCTGGTGGAATGATATTATTTAGAGATTATGGTAGATATGACTTGGCTCAATTAAGATTTAAAAAAGGTAAGTTTAACTTTATTGATTACATCAAAAAAATCCTACCTGACTTTATTAACTATTACTTCATACGAAATAAGATTTGCTAGCTAGATGAGGGATGTCTTTAACAGGATTTTGGAAAACACATTTTTTTGTGTGTTTGTCAAGCTCTATGCAATGGTTTTGCTTCAAGCTAGCTCAGACAAGATTTGGGTCACCACAAATGACAGGTATTCCTAGTGTATTCAGGTTGCAGGAAAGAAATTACATGTATGCTTTCTAGTTCTTGTTGCTAAATGTGGCTTATGATATTACTAGGTAGGACTAGCTAGTGATATCCTATTTCCAGGCATCACCATAGCCTACTAGCACAAAACAAGACTGGTAAATTTTAAATAGGGTTAGTGGAAACTTATTTGTGATTCTTAGCAAAATTGTGTAAAAAGTTGTTTGAACTTAGGCAATGCAGGTGAAAAACCCCAATACTTTGAGTTTTTGCTCTCATCTATTGTACAATTACAAAATAGCTTTCAAGCTATTTTGAAAGTAGATTGTTACATTTTGTCTTATAAAGCAATAGAAATGTTGTTTCTAATTTAATAATGTTTAACATTTCAGGAAAATGTCTTGGTGAAAATTTCTATGTTCGTGGTGATGGTACAAGAGTTTATTTTTTTACTCAAGGTAAATTTTAACATCATTGCTGTAGTGTACTCGTTTATTCATATATTACCAAGGTTCTTAAGCCACTCCATACTAATGAATATTAATTGTTTCACCATTTGAAATCCATGGTCCAAATTGGGATCAAACCCGTGACCTTCTGAGTTGTAAGCAGACTTGATACCATGTTGCCATTGAAGATAGCTTGAAAGCAAGCGAGTACAAGTACTGTAACAGTATTATACATCTGCTACAAGTGTACATAGAACTCATAGACTAGTGGGTTAACATACACTTGGGAGTAGAAGGGTTCCGAGTGAACCCCACCAGGGGCACTGTTATTTTCCTTGATCAAGAAATTGACATGGGATTGCTCTTAGCCTACTATATATAAATCCCATGTATAGACCAAAACGGTCGTACATGTAACTCAATATAAGAAAATAGTGAGTTACAAATATTTTGCGCTAAACCTGCAAAATGGGTACTGTAAGGATCACCTGCTTCAATGTGATATCAATGATCAAGGTTATTATACAAGACTGTGAAGTCAGCTAAATGTGTACATGTATATGGTAACAGAAATTACACCAAACTAAGAGGCATTCAACTGATGAAACATGTTGATTGGTCGGGGCAAAACTAATCTAACTACATGTACATGTATTAAAGAATTTAGACTAGTTTTAAGCAGGCATAGCTGAATGGTCACCCTGTTGGGCTGGTTATCATTTGATAGCCAGCTTCATGTTGGTTCGAATCCCATCCATATCCTACCAAGTTGTTTCCTTGAGCAAGAATTTTGATCATACTAGCTCAGTACTGGGAGACAGGGAAGCGAACTCAAAAGTGATTAATCTAAGCATCGAAGTTGTTTAAACTTCTTTCACAATCAAGCTAAAAATGAATTACATGTAGTATAAAGATATAAAAAATAGTTTTGTGCTGATTCATCAAACAAATGTATGTTCTGTTATGTTTTATTACAGAGGAATTACGAGACATGATGACAAAGGCTGGTCTTATAGAACAACAGAATCTAGTTGATAGAAGATTACAAGTAAATAGAGGAAAACAATTAAAAATGTATCGTGTTTGGATACAATGTAAATATCAAAAACCTTTAAATAAATCAGAAAATAAACTGCCGGAAGAAAACAATAGATAGTGCCTGTTAGTGGTTGGTTTTGCCTGCTCATCATAGACCTAACAGTTTGGAATATCAAACCTTGCATGAGTTTACACAAGCTATCTGATTGGTTGGATTTTGCCTGCTCATCACAGTCTTAATAGTTGGGAATATCAAACGTAGCTTGCGTTGACGCATGCTCACTGAGAAGTTGGAATTTTGCCTACTTATCACGGACATACTTTGAAGATGCAACTTGGCTTGCGTTGTCTCTATATGATATATAAAGTCTTCTCTAGGATATAAATAAAGTCTTTATTATCATTTGATGGTGTTATTCTTCTTTTATCATTGTCACTTTACAATTGCTGGTTAATTATTAAATCCTGCTCGGCTAGCTCAGTCGGTAGCGAACAAGTTTGCTGATCGAGGGTTAGTTTGATTCCCGGGTGGGGCATACTTTCTTGAGCTTGGTCATGAAATAATTTCTAGGGCTATTCTCCTTCCTACCACTGATGCTAACTCATGTAGGACAGTAGTCAGTCACTGGCGGAAATATGTGCATATTAGTTGGTCAATGGCTAAATCCAGAGATTTAGCCTTTCCAGGAACAGTGAGTAGGTGGACTGACCGTCGTGATATAATCTGTACAATGTGTTGCTATGGTGTTAACCCCCCCCCCCCCCCCAAAAAAAGTTCATAATCTGATTTTTAGATATGATTTATATCTAGAATTCATTACTCCCAGTCTGGTTTAGTATAGATCTGACAACCTCTCAGTATGGGTCACATTCAGATGACCTGTGCTAAAATTGTATTATGATATTCATGAAGTAGCTGGCAACTAATCCTTCAATCCCTTGAATGTTGTGCAAAAATAGTTCAGAAAATCCAATATAAAAAAAGAAATTCTAACACTATTGATAGTGTTTAGATAGGTCGACAGAAGCATCATGCAATTGTGACCTGTGTAATGTTGTGAGATCCCATGACGGCAATCTATTGGAAATAATGTTTTTAAACATTTTGAGGGTTGCCCACAAGATTGTAGTAAGCACATTGCGTAAAAGAGCGAGTTACTACAGTATTGCAATATGTCAATACGTATTAATGATCTGTAGGTGACAATTCATTCAAGTATTGCAACATTGAAGAGCACTAGATGTACTTCTTAACACCATAATATATGAGAACCAATAGCAAGCTTCGCAATACAATGATTTAAGTCGTTAAGAACTACCTTAGAGCAGAATATTGAATCCCTAAGTTATAGATGAATCCATAATTATTTTGAATAGCATATTTGTTATAATTATTCTAATAAAAATCTATGGTTAGAACTAGGATCAAAACCCAAGACCTTAAGTGAACCCTACCATATCACTTTATAGGCTAGCTTGAAGACTAGAGAGTACAAGTAGCTAAATACATACTGTCCCTACCAGAATTTGTCTCCAATTCTTAAAGCCAAGAAAGTCTGCGAGTCATCACAAGGATGCAATCACACAATTCTTAATGGGTTATTTTATGTTGTGTGACAAATGTAACCCATAAAAATACATGGTCTGATCCAACACACAACCTACTGAATCATGAAGGGAGACTACCGTGTCATCATAAAAGCTAGCTGTTAGGTAAGGGAATACAATGACTCTGCTACAAAAATAAGTCCGCATCAGTGATTAATCTAAATTGTACTTATTTCACAATTGAGCAAAAGAAATTTGTTAATTTTTTGGCCAGTCTTTTTCAAGGTGATAACCCCTTTAATATTAAGGTTCTCATTTTTACAATCTGATTAAAACCCGATCTACAATTTTACCGCTCGCATACTC
Organism: Mactra quadrangularis; assembly: GCA_025267735.1. NCBI lineage: Eukaryota > Metazoa > Mollusca > Bivalvia > Venerida > Mactridae > Mactra > Mactra quadrangularis. The sequence goes on from CM046306.1 coordinate 12,346,445, forward strand.
GCTAATGTAGATCTGGCCTTTTCCAAACATAGGTCACGTTCAGGTGACCTTTTCTCATCATAATATTCATGACGAAATTGTTATGATACGTAACTTGTTTACATCGTCTACGTCACGAAATTTGAAATGAGCCGCCCAATCGCAGCCTGTGAATTTTACCGCGGTTAAATTAGCAAGCAAAACTTGGTCTAAAAATAGAAATTACGAAATCAAAATGTGATTAATAGTGTTTTCGTCTAGATGAAAGCTACGCATTGATTGGTCGACACAAAGTTCATCTCGATGTGACCTCAAAGGGAAAAAGTACAGATCCAGTACGACCGTGGTCTACTGGATATGTGTAGATACGCAGATTGTCATTTTTATAACTTGTTTAAGGTGACCTTTTTATAACAAAAATCAAAAACATCTCTCTCTTAGCTGTAGCTGTTTCTCTCCTCTTTATAGTAAAGAACATGAATCTAAATGTTAAAATGATATAAACTGAACCAAAAAAACCAAGTTTGTTTATTTCAATTTTTTTTATTCAATATAAGCCGTTTTAAATTAAAATCCCAAAGTCAACAAATGATATATTTAGTATTCACATCATCAGAAAAGAAAATCAAACAATATTAGATAACAAACAATACAAAAACACTTTTACATATCAATACAAAAACACTTTTACATATCAACATTTTACTAAAATAGTGAAATCTCCCTTATAATGGCCATCTCTCTAAACAAACTGAGTAATTTCTCTACAACAGTAACCTCTCTACAGTGGTAATCTCTACAACTGTTACAGTCCTCTCTCTACAACAGTAATCTCTCTACAACAGTAATCTCTCTACAACAGTCATTTCTCTAACAGTCACAATTCAGCAATGACATTTTCAGGCTCAAAAAAAAACTTCAGATCTAGGGAAATGTAACATAACACTTACATACATTGTAATTTTTGTGTAGACAGTAGTTTACCATAGAGATACATGTATTCTTAACCACATGCTACCATGACAGTCCCAAATCAAAAACACTATCTATATTGAGTGTTTTTTATTCTGGACCATGCTGGCCACCTGCGGTTCTTACATGTAATCTAAAATACTTTATATTCATGTACATAATGAAATATAATTACATTTTGTATGTGACTAATAACATTTAAATATACCGAGCCCCTAAAGTGACATTTTGAAATACTTTTTTTATGTTCACAACTATTTCGTTTAAACGTAATAATATTTCGTTTTTAGGAAATATTATTTTGTTATTACGAAATATTATTTCATTTATTTGAAATATTATTTTGATTTAACAAAAAAATATTACGTTTAAACGAAATAATTATTTTGTTGTTTTTTTTCCGAAATAATGTATTATTTCGTTTTTTGAAATACTATTTCGTTTTTTCGAAATAATTATTTCATTTAAACGTAATATTATACGATTAAACGAAATAATATTTCATTTATTCAAAATAAGTATTTCGTTTTTTAGAAATAATTATTTCGAAAAAAACGTAAAAGTTATTTCGTTAAAACGAAATAATTATTTCGAAAAAACAAAATAATGATTTCTTTTAAACGTAATATTATTTCATTTAATTGAAATAATATTTCGAATAAAAGAAATAATATTTCGTAAAAACGAAATAGTATTTCATCAAAAAGAAATAATATTACGTTTCAACGAAATAGTTGTGAAAATAAAAAAAGTATTTCAAAATGTCACTTTAGGGGCTCCATATAAATATGATTTCAGTTAAACATTTTTTTTAAATGATACATTGTATAATTTGTATTAATATAATTTCAAATAGATAATGAGTATTTTATACAATAACAATATGATGGGTCAGTATAAAACTAGTACATTTTGTATATATGCTTCTTAATATTGTATAGCTGATATTAGTAAAATTTTTTGTAACATGGATTCATTGCCTTGGTCTTTATTTTATGATATAACTGCAAAGGAAAAATGTCGTAGAAAATGTCTTAATTTGGCTCATAAGTTGACCAACAGTCTTAATACAAAAATGGTCAAATATATTAATGAAACATTTTCAACATTTTTAAAATCCAGAATTTCATCATTTCAGCAGCTTTAACTAAAGAAAGGAACACTTTCTACGGGTTTAAACATCCTGAACTTTAGGATCAGTCCTAAAAACTTTCATCTTTGCAAATATTCTTTCTTGCATACTTTTCGGAACTTTTGTCATGTTTAGTGAAGTACAAAAAAATTAAGACATCATATTAAAATCTAAAATGATGTTAACATTTAATATTAAAGTTTTCACTGCAGTGCAAATAAAATATTTTCACTACACTATCCATCAAATGTCATACCATTTCACTGTAAAGCAAACAACATACTATATTTAAAATAGGCCAATATTTACCATGAAAGCAGAAATGAAATGAACAATGTAGGCTTAAAACAGGACATACATGTCTAGGGCCCCTTTTATCAAAGGTCTTACGACAGTTTTTGTCGTAAATCCTAATTTACTTTGTTTTTATATCATAAGACATTTGATAACAGGAACCCCTTATGAATGATGTAACAAAATGTTATAAAGCTCCTTTGAAATACATGTTATACAATATATTTGGTCCCAAAATAATTTCTAATCACCGTACATGTATTTGTACAAGTATGTACATCCTCATAGAGATAATGTTGGGGTAAGTTGCACCAATCTGATTAAAACCCGATCTAAAATTTTCACTTTCAGGTGACCTTTACTCATCATTATATTCATGACAAAATTGTTATAATTGGTAACTTGTTTACATTGTCTACGTCATGTAATTTGAAATGAGCCGTCCAATCGCAGACTGTGAATAATACCGCTGTTTAATTAGCTCGTAAACATTGCTCTAAAAATAGAAATTACGAAATCAAAATGTTATAAATAATGTTTTGTCTAGATGAAAGCTACGCATTGATTGGTCTACATAATGGTCATCTCAAAGTGACCCTCCATGCAAACCTTAGATATCCTGTACGACAAAGCTCTACAGGATATCCCTTTACCATGATAGAAGTTGCACCAGTGACTTGATGTAATAAGCATCCAGCATGTATCCAGAGTCCCCCTTTCTGCTAAGATTTATTTATAACACTTTAATAAATGCATGTATACATGTCAAAACAAATTATCACAATGCCAATATCTATCAGCACTACATACTTTAGGGGCTGTTGTTATAAAAATGAGACTGAATTTAAAAAAGTGGTAATGAGGGGAGGATCTATGTTATTAATACGATCTTATTGAAACCTGTGCCCAGGATCTGTGACCAAAATTATTTTAGTGGATTTAGATAATGGCTACCAATATGTATTTTTCAGATAATATTTTTTATGTTTTTTCTTTTTATTTATCATTAATATTCCCAAAATATTAAATACAATGAAGTAAAAGTAATTAAATAAACATCAGTAATGAATCTAGAAATAATTTTGTTATAAAGACAGTATAAATAATGTAGATCACTAGTAAAAATAGCTTGTATATTGTATGACAAACCTCAACTTATTACCTAGAGTGATATGATATACACCAACAGGTTAAAATATATAACTTCTACAATAGTAACACTTAATTCAAGCCAAAACTATAAAACTATTTTGTCATACTCTGATATTAATATTTATTCTTGCAATATAATTCTTTGAGACTATTTTAAACAAAAGTGAGTAAACACAAGGTTTTCTGCTAACTTTTCCTCAAATATAATGATAGGCAAAACATCAGATTTTTTACATTATACTTATGTTAGCCTGACTAAAGCTACAGTCCCATAAACATAAAATAGCCGTGAGGGCACTGTACGGGCGCCGTGGGATCAAGCTCCGCAAGGACCCGTACGAACTCTTGCGTACCCGTACTGACTGTTACGTTTTTACAAGGGTCCATGAGATGAGCCCAGGATACACATATCAGTTTCAGAGTCAAATCATGAACAAAATCGTGGCCGAGTATGGATTAAACATGCATATCTTCCAGCTACGGCTCGGTACGGGTGTGTTGTTTTGTACCATGTGTGTACCGTCACCTTGATGCACAGGCTTCTGACGGCCTACGACTGTCTACACACACGAGTTCGTAACAAGCCATGATTTTATGTGACTGAAGCATAAGTGAAAACATGCTGCCCAAACCCATAGTTAGATTGTCTTAGACAACCAGACATACATTAATGTCAACCCCTGAATCCTAACATACAAATGTAATTAAAACAGCAGACCCAACTTAACCTCTAAATGGCCACTCTTACCATGTCACTATAAAGTCTGTCAACAAGACAATGGAGTATAAATGTTGTATTACCGGTCAACTTCTACTACATTTATACATCAACAGGATGCATATCAACACACAATCTCCGTAAACAGAGATCCTGCTCTACTCGCGTTGTCGTACTGGATCTCTACTTAGTCAATGCAAGGTCACGTCGAGATGAACTTAGTGTAGACCAATCAATGCATAGCTTTCATCTAGACGAAAATACTTTTAATCACATTTTGATATCATAATTTCTATTTTTAGACCAAGGTTTGCATGCAAATTTAACAGCGGTATTATTCACAGTCTGCGATTGGGTGGCTCATTTCAAATTGCATGACGTAGACGATGTAAACAAGTTATGTATCATAACAATTTCGTCATGAATATTATGATGAGAAAAGGTCACCTGAATGTGACCTTCCTTTGGAAAAGGCCAGATCTAAATTAGCGAGTATGCGAGTGGTAAAATTTTAGATCGGGTTTTAATCAGATTGATCAACACACAACTTCAGATGACACTTCATCAATCATGCCATTAAAACAATACATATTGTATGTATTAGAACTTGTAAATGCATACAAAACTCTTGAGGTCCATTGTTATGATATAAAAGAGCACATAAATTTCTAACATATGCTGTACAAGGGAGATAAACCCAGAAAACAAATAGTAACCTGGCAACAAAAGGTTTTCAGCCTATTTTAAAAGACACATAGTTAATTTCATCGTAAAACATGAGCAAGTTGTGCAATGATATAGCTACACAATCTCTCATACAGAGTTGTCGATCCTTACAGTGATCTATATCTCTGTAAACGTCTCGGGTTTTACAAGATTCTTGTAAAATAGTAATATAATTTAGATTTTGTATCTAAAGCGTAATTCGTCTTTTATATATATTATCTTAAAGTTTTACGTGAAATATAATTTTATTACAGGCGAAATCCAATTTTTAAAGAGTTATATTTACAAGAACTATTTTCTTGTGGAACGTCTTCCTATTCTGAGTAATTTGGCTTTTTTACTCATCCGCAAAAATGTCAACAATAGATGATATTGCTAAAATTATGACAAAAATTTAGTGCTAAGGGACTGTCAACGACAAGCCTTTGAACATCTACAAGACAAGAAAGGTGATCTGTTATTTAGTTTGTCTGTTGCGTTTGGACAAAATTCAACAAGAGCTCCGCTGGGCGGGGCATTATACGCCCGTGTGCAGTCCATGCTGTGCTCTATCTCATATGAAGTCCCTGTGACCTTGATAAATGACCCCTGGATATCAGAATAGGTCCCATCCTTAACTGGAGGGCTATCCAAAGCAAAGATTTTGAGAACCTAGGTACAGCCATGGTTGAGTTATCACCGGCACAAAGTTTTCCCATACAAACTTCCAGTGACCTTGCCCTGGGGCCTCAGAACCAAAAGTTCTCACCCTTGACCCAAAGAGTATTGATGCATAAAATTTGGTGATCTTAGATAAAGTTGGTTGTTGGACAAGGTTTTTCCTCATGATTTCCTTGTGACTTTGACCTTTGACCGAGGGGCCTAAAACCAAAGGGGCATATGCTAGACATTCAGGCTACCCTTAAATAAAATTCGGTGAACCTAGGTACAATCATTATTGAGTTATTGTCCGGAAAATGTTTCAATATAAATTAAGTCCCAGTGACTTTGACTTTAGACCCTAGGGTCTCCAAATCAAAAGGGAACATCCTCAACCAAAGAGCTATCAACACATTACTCCTTGACAAATGGGCTGATCCACATAAAATTTGGTTAACCTAGGTACAAGCATTGTTTAGTTATTGTCCTGACAAGGTTTTTCCATATGATGCCCCTGTGACTTTGACCTTTGACCTAGGGGCCTCAAAACCAATAGGGAACATCCCTGACACATGGGCTACCCTTGCATTAAATTTGGTGAACTTTTTTCATGTTACTTATTAAATATAGCATTATTTCCATTGTTTGCCATTTTGACTTTATTAACATATTGATTGAACATTTGAAGTCACTGCTTGGTAATTTGATATTTTCTGGTTGATGGTTTAAACTTGACCCAGGGGCCCCAAAACCAATAGGGAACATCCTTGACACATGGGCAACTCTCACATGAAATTTGGTGAACCTAGGTGCAGTCATTGTTGAGTTATTACCCGAACAATGTTTTTCAATATGATGCCCCTGTGACCTTGACCTTTGACCCAGGGGCCCCAAATCCAATTGGGCAAATCCTTGACACATGGGCTACTCTCACATAAAATTTGGTGAACCTAGGTACATTGGTGGTTCAGGTATTGTCTGGACAAAGTTTTTCCATATGATGCCTCTGTGACCTTGACCTTTGAACCTGGGACCCAAAATCCTATAGGGCACATCCTTGACACAAGGGCTACTTTCACATAAAATTTTGTGAACCTAGGTACAGTCGTTGTTGAGTTATTGTCCGGACAGGGTTTTTTAATATGATGCCCCTGTGACCTTGACCTTTGACCCAGGGGCCCCAAAACCAATAGGGCATACCCTTGACACATGGGCTACTCGCACATAAAATTTGGTGAACCTAGGTACATTGGTGGTTCAGTTATTGTCTGGACAAAGTTTTCGGATATGATGTCTCTGTGACCTTGACCTTTGAACCTGGGGCCCCAAAACCTAAAGGGAACATCCTTGACACAAAGGCTACCTTCACATAAAATTTTGTGAACCTAGGTACAGTTGTTGAGGAGTTATTGTCCGGACAAGGTTTTTCAATATGATGCCGCTGTGACCTTGACCTTTGACCCAGGAGCCCCAAAACCAATAGGGCATATCCTTGACACAAGGGCTACCCTCACATAAAATTTGGTGAACCTAGGTACATTGGTGGTTCAGTTATTGTCCGGACAAGTTTTTCATTGCTTGCCATTTTGACTTTATTAACATATTTCATATATAGTGATATATGAAAGGGGAAGTAATTCAAAGTCTAATAAAAAAAATTGAATTATCTCCACTTTACGCACAACTAGGCATCAATGTTTATCATCAGAGGGAGTTTGAAGAAAATTGGCCAAGAAATGAGGGAGGAGTTGTCCACACAAGGAAGACGGACGGACAGACGGACAGACAGACGGACAGACAGACAGACGGACGGACGAGCGGCGCCATAACATAATACGACCTTTCGGGCGTATAAAAATTGTCACATGATCGTTTTAAACGATCACGTGTTTGGGACTACTTTCGAGACGTTAACAGAGATAAAGATCACTGTAAGGATCGACAACTCTGTATGAGAGATTGATAGCTACATTGTACCTAGGGCTTTTTACAAAGTTCTATGCAATGATTTGCTTCAAGATAGTAAAACCAAGATTTAAGTAACTGTTGCATAGGTAATCACTAGGTAGAAAAACCCTTAGTGAACTGGCTTCACATTTCAAATATTTAACAAGACCTTTTCTTTCTTCTCAAACAAGTCAGTGATTTCACCAGGTCTGTTATTGGTCATATCTCACAACACCTGATTACACACTTTTTACATGTAAGCCAGAAAAATATCATTTTTTCCCACTGCATGAGGAACACAAAAGTAAGATTCAAAAATGTAGAAATTCAGCATAGATTTTAGAAATTGCAGGAGAGTTAACACAGCAATGAAACCTTGGAGATATGAATTATGGGTATTTTAGAATGTTAAGTAACTGTATCACCCATGTACAAACATGTTAAATGTCATATTGTAATAGTAATACATGTATATACATTAATATTTTTGCATGTTATAATGAAGAAAAAACGTAAAAATATAGGCGGCTGGCACTGTTTGTGATCCAAAACACTATATCAAGGGCTCAACAAAACACTATTGTAACTCCCTTCATTTTTAAATAGAGTTAAAATAGTGTTTCGTTCAGCCCTCAATATAATGTTTTGAATCAGAACCATGCCAGTCCCCTATGGTAAAAAAGATATATTGTATAAAAATGAATCTTGATATAAAACTGATGTAATTATAAAAGGACAATAGATGAGGTTTTCATATAAATCTTCAGTTTTCTAATGAATTACCAAACCAGTTTGCCTGACTAGTTTTCACAAACGTTTCTACCATGAAAGTAAAGTAAAATGTAAACTTATCCTACAAATGGAGAAAAATCAACAACATTGCCATTTTTATGGAAAGGTATGACCTGCCGCAGTTGGGAATTAAACTGATGACTTGAGTCTATGTCAAATTATGTAAGCATTACCATTGCACATTGCAGACTTGGTTTTACTAATTAAAGCCTAAAGCTAAAATACTGTGTTTAAGGCAACCAAATCCAACCTAGCAAATCCCGATAATCCTAGAGTTCTTTTTAATGTTTACCTTCAGGAATATTGAGAAGAGAATCATAATTTCCTCAGTTTAAAACAATAGTGCTTAGTCTACCTAACATTTTAGACTGTTGCTCTAACATAGGATTTTTTTGGCCTTAGAAATTAATCAACAATGCACATTTCAAAACCTCCACTATTGTCCTTTTGAATACACAAGTAATAACAATACAAAATATGATACACACTGTACAATAGCATTCATCAATACTTGACTACATACATGTTAACTACAACTCAACCAAGATAAAAACTCAGTAAATTTTTTAGAATAAAAATTATTAAAGCACCAATTCTTCAAGCACTAGGAAATCTTGACAGTGTTGTATATGTTCACTGTGTCTATACAACAGTCTACGAAATAAGTGGGATTCCGATTGCTAGGGACAACCAGCAACCAACAATTTCTTTTTGCAACCAAAATTCTGCAAATAAGATATAGTGCTTGCTCTAAAAGTGAGTTGTTCCGGCAACCACTTTCATATCCTAATTTCGTAGACTGCTATACAACAGGACTTTTTGTTATCAGTATCGGTAAAATATTAAAATTAACAACCATTAAGACAGGTTAAGACAGGTGTTTCTTCAATAACTTTTTTGTGTCATTAATGTGGAGCACCTGTTCTTCTTAATGAGTAAAGGGTATGAATAAGGTTTGTTTGAAAAACTATTTTAGTCAGTAAAACAGCATATTTTTTCACAAAGTCAATGTTCTGTTCTCTTTACTTAAAAGCACCTTTTCAAACTAATTCTATGTATGGATTACTTATCAAAAGGAGCAGGCACAAATTTAAATCCCATAAAAAATGGTTTAATAGTAAAATGTTATGGAAAAAACCTAACTTGATTGTAGTTTATATTCATATTTTGACCTACATTGATCACAAAAAGTCACATAGTAAAGTCACATACTTGGTTAAATATCACTAGCATGAATAGGACAGAATATGTAAATTATTTAGAGGTATAAAGGTAGTCATTGCATTACAATTAATACATTATAGTTATTATACATGTTTGGGTTATAGCACTGATATTTTTTTATGCGCTAGGTTCAATTTGTGGCCAGATAGTTTTAACTCTAAATGATTTTAGATGAAACATGTAGTTCTCATACATTTAGCTGAAGCAAAGCTTTTTTTAAATAACACAAACATATTAGTGAAAACTTTCACCATCATCCAATAAATTATATATTAGTACTTAGTTTCAGCTCTTTCAAAATGAGTTAAATTATATTAATATTAAGCAAATATATTCTTCTACAAATGTTATAACTGACTAGTAAGGCCATGTGCGGGGTATTAGTCAATAAATAAAACAAATTGGACAGTTATATGGCTTCAAACTAATGAAAGACAAGAGCCCATAATACAACATAACCCAATATAGAACAATTGAAAAATGTACAAAAATACACAAGCAGACACTCCAAAATCCCATACATTAAATAACTCAAAGCACTCATGAATATAATAAATAATAAAAGGACTGATACATTTTAACCCTATTGTGACACCACTACAAAAAATAAAATCAATAACCTTCAATTTATACAAGAGAGATTAAACCAAATGTCATCAAATCACAAAACACTCTCGCAAAAAAAAGTTGCAGAACATTTACACTTTAATACTGATAAAAACTAAGCAATTAAGTAGCCACAGCTTGAATATCTTTTGTTTTTTTGCATAATGCTAAAAATAAAATGGACTAATTATAATGTCAGGCACTCAGGGTATATAGTCACATGATCTATATGTAATCTAAAATGTAAATAAGTTTTTGTCAAAATCTTTCAGCAGACTAAAGGAAGAAACAATATAAATGGAGCATACAATAACTAGTGCATATATATGTCTGAAAATGCTCATGTTAGACTGTGAATTATTCTTGTTTACATTGTATCCTTTGAAAAAAATATATTTGCAATTTACCTAATTTAAAGTTTCATTCAATATTTGTGTAGAGGATTTGGAGCTAACAATAAAAATTCACGGGACTGAGTAATTTTGGGGGAAAAAAGTAGTAGTTATTTTATTTGCTACATGGTCACATGATAGTGTCATTCAATCATTTGTCTGGAAAGAAAAGTGTGGTAAAACCTGTGCTAGTTTACCTTATTAGTTGGTGTGAATCACGTGACTATAGACCCTGAATCTAATTACCAAGCTCCACCCATCAGCTTTACCAATGGAAATAACTGACTAGTTAACGTTTCTGAACTCCTTGAAATTTAAGATGACTGCATAAACTACCTCAATATAATGAAATTTGTGTGTAATACTATATTGATATATTGATTGGTGGTCATTTTTTCTTGAAACATAAATCAAAGCACTTCATGGTAATCTAATCTAATGATAAGCAAAACAATAAATGTACAAAAAAACACAATTTCAACAACATTTGAGTATTTAAACATCATAGAAATTTAACAAAATAACAAAGAAAAAAGCAAACCAGTAGAGTCCTATTACATTAAACTGTCACGCATACATAATTTCATGGTGTGTACACACTCTAAAATACACTCTCTATTCATAGTTTGTAAACTAGATTAAGAGTGAGTACCTACCATGTAATTATATTCATGAGTGACAGGTCAATATAATAGGACTATATCACTAAACTAAGCAAACTTTAAATAAGTCAATAGAAAAATAACGTAAACTTTTATCTTTACAATAAACATTTTTTCTAGATACAATGTAGTCCATTTTTTCTCAATAGTCAAAGTTTGAATAATTTCAATATGACTGATTATTTTCTCTTAAAGTTAAAGAGTTAAAGCAGGGTTTAAAGTCTGGTTCCATATACATGCTTAGCCGACATTACAACCTTGAACTATAACTCCTGATCATTGAAATAACCTTCAAGCAGGTGATCCCTAACAGTACCCATTTTCACCTATTTGGAGTAGAACAACTATAGATTAATTTCTTCTTCAAGAAAATTAGCAGTGCCCCGTGTGGGGATCGAACCCAGGAACTCTCCATCTTGTAGTGTGTGTCCTAACACTGGACCACTGCTTCTATGATTATTCTCTTAGATTAATAGAAGGGCAACATTAATTCTGCAAGCAGGCATCAAACTGCAAATCTAAACCCATAGGTTTCAACAAAACATAAAATGGGCTATTGGATTAACACAATCATTAGACAATGAACAATGAAACACACACAGTTACAGTCACTATGAAATTATTCATGTTTTGACACAGATGAGAAAAAAGCAAGGAATGTAAGCAGTACATTTTCAAATAGCGTCAACAATAAAATCTCAACACCTACAGAGGGGCAGCAAGGTATAAAGGATTTGTCAGGTTTACAGTCTTTAACAACTATTTTGCATTTTATAGCTAGCAAAAAAGGAACTAAGAAAAAAGGTCTTCAGATGTTTCAAGATTTTTCAAGATTCTTGCGCTAAATAATTGCTAATTTTTGGCTTATTTACAGATGATGCTCTACCAAACAGAATTAATTTAGTACTAAAGTAGATGTTTTATTTCAGTAGAAAAAACTTATACCAGGTGCATCCATGTGGAACAAATTTTAAATAAAAATTGTTAGTGCAAAAAAACAATAGAATTTAATCTGTACACCAACAATATGTTCAAATAATTAAGTTCCACAGAGATGCATCAGTGAACAATCAAAGTTTATGGCTAAAAAAAGTTCAAATTCAGAACATGGACTGTTAAAGACATCAGTAGGATGAAAATTTGGTTTCAACAGAGACTCAAACCCAAGACCTTAGAGGCCTAGCAAAAGGATGTTAGAACATTTTACACTTTACACCGAGACACAACAACCAAGAACACAGCTTTGAGACCCATGCGGAACTTCAGAACTCGACCTCAAATCAGCAAGCCCTATATCAAACTCACAAGACAGTTGAATGTTGCAGAATGTAGCTCTTAATATGTACCCTATCACATTGACATCATTTGAACACAGACAAGTAAAATCATCATACAATATATTACATCTGGAAGAATCAAGGCATGAAATTGCCGAGATTTTGAGCTGCATTTTCTTCCGATTCCTTGGACTGTTTACCTGGTATTTGGAAGCAACCAACAGGGAATGAACTAACTGTTCTATTGTATAATGTCAGGTCATATTCCATACAACCAGATAAATGTATTTTATGATTTTCACTAGCGATGTTAACTTTAGCTGTTACATTAGAAAACAGAGTACATATTCCAGCAGCTTTGGAGGAGGACTCAAGACATATCTTTGGAGGAAACTCAGCTGAAATATAAATTAAATACAAAATTGTAAACAGTGAAGTTCCTCTACTATGACCATCAAAATATTAGCAAAATAGTCATAATACAAGATATGTAATTTAAAATGTGGAAACCACATTAAAGCCGGATTAAAAAATTTTAATGCAAAAATTTCTAAGGGAAATAATCCATAATAAAGCCATATAGAGTTGTGGTTACCATCTAATTCTGGTCATCACATAGTATGTTATCATTGTAAGAAGTTTCATGAAGATCTGACAAGTGACAATAAATGGCAGAAATATATGCTAAATTGAAAACTTTAACGCAATTGTTAACGACACCAGATGCCCGTGTTTCACCAAACTATTAGCTGAATTTTTGGTTGAAAAATCCAGCAAATTTTCTTAAAAAATTAAGCATTTGGGACTTAAAATTTTTCTATATTCAGAGACCTGAACCACTCAACGAAGATGGTTTAGTTTTTAAGAATTAACAAGTCAAAATATCACACAATTCAAAAGGTGGTAATGGCAATAAAATTAACAAAAATCCATTATTGCATGTTTATAAATCTAAATAAAGAGTGTAAACTATTATTTTCAAAGACAGTTATGACTAAACATACCTGCTATTTTCCTTTCAAATATCTTAGTTTTATCCATTGAATATTCAAATGTAAGTTCCTAAAAATTAGAGCAAATACATTTTAAATACAATACAAAAAGCATTAAAATGCATATCCATAATGTATGGTTTTAAAACAGGTCCTTTCAACAGTTACTCCTTGTTAGACTGGCAAAAATCTTCGTTGGATAAATTATCTTGGTTCAATGTACTAGTCAATGATATTCTATAGAACTCAGTAAAAGGATCTGCCGATATCGCACAGGCGTCGTATGTAGTGGAGTATTAGTTGTCTGATTTTTATGAGATTGCGCAATCACCTATCTCAAAGGACAACCCTAAAAAGCATAAGAAAAAAAAGTACATGGTTCGAAGTTAATAGTTTTGAAAATACTGAAATTCTTCTTTCAAAATACTAAAACAGATCAAGGACCCTATATAAAGGGTCCTAGAACAGACTGACTTTATTGTTATTACTAAGAGTTATTTATTCTCTAAATACTGAAATCAGTATCAATACTAAAAGACTTTCACCCTTGGAAGTATGTTTCTTAAGGATTTACAACACATCAACATACTTTCTGCTGAGTCAGGGCTTGTTTTTAGTATTTGGAAAAGAGACCATGGGGCCTTTTTTTAAAGAATATATGGGGAAATTCTATTGCAATTTCATAGATAGGGGAACAAAAAAATCCAAGTTAGACTCAAAATTTGGGGGAAACTGCATGATTTAAAAGAAATTTCAGAGGGGAAGGTGCCTGTAAATGGAAAAGAGGGTCTGGTTGAGTATCAAAATGTTTACCTGAGCAGCTGAGGAGAATGTAATAAAAGAACAAGCAGTACTATTTAACATCATCCATTTGTTGTAAACTCTGACACAGCATGAACATTGTAAGTCCTTACAATCACAATAACCTAAACCATATCTACTTTCACTTATATTTACAACACCAGTACCATTTGACAATAATAATGGTTGATAGTCCATGTCTGTTAAATTTTGCTGAACTTTCAAATATTGCGTATCTTTCATAATATTCCCTATAGCCTCAAAAGACAGATTCAGAGGCCATTTCACGGGGCTATAGATCAATTTAATGTACTCTGGTTTCTTAATTACACCAAAGTCTTGTAGTTTTTCTATAGTTTTATTTTTCATTTTTTCCCAGTCACCGAGTGTTTTATTTTTTAATGATTCACCCATTTCTTTAACTTTATTTTCTACTTTCTTTAATACAGGAGGCTCTGTGTTATTTGATTTCTTTGAGGTTAAATTGGCTGGTTTTGTAGGCGCTTTCAATGTAACATTAACCGATTTTACAGGTTTCACTGGAGTTACAATATTTCCATTCTCAACTGTTTCCTTTTTATCACTTGCAGCCTCTTCAACATTTTCATCTTTGTTCTGGGTTTCAATTTCAATATGGTTTTGTTTTTTATCACCAACATTGATATCATCACCAAATGGTTTAACCTTAGCTACAGGTTCATTGACCTCTGGTGGAGGTCGAGGAATGACTTGTTTCACAGGTGCATTCTCACCATGAATATCTGCATCACTTGGAGGCTTGTTCGGCTGACCAACTGTCTTCTACAATAAATAAATAATTTAGTGTAACTTTAGAGACTTGAAAACCCTAAGAAAAACTGAGTAGCTCTGCATGTATATACACATTCCCTGGATTCCAATTAGTACATTGAATTGAAAACAGCATTCTTTTTAGGCCAAAGATAAATTTAAAGGGAATTTTATAATTGACTTCAAAATAAACTCATAATTATAAGTGAAAGCTGTTGGTCTATTTAAAAATATAATAGAGTTTGTAAAATGATTTCAGTGCCAAGGTGGTCAAAATGCATTCCTGTGAGATTCAAGACAGTTAATACGGAAACATAAAATGATTTTAGTTCACTTTAACTGTATTAAACTGCTTCATTACAAACTAGTTAGTGTGAATAACTCATTCAATTGGGACATCTTTAAAATAGCCATTGAGAAAATAACTTATAAAAATTATTAATCTTCTATACATTTGTTACTTCACAACTCACCTCAAAAATTCCTGTTTCCCTATTTGGTGGAGGCACCATAACCTTTCTAGTCACACTTTCTTTAGGTTTGAAAAATGAAGAAGCATCATGTGGCAGGACACCATTGTGATATTTACTGTCTACAAAAAATAAAGATAAAACAATTAGTAACAAAAGATATAAATAATTGGTTCAGATTTACAAAAAGATAAAAGAAATTTTAGTTGGGTTAAAAGTAAATCTTTTTACAGCAAATCTATGATAAAGCATATTCTATGCTGTTTATGGCAGAAATGTTTCACATGTGACATAGTTGGGACATACTGTACTGGGTGGTTGTTCTCAGTGACCAATACATTTCTGATTTATCACGGAATTAGATGTTATCTATGACTATGTCTCTGAATTTATTAATCACTTTTCTGTATTTGGGAAAGAGGATGAAAGTGTCAAGTCTCATTTTCTACAAGTTTTGAATCACTCATTAATATACAACAGGTATATTAACTGTCACAATAGTATAGTATTTAGAAACAACGATTGAATTGGCTTCATTGAATTTTATCCGAAAATACGCATATCCGAAAATGACTTACTTTGTAGAAATTATTTTTCAAATAGCTAGTTAAAAGAAACCAAACACATGAAAATTGGGTGATTGGCGAGGTGAATATTGGAAATACAATTAACTACGTGACATTTCTGTGGTTAAATAATAAACATTCGTGGAAACCTGCAACAATAGTTGCCACAACAACCCTCGTTATCAATTGGGATCAGTAAGATGCGATTTTCATCGTTTTATATGACCGCATGTGAATGTTTATCGATGTGAAATGGTACATGAGTCTTACCTGATGCCGCTGGTGCCGACAAAATCAAGTAAAATATCCAAAAGAGAGTGACAAACAACACTACACCGAAGAAACCTAGACGTCGTTTCATGAATCTCAAAAACGCCATTTTGGAATGAGGTTGCACACCACTAAATTTTCAGGTATGAGACCTCTAAACTCAAATCCACGAGAATGTTCTAAGTTATTGAAGCGGTTCAAATTTAAACATATTTTATGTTAGAGATTGATTGACAAAACTATTCAGCATACATTTGCGATATTTGTTTCTGGTATTTAGAAAATACAATGATTTTTTAGGCAATTGCTACATGTATTTTGTATTAAAACAATTTGAAATAGACTCTAATTAGCACGTTTTTATAAAATGTTTTCAAGTATGAATGTAGACTGTAGTTGTATACTAATTAGTTCTAGCTTAAGGTCTTCAGCGAATCCGTGTTTATACTGTTTAATGCCGCATCTGATGAAAATCAAAATGTTAAAAAAGCGGCTTAAAAAGTTTTGGAAGCCAGAACTAAATTATTCAATGGAGACATTGCGATCCTGCGGAAGGGTATGTGGGTATTGGTTATAGACAATGGTCCAGAACTTAGCTAGGTTAGGTAAGCTAGCCCAGGGAATTAGATACATGTTATCTATGTCTCTGGCTAGCCGGTGTAAAATGGCCATAATTAATATTGACATGGCAATAAATTGAATAATAAAAATCCAATAAGTGAACAGCCCTTTTAGTTCTCATTTAAATAAATGATCTATACAATTAATTGAATCTATATGTTGATTGTTGAATAAAATGTATGTTACATGTATTAAGTTAGTCTTTTGAAAGTTATACTCAGAGTTTATTCCTTGATAATTTAGCAGAGTGTACCATGGTCCTTACTCAATGGAATAGGTAGAAAATGAGTGTTCTAATGCTATTTGGCACTGATTTGTTACACAAAATTTTCTTTTTTTTCCGAACCCAAAACACCCTACCCACCTTGGTAGTTTCACTTTTAGCATGTTTTCCCAAGTATAAAAGCTTTTTATTTTTTTCAGTTTTCATGATCGATCTTACGCCCCACTGCTCCGAGACTGCCTTCATGCTTGTTGATGTCTACAATCGCATATCTGTCAAGGCTCTATCTGCTTCAGATGGTAGATTTTGAAAGCCAGGTACATGGCAACGTCAAGACCAGTGGTCCAGGTGACTGGATGCCACAGGAAGAACTATATATAGCTATTATAGAATCCCCAAATTCTCTACAAACATATGTATAAATTGCTCTGCATATAGTAACCATTAAAATAAGAATGCAGATGCTTGGTAACAATGTGAAATTATTTAAGGGTTTTTTTGCAGGCTTTTATTAGCAGTAAAATAACAAGCAGTATGCATGACCAGTTTTTCTCAAAATTCCATATATCCAAGGACCATATATATAAACATGTATAGGGTCCATGATTCATCCAAAATCTATAAGAGGGCAGTGTGCGTTACTGAGTCCATATACATGTACAGTGTGGAGGTTTTTAAGACAGTAAGACATCTAAATACAAATCTGAGGAGCATGTTTTTTCTGTGCCCATTGTAATGCCTTAAAATGTGTCAAGTATCAGTGTCAGTGTCAGATATCCTGTAGAGCATTGTCGTACAGGATCTCTACTTTCTCCATGGAAGGTCATGTCGAGATGACCTTTATGTCGACTAATCAATGCGTAGCTTTCATCTAGACGAAACACTATTAAAAACTTTTGATTTCGTAATTTCGATTTTTAGACCAAAGTTGGCAAGCTAATTTAACAGTGGTATTATTCACAGTCTGCGATTGGACGGCTCATTTCAAATTGCGTGATGTAGACAATGTTAACAAGTTAAGTATCATAACAATCTTGTCATGAATATTATGATGAGAAAAGGTCACCTGAACGTGACTTCCGTTTGAAAAAGGCCAGATCTAAATTAGTGAGTAGGTGAGCAGAAAATTTTAGACCAGGTTTTAATCAGATTGGTCAAGTATAGGGCAGTTGTCAGCGGCTGTTGGATGGGTGAACTTGTTAATATTGTGTATGGGTTCTTTTCATATAAATTGACAACATGCATATATTAGGTCATACCATATTGACTCTATGCTAAGCTTTCAACTAGATTCGAGTAAAAAAAAACACAGAATGGGAGAAAGGTTATCAAAATTACACATCTCAAATGAGACATCACAAATAAACACATTGGCACACACAAACCATATAAAAGAAAAAGAAACTCATGTATTTAGACATAATACCATTTTATTTCAACTTCTTAGCCATGAAAATGTTATTTTTTTTACTTACGGCTATTCCACTCTGTAAATTATGTTTATGACCACTTAGTAAAATGAAAATCAAACATACATCAAAACAGTAAAGTTCCATTATTAGGACTATTAAAATTATGGACTTAACAGCAGAATGAACTTTATATAGGAACCTTTTTTATCTCTAGTGAAGCATTTATGACTTAAAATTCTACAAAATATCACAAGATTTTGGAATAACCAGGGTGGTCTTCAGGGCTCAAATTTAATAAAAAATTGGACTTGCAAAGTTTTTGCGAGTTGGCTTTAGTTTAACTCACAAAATGAAAACATCACTGGCATTTTTTCTCCAAATTTTAATAGCATACATAATAACTATTCATTATGTGCATTTGCAATATAAAAACTGTAGACAGAACAAGGGCTTTATTGTGGGACAGTCAAAGAATATCAAACATTTATTTATAGTGAATCTTAAAATAATATTAATTAATACTATTTATCATTCTGGCTGTTTCAATCCTGATTTGTGCCTCATTAGCTTAGACAGTATTGTTTTTCATCGATTTCAACTCGCGAAAATTTGTGAGTTAAAATAAAAGTTTCTCACAATTTTCAAAATCCACTTGCATTTTGCAAGTATGCGAGCTTAAATTCGAGCCCTGGTCTTATCACTGGAACTTAATGGTATTGAAAAAATATATTCAATAAATTTCCACAGAGCTTTTGAGTTTCCCATTATCCAACAAATTTCTGCCAAAGCCATTAAACACAAGTAGAAATCAGTTCTAATAAATCTAAGAAATCAGGTGATATTTAAATCATTTAAGTCTGATGATAGTTTATGTTGTCCTCCATTTTGTCTCTCTTTTTGTAGATTAGTATCATTAAAATACATATCTCTAAATGTAGATGTCTCAAAATGATCAACTTGTATAACAGCTTCTTTCGTATTATCCTAAAATATACAATAGAAGACTTAAATACATAAGAAACTAAAGCACCCTGAGGTCCAAATTATGTTTATGTTTAACCATTATCATTGGCGCTCAATTAATATTTGGTGTTTTAGCAGTCAGCATTGAGGCTGCCAAACCTATAGTTACAACTTGGCACATAAAATCCAACAATGTTTTAAGAGCCGCTGGGCAATACTGTTTAAACAAATTGTTGCAATTTCAAATATTATATGTAATTAAGAAAAAAATAAACTTCCAGCCAGAAACAAATGTCATAAATCATACTTAATGGATGTTTAATTTTGGCATTTTTAATGCAGAGAAATAATGACTTTTTGTGTATGTAAGTATAATCAACAATGAAAGGAACATTTACTGTGTAATCTTGAACTTTCTCCATTGTGATAAGTCTTCTTGATAATCGTGTATTTAATTTTTGTTCACAGTTGTGTACTAGTTGTAAACATGGATGAGTAGGAATATTTTCTGGTGAATATCTGAAACAGAAAAAAATAGTTCCCAAAAATATAGATGAGTAGGCAAATAACAAAAACAGAATAAATAGTTCCATAAATATAGATGAGTAGGCGAATAACAAAAACAGAAAAATTAGTTCCCTCAAATATAGATGAATAAGCGAATAACAAAAACAGAAAAAATAGTTCCCTAAAATATAGATGAGTAGGCAAATAAAAAAAAAAACAGAAAAATTAGTTCCCTAAAATATAGATGAGTAGGCAAATAAAAAAAAAACAGAAAAATTAGTTCCCTAAAATATAGATGAGTAGGCAAATAACAAAAAAACAGAAAAATTAGTTCCCTAAAATATAGATGAGTAGGCAAATAACAAAAACAGAAAAAATAGTTCCCTAAAATATAGATGAGTAGGCAAATAAAAAAAACAGAAAAAATAGTTCCCTAAAATATAGATGAGTAGGCAAATAAAAAAAACAGAAAAATTAGTTCCCTAAAATATAGATGAGTAGGCAAATAAAAAAAAAACAGAAAAATTAGTTCCCTAAATATGGATGAGTAGGCAAATAACAAAAACATAAGTTCCCAAACACATGAAGAAATTAATCTGGATGAAAATGAAATGGAAAACAAAATTGAAATATTGAACTGTTCAACACAAAAGTAAAGTAAGTAAACACTAAAGACTTCATCTCAATTCCCTTCAAAATGGGATTCCCTAAACAAACATTTGTGAACAGTTGAAGTAATTCATTGTATGGTATAAAATGGTATATGGAATAAAAAATAATTAATTTTGTGTTTCCTAATCTTCAGCAAAAAGGTTGCTTGTATTGTGTGTAAAGTTTGACCCCAACCTGACCTTCATGCAAGAATATTCATTACATTGAAAACAAATGTAGTATTAATGCTCGATTACACTGTGGCCGTTAGAATTACATGTTAAAATTTAACACATAAACATACTTCTATAATTTTACAATCGCTGCCAAAGTTAAGATTAGTTGTGGTACTGATTTTCGTCGGAATATGTGTAGATAATTATTAGATGCAAATGTAAAAGGTCAGATCGGGGTCAAACTTGACACACAATACACTGGACCAATATAGATTATAATGCAGGTTCTTGTTTGTACCTTATCATTGAAGGTAGGTAAACCCAATAGTTAATATAAATTAAATAAAACAAAATTTCATACACAGAACTCTAGTATTTTATGTTTTTTTGCAGCCAAAGGTTTGTGTGTACACAGGCGGATCCAGCGGGGGGGTCCCTTGGAATTTCCAAAATGTACCTGTCTATTAGTGTATTTCTTCACTGTAAGTCATTTTTAAGTAGCAGGAAGCAATTTTTCTTGGTGCTTAACATAGATTTAATGGTTACATAGTTTTTACTATTAATACGTTGCATTAATCTGCAAAATGTGTATAATGTGGTTGTGATTCGAAAGTTTGGACCCCCCCCCCCTAGGAAAAGTTCGGACCCCCCTAGAAGAAAATCCTGGATCCGACCCTGGTGTATCAGATGCATCCATGCATAATGAAGTTTTTTTTACTTACTATTGATTACAAAGAAAGCAACACAGATTTTTATTTCAACCTTGTTCCAACCAAGTATATCTGGTACTAACACATTTTTTTGGCAAGAAAAATATCTCAACTTGAATTGAGGACATAGTAGTAATAATAGATACATGTGTTATACATACGTTTGAATATTAACTGGAAACCAGTAGACCAGTCGTCCATTTTTATGAAGATATTTGGCAGAAAAATTTAGTAAATCTTTAAATATATCAGATAAATGATACTCCAGTCTCTGTGGGAAATGTTGAGCTCCAGGCTTTCTGAAAAATAAAACAAAAATGAAACTTACAACTTGTTCAAAAATATGGATTGATGTACAATTAGTAAATATATTGCATATCATATTTTTCTCACAGAAGTTATCTTGGGCCACTAAGAAAGTATGCTTATGGAGTGAGAGGTCCTTGGTTCACTTCCTCCCCAGAAAAACTACTAATTTCCTTGAGCACAATATTTACTGGCCGTTGCTTTACTTCATCTACTGGTGTGAGTAATTTTTCAGGGATCATACAGATTTTGAATACCAAAATTCCATAATTTTTCCATGATTTCCATGACAAGTACAATTTTTTTTAAATGGTGTAGTAGTGAAACTCTCATTTTTGTACCCAAGAGTGCAATTCTTACCCAAAATTTAAAGTTGTGATTTATGTTTGATTTCATTTTTTTCCATTCATTTTTATGGGTTGAAATAAAATAGGCATACAGTTGTATAATAGTTTTTCCATGACGCATTAAACATTTTGCATGATGTTTTCAAAGTTTCCATGACTTTTCCATTATATTTTCTTTAAAATCATAATTCCATGATTTTTCCAGAAAAATCTCATTTTCCGTGATATTTCCAGTTTGTATGCACCCTGTTTTTAGATGTCAGATGTATGCATAAAGAGTAACTCCTCAGGGAACCTGATAGGCAGATGACTAGGGTCATACTCATCCTTCTATCTCTGAATCAAGTAAGCCAGCTGTCAGTCACTTGCAAGGTTATGTTATTAGAAAAAGATTAAAAGTTTAGGTCTAAAGATCTAGGCATATCAAGAAATTGGGTGTAAGGAGACTGAAAGCCATGGTTTGACTGAAAATGTTGAAATGTGTTGTAAAGCAACATAAAATACATTAATATTTAATTTTAAGCCTTTTATCAAACAATTTATTACTACTAAACATAATATACATATCATTGACTTTGATTTCTGTTCAAGTACCAGACATACTGAATCAAGATATAGTATCTTTCTCAAGAAAGCATGGCTAGATTAAGATCAATTTCAACACAATGACTATCCAACCAGACCAACACAACAATAGCTTATGTGTCAGACATATTAAAATAATTCAAATGTTATATTTACATACATTTCACCATTGATCAGTGAATCTTTGTCTTGTAAACCAACTTTCTTGGCACCTTCTCTAATACCATAGGGTGCTGAAAATATAGCATCAAATCTAAATATAACATAAAATCTAAAAATAGCATCAAATCTAAATATAACATCAAATCTAAATATAGCATCAAATTTAAATATAACATCAAAATAGTATCAAATCTAAATAAAGCATAGAATAAAAAATATAGCATAAAATCTGAATATATAACATCAAATCTAAAAATAGCATCAAATCTAAATATAACATAACTAAATATAGTATCAAATTTAAATATAGCATCAAATCCTTATATTTCATTATACATTTCATTTACCTAAATATTAAGGGTAGGCAATATACCACATTATACCGGTGATTGCAGTACTGGGTATTATCTTTAAGGATACAATATTGTGAATCAATTTTAAATACTAGTATTCTTGCACTTTAGATAAATCATAATATATATGTAAAGTTTGCAACATTTTGTTTATAGATGTATAATATCAATTTTGACCCTTGTAAATGCAGACCCAAGAGTCATGTTTTCACATGTTAGATTTCATTACAAAATCAATCACTTCAATAGCAAAACAATCACATAAAGTTTACTATTGTGTAGAAAAAGAAAACAAACTCCAATGTATTTCCATTACGGGTTTCAACTATTTATTATTCTTCATCAGGTGAATATGATTGTAACAATAAAGTCAAAACATAATGATGTCATGACAATGCCAAAATTAATGTTACAATTTGGCGTACTTAATGCATATATACAAGTAAATGATACTTGATCTAAAAGATTCATAGGCGCTTTTAGAAACTGCAATAAAGCAAACCTAAAAATATACACAGTTATATCAACTGCACCAGTTAATGTAAATGCAATACCATAGAAAAACAGAGCAAATAAAGTTAATCACAAGTCTTCATGTCATCCCCTGTGTATATCAATAAACTTAGATTCTGGAGTAGTTTTGTGCTAACCCATCTACTTTTGTAAGAGGTCGGTTTAAACAAATAAACTTAATTTCTAAATAATCTAGATTTTTGTTAATTTCGTTATAAGTAGACAAGCTCAACATTATGTCAAAGATAATACATACGGTCAGTAATGATAGCATCAAACAATGTTATTTCCCGCCATAATCCATTTCTAGAAGAATCAGCAACCAAAGCGTCTATATAATATTTCTCCATACCATACTGTCGTAGATTAGAACGTATACTTTCGTCTTGTGCTCTTTTCTTCTCATTACATCGACTAGGACGAGCTATAAATAAAATGTGAGGCTAGCTAAATATATAATGTAGGAAGAGCTAAATTAGCTTATGGTCTTCAGCGAACCCGTGTTTATACTGTCAAAGAATGGGTACCCTGAAGACAAGAGTATGATAAAAGTCCACCAATAATCGTGCCAGGAATCTGCCACACTCGTATGCATACATCGAGTGTGCATTGGAGAAAATTGAAGAACATCCCGTTAAAATAATGTATAATTTTTTAATTTGACAACTTACTACCTAACAAGTGCCCATTCCTAACGTAAAATACGCCAATATTATTTTAATGCCGCATTTGACGAAAAAATCAAAATGTTAAAAACGTGGCTTATAAAGTTTTGGAAGCCAGAACTAGAGCTAAATATAACATAGAGGGAGGGGCTATAAATATAAAGTTAAAATTAATCATTATGTTGCCAGTCCTAAGCCTGGTTTTGAAATGGTGAGGGCTATCAACACTGCTGAGACCTAAAGAAAAATGGCAGAGGAAGAAGGTTCTTTCAATGGAATGTTATTCTAGTCACTAAAGAAATGCTTAAGTTCTAGCCAAGATCTGCACAAAATGCATCCTTGCAAGTCGACAGACCCTGGTGAAAAACTAAACCCATAACAGATGAAAAACAACATGAAAAAAGGTCCAAACATACACGCAATGCATCCTATGTAGTGAACAGATCCTCATTAAAACATAATGAATTAACTAATATTGAGTGTCAATAAAAAAAAACATAAAAAGGCCTGACCAGAACCGACTAAAACCTAAGACATTTCAAGGGGTGACCAGAACTGATTAAACCCTAGGACATCTCAAAGCCTGACCAGAACTGACTAAAACCTAAGACATTTCAAGCCCCAAGTTGACACACTACATGTTACCATAAATCTATATCCTCCGCAGGAACATAGAATCAAAAGATAAACGTGGTCATGTGCAAAAATATTTTGTGCATAGGATTAAGAGTAAACAATCCCAACTTACAAGCTAATGTGGGTACTCTCAAAAAACAAAATGTAGTAATTGGTTTATGCATTATTTGAATATTTTCAATATTTGGCCTCTTGCAAGAAATTGATAGATTGTAACATTTGAAAGGGTAGTGATGATACCTTGTACAACTGTAGTTGTTAAAAATGTACAATGTATTAACAACAAGTAAATCTGTGAGCTAATGCTCACTAGTGATACCCCCGCAAAAATCTAAAAATATGCGACAAACAGGAAGTAGATGAGCAAGGAGCATGAAATCGCTTTACACCACATGGGACTATGGGATGAAGCAATATGCAAAGTATTAGGCTGCTGCATGTTATAGTTGCTGAGAAAACTGCGACAGAAATTTTGTAACGGACGGACGCACGCACGCACGGACAAGGGTAAAACAGTATACCCCCCTCTTCTTCGAAGCGGGGGTATAAATATATTTTTTAATTTTCAAGTACTAGTATAAATTTACCACACACTTACAAAACTGTAAATGTAATAATGGATAGCATTGTATACTAACTAAGGGCGCGTTGCCTAACGATTTCGCTTCGTATCGCTATGAAAAAGGGTTTTCTTGTAGCTCTTCTTCTTAGGAAACGGCTTGCTATTTACGTCACAAACCAAGATGGAGGCCTGTGCCGAGTAACACTTTTGCGCTTATTGCAATTGCATGTTTTCGGGGCGATTTCCAACTAAATAAGTCTTTCACAAGTATAAAATCATTGCAAAAACATTTGTTTATATGAACAATTACAAATATTTATTAATTTCAATTCATCTATAGTCAGCCAAACATAAAAAACCAATTTGTCGGCAAACAGGAAGTTACATTACTGCAGAGGCAGCCATTTTGATTTGTTAAAGCGCTCACGGGTAGTGAAGATTTTTTTTGATAGCTTTCCCTAATGAAGCGATATCTTGTAGCAAGTCGTTTCCTATGATTTTGCTATGAAGCGATACCTAGCGAAATGGTTGGGCAACGCGCCTTAACTATATACAATATAATACATACCTTTGGCATGAAGTAAAAGATAATCTAAATCCTGACCAAGTACATACGCTTCATGTATGGCTGCAGCTACTAATAAACTACCTGTAAGTATAAAATGTGATAAGTTTTTGTCAAAGTTTTATAGTCTCATACCTGATAATCAACAATTATTCATAATACAGTGTTCCACCAATGTGAAATTTTACATAAACTCCACTGATTTAAATTGATCACAAGTATTAGCATTTACAAAAATGCTTGAAATAAACGCTCAGCCATGTTTGATGTCTTCTGTATTTAAGTATATATTTTGTGGTTAACAAGTCTATTTACAATTGATTAGTTATCTTAGTAAATTTTATTTTTTTCCGATCAAAAATACTTGCATGAAAATGTTAATGTCGCTAAAAAATTAAGGGGTGTGTAGCCTTCCTAAACCTCTGCTGATGCCTGCTATTGACCATGCACCAGCTTAATAATAGTCAACGACTTGTTCATGTCAGAGACGAGTCCATTCACACACACCCTTTTTTACTTTTTCACGGCCATTTTCTTATCATGTGACCTCAAATGCATCGTTTTGAATGGCTTAAGGCAACCGGTGTCGACTACAAAATGCTCAAATCTTGATAGTTGTTTATACCAATGCACCTAGGTGCATTGATAATGAGAATAGAGGGACTGTTGTGAATACTTAAATCAATGGGGTATCTTTGTTTTGCTTACTCAAAACAAAATCACTTCATAGTACTTCATTAACACTAAGGGTTCTTTATAAATGTGCTAGGTAGGGAATTCCTTCTCAACTGGCCCAAGAACTTGTCCCACAGCCAGTATAAAGGAAATACTGCGTCTGCATCATGGATAAAAAATCAAAACTTTCAAACATCTGGAAACTCCTTCATTTTATTATTTCACAACCTTTACATAGGAAATGAACCTCTTTTCTATTCTTCAAAATCAAAAATTTCTGGACCAGTTCTAAAATATTTCACTCATGCATTATGTATAGAAAAATGAGTTATAAATCTTACCTGATCCAACAAAAGGATCAAATACTAACATATCTTTCTTCACTCCACCAACATTAGCCATAATCATAGATAAACCTGCATCCATACTTGTATTAGCTGTAAATACATGTATAATAAAAATATTATATATAAAATATCTATATATTTACAGAATGAGTTTTTGTTTCTCTTTGTATCCACAGCTTATTAAAAAATTACATGTTTTTTATGCTAAACAACATCACCATATATATCATGTTGATGTCATTTCCTTTATAATTTATTAACTGATGAAAGCTTGTGGCTAAAACTTCTATTTAATAAATTTAAAAAATTACATAATTTAAATCTTAGAAATTTGTATACCCCTATATAAAATTAATTATTTATCTAGAATTCTATATTCAGTCTTACAATCATGTTGACCTCAAGGCATGCAATCTGATTAGAACCCCATCTATAATTATCCACCCTTATTTTAGATCTGGCTACTTCATACCATGGGTTATGTTCAGCTGACCTTTTCTTTTATAATATTCATATAATATTTTATAATATTCATGATGCATTCTTTTTGCTCACTAACTTGTTTACATTGTATACATCACACAATTTGAAAAGAGCCCTCCAATCACAGCTTGTACATAACATGATGGTCAAATTTGCTTGCAAACCATAATTTTAAAATAGAATTTACGAAATCAAGATGCTATTAAGTGTTTGCCTAGATGAAAGCTTCGCATTGATTGGTCAATACAAATGCCATCTTGCTGTGACCTCCTGAGTAATGACAAGAGATCCTGAAACTTGCCATAACAGTTCATGAAATATAGGCCTGATACTATGTTGTACATAAAACATACCTATAAAATGTCTTTTCTGTAGATGAAATTCATTAATTTTGTCTCTTTGTCCATCAGTAATCTAAAAAATATCACTTATATACAAAGTCTGTTTAGTAATTATCAATAATTATCAACATAATAGAAGGTTAATTTGGTACTTAAAGTAACACTTGCCCATAGTGATATAAATTTCGTAAGAACAACATAAGATTTTGATATAATGGCCCAGTTGGCAATACAAAATGAGATTACATGTTATGATGTATTTATTTTGGTGCTTGCTAGTTGGTTTAAATTCAGTTACTATTATTGTGTACTTTATATTAAGAATAATGCAAACAAAACAAAAATTTATATAAGTCAATAAAAGCATCAGAAATTTAAGGTACTGATTTCATTTTATTGAGTCAAATAAATCATATATGTCTAGAGGAATGAGTGCTAATTCACTATTATTTCCTCTAGGTGTTAAGATTTGAATGTTTTGATGTCAGGTGGCCAGCATTAATAGTTAGATTTGACCTTGTCTGTGATTCTGATGTAACATACAATAACTACCTAACCAGTCAGATAAAGTTCACCAAGTCACAAAAGTCAATCAGATTTTTTGTACAGCAGTAGCGTAAATATGATCATTGGCCAGTTTCTCCAGAACAGCACTAGCTAGCACTTTGTCCTTAGGTACCCTTTCTTACACCAAAAGTAGTAAGAACTTGATATCAAAGCAAGGGTACCAGGATGCAAATCACTAGCTAGGGATATGCTTAGGAAAACTGGCAGCTGATTTTAACTAGTTGGTGAGTAATAAAGGAAATCAACTTACCCATTTAGCAAAATATATATCAACAGGCTGGTCTGTAGGATCATACCCAAATGGTCCATAGTATTCTAATATATGATATATATGTTTGGCATTCTTTAAATCTACTTTACCTTTAAATTCTAAAACATCTTCTGGTAAACACTGAAATAAAATTATTTGTTAGTTTAAATTGCAGGGCTCTAACTCTTTTCTTAGAACAAAGTTCACGGACTTTTCCCATTTTCAAGGAAACATAGGAACCCTGAATTTGTAATATCACATACACAGGTGACCGGCACGGTCCCAGTCCTGAATAACTATATATAGTGATTCGAGACTGGGACTGTGCTGGCCCCCCATGATCACATACATGAAGTTTCAAGTAAATTTTGTTCGCAGTTTTTGTTTTTATTGCAAATCCTTTAACCAGGGATGTGTAATTCCTTGGGTTTCTCACTTGTTCATGGACCAGTGATATCTGACAAAAATGCACTAGTTCCTAAGTCCAATATTCAAAAAGAGAAAGTGACAACTATGCAATAAAAAATATATAATAAATTGATTGAAACATTGAGACATCTACATTATTTATTATTGCTATTCAGTATAATCTCTGCAGAGTGGCCCTCTACAGAACAAATCCTCTTCACAGCAACAGCCTTTGATTTTTTCCTAAGGCTTTGTTTTTAATTGAATTTACCACAGGAACAACATCAACATATTTTAGAAACCAACACCCCAGTAAGCAGTGAGTGTTGTTCTATAGATTTTATACTGAATTACTATTTACAGCTAACATATAACTTGTACACAGACAAAAGGGATTGATATATTTACTTGTCTGCAGACGTAATTGTATTAGTTTACAAGTTGGGCATAGAAATTCAGCTGCTTTTACCTTTAAAACAAGACACATACCAACATAGACATTAGAATTACTCATCCAACTCCCCCCAACAATTACCGGTAATTAACAGTGTACCATCATACATGTAGTAGACATTTAATTCTCAACCAGCTTGCCCGGCTAGCTCAGCTTGTAGCACACAAGTCTGTTGACCGAGGGGGTTGTAGGTTCAATCCCAGGTGGGGCAAACTCTCGTAAAGCTTGTCATGAAATAATTTCAACGGCCATTCCCTAGCTTACCATCAATTCTAAATCATGAAGGGCAGTTGTCAATCACTGAAGAAAGTATGCACCTTCTAACTGGTTAACAATTAAATGCAGAGATTTAGCCTTTCCAGTAACGGTGAGTAGGTTGACTTCTATGATATGACCTATTCAAATGTCATGCTTCAGTATTAAACCCAGCTAAAATATTTTCAACCATTTTAGAAAAATACTGAAACCTTAAACAACAGTTTCTCCTATCAAAAACCATATCAAAGTCACAAATATCATGCTTTGTCAGTCTGAAAATGCCTTTAAATCAGAGAACATGACCGTCTCTGTTCATCAACACAAAACTAATAACGTTACCTACCTCAATTTTATCTCTTTTTTGTTTATTTGACAAAGACTTGTTAAAAGCTGTCACTTGAAATTTAAACGTTTCCAAACATGATGTATGAGGCTCCTATTAAAAGATAGAAAATATCAATTAACAATAAAGTAGGAAATATATAAGTACATGTTCTAACTGTTGTATCATTTAAAAAAGTTGAAGTGCAGTTTAATGTCTGCTTCCATATACACGTTCAGCCAACTTAACAATTTTGTACAAAAACTCCTGATCATTGAAATCACTTTCAGGCAGGTGATGCCAAACAGTATCCATTTACACCTAGGTGAAGAGGAACAACTGTAAGTAAATTTCTTGCCCATGAAAATTAGCAGAGCCCCTAGTGGGGTTTGAATAACTTCTCTGTTGAGTAGTATCTTTTCATAATTACATGTAATAAGCTGAAAGAGTCTAAGTCTGAGGAATAAAATCCCCAATATCTAAAAATGGTAAACATTAGGCAGGAAAAAAAGTCACTTACCACAAATTCTTTTGGCAGCTTTCTTAAAGAACTATTCAAATCTTCAAATGTTTTACCATGAGCCCATAGTTCATATACAGATCTAAAT
Source organism: Mactra quadrangularis (assembly GCA_025267735.1). Classification (NCBI taxonomy): domain Eukaryota; kingdom Metazoa; phylum Mollusca; class Bivalvia; order Venerida; family Mactridae; genus Mactra; species Mactra quadrangularis. The sequence goes on from CM046306.1 coordinate 12,377,515, forward strand.
ACAAATATTGACATGAAAACATTGAAATTTACCATAACCCAATTATTGACACTTATAACTAAGTTAATATGGTACATGTAGCATGCTCATCTAAACAGCTTTCCTGGAGAATGTTTCTTTATCAGTACTAGCCAACTCTTCTGCACGAAGCTGACAGTTTCTTGCACTACCCAATATGTATCAGTCAGTATAAACTCTGGGTCAGGAATCAAACACACGGCTGCCAGATCTGAAATCTTGCAATCAGTGTATCCTAGCTAAACTAACACCGACGAAATAATTATTGATCTTTTTCAAAGGCTTTTAACCTGGGTTTACACAATTATAGAGCCACTTCATTCTGCTTCAATTTTTAATCAGTGCTGCTAGATCAGTCCTGAGAACTTACACTCATGCATGGGTAAAAGTAAAAAGGTTTGAAAGTACCGAAGAGTTACTTTCAAATTACTGAAATAGGGATTTCATATAAATTACATAGAGTAAATTTATTCCAAAATACTGAAATCAATAATAATACTGAAAACTTCCACCCATGCTCATGTTGTTGACATTTCTATCTATGCAGGATACTTAACAAGAGGGTCATGATGGCCCTTTTTCACTCACCTATATACCATTGAATGCTGAGATACCTAGCTTTCACCACAGGTGACCCAAATTGGAACTTGGCTAAGAAATAATTAATACAATCTTTCAAAACCAAAACCAGGATATTTTTATCAAAACAGTAGCCGCTAGAGTGTTAACAAGATTTTTCTTTTTATAGCTCCTGTGACTTTCTTTTTATCCAAGGTGACCCATCATGGACATGTTCAAACTAATCTGAGCAATTACCTAGACAAGCATTCTTACAAAGTTTGATGATAATTGAGGAAAAAATGTGACCACTAGAATGTTCACAAAACAAATGTGGGTAGCCAACAGACATTCAACGATCTAAAAAGCTAACCCAGAGCAAGCTCAGGTGAGCTAAACATCAATGAAGCCGTTATGATTATAAAACAAAATCAACAATTGTAGAAATCGGAAAATTTTCCCATCTACCTGATGAGGATAGCTCTACTAGCCACAGATTTAGCACAATCCAGAGATGGTAACTCTAATATCATAAATGGATCCTGAAAAATACATGTATAAAACAATAATAACTGCAAATATTAGAACATATACATCATTACATGTACATACACAAAACATGGTAATTCTTACACACATATAAAGAATCAAATATATTTGACCATCCATCAGAAAATGTTAAATATTTTTATTCTTTAGAATGTTAATGTATGTCAATAATATTTCTTGATCAATTTATGAGCTAATTAGTCTAATTAGTGAGAAGCACGTGTGAGTAAGAGTTCAGGATTTGTGGGTCGGATAATTTTAAGAAAAAATAACAAGTTAAACAGTCCAGAAATATCTTTAATTTAACTGTTGGAGAACATCAGAAAGCTGAAACCAAATGACATTTGATTCCTGGTCCAACTCTACTTCTACGATGAAGTTACCCAATTTGTTTATGCACTGAATAGTTGGATACTTGACACAGTCAATGCGTTAAACTGTTTTCGTACATTAGCATTATTTCATTTATATAGTAAAAGGCAAAAAGATCAACTGGCACAACTACATGTGTACATGTATGTAGGCCTACTTAGCAATTTTCACTTACCAAAATCGGTTTTTACAAGTCTCGAACTTCAGGCTAGTGAATTAAAGTGATGAATGATTTGACACAGAATATTGTGTCATATAAGAACCAGGGGTCTGTATTATCAACATTCTAACAACCTACTTTAGCTATAAATCCTTCTATATTGTACAGTAATATAATCAAAAGCTTCATTGATAATACATTGTCTAAGGTTATCATCACCTAGCAACAAAAGGAAAATAAAAACTCACCCTGACATCTTTATCTGGAATTTTTATATCATAGTTGAATGTCTTGAATATAGACTTTAATTCCTGCAATGATACAAACACAAGACCTGACTGAACTTTTGTGTAAAACGTGAAAGTATATTTCTGGGATCAAACAAATAACCTTCTAAGCTGTAAGATGAACCTTATCAAAATATCAAAGGGTCAATGGAAGTCTTTTGACTACATTAGTTTACCAAATGAATGTAATAACAATGGCCCAGTAGTATGATAGGTTATTTTTTGTATTTAAGGATCAAGAAATACTATGTTGGAATTCTACCAGGGGAAATAGCCTGACTACTTTCACTTAAAGGCAGTAAAGTTCTACAGTGAGTTTTTTACAGTTTTATGGGTTTAATTATGGGTCCCAGGATTTATAAGTCCCAAATTAAACGGGCGAGTTCAATTGACCAAATTTAACACTAAATATGCGTGGATGAAAAAGAAACATAATTGATAATGCACTTTGAAGTGAACTAGTTAAGATATTGTACATGTTTTTTGTGACTACTCAATATAATATTGATATCCAATAAAGTATGCACGCAAAATAAAACTTTTAAAGGGGTCCTTATACCTCAATACCAACGTGTTTACAATGGTAATTCTTTACACTTACATTAGAAAACAAAAGTAGAATACACAGTGCTTGATACAGATCGATACCAGTTGAGGTTTAAACACACTATATATCTATGGATTGATATTCCTGTAGTTATATGCTATCCTTTATTTTACAATTCAACAATGATAGTATAGTAAATTTAAAATATACCACAATTTTGTCTTCATACCCCACACTATATTCTACTGTGAATACTGCGATGCATTGTGCGTCTTAGTATAGAGGTGATATCTTCACCTTCTATTAATAGAATGTGCCCTTGGTTGTAAATCAGTGTCATAATTACCTTAGTCTATGAAAAATAATTTTATTTTAAACACTTTTGCCAATTTCAAACTTGTTTCTAGCTTAAAAAATACTAGATTGTATCAATATTCTAAATTGCGAATTTGATATCAGATTGTCTGTCAAGAATCGGTGATATATTGATATGGCGATTTCCGATGACAACCCTATACTGTCACGACTTAACCAAATAGGCCAGTGCTTCTAGTCTCTAGAACCGAAAGAAATTCAGTACATATTATAAATCTGGTATCTTACTCCATGTATACCAGATTATTTACTTAATTTCTGGTATTGCCTATTGGATTAATGGATTGTTGAATTCATGTTATGTTTTGCATGTCATGATGACAAAAAAAGATTTCGGCATATCATCATAGAAATTAAATCTATATGAAACATAAGTCATTAAATGCAATTGTTTATCCGAAAATGTTTATCCGAAATATTTACTATTGATTCATAGCGGAAAAACAGCTTACATTGGAGTGATATAAACAAAATATTTCCATTAAATATAAACACTTACTGCAATTCTGAAATCCAGATGTTCATTAGCAAAATGGATCAAGAACTTTCTTGGATTTAGACGTTCTACTAAAGACATGTTGCGCAAGGTTTATGTACGAGTTACTTCCCTTGGTTGATATACTTTTCGACCCCACGCATTTCGTCCATAAGTATTAGCGGTACTAAATCTATTCGACCCGATTTTTAAAAAAAACCTATATCAACACATTTTCGTATCCAGTTTTAGACTCCGTAAGAAAATCACACAAAAGTGTAATTTGGTGGTCCAAGGGGTGCAAGGACTCCTGGTGGGTCCAGGCAAATCCAGGGATCTAGGATCTAAATTACTATATGTAATTTTGATTATTTTAGAATTATGTCATTATTTTCCATGTATATGCTTATATTTGCTGTAATTTGTTTTAACTTTTGTACTCTGTGATAGTCGGTTAAAAGTTTTTATAGCTTATGTTTCTTGTTATTATATCTTGCCGACTGTAAATAAAATTTACTTACTTACTTACTTACTTACTTACTTGCTTGCTTGCTTGCTTGCTTAATTGCTTGCTTGCTTGCTTGCTTACTTGCTATTGACAATTGTAATATTTTTGTTAGAATGAGAATTATATATCAGTATTTTTAAATTACTTAATTGCCCATCCTTTTATTTTGATAGGCCGTATTCTTATTGTAACAATAGTTAAATGGTAAATTTAAATTGCAACAAATTATTTATTATTTTTTAGTTATTATTATGCCGTCTATAAATAATAGGGGTGTAACGGTTAACCGATATATCGGTTAATATTGCAATACGACTTCTGACGGTTTTTAACCGGTTCGTTTTTCTCTGAACCGGTTTTTCTAGTTATGTTCCATACTGATTGTTTTTATCAGAGTATGAAATTTAACTGTTTGAATAAACTTTTAAATGTGTTCGAAAACTTGAAATATTTTTCGTAAAGTGAGACAATCATTATCTTAGAAATTCCATTCAAAACCTTTTTTCTAACTTATTCAAACATTAGCATAATACGTGTAGATCATTTGAAAATACAAATATCTATGTACAATTTTTATCAAATTAAGATGATGCACGTGCATTAATTCATGCTATGCATGTATGCACAAAGAACAATATGTATCGCAATATATTGCAATATATTGCAATACGGGTTTCATGTATTGCAATATATTGCAATACGGTTTTTACCGTATTGTTACACCCCTAATAAATAAACTACAAAACTTAATTCATGGTTCGAAGTATTATACATTTGTATTTTCAAACAGTCTAGAGTAATAATTATCTCTGAACCTCTACAATGTATTGTTAGATCATTTGACAGATACAACTAGCTATCCACGAAATAGAGCCAGGAAGGTAATCCTGTCATAAAAGTGTACCCGCTGCGCCTTGCTATGCACAGTGTATTATACAATCACACCAGGGGTCCCTAAATCCGATAGCGCACAGTATAAAATTAAGAAAAAAAATACGTCAAAAATCCAAAACTTTTGGGAAAAAAGTGCAAAACAGACTAAAACTTCATTAAGATGTTTTAAAAATAAAAAATGCTCCAGAAACTAGAAACATATAGCTTTCTCATGTCATTTGCACAAATTTGATAAAAAGAACCGGAAATGCTTTATTTTTCAAGTTAAATCAGCATGGGTATTTATTTTCCTTCTTATTTTATAGTAACGTGAGTTGTCAAATAAAACCTCAAAACAGACCAAAAATTTACAATTTTACAAAAATGTAAAACAACCATGAGAAAAAAGAAAGCTTAAACTTTTTGACATCATTTGCACAAAATTGATATCTTTAAAGATAAAAGAGATATGGCCATTTAAAGAATTTCCCGCTATACTTTTCTATTCAAAATTGAGTATCGACTGAGATCATGTATGGGACTAAAAGTTGGACATGGTCCCGAAAGGGGTACGGGTTCGAGTCCCAAACGGGGAGATTATATCTTTCCAGGAAAAATTGACAATAACGTCGATTTCTTCCTTTGATTAGATAATATGGAGAAGTTTACGGCCTTGTGCTTCCACAAGGGTGGGTGAGTACCGGTTATAGACAATGGTCCAGGAAAGCTAGATTAGGTGCACTGGACGCCTTGAAATGACCTAGACTGTCTTTCTTCAAATGTGTCTACGTAAAGACACTATATTTTTCCGTACAATTACTTTTATGAAGATAGACAGACTTAAGAATATCAATACACATGGTACCCTGCTATCTTAAACGACTTTTATTTTTTTACTCCTGTTACCGCATATGTCACAAAACGTATGTGTTACGTGGTGACATATTCGATCTGAATATGTCACACTTGTGATATATTCGGTTGAATATTTCACAACCTTCAGCCGAAAATGGGACATATAATGTGACATATTCGTTTAAAATTCGTTTTTCCCTGCTCATCAAAACGTATTTGTCACTTGTCAAAATGTCTAAAAAATGAAAACAGCAACGTATTTGTCGCATAAGTATATAAATAGACGTACAACACAAAGAAGCGAAGCAACAAAAATAATTATTATCAAGTGTTAACCCACGACGAAAACCTAGCTTGGTGAAGTTATTGTGTTCGATCCTATTTCGGATGGTAATTGTTTATTTTCTGCTGTATCGCGCCAATTAAGTAAGCTTGAAATATACAGAGATACGAACACTTGCAATTCATCATGTTATTTGAGAACATATACTTTTTATTAAACGTTTGTTAATAAGTAAACATTACGTGGTGTGGTACGTGTTCCATAAACTACTTTTGATAGCAAAATTGTGACGGCGACATTGGTTTTTACATGTTAACTTTCACATCATTTCAAAAGCACGACGTTAGAATGTACGTTTAATGCCGTGTTGTTCTTATTTCATTAAGAAATTATAATAAAATGAAAAAAGGTTATTTAACGTGTAATGATGTGATATTTTTTATAACTGTTCAACTTAAGACAGTTAGGTATTTATTAAATTTATAAAACATCCTAATGTTGTTTATTTTACTTAAAACTCGATGTCAGTTTATCATCTACTGTAAAACCTCGATTGAACGCCCTCGGGGGGGGGGGGGGGGTTAACATTTTTCCAAATGGGATGGGGCGTTTTAAAAGTTTTTAAAAATCCAAACAGGGACGTTTAAATAGTAAATATAAAAAGGGTAATTATTTGTTTAAATAAAAAGGGAAATTATTAAATACGGTAGGGCAATTATATGTAAATGTAAAAAATCGATATGATATAATGCAATTTTGACATGACAGAAAATCAGCGGGTATGCGCTATTGATATTTAGATAAAATATTTAAATGACATTACCCTCCCAGGGCCGTCCCCCACTCCCCAGGGCCGCCTAAGGTTCCCCAGGGCCGCCTAAGGTTCCCCAGGGCCGCCTAAGGTTCCCCAGGGCCGCCCGAGGTTCCCCAGAGTCGCCCCCCAGGGCCGCCAGAGGCTCCCCAGAGTCGTCCCCTTCCAGGGACGCCCGAGGCTCCTCCAGGGCAGCCCCAGCTCCCCAATGGACCATATATCCTCAATTCTTTCAGGAAAAGAATTGAGGACATCTGGGGAGCAGAACTCCCCCAGTAAGGGGGTGAACAACTCGACCCTTCTTTTCCCACCAAAGGGAACGGGTATTCAACTCGAGAGAGCCGAACGCAATAAATCGCTTTAAGTCCGTAGATAACAGAGTTAAAACGATTCGAAAAGCAGATCCCTTTTAAAAGGGAGACTACTCTTCCAAAATTGTCCCCATAAGGGACTGGGTATTCAACTCAAAAGAGTCAAATACAAAACATGTGCCTCAGTTCCGTAAAAAACGGAACCAAAGCACTTGGGTTTACACCGAAGAACACTTCGTCAACCTTCCACCCTTATACACAATATTAATGACAATAAATTGGCTTGTAGCAAAAGCACACGTCTAAAGTTTTAAACATGTCTAGTAAATAAAAACGCACCTTTTCTGTATTAAAACTTCTCTGGAAACATGAATAAGTTTTATTCTGTATGAAATATTTTTAAATTTTTAAATACTTATTGTCATAACAAAGTTTTATGTATCAGTCACAAAAGAAAAAAGAAATGTGTGTAGTAATTATCCTCCCATGTTTATATAATTTGAATACAATAGAGTGGCCAATATTGCCCCTAAGGGCTTTCATAGGTATCACAATACATATTTTTCAACATTTTCTCACTAAATAATATAAACAAGAATTATAAAAGTCAGTTTTATTAATTTTGTTGCATTTATACATTTTATATACACGAAAAATACTGTTCCCCATTTCAATATAAATAACTAGGGGCAGGAAGTTAGTAAATATAAAGGGGCTCTTTTCATTATATATATGTCAGCTAACCTGTTTAATATTAGGACCCAATTTAGCGCAGTCGGCAGAGACGCAGAAGTTCAAACCTGAACTTTGGTGGTTCAAATCCAGTCACTGTCATAAAATATACTTTTTATTATTTATCTTTTATCATATTAGTACATAATACTATATTACCAAGTTTTATGCTTAGAAACATGTACTAAAAATTAACATAAATAAAAATCAATTTTATGAGACTTTTGTTTTTGAATACCTTTTCTGTAGATGAGCTGAATTTCATTTTAAAACAAAAATGAATTATTTCAGTTTATTTAAGCCAAATTAGCTAATGAGTAAAATCAAATATACAGTGTACTGACTAAATCATTCAGGATAATAATACGGTAAGACATTAAATTTTATCACTAATTTGCACAAACGTATATGTCACACGATGTAGGTGTGATAAATTCGACTGAATATGTCACACACGTGAGACATTTGCGTTCTGTGACATATACGGTCTAACATACCCCTTCACAGGTTGAAACGTAGGCGACAATCGTTCATTTTTTCACCACAATGCTATACAGAGCTAATTGAAGATACACCGTTATATTAAGTATAATAAATCTACATGGATGCCACTTTCCGAATCTATTCCACGAATCTAGTTTCACGAAAGCGTTGCTGGTACGAGTCAACCCTCGAGCAGGTTATAAAACGCTATAGTTCAGTCGACAATAATGTAAATTTTCCATTATTAATACGGTGTTTGGCGAAGTTGCCGATCTTGTGGAATAGTAAAGTACTGGCATAGACAAAAGTCCAGACTAGGGGGCCGCAGAATCTCGGGTTTTAACTTGAATGTATCCCCTTTATGTGGGGAGAATTTCTGTATCATACAAGACCGGTTAGTAGGCTAAGCCGCTTACTCACAGGTGTAAGACACCATTTTCCTTATTGTATTATATATATACTAATTAATAAAAGTCTTGTCCGGTCTACAAAAACCATAATACCTTTTTTTGTTTGTTATTACACACTCATACATTTGGTATCCTTAGAAAGAGAATGTTATTATGCTTTAAAAAAAAAGAATTGTGAAATTTGAGCCAGTTCTGTCGGTACAGTAATGTGTTGAAAATTGTCATTGAGGATTTGCAAGTTACAAATGATAGCGTTGAGTCAGTTTTAAATGAAACATTTTTTTTCAATAGTGTGTGTGACCCCCATTAACCTGGATGAGTTTTCTGGTCTTCCGGCTAGATTCCTTTGCATACTTGTAGCATCGATGCGTGAAAGGAGCACCGAACTCATTCGGGTTAATGGGGGTCACACACACTATTGAAAAAAACGTTTTATTTAGAACTGACTCAACGCTATAATTTGTAACTTGCAAATCCTCAATGTCAATTTTCAACACATTACTGTACCAACAGAACTGGCTCAAATTTCACAATTCTTTTTTTATTGAATGCATAATAACATTCTCGTTCTAATGATACCAAATGTATGAGTGTGCAATAACAAACAAAAAAAGATATTATGGTTTTTGTAGACCGGACAAGACTTTTGTCCATTAGTACTATATAATATGGAAGATTTGTGTCAGGCACCTGTGGGCTTATTGTCGTCGAAATACTAGACAGTGAAATAGATTGAAACCTTATTATTTATGTGTATCTTCTGAGCTCGCTCCGTACAAGGATCTTGCTCCGTAGGAATTTGCTATATTTTCTGTTTTTCTTATTGTAACAATAGTTAAATGATAAATTTAAATTGCAACAAATTATTTATTATTTTTTAGTTATTATTATGCCGTCTATAAATAATAGGGGTGTAACGGTTAACCGATATATCGGTTAATATTGCAATACGACTTCTGACGGTTTTTAACCGGTTCGTTTTTCTCTGAACCGGTTTTTCTAGTTATGTTCCATACTGATTGTTTTTATCAGAGTATGAAATTTAACTGTTTGAATAAACTTTTAAATGTGTTCGAAAACTTGAAATATTTTTCGTAAAGTGAGACAATCATTATCTTAGAAATTCCATTCAAAACCTTTTTTCTAACTTATTCAAACATTAGCATAATACGTGTAGATCATTTGAAAATACAAATATCTATGTACAATTTTTATCAAATTAAGACGATGCACGTGCATTAATTCATGCTATGCATGTATGCACAAAGAACAATATGTATCGCAATATATTGCAATATATTGCAATACGGGTTTCATGTATTGCAATATATTGCAATACGGTTTTTACCGTATTGTTACACCCCTAATAAATAAACTACAAAACTTAATTCATGGTTCGAAGTATTATACATTTGTATTTTCAATCGGTCTAGAGTAATGATTATCTCTGAACCTCTACAATGTATTGTTAGATCATTTGACAGATACAACTAGCTATCCACGAAATAGAGCCAGGAAGGTAATCCTGTCATAAAAGTGTACCCGCTGCGCCTTGCTATGCACAGTGTATTATACAATCACACCAGGGGTCCCTAAATCCGATAGCGCACAGTATAAAATTAAGAAAAAAAATACGTCAAAAATCCAAAACTTTCGGGAAAAAAGTGCAAAACAGACTAAAACTTCATTAAGATGTTTTAAAAATAAAAAATGCTCCAGAAACTAGAAACATACAGCTTTCTCATGTCATTTGCACAAATTTGATCCAAGAACCAGAAATGCTTTATGTTTCAAGTTAAATCAGCATGGGTATCTATTTTCCTTCTTATTTTATAGTAACGTGAGTTGTCAAATAAAACCTCAAAACAGACCAAAAATTTACAATTTTACAAAAATGTAAAACAACCATGAGAAAAAAAGAAAGTTTAAACTTTTTAACATCATTTGCACAAAATTGATATCTTTAAAGATAAAAGAGATATGGCCATTTAAAGAATTTCCCGCTATACTTTTCTATTCAAAATTGAGTATCGACTTGAGATCATGTATGGGACTAAAAGTTGGACATGGTCCCGAAAGGGGTACGGGTTCGAGTCCCAAACGGGGAGATTATATCTTTCCAGGAAAAATTGACAATAACGTCGATTTTCTTCCTTTGATTAGATAATATGGAGAAGTTTACGGCCTTGTGCTTCCACAAGGGTAGGTGAGTACTGGTTATAGACAATGGTCCAGGAAAGCTAGGTTAGGTGCACTGGACGCCTTGAAATGACCTAGACTGTCTTTCTTCAAATGTATCTACGTAAAGACACTATATTTTTTCGTACAATTACTTTTATGAAGATAGACAGACTTAAGAATATCAATACACATGGTAATCTGCTATCTTAAACGACTTTTATTTTATTTTTTTACTCCTGTTACCGCATATGTCACAAAACGTATGTGTTACGTGGTGACATATTCGATCTGAATATGTCACACTTGTGATATATTCGGTCGAATATTTCACAACCTTCAGCCGAAAATGGGACATATAATGTGACATATTCGTTTAAAATTCGTTTTTCCCTGCTCATCAAAACGTATTTGTCACTTGTCAAAAATGTCTAAAAAATGAAAACAGCAACGTATTTGTCGCATAAGTATATAAATAGACGTACAACACAAAGAAGCGAAGCAACAAAAATAATTATTATCAAGTGTTAACCCACGACGAAAACCTAGCTTGGTGAAGTTATTGTGTTCGATCCTATTTCGGATGGTAATTGTTTATTTTCTGCTGTATCGCGCCAATTAAGTAAGCTTGAAATATACAGAGATACGAACACTTGCAATTCATCATGTTATTTGAGAACATATACTTTTTATTAAACGTTTGTTAATAAGTAAACATTACGTGGTGTGGTGTTCCATAAACTACTTTTGATAGCAAAATTGTGACGGCGACATTGGTTTTTACATGTTAACTTTCACATCATTTCAAAAGCACGACGTTAGAATGTACGTTTAATGCTGTGTTGTTCTTATTTCATTAAGAAATTATAATAAAATGAAAAAAGGTTATTTAACGTGTAATGATGTGATATTTTTTATAACTGTTCAACTTAAGACAGTTAGGTATTTGTTAAATTTATAAAACATCCTAATGTTGTTTATTTTACTTAAAACTCGATGTCAGTTTATCACTGTCTAGATCGTGAAACGGTTGCGATTTTCCGTGTCACGGTGTAGCCACACCAAGATGGCGGAAAAACAACCATCCATAAGGTACGTGTCGTTTTTTGCATGATAGTTTGAGAAATATTCGGGCCCAAACGCGTTATAAAGTTTCATTTGATCCGTAAATATATAAACTAAAGGGCAAGTGTACTCACCTGACAAGTCACAAAGGATTTATGTGAATTAAAGCCACCAAAGTTGACGAATGACCGTCAGTCAAATTTGAACCGAGAGAAGTGTATGACTTTTGATAAAATCGCCGTTAGTACGGCACTTACCGTGTTATAAATACGTTTGTGGGATAGTGTATATGCATGCAATTATACATTAAAATTGTACAAGTTCTAATTTATTTTGTTTCGTCAAAACATGCCTACTTTCGGTTTTGTCAAAGCAACGGTTGAGATATTAGCTCCGGTGAAGATTTTCCGTAAGAAATGACTCGGTGTTGCCATAAAAAGTGGACACGGTGTATACATTTGCGTGAAAGTGAACACGGTTCAGACACTCATCCAAAGGCTAAACGCAACCATATCATTTGAAGTAAATCACATTGGCATTATCCTTCGTATTTTGCTATACAGAAAAGCCCAATGTTTTCAATACGTAAATCTTTGCAGGAACAACGCCTAATTATAAATCAGTTAATATTATTTTATTCCCACTATTCCAGATCGTCACCTTTCGTATTGATACTTAAACACGAAACAGATACTTATAAAAGCCCTTTTGTGATAAGACTAAATTTATATATTTCATAATTTTGTTCTCCCCAGTGTCAAAATGGAAAAAGTCTATAAATGCTACTACTGTCAGTTTTCGAAATCTGATCTCCTAGCATGCATTCATCATTCATTTAGAAACGCATGCCAAATTGCAGATAAAATGACGGATGAGATGGTTTAAAAAAGTATCAACCGGCCGATAAGGCCTTCTGACGATAGACTACAGACTAACACCAAATTTAGAACTGCAAACTGGGGAATATTTCAAAGTGAATCAACACATATGTACATCCTTTCTAGAAAATAAGAAGTGTCCTTATGTAAAAGAGGTAGAAAATATACAAGAATCTAAACAAGATATTTCTGTTGATACTGATTTAATTACTTCCCAGTCCAGATTTGAAAAACGTACAAAACGTCAGCACCAATAAGAGCACTCGGCACTGTAACTTTAGCAGGACTCTCTCAGCAAACGTTAATTCCATGTTCGAGGAACTTGATGAACAGTTAGAAGATTTAAATTTGTTTACGATTTGACCAAACCCGTATCTGTGTTTTAACAAATACTGTTACGTTTTGCCTTGTCTACATTTCGACAGTATTGCAAATGGTCTGGTCGCATTTCAAACGTTTGAATGAGTGTCCTATCCGTGTTCTATTTAACGCAAATGTATACACCGTATCCACTTTTTATGGCAACACCGAGTCATTTCTTACGGAAAATCTTCTCCGGGGCTAATATTTCAACCGTTGCTTTGACAAAACCGAAAGTAGGCATGTTTTGATATAACAAAATAAATTAGAACTTGTACAATTTTTAAGTATAGTTTCATGCATACACACAATCTCACAATCGTATTTACAACACGTTAAGTGCCGTACTTACGGCGATTTTATCAAAAGTAATACACTCTCTCGGTTCAAATTTGTCACACGGTCATACGTCAACTTTAGTGGCTTTAACTCACATAAATCCTTTGTGACATGTCAGATGAGTACACCCGCCCTTTAGTTTATATATTTACGGATCAAATGAAACTTTATAACGCGTTTGGGCCCGAATATTTCTCAAACTATCATGCAAAAAACGACACGTACCTTTTGGATGGTTGTTTTTCCGCCATCTTGGTGTGGCTACACCGTGACACGGAAAATCGCAACCGTTTCACGATCTAGACAGTGTTTATCATCTACTGTAAAACCTCGATTGAACGCCCTCGGGGGGGGGGGGGGGGGTTAACATTTTTCCAAATGGGATGGGGCGTTTTAAAAGTTTTTAAAAATCCAAACAGGGACGTTTAAATAGTAAATATAAAAAGGGTAATTATTTGTTTAAATAAAAAGGGAAATTACTAAATACGGTAGGGCAATTATATGTAAATGTAAAAAATCGATATGATATAATGCAATTTTGACATGACAGAAAATCAGCGGGTATGCGCTATTGACATTTAGATAAAATATTTAAATGACATTACCCTCCCAGGGCCGTCCCCCACTCCCCAGGGCCGCCCGAGGTTCCCCAGAGTCGCCCCAGGGCCGCCCGAGGCTCCCCAGAGTCGCCAGAGGCTCCCCAGAGTCGTCCCCTTCCAGGGCCGCCCGAGGCTCACCAGGGCCGCCCGAGGCTCCTCCAGGGTAGCCCCAGCTCCCCAATGGACCATATATCCTCAATTCTTTCAGAGAAAGAATTGAGGACATCAGGGGAGCAGAACTCCCCCAGTAAGGTGGTGAACAACTCGACCCATCTTTTCCCACCAAAGGGAACGGGTATTCAACTCGAGAGAGCCGAACGCAATAAATCGCTTTAAGTCCGTAGATAACAGAGTTAAAACGATTCGAAAAGCAGATCCCTTTTAAAAGGGAGACTACTCTTCCAAAATTGTCCCCATAAGGGACGGGGTATTCAACTCAAAAGAGTCAAATACAAAAAATGTGCCTCAGTACCGTAAAAAACGGAACCAAAGCACTTGGGTTTACACCGAAGAACACTTCGTCAACCTTCCACCCTTATACACAATATTAATGACAATAAATTGGCTTGTAGCAAAAGCACACGTCTAAAGTTTTAAACATGTCTAGTAAATAAAAACGCACCTTTTCTGTATTAAAACTTCTCTGGAAACATGAAGAAGTTTTATTCTGTATGAAATATTTTTAAATACTTATTGTCATAACAAAGTTTTATGTATCAGTCACAAAAGAAAAAAGAAATGTGTGTAGTAATTATCCTCCCATGTTTATATAATTTGAATACAATAGAGTGGCCAATATTGCCCCTAAGGGCTTTCATAGGTATCATAATACATATTTTTCAACATTTTCTCACTAAATAATATAAACAAGAATTATAAAAGTCAGTTTTATTAATTTTGTTGCATTTATACATTTTATATACACGAAAAATACTGTTCCCCATTTCAATATAAATAACTAGGGGCAGGAAGTTAGTAAATATAAAGGGGCTCTTTTCATTATATATATGTCAGCTAACCTGTTTAATATTAGGACCCAATTTAGCGCAGTCGGCAGAGACGCAGAAGTTCAAACCTGAGCTTTGGTGGTTCAAATCCAGTCACTGTCATAAAATATACTTTTTATTATTTATCTTTTATCATATTAGTACATAATACTATATTACCAAGTTTTATGCTTAGAAACATGTACTAAAAATTAACATAAATAAAAATCAATTTTATGAGACTTTTGTTTTTGAATATCTTTTCTGTAGATGAGCTGAATTTCATTTTAAAACAAAAATGAATTATTTCAGTTTATTTAAGCCAAATTAGCTAATGAGTAAAATCAAATATACAGTGTACTGACTAAATCATTCAGGATAATAATACGGTAAGACATTAAATTTTATCACTAATTTGCACAAACGTATATGTCACACGATGTAGGTGTGATAAATTCGACTGAATATGTCACACACGTGAGACACTTGCGTTCTGTGACATATACGGTCTAACATACCCCTTCACAGGTTGAAACGTAGGCGACAATCGTTCATTTTTTCACCACAATGCTATACAGAGCTAATTGAAGATATACCGTTATATTAAGTATAATAAATCTACATGGATGCCACTTTCCGAATCTATTCCACGAATCTAGTTTCACGAAAGCGTTGCTGGTACGAGTCAACCCTCGAGCAGGTTATAAAACGCTATAGTTCAGTCGACAATAATGTAAATTTTCCATTATTAATACGGTGTTTGGCGAAGTTGCCGATCTTGTGGAATAGTAAAGTACTGGCATAGACAAAAGTCCAGACTAGGGGGCCGCAGAATCTCGGGTTTTAACTTGAATGTATCCCCTTTATGTGGGGAGAATTTCTGTATCATACAAGACCGGTTAGTAGGCTAAGCCGCTTACTCACAGGTGTAAGACACCATTTTCCTTATTGTATTATATATATACTAATTGACAAAAGTCTTGTCCGGTCTACAAAAACCATAATACCTTTTTTGTTTGTTATTACACACTCATACATTTGGTATCGTTAGAAAGAGAATGTTATTATGCTTTGAAAAAAAAAAGAATTGTGAAATTTGAGCCAGTTCTGTCGGTACAGTAATGTGTTGAAAATTGTCATTGAGGATTTGCAAGTTACAAATGATAGCGTTGAGTCAGTTTTAAATGAAACATTTTTTTTTCAATAGTGTGTGTGACCCCCATTAACCTGGATGAGTTTTCTGGTCTTCCGGCTAGATTCCTTTGCATACTTGTAGCATCGATGCGTGAAAGGAGCACCGAACTCATTCGGGTTAATGGGGGTCACACACACTATTGAAAAAAACGTTTTATTTAGAACTGACTCAACGCTATAATTTGTAACTTGCAAATCCTCAATGTCAATTTTCAACACATTACTGTACCAACAGAACTGGCTCAAATTTCACAATTCTTTTTTTATTGAATGCATAATAACATTCTCTTTCTAATGATACCAAATGTATGAGTGTGCAATAACAAACAAAAAAAGATATTATGGTTTTTGTAGACCGGACAAGACTTTTGTCCATTAGTACTATATAATATGGAAGATTTGTGTCAGGCACCTGTGGGCTTATTGTCGTCGAAATACTAGACAGTGAAATAGATTGAAACCTTATTATTTATGTGTATCTTCTGAGCTCGCTCCGTACAAGGATCTTGCTCCGTAGGAATTTGCTACATTTTCTGTTTTTAAAACAAATTAATGATTAATTTTATAATTGTTATATTGCTTCCGATTTTTACAGCTTTTCTTATACCCAGTGGCTGCCAAGGAGTTTGTTTATTGGTCTACTACATGTATGCCCCTATTTGTAAATTGATGGCACAGGCCTACTCATGATGTGCAAATGCTAAATAATCTAGGCTGTATGTTCTGTTCTGTTCTTTTTTATTTTTTTTCTCGATTTGAAATTAACTCTCAACTTACCTTTTCAGATGTCAGCTGCGACAGTTTGTTGACACATTTCATTATGGATAATATATATACAAATATGCTGATCCAGGATTTCTTGTATGCCTAAGGGGAGGAGGCGGCGAAAAATGAACAAGCAGATTTGAGGTCCAAGGGGCACAAGGGTTCCTGGTGGGTCCAGACAAAGCTCTGGCTAGGGATCCAGTAGGCCGGAGGATACCGAAAGCTGCTGAGTTTTGATCATTTTTAAGGGTTTCAGGCAGATTTCCAGAACCTGAACTATCCTTTCCCTGGATATACAATATTAAAAAGCATATAAACATATCATATAATTTTCTAAAAGCCATTTGATAATGTTGAAATCTTGCAAAAATATTAGAAGTAATAAAAGTTTGTGAAATGTAAGATATGTCATTACGTATTAGTGTGCACCCAGTCTCATAACTTATTGCACGCGTAGCGTGGGAAAATAGTTAACATTAACATATACATGTATATTAATTCCTATTAATATCACACTTCATGGCAGAAAAAAATTTTTGCTTTGGCAATTTTAGGGGGGGGGGGTGTACGCCCGTTCCCCACGGATCCACCTATGGATCTGTAACAGAAGTTTTCGTCGCCAATTACATCTCTTTGGCAATAGAACAACCACTTAACTTTTTTGCTGTATTGTTAAATTTTATTCAACTGTCAGTGGAGCATACATAACTCCTGTACTCACGATTGTTAAAAGTATACATATCTATTTATGTACGAGGCTTATCCGATAAACACCGAGTATTTAGACCAGCGGGGTAAATAATAGGGGTGTAACGGTTAACCGATATACCGGTTAATATTGCAATACGACTTCTGACGGTTTTTAACCGATTCGTTTTTCTCTGAACCGGTTTTTCTAGTTGTGTTCCATACTGATTGCTTTTATCAGAGTCTGAAATTTAAATGGTTGAATAAATGTTAAAATGTGTTCGGAAACTTGAAATATTTTTCGTAAAGAAAGAGAATAAAGTAAGAGAATAATTATCTATGAAAGGCCATTCAAAACCTTTTTTTTCTAACTTATTCAATCATTTACATAATACGTGTAGATCATTTGAATGTACAATGTTGATCAAATTAAAACGATGCACAAGCATTAATTCATGCTATGCATGTATGCGCAAATAACAATATGTATTGCAATATATTGCAATACGGTTTTTACCGTATTGTTACACCCCTAGTAAATGAATGCGTCATTGTGAGTTTAATAAAATTTCACAATACATTTGATTAATCAATATTATGAAGTAATGATATTTTCTTCTCAATTAAGTTCGATATCGATTTAAAGCTACTCATTCCATGTCATAAATAAATAAAGAAATGTATAAAGCAAATGTTTGTGGATGATTATTTTTAATTCAAATTCAACGTGCATGTACGACAACATTGATACGTATACATGTACTTGTACATAGAATTATTGTTGATTTCCACCAAATCCGAAACCACATCGACATTTTCCATCTATACAATGCCAGTCATTATCACAATGGTGACCACCACAATCAGTGGGCATGGTACATGTAGCTGTGGCTGAAAAAAAGAAGACGTATTTACATAATATGATGAGTTGGTAGCGCGCCTGGATTTCGAATCTAATTACATAATAATTATAATGATGGTCACACATTCACGGATACATGTACTGGGTGGGTACCGACGGTTGATCGGGTTTACCGACGTGACTACACATGTATAAGTAATATTATGGCGGTAAGTCTACTTACTCACCTATCCTGGAAAGACTAACGCTACAGTCCCACAAACATAATAGCCATAAGGGCACCGAACGGGCGCCATGCGAGCAAGCTCCACGAAGACTTGTACGAACTCTTGCGTACCCGTACGGACTGTTACGTTTTTACCAGGGTCCGTGAGATGAGCCATGGATAGATGTATCAGTTTCAAAGTCAAATCGTGAACACAATCGTGACCGAGTTTGGTCATTTAAACATGCATATCTTCCAGCTACGGCTCCGTACGGGTGTATTGTTTTGTGCCATGTGCGTACCGTCACCTTAACACGCAAGGCTTCCCACGGCCTACGGCTGTCCGCACGTACGGGTCCGCAACAAGCTACGATTTTATGGGACTGTAGCATAAGTCGTTGGATTTACAAAACATGTAGCGGTTAACCAGTTACTAGGAACAAACTTCTATCAGTGACTGACAACTGCACAACTGCCCAGCGGACTTAAAATCTTGTGAATAGCCATAGAAATGATTTCTTGACCGAACTGGAACCGGCGAGAGTTGACCCATACATGTAGGAAGAGCATTATGGTGTATATAGTAAAACCATAATCACAAACATAACGGACGAAACATTACGAATGTTTTTACCAAAATGATTACATCAAAAACTATATAGTAGTTCTTACAAAATAACACCCCCTTAGTCAATCATGCTTGTACTGGTAAAAAACTTAACAATTTTACCAACAAGACCCTTATGAAACATATTGCAATTTTAAAATATAGTCCATTTTTTCTCAACTGCAAAAGTTTGAATAATTTCACGGTAGATGATTACTCACAATTTCAATATCACTCGTGAGTGTTAGACAAAGAGCACGAAGTCACCGTGAAATTATTCATGTTTGAAAATTTGTGGAAAAAAACGAACTATACTATATATTATTATATTGTCTTCGTGAGCATCCCCTGTCGTTGATTAGTTCATAGTTCCCTTTTTACATAAACAACATTTTGGTTGTTTTTGTACGAACTATAACTTACTGTGTGTGCATGTACATTGACCTCGATGACATTCTAGAACGTAATTAGCTTCTGGACATGCTACATGTGTACACATAGCAGTACTACTGCATTCTTCACCCTGTACCATAACTGAAATAAAAGATTATTATTGAAAGGTATATTTTTCTTCAAAATCACATGGAAGAAAAAAATCTAGGCAAAGTTCTACTTTGGTTACGCTTTGGATCAATGACCATTCTCGTACCCCGAGGTTATCAAGATTCTCGAGCTAGTATCGAGAATCTTGATAGCCTCTAGGAACGAGAATGTTCAATGACATGCTGAGACAGCAGAACAAATGGTTAAGCAATTTTAGGATACGATGCATTTTCTAAATGCTGCGTTTTAATCAACTGAAGTGTTCAACCATTGGTCAAAAGTATCAGTCATTCAGCAACGTATTGTAGCATATATATTACATTTGTAATTGGGATTTTTAAAGTTTCCACAAGAATTATTTAAGACAACGATAAACATGCTTGTATGCACGGGTGTGGAATTCATATGCTCGACTTGTCCGACTCGTACATTTATGTCTGCGGTCAAGTCAATATTTTCATCCCACTTGTTCGCCGACAAGTGCTATCTTAGCTGATTATTTATATATCTGAATGTCATACTCAACAGTGAACTACACTGTATTTTGTAAATTATTTATTATTGTAGCATGTATTTAATATCATAAGTCTCCATACGTCCTTTTGAATATTGAACATGTGGACGAGTGCATTTTGAGCCTAGACGAGTATATTTTTAGATATCACTTGTCCGAGGAAATGACCATCAACTTGTCCGCTGAAATGACCATCAACTTGTCCGAGGAAATGACCATCAACTTCGATGGTCTTAATATCCGTATGGTCTTTATATGCACATAATTATAATAATTCGGGCGACTATGGGACAGTGGTAAGCACATTAGTGTAATAACCCGGCGACTATGGGACAGTGGTAAGCACATTAGTGTAACAACCCGGCGACTATGGGACAGTGGTAAGTACATTAGTGTAATAAGCCGGGCGACTATGGGACAGTGGTAAGCACATTAGTGTAATAAGCCGGGCGACTATGGGACAGTGGTAAGCACATTAGTGTAATAACCCGGCGACTATGGGACAGTGGAAAGCACATTAGTGTAACAACCCGGCGACTATGGGACAGTGGTAAGCACATTAGTGTAATAACCCGGCGACTATGGGACAGTGGTAAGCACATTAGTGTAATAACCCGGCGACTATGGGACAGTGGTAAGCACATTAGTGTAATAACCCGGCGACTATGGGACAGTGGTAAGCACATTAGTGTAACAACCCGGCGACTATGGGACAGTGGTAAGCACATTAGTGTAAAAATTGGCGACTATGGGACAGTGGTAAGCACATTAGTGTAATAACCCGGCGACTATAGGACAGTGGTAAGGCAAGTGTGCCGATATCTTCCTTCAGGCACACTTGTCCTGTTTAATAACCTCTACATATAAAGACCAT
The DNA here is from genome assembly GCA_025267735.1 of Mactra quadrangularis. Lineage (NCBI taxonomy): Eukaryota > Metazoa > Mollusca > Bivalvia > Venerida > Mactridae > Mactra > Mactra quadrangularis. Next base: position 12,398,778 of record CM046306.1, read on the forward strand.
ACGAATATTAAGACATCAAAGTTGATGGTCCTTTCAGTGGATTTTTACTGTATACAGTAGATAGGCAGCAGTCTTGCCTCATACCTCCAATGTCTCCTGAAACAACTACGTACAAAACCAATGACGTATAATCTATTTAACATGTTTTATTTGTTATAAGCGTTTGAGACGTGCAACTACAATAAAACTCCTACTAATCTGTAAGGTTAAACGTAGAAAATCATATTTACCTAGGGTGGCAACAAAAGCCAATGCAAAGATTGCTACTTTCATGTTTATGTGTCACTATCTTGATGAAACCAAATAATGCCAAATGAGAGTCTCTTTCTTACTTTATAGTCGGCACAATAATCAGGTCAATTTTAGTCATGAAATGACCTTTGGTAGCTATTGATAATAAAAAGCGTGCCCTTAATTTAGACATGAACAGCTGTTGAAATATTATAGAATGGTGTCCTTGTCTTGTACATAGCTGACGTATGGCATTGTTTACTGAATTCTATTGTTGATTTTGTTAACAGCTGTTAAATAAGAAATAGGTCAGGTTTTTTAAGCAGTTGTTATCAATTTGTTCAATGTAGGCTTAGACTGACATGTCACGTTTTATTTGCTTTACCTATGTCACGGTACTTACCTGATCACATTATGGGGGGAAGAATATGTAAGCGGCCAGATGCTCAGTCGGGAGAGCACTCGCCCTGAAGCGAGGGGTCCTTGGTTCGAGTCACGGTCAGACTGCATATTATTCTTACCCTGGGACATTTGGCACCCAGGGTGGGATCGTGATAATTACTTGTCTTGGTCAGTTGAGAAACGCTTGTAATGAATTAATTGCTACTTAACCGGTCTGGAGTTCTGAATTCGAGACGAATTTCCAGCTCGTGGGGAAGTATGTTACGGTACTTACCTGGTCACCTTATGGGAAGAAAGATATGTAAGCGGCCGGATAGCTCAGTCGGGAGAGCACTCACCCTGAAGCGAGGGGTCCTGGGTTCGAGTCACGGTCAGACTGCGTATTTTTCTTACCCTGTGACACATATACATGGGATTTTTAAAAGATATATATCCGATTTTGTATGACGTAGGTCTACCTTGTTTAACAATCTACAGTGTATCCCTAATTGTTCATTATTTCTGATGAAGTTTTATTTAGATCATTACTTAAAATAGGTAGTTTTAACCAAGTTTAATTATAGGCCAGTTTCTCTATTATAATTCACCAATATAAGTTATAACTATTCAATTAAAAATTTCAGAATATTCAAATACATTATAGGCACTTAAATATTATTTACCAATAGAATTTTTCAATTTAAAATTTCAGAATATTCAAATACATTATAGGCACTTAAATATTATTTACCAATATAATTTTTCAATTTAAATTTTAGAATATTCAAATACATTATAGGCAGGCATTAATAATTATACATGTAAAAGGTCACAATTACAAGAAATAAATGATCATTAAATATAAAAAAAATTAGCAGAGCGAGGTTTCGATCCTCGGACCTCTGGGTTATGGGCCCAGCACGCTTCCACTGCGCCACTCTGCTATATAACATCGTTTGCGTTTAAATTAATATAACTTGCTATATAATTGGCTGATGCAATTGCCCCTAGGCGTATTGCAACCTGTCTGAGTAATCATATTAAAATACTCATAGTTATTTCCCTTTAATTACATTTAAAGGTTGAAATTATAGCCTGATGACAAAATATAATAATATAATAAACATTATAAAACAAATATTATAAAACAAAATATACATGTAATAAGAAAAATAGTGTTAAAGACATAAATCGAGACAAACACAATTCAATAAACACCATTTATTACCAATTTACTTTACAAATATTTAAAATGTGAAACATACTTACTGTCACGGATATCTGGTATGTTAAACTCATAGATAAAGATTCCGGACATATGCAGGTTATTTGCCCTAAAGATTAAAGGACTTGTTTGGAAGAAAGACCAAAGTCAGCTTTACAATTAATTCAAAATTTATAATTAGATAATAATCTTGAAGTACACAAAAATATAGTTATACAAGAAGTAGAATAAGAACATGCACAATGTCAGCTGACAAACAAAATTCCCTACGATAGGCAAATAAAATTACAAAATGATCAGTCTATAATCCACTTGATTGTTTATTAACGAATAAAGTCACTAACAACTAGAGCGATGATTGAAGGTTTCACAATAACACGTCATTTTACGAATACTCGATTAAGGAAAAAAGTTCTTTATAAACGCAACAAAATATCTGTTCGTCCCTGCTTATGGTTTATCTTCTAAGGCTTTTCGATACCAATATGTTCTCTATTTCCGACATTTAGTTCCCCGCTCTCCAGGCAACCTACAATCAGACCAACAACCTCCAATAATATTCCTGACAAATTACATACCTCCGACTAATCATTACAATATATATTCACTGAGCAATGAGTGAAGTATGAAGACTCAACTTATATTTGATAAGAGAAACATAAACAATTAAAGAATAACGTACCATCATCAAACAATAAAATACAATGTATGTCAAATATAGTAACATCTTTAAAATGACAAAAATATTTACTAGCGTTTATCCTACCATAAGATCAGTTATGCCGGGTACATTTAATTGAAGAAAAATGTAACAATAATTTACAAAGATCAAAATGCATATAAAAATGAAAGCTCTCAAATTATAGAAAGGTAGAAAAATAACACTTACGTTGCTAAATATTAAGTATCCCGTCCTATAGTATGTAAAATATCACAATTTCAAACTCAAACAAACTCTCTAATAACTAACGTTCTATCTAGACCTGCTCTGTCTGATGGTGGATTGCAGAATGAATGCTTTCTCACGGACCCTCCTTTGCTAGAAATGTCCACGCCACAAAGGACGCTTGGACTTAGACCTATTATCTTAAGGGTGAATTGCTTTGGATACAAATCATGAGAGTGACTGGCATCCAAGATGTAAAATTAATGGTAAATGGTATTGTGGGACTACTTATGAAAACATTCAACGAAAATTAAGACTGTAACAATTAGTTTCCGTGCTGGTATACATGCCAGTTTTATTTTTACAGGTGGTTCTAGGGCTTGTTTTTCGACAGAATGATACTAGTTAACAACATATAATTAACTTGCTTATTATGTATTTATTTGGTGGCAATGTTTTACGAACATGTATGATCAAAGGTTATCGCATCAATCAGTATCAATGTATTTTAAGCTACAGCAAAGTCGTACAGCAGAGAGGCGCAGTGGAAGCGTGCTGGGCCCATAACCCAGAGGTCCGAGGATCGAAACCTCGCTCTGCTATGTATTTTTTTCTTTTTTTTTTAATGAAACATATTACAACAGTCTATGGTGGCTGATTTACGCCATGTCGTATTTTCGTTTCTTCGCTGCGAAGATTAGAACAAACGAAAAAAACGATGATACAACAAATTCACAGATTGTCGTATCTTTTTTCGTTTTCGTTTTTTTTCTCACTTTGCGGAGAAGAAACGAAAATACGACAGAATAAATACGACAATACGTCAGATAAAATGTGTCGTGTTTTCGTAAAGATTAGAAAAAACGAAAATGCGAAAATACGACAAACTGCTGATTGGTCGTGCCTTCGTTTTTTCGTTTTCTATACTTCGTGCTGAAGAAACGAAAAAAGACATAACAGTCTTATTACCTATCCAAACGGAAGTCTGAATATTTGTGGAAAGACATTAAGTAAGTATGCTACACATTTTAAATAATTTTGTAAAGTAAATTGGTAATAGATGGTGTTTATTGAATTGTGTTTGTCTCGACTTATGTCTTTAACAATATATTTCTTATTATATTTTGTTTTATTATATTTATTTTGTTATGTTTATTATATTATTATATTTTGTCATCAGGCTATAATTTCATACACTTAAAATACAAGGGAAAACTATGAGTATTTCAATATGATAACCCAGACAGGTTGCAATACGCCTAGGGGTTATTGCATCAGCCAATTATATAGTGTGTTATATCTATTTAAACGCACACGATGTTATACAGCAGAGTGGCGCAGTGGAAGCGTGCTGGGCCCATAACCCAGAGGTCCGAGGATCGAAACCTCGCTCTGCTAGATTTTTTTTATTTAATGATCATTTATTTCTTGTAATTATGACTAATTACATTCATAATTATTAATGCCTGCCTATAACGTATTTGAATATTCCAAAATTTTAAATTGAAACAAAATATTAATAAATTCTATTTAAGTGTCAGTGTAGTTTTAATATGGTCAACAATTCCTTTGGTCTTTAACTATTAACAACAATGACAATTACGCCCTCTTGTAACTTCGACCATTTATGTGGGAAACAAATAAATGGCTCCATAGACACGGTGGTTACACCACGTGACTATCTGATCACGAATGCTACAGTTTGGAGAAGAAAGCAATGAAAAATCAGCCTCGATTCAAAGTTTTAAAGAGCTGGAAGTATTTTAATATTAAATTTTGTCCGATTTCAATTATACCTACGCAAAGCTAAGCAGAAATTTGCTTACTACTGTATTTGCTGCACATTACATTTCCAACGCCAGTTTTGTGCTAACACACTGGGGAACTATTTCTTTTTAGCGTGCTACAACAATGTTTTTTTCCACTAGATTGGGAATATGACACATACCCCTAGAATTGAGAGTTTTACCGGCATTTTGGTTTAAATTGGGATAAAATGTCAAGCATATTTTATAACGATAGCAGATTTAACAAGATTTTTAGTTTCATTTTTCATTAATTAGTTAGTTAATTACAAAGAAATATTACTGGGACATAAAATTTTAAGCTGAAATATATATCTCTTTTTAAAAATTTCTATTTTAAGTTTAATTGGGAATTTTGGATTAAAATTTGGGAAAAAAAGATATGATTTTAGATTGGGAATATAGCCCATAAATGGCTATAAAATTGTCCGAAAATAAACACTGTACAGTGACAAGTGGTCGTCCTTTTTTGAATAGGAATAGCGTTGTTATGTTTTTTCAGAGTGTTTGCAAAGAGAACCATTTGTGATGTCATAGTCACGTGGTAATGCCACCGTGATAAACAAACATATTGATAAATACGAAAAAGAGAAGACTATTTTTTTACTAGATTTATTCATTGAAAATACATATAGATTTGTTACTGGACAAAATAATTACGCTGCATAAAATTAGATACAGTAATTTTTTATGACTATTAAAGATACAGTACAACAGTCGATAAGCCTGATCTAACTGACCTCAATCGGATAATCTCGGCCATTTTCGGAAATAGTCGTTCTGGCTAGACTTGCAGTCCTTGACGACAAGGACATAGACTCCTGCAAAAACACACTTTTTTGTCTGGAATGTATGATCAGCGTCATGATCAGCTTTTCTTTTACAATCTCAGTAACACCGTCTCATCAGTACTATCAGTACTTTGATTTAAACCAACAATCTCGGACTAGACCGTCAGATGGTGCCTTTAACCAACTGTTAGACTGTACCTTTAATGGTCAGAGTGAGTTAACTATACAAGTGTGTATTACCATTACAGTGTACCAATTTAAACAAAACAATAAAAATCATGACAACAAATATAAATTACTATATATTGAGGGGTGAACAGCGAAATGATTTGAAGTGTGTTTTTTTACAAAACCAGATCTAATGTATTTAAGAGCTCAATGATCGCCCATCTCTATTACAAGTTCATGTATTTACACATGCATGTATCATCGCAATAAGTTTGTTACAACAGTAACACATTTACTATGTCATTAAGTTATCATTCGGAACACCTCGACCTTCCATGCGTAGCGAATGGCCGAGGAGTTCCGAATGACTAAGTTATGATATAACACTGTCAATATAATACCTTTCAGCTTTTACAGATTTCTGAATTTCTGAGTTGTTCTCTTTCCATTGGATCAAGGACCCTAAATTACCTTATATAGGGTCCTTGATTGGATACACAGGTCCAAAATTACACCAGGACAACTGCTCAAAACCCAAGAGTACTCCAAGCTTATCAGTGTTTGAAGTTCCATGTTACAATGTACTTTAAAAAAAGCAGAACAGGTCAGGAAAAACAATCACAAATAAAATCATTTCGCTTTCACCTCTCGACATAAATTATGCACACTACATTGTAGTATTACATCATCAATGAACGTGTCGTAGTTGTCATTGTTCATATAGTAAGAATAACAATTTCATAGTTTAGAGGACTTAACACCAATATATTGGCCCTGTCTCATACAAAATGATACACGCATATTTAAATTGGTACCTATGCATATTCAATATCATTCATCAATTTAAGGAAATAATAAAAATTTAGTATCTTATACCAGCGAGATGGATGTTTTAATGTATCTGCTTATACCAATAAAAGTCGGTTATTTCATATTATTGTTACAAGTAAGTTTAACGTCGATTTTTGGTATTTTCTTCAATCTGTGCCTGATATTTTATTACGTGGATGTGGTCATTAGCTCGAGAATTTACGTGAATTATAAAAAATTCACGGTGCCATCACACATTTTTCCACGGTCAAATTACCAGACCAAAAACTCTACTATAGAAAATGACAACAACTTCACGTAATATTTTGTTCACAAAATTTAACCCTCGGAACTCATCGGCAATCTTCCACTCAGTTTGAATAAAATATTACTAAGGAGTTCCGAGTGTTACAATAATATTCACATGCAAAATACCACGGCGATCTTGTACGAAAATAATTGTGTGAAAACGCCTGAGAAGTCAGAATGTAACATTTAGATATTTTTCCTCAACACTTTTCTGATATATCTGCGTTCAAGATCGCCGCGGTCTTCCAAGTGTAATGCTTTGCACGACAGGGAGGTAAATATGTTGACACTACCTGAATTATCTCCCTTGAAACCATCTACTCCAACAAATTAAAGTATCCATGATGTTTTTCCTTTTTTTATAAGGGTCATTTAAATTAACTTGATTTGATTCAAGTATACACTATTTTTAATAATATTGTCGTGCTAAATTTCTTCATTTGACAAATATTCTGACATAATAGAAAATATCCTTACCATCGTTTTTGAATGTCTTTACATTGTATTAAGCAAAGGTAAAGTAAGTCTGGTACCAAGAAGTTATCAGAATTCTAGATCAAAATTCTAAATAACCTCTGGGGAATACGATTGAGCTTAAATATATCTCGTTGCGACAGACCGTGTAGACTCTTGAATGAATCGCATATTTTGAAGCAGTAGGTCGTTCTACAACTTAAGAGAGTCTCAAAGCGACCAGTAATGTAGCCTATTGAATGTGCTGCCCATTTTGCTACAGTGGGTCATACTTTAGACGTCTATATTTGAGTGATCCATTGCTTTTAATGAAATGCAATATAAACATTCAAAAAAATGTACTATTTTGCATAATAATGTTATAAAACTACTTAGAATCATTCATACAAATTATGAAAATATTATTATAATAATAATAAAACAATAATTATAACAAAAAAGTGAATAAAACAAAACATATGCAAAAATATTTTTAAAAAAATAAGTAAATAATTGAGTACAAAATAAGTTCTGGTGGATCTTTATTATTGTAAGCCCGTTAAGTTTAGTTTGTTTCCTTGAGATAAATTTCTCTTCGACTATTATTTTACTTTGTTATTTTCTTACAGAAAATTTCCGATATTTATGCTCTTTGGAGCAAAAGTTTTAACTAAACTGCAAAATACGGGGAGCTGCATAATAAGTAGTTATGATTATTTCTTATATAACTCTATAACTAGTACTTTGTATAAAAAATAGAAAAATATAATATTATACATATGTATATTGTAGCAACTTTCGCCTAGATGTTTAGTATATCCCAAATTCAATTAGATGAAATATCCATCAGCAAGAATGTAAACTGAATCTCAGCCCCTCCCCACACCTCCGATGGAATTACCAAACTACTCGCAAAAAAGATGAAATATGGATTCCATAATTTTATTTGGAGGGGGAATTATAGACATTATACATGGTATAGATTAGTTGCCAACCAAGTACAAGTCGGAGTCTTGATTTTGAATACACAAAATAGCATACAGACTCGTCTTATACGTGGAACAATACGGTAATCAATCAATATGAATTTTGAATTGTCAAATATAAACCGTGCAAATGTCTCCAAGCTATTTTTAGATCAAATCAGACTATACATGGATTAACATTCAAATTATTATACATAAAGTACCCACCAAAAGTTTGGAGACAAAAGACATTTAGAATAAGTCTTGAATTTTAATGATTATTTTTGTAGAATCATTATTATTAATATTTAGAAGTATGGTTTGTGATAAAATGACAGCAAATTTCATTAATGCAGCATATTTATAATATTCAGCATCTGACATCCTAAAGCCTCCAAAACAATGTTTATTGTAATTATTTTCCATGATTTAGTTTTCATGTTTTATTTGTAGTCTGAGTTGTAACTATAATAATAGCAAAATATTAAAGCAGTACTAAAGACATTTCAAAATAAACAGTCATCAAATTTCGATGAAAGCTATTCAGTTGGCCTATAAAGTGAAAATGTCTCCAAACTTTTGGTGGGAACTGTAGATACATGTACCCTTTATAGGTTTATAAAGAGTCCTTGATAGATATAATGGCAAGTATTGCATTTAAATGATAATATTGAACATAACAAAAAAGACACAATTGAGACAAGTAGGCTATTAATTTATACGCTTCTACTTATGTTTTAAAAGCCTAAATGTGTATAAATAATAATAATAAAATAACTTAATTGTGACAAATATTGAGAAAATGAATCGGTAAAATACTGATGCGTTCAATAACGGCTCTCGGTAGTTTATGGTAGCTTACACCTCAAGCAAAGAAAACTGTTTTACTGAATGATTTGGTAGCGAGATTATGTGCCACGTTTCTTTCTATTAAGTTAATGGGATCTCATCGACCATTCTTCTATCACCCCTATAAATCTTAACAAAAACCAATCCTTCCTTGTAAGACTAAAATTGTCACATTTTAAGGAACTAGTATTCGGTCACTGACCAAGTTATGGTGAAATGAAAACAGTGACAAGTCTGTATTGAAAATGAATCATAATAAAGCGTGTTTATAATTTACAGTGACCGTGCCTTAGGTGATGCAAAAAAAATCATTCAGTAATAAAAATGTTACAAAATTATAGTTAAGAAAATGCAAGCAAAGTAGGATTAAGTCTATTAGCACATGAAACATTGTTTAATAACAAATTGACTCAATAAATAGAAAACAATAACAAAAATAGCATAAATATAAATCAACCAAAATGAGCAATAATAAAAGAGGGCAAAAGGGTCAAGTTGGACCCTTTGACATTATATTCATTCGTACACAGAATCACTTTGTAGATATAGTGAACACACACGAACAATGGAATAAAATTGCATCCTTCATACATCTAAGTTTGATGACATCCTTGATGACGTTTTAGCCTGATGACGTCACATCTAATGACCTTTACCATTGGCAGCAACACCGTTGCGGTGGTTATCAACTTGGATATCAGAACTCTCAGAATCACTGCGAGTATCTGTTACCTAAAATAGAATAGTAAAAAGTAAGTGAGTATGTAATTAGATCTACTTAATCTGAATCAAAATAAACCCAATCTAAAATCTACACTCGCCTTCTTGCTCATTTTACATCAGACAAGCTATCAAAAGGTCTAGGCAAGCAATATGGTTAGGTTTCAAATTGCTTTATTGTAATGTCTATGACGAAACTCGCAACGAATTGTCTAAAACAGCTTATGAATAACGCCAAGGGCCCCATTAATCGTCAAAATAGCTCGGATAACCTTATCTGAAAATGAAAATTACGAAATTCTGACGTTACCAGCAGTGTTTCATCTAGATGACAGCTATGCATTGATTGGTCAACTCAAAGGTCATCTGAACTTGACTCTTGTGTGATGTCGGGAGATCCCACAACAGCAAGTCAAGAACTATTTTCATTGCGTAGGAATATCGAGGAAAAAAGTACTCACCTCTCCCTGAGAAAGTTTCTTAACTACTGCTTTGATTAGATGGTAAGTCCACATAAAACCAAGGGCCAACAGAAGGTAGAGGAAAAAGTTGAAGAAATAATTAAAGAATGTAGGTTGACCGAACACTGTCAATATTTCAAATGTTGTACTGTATAGAATTCTGTAAAGATAAAAATGTGTCTTAAATGTATTAAACATCAGAATGTGTCAACAAACAGCAGCATTGTCAATGCCAATATGACTATTTTCATTAGGAACAAAATGGTTAGGGTCGTACAATGATGGGCCGCCCCACTCTGCTCAATCGATTGAAAGTCTCATCAAAATTCTAGGGGTCGTAGGTGCAGTTCCTGGGAGGAACATGAATATCTCCGAAGAGTTTAATCATACTTTCTATTGCCATTCTCCTGCCTGTATGTATGTAGTTGGGCAGTTGTCAATCACTGACGAGGACATATGCTTAGTAATAAATTAATAGCTTCGTCAAGATAACTTTGCCTTTCCAGGGATCATAAGAGGGACAAAGAAACAATAATTTCCCACAATATTCTGCATTAAAATATGGACTACCGTCATGACATAATTTGTGAATTTTAAACGGACCTTTTTCTTCTGAAATAAGACTTTTTGGACAAGTTGTCCCCAATGATTTTGAAACAACTTAGGGGTTTTAGAGTATAACTTTACAGTATCAACCCACGAAGAAACATAGATCACAGGTCGCTAGCCCGATGATACTCGTTGGTTAGAGTATCATCGAGCTAGCAATCTGTGATTAAATGTCTAATGTTAGCACCGTTGATTTGTACGAGATAGATATACTTACACATAAGGGAATACAAAATGTCTTGAGGTAATCCAAGCAATAACGAATACTACAAACACTATATCTGTTGTACGTTTCCATTTTAAATAGTTTACCATTTTTGTAAGCTGAAAAGAGAAATGGGTTAAGTGAATAATTTTACAAGTCGTAAAACAGAGAGCATCTCTTTAATAATCGTGAAATTTAAAATACAATTGTGAAGCACGATACGTGAGGTGATTAGACATTCGGAAATCCTCGTCCTTTCATTAATGAATAATCTCGGAAGGATTCGTGGGGAGTCTATCCTGGCGGCTTGGGTTTTTACTACCTACTCGAGGCGAAGCACAGGCGAAGCACGTAACGTTTATGCAAAAACAAGGTTATTGTAGTATACATGCACCCAGATGGGCAAATAACACGTAGTTATTTAATAAATGTGTATACATAGCGTTTTTGCCTCAGGACTGTGCCAGTCGCCTCTGCGTAGGATTACCAAATTTTAATGACTGGTACTAAAGAGCTAGCATAGAAGTCATCGTCGTTTTTCTGTGTCTCAAATGAATATAACAACATGTAGTTAAATAAAAGGCTAGTGGCTTCATAAATCAGTAGGGCGTTCCAAAACGTTCCGTAACGGAACATTCGGAACTCCTCGGCCATTTGCTGCGAATAATCTAATCTAATAAACAAATATACGATCGTTAAGGCAATGAGTGATGTTTCAAAATTTACGGACTAAAAACGAAACATCACTCATTGCTTAAACGATCGTATATTTGTTTACTTCAACACCGGTAGTTTCAAAATAGCGTCTAAATATATCCGAGATTATACGCAGCGAATGGCTGAGGAGTTCCACATGTATCGTTACGGAACGGTTTGGAACGTTCAGGGTAACTGAACAGGCTACTGGTATATAAAGTTTATAGTAATGTTTTTACCTCTAATAGTGGATCAGCGACGTCATGAACTATGAGTACTAATGTACCAATACGTACAAAATTGACTAGCCATGAAAAGTTCATTAGTACAATAGTAGCGACATGATGAATAAACATTTGATAAAAATCCTGAAAAATATAGGAAAATCAAATATATATTTAGAGGATATTCGTGGAGTTTGGTGTAAGGTCGATTTTCACTGAGTGAGCCTAGAAAACATATTCTAGAAATTTGAAATTTCTTGTACCTCAATCAAGCACTCATTACCACGTAAACTCATACTTTCCAAGAACTATTAGACTTTGGAATAGTATCACATACCAGGTCAAATCCAAAACCAGTATCATGAAAGCGTACACTTAACAAACTTATAAGTATACATATTTTAATTGCGTATAACTTTTTTATGAACCAATATTTTTTAACGAAATTTTGTATATTTGCTATTGACTATATATCAATTATTACTGCGTAGTCACTTTTTCGAAAGTAATCTAACCGGTGCGTTCAACCGTGAATCAAAGAAATCGATTAAATGCACGTGGAAATCGTGACTGGTGAGAATCAAAATTGCACATGGTTACAATGGACAGTATTTCGACGCACACATCCAAATAACACAAAAAGGCCAGCTAATGATAGAACAGCAAGGAATAGCTATTGGGTTGTTAAAATAGATGGCTCAGAGTCCCCACTGCAAGAGCGACAACAGAATAACCACATGACAGTTACACCTTGCTGATGTGCATACCGCCGAAATATGTTGCTAAACGTTAAAGAGCACGCATTGGATAAATTGAACAGCCGGGTATGCCGTGGTGTTGAATCTTAACCCCTTGCTGAGCTACGGGGAAAGATTGTACGCAAATGGGTAGGAATATGTCAGAATCACTTCAATCAGTATTTGAGATCCATGAAAATGCGTTGTCAAGCGTTTCTCAACATCCATGGAGGTCACACTTGTTATCAGAGTGAGTCGCACACACAATTACCCGGATATCATTATCATTTTACTACATTAACTTTGTCACGCAGATCGCAATCCTCATTTTAGTACTTAGACCTTTTCACACTCTGTGATGTTTTTGTTATTATTTGTTAAATCTTGTGTTCTATGTAATGAAATAAACATACTAAATTTGTTTCGTCTGTAAGCTATATTTGTTGAAAATTTGACTTAAATCGGACACACATTAACTTAGATATGAGTCTAAATATGCATGTATACTTATAAGTTTTGTTAAGTGTTGATGTAAAAATGCCATTTTCTGAGCTCACAGGTTGAAATAAAAAAAAGATCTTGTAAAAATTCGACAAATACATGCATGTATCCTTTATAAGCACATTTTAAAAGTTCTCATAAAATATTGAATTTATGAAATCATTTTGGCATAAATTGGTAGGACATGAGATTCCAAGCAATTAAATGAGATTTCATGTGGTTCTATGTGATTTTATGTGACTCTTATGTTATTCAGGAGGTTCTATCTGATTTAATTAGATTACATGTAAATATAATTAGACTTGAATTCACTGGACCTCGTAACTACGACGATCTAAGGTCGTTGAATGTCATGGCATCCCTTGACATTTTTGACAAAGTTCACATTTTACTTTTTTCGTATATGAAGAATTGGTATAGCAACTACAGTCTACGAAATTAGGATATGAAAGTGATTGTCCGAACAGATCATTTTAAGAGCAAGCACAATATCTCATTTGCAGAATTTTGGTTGCGAAAAAGAACTTGTTCAACATCAATGGATTTTACTTCCCCAAACTAAAAAGTGGTTGTCCAGGGCAACCGAACATCCACTAATTACGTAGACTGCAATTACTATAATAAATCTTTTAATGTGAGTCAGAAGTCATAAATAATAATTAAAAAAACAACACTAACCATTAGAATACGTCGGCAAGTTCTTACATTATGATAATAACTGACATAATAATCATGAAAAACTGAAACTTAACAAATCACCAGATAAAACAGTCGGAAACACATCCGACAATATTTTCTTGTTAATATTTTCATATTAGTTATTTTAACATTAAAATCAATATGATAAAGTAGTTGAACAACTTTTACTAGACGAAATTAAACGAAAATGACATTTTAGAATAATGCCGTCTATATTATAAAGGAGATATATTATCCCGGCTATACCATGTCATCTTTTAACTTCATTAAAGTGCAGCAGAATTTTTGACAAAAAACTTACGATAAAAACCATCATAAGTCTATTTCATAAATTTGTCGCAGAATGTTGAAAATTGCAAATAGGGCTCCAACGAGCCAAGGGTCTATAGTCACGTGATCTACTACAACAACTAATTGTTTTTTCCTTTTATTTCTCTTTCAAGACGACTTATTGAAATACATCAATTAGCGAATAAAAAAATACTATTTTCCTAAAATATTTCGTTAGCTCGAAATCCTCCTCACAAAAATTGAGTCGCGCAGTAACTCTCGGGTTTGGTCCCCAAACCATTTCGACCCAAGTTTTTGTTTTGGTACGAAAGTATTAGGGGACGAATCTTTGTTTACACTCGATTTGTCCCCAAACCATTTCGACCCAGAATTTTTTCGGGTACGAAAATATTAGGGGACGAATCTCGGGATTCGTCCCCAAACCATTTCGACCCAAGTTTTTGTTTTGGTACGAAAGTATTAAGGGACGAATCTTTGTTTACACTCAATTCGTCCCCAAACCATTTCGACCCAAAAAAATTCGGGTACGAAAATATTAGGGGACGAATCTCGGGATTCGTCCCCAAACCATTTCGACCCAAGTTTTTGTTTTGGTACGAAAGTATTAGGGGACGAATCTTTCTTTACACTCGATTCGTCCCCAAACGATTTCGACCCAAAAAAAATTCGGGTACGAAAATATTAGGGGACGAATCTCGGGATTCGTCCCCAAACCATTTCGACCCAAGTTTTTGTTTTGGTACGAAAGTATTAGGAGACGAATCTTTGTTTACACTCGATTCGTCCCCAAACAATTTCGACCCAAAAAAATTTCGGGTACGAAAATATTAGGGGACGAATCTCGGGATTCGTCCCCAAACCATTTCGACCCAAGTTTTTGTTTTGGTACGAAAGTATTAGGGGACGAATCTTTGTTTACACTCGATTCGTCCGCAAACTATTTCGACCCAGAATTTTTTCGGGTACGAAAATATTAGGTGACGAATGTCGGGATTCGTCCCCGAACCATTTCGACCCAAAAAAATTTCGAGTACGAAAATATTAGGGTACGAATCTCGGGATTCGTCCCCAAACCATTTCGACCCAAGTTTTTGTTTTGGTACGAAAGTATTAGGGGACGAATCTTTGTTTACACTCGATTCGTCCCCAAACTATTCCGACCCAGAATTTATTCGGGTACGAAAATATTAGGGGACGAATCTCGGGATTCGTCCCCAAACCATTTCGACCCAAAAAAATTTCGGGTACGAAAATATTAGGGGACGAATCTCGGGATTCGTCCCCAAACTATTTCGACCCAAGTTTTTGT
Organism: Mactra quadrangularis; assembly: GCA_025267735.1. Classification (NCBI taxonomy): domain Eukaryota; kingdom Metazoa; phylum Mollusca; class Bivalvia; order Venerida; family Mactridae; genus Mactra; species Mactra quadrangularis. The sequence goes on from CM046306.1 coordinate 12,414,103, forward strand.
TTTGGTACGAAAGTATTAGGGGACGAATCTTTGTTTACACTCGATTCGTCCCCAAACTATTTAGACCCAGAATTTATTCGGGTACGAAAATATTAGGGGACGAATCTCGGGATATATATATATATATATATATATATATATTTAGATTAATTAAATAGGCAAACCAGTTAAAGTTTTTTATTATTTATTTCTCTCTCGACCGGTTTCTACAAACTCTTCAGGAGGGAAATATACTAAGATATCAATATGACGTTGTAAACATAGTAACGACGTTCGTGACGTCACTTTCAAATAAATTAAAGGGACGTCACTCTAGGTGACGTCAAAACAGTTAATTTAATTTAGGTTTCAATAATTCAATGGGACCCAACAGTAAGAAAACTAAAAGTAAGCGGACATTTAGACAGATGCTGAATAACAGAACCAAAATTTCGAGTTTTTCCATTATATAAAATGAACAATGACAGAGTAACCAGCAGAAGGCAAAAAGAAAAAGAATTTATTGAATTATTGAAACCTAAATTAAATTAACTGTTTTGACGTCACCTAGAGTGACGTCCCTTTAATTTATTTGAAAGTGACGTCACGAACGTCGTTACTATGTTTACAACGTCATATTGATATCTTAGTATATTTCCCTCCTGAAGAGTTTGTAGAAACCGGTCGAGAGAGAAATAAATAATAAAAAACTTTAACTGGTTTGCCTATTTAATTAATCTAAATATCATTTTCCCCGTAGTGTGAGACATTTGTCTACACATCTCTTTGTTTTATATATATATATATATATATATATATATATATATATATATATATATATATATATATATATATATATATATATATATATATATATATATATATATATATATATATATAATATATCCCATGACTAATATACTTACTGATCGTTTAGGATCCCAGAGTAATGTATAAATAAGACTCCAATAAAATGCTAATTCTATCATATAATACCAATAGATGTCATTGGTCACATTCTGAAAATATAAATAATATTCATTAATAATAGAGCACACGGTGGCAACACCATATGTCTTTGATGCCACAAATGCTACAGTTTCAAGAAGGAAACAGTGAAAATCCGCCTCGACTCGACTCAGAGTTTTAAACAGCTGTAAGTATTTTAAATACAATGTATTGTCATATTTCTAAGATGTCAACGCGAGAAAAAACAGCAAAATTAAACTTTGCTGCGCATCAGATCTCTAACGCCAAGTTTATACTTTTTGCAAATGCCCCCCCCCCAAAAAAAAACCAACATTATTCCTTTTTGGCGCGCTACAGTGATAAGTCATTGTCACGTGGTATTGCCGCCGCAGAACAGAAACCGAGCAGACCAGAGCACTGAGAACAGAGTAGAGAAGAACAGAACAATATTTTGAACTATAATGTTCTAACAGGGGGCAGAAGGAATTGAGTATAGTGGATATAGAAGTTCCTTATCTACGTGTGTATGATGTATCATTTATACACAAAAAACAACGAGTATATTTAAGATTATTTATTTCCTGGGCATTTTCTCCCTTATTTTACTCTACAATAATATTAGAAAAGTTTGTGGTTTACTCAGTTTGGTTTATAATAATTTATTTTAGCTCGATTGTGAAGCAAGTTCTTACAATTTAGAATATTCACTTTCGAGCCCCCTTCCTGACCCCTTTGTACTTAGCTAGTAGGATAACATTTCTTGCTCAATGAAACAGCGGGATAGGTTTTGGATGGGGACTGGGACCAACGCGGAGCTGGCAATCCAATAATTATCAGTCCAATATTGCAACCACTCGACCAATACGTGTATACAACCTTACCTGAAGAGGCCAGCCTTCCCAACATTCTATTGTTCTTTGAAACCATGGTTTCTGAAATTATAAAAACGATCTTTTACCATAAAACTGCTCACACAAAGATTAACCTTCCAGTACACTGGCCGAATGTTTCACTCTCGTTCATTTTCTAACATGTGAAGTAACGGTTGTGTATTCACAGGAAGCGTAACAAAGATTAAAAACAATTGATGAGACCAGAGAGCACAACTCATTCATGGCGCAATCTGAAAACGACCAACTCAATCAAATGTGTTTCAGTCATAGTGCACTACAACTTATTCATGAGCAGACAGTAAAGGATTTCCTTCAGACTAAGTCTGATTCCTGTATATGTCGTAACAAATACACACCAGCTATATTTAGACTATTCTAAATCCCTACTTTGGTAAGCCCATTCAGGCGGCGTCTGACAAATATTCTATGGGTCATGAATTCCCCTATGTCTTTGTTGGTATGTATCCTTTATACAAAGGAGCATTGGTCGTGGGTCGGGAACCTGTGTTCTTTCGTGCAGATGGGTCAATACATATTTCATACAGCATTTTTTCCTTCTATTTTTGCAAGCCAAAATGGCAGTTGCCTTTCACTAACGAAGGCATATGTGTCAAGTGCTTATCAATAGTTTCAGTTTATAGCAGGGCTTGCCAATAGTCATTGTATTGTATACTGTCAAACTGATCATTTTACATCTATGACCCTAAATAACTGGCTGCCACCACCCTCGTATGAACAAATGTACATTAGTGTGAAGTTAAGCAATCGCTTGTTCATTAACAGTCACTTTACGAAGACATATTTATGAATAATTTAAAAAATATATTTTCAGGAGAGTTGTTTGAAATAATCTTAAACTCATTTGTACCAGATAAATGTCTACTTTCTTTGCATAATACCAATCTTGATACAGAGAACTGAATATTCAAGAAAACAAATGTTTACAGTGCTCCACACTGCTCTCTAAAAATTTCTTTACTGCACAAGTTATTGAATTGCGACAATTTTCAAGTCCAAGCTGGAAGAATTTTTATTCATTGTTTATTTTATTAATCACTCAAGCATTGAAACTAAATTTCAATTAGTGCATTTAATTTTTTGAGTCGCAGCAAAAGTTATCCATCAGCCTCCAAAACTATGGCCAATGTATCTCAATGAACCAGTATTAAGTTTGAGTTATGTATGTAATTTCATATCCTAAAGAAACGTGTACTGATTTCAAAAGGAAAATTCAAAATCATTTAACAAAATAACTCTTTTACAACTTTTGCTACTCCATGCAGTACAATTTAAACTGTGAATGAGTGAAGGAACTTTTGGAGGGCAGTGTATTTATATTGGGTTTAAAGTTTAACTAGGTGTCAGCACATTATTACGGTGTCCGGCGCACCTAACCTAACCTTCCTGATCCCTTGTCTATAACCAGTACTCACCTACCCTTCCACAAGACCGGAAACTTCTCCATATACAGGTACCTTATAAATGAAGGAAAATTGACATAATTGTAAGTATTTTTATGAAAGGGTATAACCTCCCCGGACGGCATTTCAACCCGTACCCCTTTCTGGACACTAGTGGGTGCTTTCCACAAAAATTCTTACGAAAAAAATCTTCATAAATCAAATGCAAGAATCACTAATAATGTGCTCATTTTTTAGCTTATCAATTCTGAATATTATAGAATTGTGTAGCATAGTGTATACCTTTTGAATAACATATCACAGTTATGCTTTTTATCCATCTGACTTTGAAATGCTAATTATATGAAACTGACTTACGATAACTCTTTTCGTAAGATTTTTTGTGAAAAGGAGCATAGATTCGAAATCCCGGTGCGCTACCGACCCTGGTTGAAGTACATTGTATAAATGACAACTTACATCTTGCATGACATACATTCCATATGAGAACGATACGAGGTAAAAGATGAAATGCCATCTGAAAAACAGAAATATTATTACTTTTAGTTCTATTATTAACAAAATGTCTGAGGAGAGAAGTTCAAAATTAGCTATGCTATCTCTTCAATCCTCTAAATTCTTATGTTCATACTATTGTATAACTAAAATTATATAAAATTTAATATTCAAAGACAAACTGACCTATATGTTGCAAGGAATATACAATAAAAGTCACAAACATGCACTAAAATGTCTATGCCGCTAAATACAGGGTAAATGTTTACTACATGAAACACCATCATTTATATTTATTTGTAAATTTGCACTAAAATTGTCATTATCAGAACATTATGTTCCTGCTTCCAAAAATTTCTCCATTTAATTTTTATAGTTTTAGAAAAAGTTAAGATTTAAGTTGAATCTGTGAACGAGTACCTTTAAGGAAAAACTATTTCTCGCCAAATTCCCTACAAAAATGCAATAGGTTGCCATTTATTATTAAAAAACCATGGCAAGCTGAAATGTATACAGGGTTTATTCTGATGTCAACGGGAGATTTTTGCTGAGTAATTTATGATATTTAATCATGAAGAAAAAAATAAAACCAGCGCTAATGATCAACTTGATTGGCTTAATTAAACAAGAAAGCTTCAATGAGTTTGTAATTTAAAACTAATTGGTTTTGCTATTAGTGAGCTTTTGTTTTCATTAAAAGTATCACATGGCAGTAAGTCTAGTTAAATATAACCTTTTCTAATTAATTATAAATACAAGTAGAGCATATTCTCTGATGTGAGTTTAACTTTGATCGACATTTCTTTACCGTGAACAAAAATGGGTATACATAGTTTAATATATGCACCCCTGACGTTTGAATCAAATTTAGCATTAGTATTATATTAAATCGATACAAGCGGTTTAACATCAACATGTGAGCCCCAAAAAGGATTGTTTTATTTATATATAAGTGGCTACACACCACTTGAATATATGAAACTCATTCGAAACACCACCGCAACAGTCTATGAAGATATGCGAAAAAAATCGCCGAATATAGTTCTGAGTTCCGGTTGAAGTTAACTAGGCTCACCCGGTAATAAATCGTTAAAAACTACAACAGAAGTAAGAAAAAAAACACTTTCGCATCAAATTCCCTACAAAAAAGCAACATGTTACATTTTAAAATTTTTAAACAACAATGGCAAGCTGAAAGTATACAGGGTTCATTATGATGTCAACAGCAGATTTTTGCTGAGTAATTTATGATATTTAATCATGAAGAAAAAAATAAAAACCCAACGCTAATGATCAACTTGATTGGCTTAATTAAACAAGAAAGCTTCAATGAGTTTGTAATTTAAAACTAATTGGTTTTTGCTATTAGTGAGCTTTTGTTTTCATTAAAAGTATCGCATGGCAGTAAGTCTAGTTAAATACATGTATAACCTTTTCTAATTAATTATAAATACAAGTAGAGCATATTCTCTGATGTGAGTTTAACTTTGACCGACATTTCTTTACCGTGAACAAAAGTGGGTATACATTGTTTAATATATGCGTCCCTGACGTTTGAATCAAATTTAGCATTAGTATTATATTAAATCGATACAAGCGGTTTAACATCAACATGTGAGCCCCAAAAAGGATTGTTTTATTTATATATAAGTGGCTACACACCACTTGAATATATGAAACTCATTTGAAACATCACCGTAACAATCTATGAAGATATGCGAAGAAAATCGCCGAATAGTTCTGAGTTCCGGTTGAAGTTAACTAAGCTCATCCGGTAATAAATCGTTAAAAAACTACAACAGAAGTAAGAAAAAACACTTTCGCATCAAATTCCCTACAAAAAACTAATTGGTTTTTGCTATTAGTGAGCTTTTCTAATTAATTATAAATACAAGTAGAGCATATTTCTCTGACGTGAGTTTAACTTTGACCGGCATTTCTCTACGTGAGTTTGGATAATACATGTGTATTCAACGATATAAATCCATTTTATATGCATCTAATTTTGATCATTTTTTGTATTTTTGTTTATAACATTGCTCATGTATCATGTAACATGATTTGAGAAATAAAGGTTAGTTTCGTTCTGTTCTGTTATGAAGTACGTAACCCGTACTATCACAGTTAAATACATTATGTGTCATTCTTAAACAAGAGGGTCCTGTACTGTAAACCACTCGTCTGAATTTAGACAACAATAGTGTTGTCTGTTGACTGTTGAACAAAAAAAGGTTGTTCATACCACAATCGGTAGGCAAGAAAGAGTAAAGAGTTCTCTAGATTTTTTTGGAGGCTTTAATGCCGACAACCGGTGATTCGATCGGTGAACTTACGGTGCCTGTGCGGCAAAATCCGAACTCACTTTAGTCACTGGTCGCTAAATGCAATTTATACTGTAGTGTCTTTGGTTCTAGTGCCTATGTTAAAAGATATTGCTGACGATCGAACGTACAAACTAAACGAACGCACCCCCCCCCCCCCCCACACACACACACGCAATATCGTTATTCAAAACGACACGGAGAATGCCAAAGGCTATTTGAGTAGAAAATTGCCGATGTGTTCCGATGGCCTTTTTGCACTGCACGTTCTGCCACCAGACAAAAACAAATCAAAATAGCTCAATCTGAGAACATGTTCAAAGAGCAAAAAACTGAAATGTCATTATAGGACAGACGTTAAATATCAACTGAAACATAAATTATTAAGTTCAATAACATATTTGGAATAAGAACAAAAAACTTTACAAAAACATCATCAACCATATAACATAATGAATGGGACTGAAACATCCGTTAATGTATCAACCAATGAAAATCTATCCCCTAAGGACCAATTAATAATCCAGTAAAACGACACTCAGACATATAAAAAATACAATAAATACATATTGTATGACAATGGACATTATGAACTAATGGTCTATTCTGGGACGATGAGCGTTCGGAGGTTTGTTTTATTTTGTGTCGTACGCTTGTATAAGGTTCCAATGGCTAAGTAATTTATCTTTTATCATTTTTCTAATCGTATTAATGAATTTAGTAGACAGGAGATTCGTTCAATGTCCACGAAATGAAGCAGTCAGCATTATATTTTCCTATGGGGGTCAGAGCGTTATTCTCTTTCGAAAGGTGCGATATTCAAGACTATTAAATTGAGTCCTAACTTTAAAATTTACTATTCCCATATAATTACCAAAAGGGAACATTTTATTTGTACATACTTCAAGCAGCGACTGTCCAGCCAATTGATAGTGGAGGTATTTATAATGATTCAAGTACGGATTTCTGTCTTTATGGAGGAAGAAGATGAAATCACGGGAGCAGGGCTCCCTTAACACCGCCCCTACTGAATCTGATTCCAACTTTCTGTCGGACAATTCAGCAAAACATGTGATACATTATAAAACATGAGATTGACAATTTTCTTAATTGAAATGTCATTAATCACGTGTTAATGTCACCTAATACATGTTTAATTCACGCTGGTTGTAACTAATGACTTTGGTAATTAATAAGTATGCTTAAGCTCATTTGCTAATTAAAAATATCACCAGATAACTACTATATATCAATTGATTAACAATTGGTAATTACACCAAACGATTTTATGATTTTGATAAAAAATGAACAAAAGTTGGTATACATAGTACAGTAAAATTCTGCTTCAAACACCGCTATTGTAATACAAAATTATGACATTTTTCGTGTTTTAAGTCCCAAAAGCATAATTTGGGAGGAAAAATGTCCCTATATTCTGACCATTCTGCAATCAAGACCACGGACCGTATGCATATAGGGTCCATGTTACTTACCAACGATTTTGATGGTCATAAAACTGGAACTTTACGGTAGTTTATGCCATTTTATTTTAACTGTGAAACCCAAACTCCACACAGTGCTTACGTCACGCTTTGCTACGGAACTAAATAAAGGGGAACAACCGCTGCGGGTAGTTTGTGTGAAACCATGAAGCTCTTACGACTTAGATTAACAACCCTCAAAACTGCTTCCTGAAAGCCAGTAGAACAAAAAACCGAATTACTTTGTAAATAACCAATATGGCCTCTATAACAGAACGTTACTGAAATAAGTGTGTTTCATCCGCCGCTGTTTTTTTGTAATACAATTAGTGTTCGACACAAAGACACAATTCCTACGGGCAATAGGACAGTCCATAAATTTTGTTAACTGATCAATTATTTACACATTGCATTTAACCGCTATATACGTAGTGCAATGTCGCTAGCTAATCTGAAGTTACAACCCAATTTTTAGTAGAATCAGAGTAAATTATTAGAACTTCTTTTTCTTGGCGCTCTTTTTTCTCGAACTATTTTTTCAGCACTACTTTTCGTTTTGACTTCGTTTTTGTTGAAGCAATATTTCGTTATGACTACTTTTTGTTCGAACTATTTCCGTAAAATTGAACTTATTGTTGGTACTTTTTTGTCTCGTTTTGGTTTGCACTCCCATTTGGTGAGAGTTTCAGAAGATCTACTTTTCGTTAGGACTACTTTTTTGCTAAGAATCCAATATTAGTACAGTGTAATTCGTTTCTTCTTTTTCCAAAGAATTCAATTAGTTCTAACTTATTTAGTGGTTTTTTCTACAATGCCCTTTCCTAGACTGAATACGAACAGATACGTTTTTAAGCTATTGATTCATGCGGCAAAACAAGCCCGCTGTCTTGAGTATCAATTATGGAGTTGTGAGGTGAGATAAGACCGAATGTTTCACATCATTCGGTCGTTGCACTATAATCAGGATAGGAGAGCAATAACGAGGTGTTTACATACTGGCTGAGTAGAGAAGAGTTGTCTCCCTTACATTGGGGGAACATCGTACTTCTGTTGGTCAGTTCCAACAGTTATTGGGAAAAATGAACAGTTATTGGGAAAAATGAACAGTTATTGGAGAAAAAGTGAACATTAATTTAGGGGGAAAATGAACATTTATGGGGGGAAAATGAACATTTATTGGGGAAACTGAACGGTTATTGGGAAAACTGAATAGTTATTGGGAAAAATGAACAGTTATTGTGGGAAAATGAACAGTTATTTGGAAAAATGTACAGTTTTTTGGGGACTTAACAATTATTGGGGAAAATGAACACTTCTTGAGGAATTGACTATGATGAGTTAATTTTGGTATGGAATGAGTTAAAAAAGATGAATGAAAGCCTTACCCGCTGTCACAGAATTTCTGTAAAGTTGTATGTGAGTCTTGTTTCTTTCTATCTCTAAACCAAACTTCTACTTGTCTTGTAGGTATATCTGTCTGCTTTGAAAGACTCTGAAAATACACAATAAATGGTTCAATTATTGCCCGGATAGACATTCTATAGATGGTATTCGCATTTTTGTCTACTTGCTTTCACTATGAAATACAGTATAACCGCTACAGAGTAGCCCTCTACAGAACAACTCCTCTGCGCAACAACAGTTTTTGACATTTCCGTTGGGCGTGATCTTAATTGCATTTTAACCTCTGCATGACAATAACCTATGAACAGCAACACACTTTAGTCCCTCCTAGTTGGTGTTGTTCAAGCGAGGTCGTACTGTGCCGTCTTGTGTCAACAGGAACCGACACATTTAAACACAGCTTCTTTCGTATCATGTATAAGAGTTTAGAACCAACTAAAGCTGATACAACAGAGGTTCCTGACTTGGTACACTTACATCAAAAGATTCCCAAACTTCAACTCTAAGTAGCTATCACCCTAGACTTTTCGAAGGTGCAATGAAAGTTGAAGTCATGTCGGTTGAGTGAATCCTATTAGCCGCTACGCTAGCCGGACTGATCTGAGTATGAATTCCTGAAGCAGTCATTGATCACTTTACTGTATGGCAAAGTCTGATTCGATCAAGAAAGAATAAAGAGAAGGGGTTGATTGACTTATACTATAGGAAAAGAAGCTAATACAATGGCATACATATGATTACAGAAAAAAAACGTACTTAGTCACGTACGATGTCTTATGTACGTGTCATAGAAGGATTCGGCGATCTTCTTGGTATAAAAACAAGCATGCCAATGTGTTCAAACTCTACTACAGTATTGTTTTTACCTGACGCAGATAATTTTGCGTTAGAGGTCATTGAACTACAGTTACTAATAAATGCAACTTCACTAAAACCAGATCTTATATAGCTAGAAAGTCAATGTCACAACGGTCCTTAAGTATGATACTAAGGATCAATCAGTATGAGAAAATCGTTAAAATGCGCCAACAGCAGACGACCGTCGTGTCTAAACTATACGGCTAGTAGGTCATGAAAACCCTAAACCGCTCACCTGCAATCAGACAGAAATAACTCAGTATTTCCTTTTACTGCTCATAATATAACTAATGATCCACGGAACTGGGTCATTTCGGCCCCCGAGACTTAATGTAAGATTTTTAGAGGACCGTCTTAATTAAAATAATGCTAAATGCTTAATGTTAGCTCAAAGTCTTATCATTACAACTGTAATTTATATATTTGCAGAGTTCCTTTTAACAATCTAATAAATTTTACAAGACGGTTGTTTCAAGAAGTTTTTGAAGACGGTCGCATATACGGACAGATCGGTCGCAATGGTTCAGTTCAATCCTGGGCATAAACTGTGCTAAGGTGAGTTAAATAGTTTATGCAACATTTGTATGACATCCCATAGCAATGTTTTACATAATAAATGAAATATTATAACCAGATCTCAATGATTTATTTAAAAATGTATCCAGCATGGTACAACTCATTCAGGCGTACTGAAAAACCGATTATTCCGCGACATTGCTATATACGGTTCGCTACGGGTTTTAAACAAAGTAAAATAACTCAAACTGAGGCTGACCTACAAAATGTTTGTTGCAGCAAATAATTTGAGAAAAGATATCTCAGTATTAAAACGATTTACAAGGATGGAATACGACTAAAGTGGAGTATTTTGTTTTTTATGATAACTTCAATACAACAAGGGACCAAATTTTTAATCCAGGCGTCTAAGACCAGTGACCGTGTGATGAAACGTTTAAACGGGCTTGGTATTTCGATTTGATTGGATATGTCTAAAAGAACTTTCGCGAAATCTCGATTTAGGAGTGAACACACATATTTTTTGTTAAAATATATAAAAGAAGTAAATCTACATGGTCACTAATTTGATTTTAATTCTGGACGAGTTTAAATTGATAAAAAAGATAAAGCAAAATTTTATATCATTGGCCTGGGCGGATTTAGTTCTTCTTTTAAAAAGTGATTACTGAATCATCTATTTGGTAAATTATGTTATAAATGTACAGCCTTTTAATTCTTTATATATTAGCCGAAATCAAAAACCAATTTCATTATTTATGCAAGTTGATAAATTATGTAATACATAAATACAAACAGTATGTAATACAGTACAGCCCCTCTTAAACAACACCCACTAGGTTGGACTAAAAAGTGTTGCTGTTTAGAGGTTTCTGCTCTACAGAGGTAAAGAGCAATTAAAATTACACTTAAGAGAAATATTAAAAGCTGTTGTTGTGCAGAGAATATGTTCTGTAGAGGGCCGCTATGCAGAGGTTTTACTGTACTACAAATATTAGCCATAAGGCCACAACAAGTTGATCATATGTTCTACGGATTTTTTTGAAAAATAAAATGGGGCGAGCGAGCGAAGAAAAAAATTAAAAAAGTCTTTATTCACTTGCTTTATATAGCGGTTTGGCCAAATTTTTATGAGCGAGCGAGGAAATATTTTTTTTTTTTGTAAAAACTGTCAAAATTAAGGTGCGAGCGAATCCATAGAACATAATTATGATCAATTTGTTGTGGCCTAATGGGGAAAAATTGAATATTTATGAAGGGTAAAACCTTCATGAGATAAGATACATGCAACAAACTTGACTGATTTTTTGACACAATGGGTATGTATGCATTTGAGGTTAAATAAGTGCATGTATAGACAGGAGTAGATCGAAACAAAAAAAATGCAAATGCACGTCTAATGTAATTTATTGAATTTTTACGTTATCTTGCTGTCATTTGATCTGTGTCAAATTTTGTTCGACTTATCAAGATACATACCAGTGTATTGACATCTCAAGTTCAAAATACGATGAGCAAATAAATTACATGTTCATACGTGAGACATCAGTGTAGAGGTGTATGTGTTTTTTATAAGCATTTAATGTATTAAAAGCACGATCATTCTGCTATTTTTACACGAGTATTATTTGGAACCATAGATTATCTTAAAGAAATTTCAATGCTTATGTCAAGACATATAGACATGTACATAGACGGTGGTTGGGTCAACTGTCCTTCTATATTTAACTGAACACTCGTTGAAAAAGGTCAATTCCTCTTGCATTACTATTACAGTACAACCTCTTTTGAGCGACACCCACTGGGAGAGACTAAAGTGTGTTGCTGTTTAGAGGTTGCTCTGCAGAAGTTAAATTCAATTAAAATTTTACCTAAGGGAAATTTCAAAAGCTGTTGTTGTGAAGAGGTATTGCTCTTTACATGGCTGCTCTGCAGAGGTTATACTGTAACCAAAAGATTGCATTACATTTCATTTGCTAGGTCTATATCAATCAAACAGTACATAAACACGGGTTTGTACATGTTAAAATTATGACCACTTTTGAACAAGAATGAAGTATGAACTTGTATGTTGCTTAGGAGCCAGTTATGCTGGATTGTCGCAATCAAGCGCTACCAAACGATTTTCTATGCAACTGTTTGCTTCAATCTGGAAATTGTGCTGCAAAGCCATGCATAATTTCTTATTAAACTGTTGCAATCAAGCATATTGTATTGCAGGTCGCATAAGCTGGCAAGTCCTTTCTCGATATAGCGGAATACATTAAGGACACCTCTGCCTTTTCAGGGGGCGGCAAATTTGGTTTTGCGCATATTAGGCAAACCCATAGTTATGAACCTTACTAACGCTAAATACTCTGTTTAAAGCACAAAGGCGACTTCTCTTGCACAACGAGCTCATGTATATAGATAATGACAATTAATGAAAGATGTGTTCAGCAATAAGAGAAATGTTGGTTATTCCCCAAACTACCTATGATGATAAACGTGTTCTGAGTGTTATTGTTTGTATAATAAATCAAATAAGATAGGACAATTAGGAACATATTTCTTGTTAATATATAAATAATTTATACAAATATGTCTCGAGTACTAGTCCTTCATTTATACAATTCCTTGAAGATAATACAACAGCGTGTTCAGTAACGACAGTCAGCGAACGTTACAGATACGGGACAATTCAACCCGAAGACAACTCAACCCGTTAGTAGGGGATTGAGTTGTCTCGAGTTTAGTTGTCTTTGGGTTGAGTTGTTCCAACACTTCCGTTACGGAACGTTTTGGAACGTTCGGGGTTATTGAACAGGCTACAGTATTAAAAGTTCTGCTATAAAGATTTGCTTTGTTATAGCAAAAAGCTGACGAATTTGTACAAGTTTAAATTGTTTAATTTAAGAAGAAAAGACCCCTTTAATTGCAAGGAGTAAATTTGGTAATATTGGAACCAATCTACTATGAGGACCATTTATCTTGCTCTTCCTATAGTAAAGTTTTACTGAACCATAAGACAAGTCATTAGTACTTTCCCATTTAGCTTTTGTGAGCTACTTAAATTCTAGAACTTAAACATTACAAATATGGCAGGTTTATTCATACATTCTTTTCTGTTACAATTGACCTCGGTTTATGTAACAAGCTTTCTAGACAACTTCCTTGCCTCCTCGGTGCACGCTTTTCAATCCATAAGGGTACAAGGACAGTTGCTAGGTTAACTAACATCCGCGATGTAGCTAAAAATGTGTCGGAAACAATTATCTGCAAAAAAATGACAATAGATTTTATTACATCCACAAGAAGCCATTTTCGAACCCAAAGGTTACCAAGATCTAGATCGACATTTTTGATAACCCCTAGTTTCGAGAATGACAACAGCCTATAACTTTAATTGCATGGAGGAAATTTTGCAATTTTGTCGAATTTTCTAGGAAGGTAAGGATCTGTTGCGGTAGGGCCTCGATCTTATATCGACAAATTCGAAATCGGGTGTGCTTACCACTACATTATACTATCATCTTACAGCTACCTCACCATAGCTTCGCATCTCAAGTTTTGACTGTGTGATATGTATTACGTATTTATAGAAGCAGGTTAGTAAAAGTGGCATTTACATCAATATATGAATTTGTATAAATAATTCAAAATGTGAAAATACATACCTTAAAATCTATGGGTCGTTTTTTCTGTTTATAAATCTCTTCAAATAGCTTGTTAGGGGCCACTTTAGGTTTTTTGCCCTTAGGGATCCCTAACCATAAAGCTAATGGGGCTATAAATAATCTGGAAGTAAAAGAATGTTAAAATCAGTTCATTCATAAATCAAGAAGAACATTGTTTTCAGTATAAAACTATACCATGATCGTAGTATAGGTATACGTTCGCTGGACTTGGATTCATGTGCAATGTGTTCTAGTCCTTATCGCAGCATGTTATTCTTTTCCACGAAAATTCAACAATTATGTCGATCGAAGGTGCAACTCAAATTAACTGCATCAATCACTGGAGAAGGCATGTTCAGAGTACTGGTTAAAAGCTACGATCTTAAGAATTTAACATTTTAGTTATAAACCGTAGGTCAACAGAAGAACAGACCGCCACCATTTGACCAAAAAACAAGCGACGTAAATACCAAAAACAACAACAAACAACGTCGATAGTTTAGATAAATGCATACTTCAGAAAATAATAACTTTGAACACTGATGTCTTCTTCAATCACAAGCATAAAAAATGATGATGATGATGATGATGATGAAATGATGGAGCTGGTCATAGCAGTAATGAAATATTGATGATGATGATAAAATCGGTATGAAAACGATTGTGGTGCTTGTGATGATGATGATGACGCTAGTGTGGTTAATGATAGAAGTGTTAATGATGATAATGAAAATAATGGTGATTTATGATAGTGGTAATTGTAATGACGATGATGATGACAAAATGGTGGTATTATTACTGATGAAGAAGACTATATAGTGCTGATCTTGTTGCTGTTGTCTATGGTGATATAATTTAAACACCATTAAAGGTTGCAAATGTTTAAAATTGAATTTGTTTCCTTCTTTCACTAGTTTTGTTACCTTTCACTATGAAATCGAGGTTTCGTTTTATGATAAAAGTGTTTTTATTGAACAGTTTATATTTTATGTATCCAACTTAACCCTGTGATGTATCAAATAAAACGTGTAATATAATTTGATAGCCATATCAAGACTTGTAAAAAATGTATAATTTTAACCCTATAATATTGATACTGTGAGAAAAGGTCAGATTTCACTGGTGAAAAACAACAATAACATCGTTTAATAAAAGTAGTGAAGGATCGTAGGTCAGGGAGGACCAGGGAGCTCAAGTCTACCTCAATGCTTAAAATAAATATAATTGTGATTTTATTAATTTTGTATAAAAGTTATGTACACAAACATATCAGGAACAGACACAAACAGACCTACACTTGGCCAAAGAGGGAAGAGGGATTATTTTTACACTTTTAAAGAAAAGTATTGTTTTCTTTCTCACTAAAAATAATTACAATGTATAATGGAACCTCTTCCCCCTTCAATTTAAAAATACTTTCTACGGTCTTGTAGAGTCACGAATTGATTCAAATGACAAAAAAACTAATATGATTCATTCTAAATGTTTATATATATTGACAATCTAGAAGCCATCCTTGATTGTTTTCTTGGAGAATTGTGAGGATTCTTATTTCATTTTTTTTTATTATAAGGTCATATTACTGTTTTAAAGGTACCATGGCATACTAGATAATAAATGACAAACCCTGTATACTAATTGCAACGATTCTGTTAAATGGTTAAAAGGTTGATCAGGTTGACTGAATTTGGCTGTCGGGATGGGTTGGTCGGTCGGTCGATGGGTGGGTGGTTGCTTGGATGTGTGGGTTTGAGGGGGGTGGGTTTCTGATTGGTTGGCTAGCTGCCTGTCGGTCTGATGCTGTTGTTTTATGATTCCATTCCAAAAGATCAATGTCAAATGATAGGAACAGGTCACCTAACCATTATTCATGGAATCCACAAGTACTAGAGTTTATTCTGAACAGGTAATTGTCTATACTTTCTAACATACTAGAAATCTTGGTCGCATTCGAGCTCATACCAAAATCATGTGTACCATACGGGTACTTGTAGGCGTGGCTAAAATCGTACATTCATCCAATGAGAAGACAATGACGAATATAATATTGAATAGTGTTTGTATCGACAAATTTTATTATATTATGTAATTACGCCACATGAGACTGTTGATCAATGTCTTAGTTTACTTCTAGTATGAATATGACAGCTTAAGAAATTGATGATAGATTACATGTAGCGGTCTAAATCAATAAGAAAATGACACCTAAAACTATAAGAATATGTTATACAATAGCCGAGTCTACGTACTATGCACTCAAAGACTTTGTTCTGTTCTATTCTGTTCCATAGGCGGATCTAGCGGGGGGGGGTCAGGGGGGTCTGGACCCCCCCCCCTAGAATTTCCAAAATGTACATTTCCATTAGCGTATTTATTGACAGTAAGTCATTTTTAAGTAGTTTGAAGCAATTTTTTATCGGTGCTTAACATAGATTTAATGGTTATGTAGTTTTATTATTAATATGTTGCATTTTTCTGCAAAAAGTGTATACTGTGGTTGTGGTTCGAAAGTTTGGACCTCCCTAGAAAATGTTCGGACCCCCCATAGAAAAAAATCCTGGATCCGCCCCTGTGCTCTGATATCTTAACTCTGCGTAAACTTACATTCGGAACACATAGACCATTCATTAAAAGAATAATATTCGTAGTGAATGACCAAGGAGTTTAGAATGCTTAGTTGTTAATATAAAATCGAAACATTGAATACATAATGACACGTATACGTAGATCTTAATGTAGGACAAGTTTCAAATTGACGTCAACGTAAATATATCCTTTCTTTGATGATGTTTAACCTTATAATCAGGTAATTCTGAAATCAATTTAAAATTGATCATACCTGGAATTTAATAACAATACTATGTGGCTACGCGTAGCAAATTTTCAGAGTTTCAAAATTTCAAAGTTTATTTTAGTTTATTTAAGATAAGTTGTAAAATTAAAGTAAAAAGTAAAGTATATACACTTTTTGACCAATATTTGTTTTTATCATTATCAAAGTTTATTATTGATTGAACATTGTGTGGTTTTGTAGTTAAGTTAACCTAAGAGCACTGTCTCGTGAACTTATAGTTACATCGAACAATCCATAATAGCCTTTACTCTTTAGTATTTTTAAATTTCACTAAATTTAAAACATATCTTTAAAAGCATTTATACATAAGTAACAATTACTGTCGTATAAAGTGTCATTACCCTTCTTTCAAATGTTACAATCTACATGTATCAAAACTTTCAGAATGCATAACTACAATTAAAATAAGATTTTATTGTATTACATTACAACCTCTCTTAAACAACACCCACTAGGACGGACTAAAGTGTGTTGCTGTGCAGAGGTTGCTGCTGTACAGAGGTTAAAAGCAATTAAAATTACACCTAGGAGAAATACTAAAAGCTGTTGTTGTGCAGAGAATATGTTCTGTAGAGGGTCGCTATGCAGAGGTTTTACTGTAATAAAAGCTGCCTTTTTATAAGTGTACAGATAACTTTGGATGTCACCATATATTACCTCACAGTAACAATCAACAATTGATATCTAGGAGTATGTAAGTAGCAGTAACAGAAGAAGAGGTATTTACAGAAGTATTCAACAGATATATGAGAATTTTACTACTTGCTGACTTAAACACGACTTAGATCCTGTACACTCTCCGTGCCGTTTTAAGGAGTCATCTAGCTACATGAATCAACCAGGAGATTTGCATTCACAAAATGTCCTAAGATGGTCAATATTTCGCTTTAAGATAGGTAAGCTAAAATAATCATGTATACTGATGAAGTCTTCTTCAATGACAAGCACACCATGATAAACATATGATGATGATGATGATGATGATGAACAAAATGATGGGGTGGTCATAATAGAATGGTAATTATAATGATGTTGATGATAATACTAATGATGATGGTGATGATGATGTTGGTAATGATGATAACGGTGATGATGATTATGATAATGGTGATAATAGTGATGATGATGAAGATAATGATGACGATGATAGTGATGATGGTGGTGGTGATGACGATGTTGATGAAAAAGATGATGATGAAAATGATGATGACGATGACCATAATGGTGAAGGTGGGCATTATGGAAATGTAATAATACCGATGATGATGGTGACAGTATACAACAATACACTGACTGGCCGTTTTAATGTATAGTAGATAGATAAGTAGGCCCTACGCATCACTTGACAATGAATCTTCAGTAACTTCCGACTACACTAGTGACATGTGTTTGCGTGTCGAATGAATAAAATATAAAATCAGAAAATAATACTAAACACTTAATACTACAATTATTGTAACTTAAGTGTATTGTTCGGTAACCATCTGCCGTCAAAACTTGTCCCAGACATATTAATCACGACCAATTGAACTCTTGCCACAATAGTACGGCTTTAAATAGGATGAAAAAATCGATCGTTCAAGAGTCATTTACAACATCAGACGGTATTACTTCAAACAAATCCCAGACACAATGAACATTCCGCATGAGTTCGATTGGGTTACGGAAATACGCGAGGAGTTACGATTAACATATAATAACAATGAACTTGATTTTGAGGTCACGGAAATTGCCGAGCAGTTAGGATTAGCGCGTAGTGTCATTCGGAACAACTCGGTAATTAATTTAAATTTGTACATGCATTCATCGTTGTGTCCCATATGACAAAGAATTTGTAACAGGCCATGAGGGCATTAGACATGCATGATGACTTTTATAGAATATTTCTGAATGAACACAATAGCTTTATACAGAGACAGCGATCTTAAGATCCGACCAAGTTCGGATTTTGTTATGAATTTTTCAGATTGAGGTTTTTAATTTGGAAAGCCAGCAGACACGAGCTGGTTCGAAACCCATTCGAACACTTCGAATGCATGTAGATGTACATCGCCTTGATCGGTAGGCAGACAGGCTCGTAACCAACAGAGCTAACCGATAGGACTGTATCGAACAAGTAAGGAGGCTAGTTAACGATAGAGATAAGTCTTTGTAGAAAAAAATTATCTGAAAGTAAGAGGTGCTTCTCACAAAACATCTTACGATGAAAATAATCGTAAGTCAAAAACAAGAAATATTAATAATACGGTCATTTTTTGGCCTATCAATTCCAAATATTATTGAAATGCGTAGAACATTGTATACCTTTTGAATATCTTATCAAAGTTATTCTTATTATCATTCTGACTTTGACGAGCAAAATTATGAAATTGACTTACGATAACTTTTCTCGTAAGATTTTTTTTAGTTGAAAAGGTACAAAGATTTATAAATCATAAGGAGATAAATTGTGATAAGTGTTTAAAATACATGTATTTCTAATTGATTAACATCAGAGACTTTTTAGTTATAATATAACTATTTCACTTAAATAGATAATGACTCATGCAACTCCTACGCACTGATGATTAAACATTAATGACTTATTACTCATTTATATTGATTGAATGGGAATGAAGTTTCACATCAATATCATGTAATAAGAATGTTTATTATCATTAGCGACATGCATTGTCCTGAACCAAAAAATAACAACCTGTTTTTGGGTTCTTGGTTTGTGACGCCAGTCTTTGCATCATAAGCGGTCGGCAAGGTTCCGAGTTTAAATACTACTTATGTGTACTATAAGGTATGCAAGTTTCACTTCATTTAACATCTTTGACTACACTTTCCATGTTTTTTCCATTGTAGACATTATAATATCGATTTCAATAATGTCTTGCAATTAATCATTATTTATAAAAAATAACATACGTTTAAGACAAGACATCAGGCAATCTGTAAAAATAGCTGTTTAAATTTCAGGAATTTTGTAAAATGCCTGGATATTTTTAGGCATTTTACAAAATGCCAAAATTTACAAATTGCCAGTAACATACGTATACATGTATAGTGTTTTTGACTCGGAATCCTGATGGCCGCCAATGCTTATACACAATGTATACTATACAATAGTAACATTTGAATTTTTAGTAAAGATTCCTCTGTGACATTTCTTTGTCATCCAGATTTAGTTTTCAGTGTGACTTACATATGACTGGCAAGTAGGCGGTCGCATTGTTTGGTTCAAGTCCAGTCTCCTAAATTATAGTGCAAGAATGTTAACTAATGAGTATTGTTCGATTCGAAGAACTGATAAAAATATTGAAATACGACACAAAGCACTGTATACATTATATATTGGTTTATCCTATCTGATATAGGTAATGACAGATCGATATCTCTGAAATATTAGTGATGAAAAATCTAGAACATATTCCATAGTAGACTAGACTACATACCCAGACAATCGATTAAAGTTTGATAATGAAAAATAAATAAAACATTCTTGTAAATGCTGATTGCGTAATGTTTACACATCAGAACAGCGTCTCTGATTGAATTCTGTTCGTTAAAACAAATGTATGGTTCATACTGGCTTAAGATATTCAGCGAACCCGCATGTAAACTGTTAAGTGCCGCGTCAGAAGAAAAACAAAATGTTAAAAATCGGCTCACAAAGTTTTGGAAGCCAGAACTAGATTCATGCGTCCAAAAAATCGTTCTAAAAAGACGTTCCAAAAAGGCTTATCAATCTACTTTTGATAACAAACAAATCCTGATACGATGTTAGCTATCTGTCCATTTTCATTAAAACATTTTAATTCAATAATCACACGGTGTAGGTTTTCATGGGACATGCATTCCTATGTAAATCTGGTATTCTTGGTTCAGCACCTGGACGCAGCAGGTTATAATATTTCAAGGCAATTAAATCTTTTTATACATCGGTTTATGCATCGAACTATTTACTTCTAAACAAAACATTTTTCTGATAAATTAATTCCGTTTTTTATGGAAGGGTGAATGTGTTAGGTGTGTCAACTGACTAAAAATATCGAAAACTGTGTTAAAGAGCAAATGAACAAACAGTGCATACCTTAACACAATTGTAAAGATTGAACTACTTGTATTGTTTGCTGGAAACAAAAGCTGTACTTGATCGAGTATTGCCAAAGAACAGATTACGGAAACAGCCGAGCACTAAAAAACTTTATAAACGTCGCCGATCGTAACTACTCGTCAATTTCCGGGACTTCAAAATATACTCAGAACTTGATCGAGTTTGTCTAATAAAAACACAAGTTTTATTGTCACGGAAATAGCCGAGTAGCACGAATTCAATAATCGAAACCGAACGAAACTCATCGACCTTTGTCGAAGTGGGCCTGGAAACGTATGCGGTGTAAATAGGCAGCGTTCCGAATGGGACAACAAAGATAAGAAAAGAATTATATTCCTTGTGGAGATGCCAACATGACCAAATATTTTGTTTGTTTTTTTGTGTTCCTTTTGTTTTCTATGGAAATTATCATTACGCAGGTAGAAAATGATGCAGAGAAACCAGGGAAATCTGGATACCTAAAGGACCTACTAAATTGTTCGGATTTTTTCGGAGTTTTAAAATTCAATATACATGTATAGTTCTTTATTTTCTGGACCGTGTTTGTCGCCTTTTCATTGGCGAGCTTTGCATTGTTTAGAATTTTAATTAAAATTGCTCTGAAATTATACAATAACTTCGAAAATCTGTTCAGTGTATGCTAAATAGCAACTTAGATTAGATAAAAGAAAATAAAGAAAAAAACAGAACCGGTACGTCGTTCGGAATTAGTGGAATCCGGAACTCTTGGTTTACACTGTATACTCTGTACTGCCTCAGGAGTGAATCTAGTTTTTGTTATCTGGATATCGAGGAATCATTTCTTATTAACATTAGACATACAACAGATGTCAGGTCTTTAAAACCTGTATACAGTACCCTCCATAAGTCCTTTGACAAAATCATATTTTATGACAAACCGATTCACATAACCCATAAAAAAGAAGCAAAGGTTTGTCTGAGAAAAAATTTCTAAAACTTTTATCAGAATTAAATAGTTTATCAACAAATGACTTAACGTATGACTCAAAACTAAGTTACACGAATAAGGTTATCTTGTAGTTAGATTACATGCGGTACGCATGTTCATTTTTCTCTCTCATAAATTTCATTGGTCTTAGGACGTTTGGAAGGCACTGTATACTAAAGTAATTAATGTTTGTCTTACAAGACTTCACTGTTTTGTTTTCTGATAACAAAACAACTAAATTATATGTTTGTTATTGTATTTTATAGTCTAACTTTCATACTGATGCACGTTCATTGAATTTACAGTTAATTACTTATATACCCTGATCATCGCGTTACTGGTTTCTATCTATTTATCAATTGCCTTGTTCTTGTCAGTGTCAAAGAAGTGTGTTGTTAAATTAAGATAAAATACATGTACAGTTTATAAAAAAGTATTTTTCGACAATTATAAAGTTTTTTCATGACGGTCATTCTGTCTACTCATTGTCCATCGAGAGGCTGGGATCACCCGACCCTATTTTTGAACGAATACTAAGCACGCTGGGCTCGATTCCCGGGGTAAATTTCATACCTTTGTGAATTTAAGTCATGATATTTTTCTATGGTCATTTTGAGCCATTCTTTGTTTCAATTATGGCATTTATCACCTACTGAGAAGCGTATGTGCTAAGCTTAAGTATAAGGCAAGAGGATTGGGTCTCTCCAGCGACAGTGAGTATGACGATTGACTGTGTTACGCCACATTACGTTGCATTACTCTTTTTAGAACTGATGTCCAATATTTCTAATATATCTAGTTAATTAAGAAAGTAATTCTTGAAGAGGATTAAGTCAATAGTGGGCTAATACATGCTGTGTGTAAAGACGTGAGACTAACAAAAGACAGAAAACGCCAATATCATCTTAGATTTGTATGAAAACACAATAAGTCTATTTACTATACTTGTACGAGTATAGTCAGTTGTGTTAGCTAACTGTTACTTAGTTTCCCTCAGAAAACACTATAATCAATAAAAGCTAACAGTCAATACATTCCCAAAATATATCTTATACATGTATATAGTACTTGTAGCTTTTGTTATAACTACGACGGTTGATACAGTAAAGTTCTATTAGGAACATCACAAAAAATGTTTTCAATATCAGAATGGTCTTAATATAGGAACACAGTCTGATTAAAACGTGCCCTGCGTTCAGTTACCGCGAACGTTACAAAACGTTCCGTAACGATACATTCGGAACTCCTCGACCATTCGCTGCCAATAATCTCGGACATATTTAGCCGCTATTTTGAAACTACCTGTGTTAAAGTAAACAAATATATGATCGTTTAGGCATTTAGTGATGTTTCGTTTTTAGTCCTTAAATTTTGAAACATCACTCATTGCCTTAACGATCTCATATTTGTGTATTAGATTAGGTTATTCGCAGCGAATGGCCGAGGAGTTCCAAAGTATCGTTATGTAACGTTCTGTAACGTTTTGTATAATTGAACACGCTACCGATCTTAAATTAGCCGCTCGCCTTTCGCTAATCCTCTACAGGATATCTGTTTACGGAGATTGTATAGGGGTTCTTCATTCTCAAATTTAGCTTTTAGGACTTGTAAATCGTAAAAAAACGCATGATATTTGCAACAACCAAAGTGGTCTTTATAATGGAACTTAACTTAGTATCTAATATATTTGGGGACGTCTTTCTAAACAATCGTACTACATAATAAGGGGACTTACCGTTCGTCATAGTTGACCGCCTTCGGATAAAGGGTGTGAAAATCTATAATTTTCTTTACGTAGGGACCAAAATTATAGTTCGGATAATCCATGATATTCGGATAACCCATTTCGGATAAAACGGATTTTTTTACTATACTTTATATAGCAAAATGTTTGGGACCGAGAAATCCTTTCGGATAATCCATGTTATTCGTTCGATCCGATTTCGGATAATCGAGACTTAACTGTATTTTGGAAATTTCCTTACACAATAACAGTAGTTATATGGTGCATAATGAAAATACGCAGTTATGTAAGACGCCCCCTAGAGGGGAAAAGATGACATTGTCAGCCTCAATGACTTGATCTCTGAGACAACAAATGTTCAATGCATGTTAGATGGTAATTCAAGTAAACAATCAAATTCGTTTTATTATGAATCAATTAGATTCGTTTTATTTTGAACCAATAAGATTCGGTATATAATGATCCAGCCAAATATAACGTATTATTTATATAACGTCTATCAAAACGAAAAACCCTCATTCAACAACAGCCAAATCTATAAGATACACGCTATTCATGGGTGGATCCAGCGGGGGATCAGGGGGATCCGGACCTCCCCCTAGAATTCGTAAAATGTACTTGTCCATCAGTGTATTTCTTGCCTGTAGGTCATTTTTAAGTAGCATGAAGCATTATTTCTCGATACTTAACAAAGATTTAATGGTTATGTAGTTTTTATTATCAATATGTTGCATTTTTCTGCGAAATGTGTATAATGTGGTTGTGGTTCGAGGTTCGGACCCCCCCCCGAAAAGTTCGGAACCCCCATCCCACTAGAAAAGTTCGGAACCCCCCCCCCCCTAAAAAAATCCTGGATCCTTCCCTGCTAATTATCGGAGAAAATGATATATACACAAATGCGAGTGTTCCAAGTTATTGACTAGACTTATACAGTGTTGTAAATAGTTCAAAATAAGGTCAGAGTAATTGTTAGTTCTTGAGCAAAGTCAATAGATCAAAGAAATAGTACCAAGACAGTACTAAGAAGAACGTAATTTCATTGACTTGTATGTTTGATCAACAAACTTAAACTTGTACATTAGACTCACTTTTATCAGGCTAAAGTACGAAACAAGTACAGTTGAAGTCGAATATGGCGTAAAAAAGTTGTTTGTTTCCACTAACCCGACCGACCCTATTTTTTGTGCCGACCCTATTTGATGTTTTTTATGTTCGTCGACGATTTCAAAGTACAAATGTATTCGATAAATTTGTGCATTTCAGTAAATTGTAAACATGTAAACACCGGGTATAGGTGTCTAAGGGTGGTAGAAAGGTATGTTTGACGCCCTTACCTTAGGCCATGCCATATCGGAATTTTGTTAAGCGTCCGAGTGCGCTTAGGTTTTAGAGTCCTGAATCAAAATTTAAAAAAAACCACATTGATGGTAAAATTTTCTTAAATAATTCCGATGTTCCGGGATTCGATACGACAATCTAATTTAGGGAAAAGTGTGTTCGGCAACGACGTTATTCATCATAAGCAATTTACCATAACCGCATTATTAATACAAAATATATTTTACGTAAAAAAACTCTATTCATTTTATATTTAATTCAGACCATTGTTTCATATTATGAGGATGTTATTCCAAAAATATATATAATGCATTGTTTTTGTCGCAAACATATTTGTGCTTTCGTTTTCGGGTTGTGTGTTATTGTGAATAGGTACCTAGGTTTGTCAAATTTTAGTTGACGCTTAACAGAATTCCAATTTGGCATGGCCTTACTTGTTTACGTTTATATGTTGTCATATTCTACATGAATATGTGTTACTTGTACTTACGTACCTTTGATGAAGTGTTCTCACAGTTATAATTGGCTAATGATTGTACAGTAAATACAGTAAAAAGGGTTAATGAAAAATGTTTTCCCGCCTACCTATCCTATTTTTGGAAACGTTAATGGAAACAAACGACTGCTTTTGCCTAAAAGTCATGCGGTCTTTAAGAGCAATTAAAATTTACTTAAAAAAGACAAACACGTGCTCATATCCGCATGTACTCCACTGAGAGGAGATCTAGACCCCTTATTCTGAGTGATCCCTATCCTATTTTCATCTTATTTGGACAACAGACGACAAATTGAAACAAGTCTCTTTACTCAATATTGGGTCTAATACTTTGAGTCCCACTCTTTCCGCCATTGTTGATGTACTTACATGATGTAAACATTTTATTAATTAACAATAAGTGTATGTAACAGTAGTATGTCATTCAGTTTTAAGTGTTTTATCTTAAAGCCACTATATGAAAGTATATTCGTCAACAATACAGATCGTATTCTCGGTCATGCGTGTTTTGTACTTTAAACAATGGACTTGCCCACTAAATAGGTTAACAAGCTGATATAAGAACAGCATTTTTCTGATTTAAATATTCCACTTATATATTAAACATTTGTTTTAAATAATGTAATTTCACATTGTAGTTTTATATAATGGTATGTTTATAAAGTAAGTGTAAACTAACTAAACTCAGAAATTTTTAAAATAATTCACCCCTTAATATTGGTGTGTAATGAAATTGGCTTTGTTTATATACGCAATGTTTAGGTAGACGACCTGTAGACTTGAAAATTGTTTTACAAACATGAAGTTATTAGAATATATATTCTATATGTTATAACATGCATTAGAGACACGATAAGCTGTTCAAACCATTCTGCTTTCTAACTTTGAGTTTGATTAAGTGTCCATTTCTTTAAAAAGTGGGGTACTTTTATAAGAGCGCACTATTTTCATTTATACGCTAATGTTTAATACACCTGATCTAAAACAGTTTTAGAGCTTAATTAAGAAAATTGGAGCAGTTTTTTTCTACAACAAGACTTCATCTTAAACACACTGCGATCAAAACTATTGTTTCAAGTATTGACAACCAAATTCTACTTTCGGTTTCGATCTACCTTCGCTTAGAAATACAATATATAACATATTTGCATTCAATTAAAAAATCTTGTTTTTAGAGGTGTTTGCAATAGATAAATGTCTATTTTCTTTGCAATCCAAAAAAACAGTTTTACTTTTGATAAAGTGGCTTTAATTATATGCAAAATAATGACACACTTTATAGGTTCAAACATGTTTTAAACCTTGTTTTATAACGTGACACGCTCACAATGCCCTTGTGATACAAAATATATAGTCCAAATATCAAAGACTCCTTTAAATTTCTGTCAAATCGTGCATTGCGTTATCAACCGAAATCGAAACTAAACAGTTAAGTGATTACCCTATATCATAAATACACAACGCATTTTACTGCAGCGGACAAAACTCTTGCTGAGATTTATCGTTCAAAGGCGGAAAAGACTCTTTTCGACAAGAGCAGACAAGAGCGGACAAATGACTTTCTGCATTTTATGCATGCATTAAACGATATTTAAAGTACAAGACGGTTGCAATTTTAGCATGAAAAAAGACCATACAACGTGATAGTCGCAATTTTACCATTAAATAAGACCACAAAACGTGATTGTCGCAATTTTACTATCTAATAAGACCATAAAACGTGATAGTCGCAATTTTACCATTAAATAAGACCATAAAACGCGTTAGTCGCAATTTTAGTATTAAAATACTATACAACGCACAAGTCGCATTTTCTAGCATTAAATAAAAATATACAACGTGCTGGTCACAATTTAAGCATCTAATGAGACTATGAAACAAGCTCGTCGAAATTTTAGCATTAAACAAGACTGACAAAGCTCTTTTTGCAAGTTTAGTGATAAAAAAGTTGGTAGCACGCAAGTCAACTTGATTCGATTCCCAGATAAGGCATACTTTCGTGGAGCTTGGTCATGAAACTATTTTTACGGCCATTCTCTCCCCTACCAATGATAATTAAACATGTTGGACAGTTGTCAGTCACTGAAGAAGGCGTGCGCCTAGAAGTTGGTTAACTGCTAAATCTAGAGGTTTAGCCTTTCCAGGAACAGTGAGAAGGTTGACTGGCCGCCAATATATGACATATACAATGTGTTGCTACGGCTTTAAACCCCCCCCCAAAACAAAGTATCTCAATTGGGGTTTATTGTAAAGTCAGCAAAATAACCATCACATCGTATGATATGGGCGGGTTAATGTATGCATATTCACACACAGTGTCTCTAAACGGCAGTTTATCAACTATATAATATTTAAATATATGCATCGTATGCAAGCAGCATGTTTTATAGATGAGTTCATAGCTTAAAAGTTTTATATAAAAGGAAATTAAAAGCCTATGCCTGTGCATATGGCAACAATAATTTCCCTCAATACTTCGGTTTAATAGCTTTTATGTGTTAGACCAATAGCAACATGATTTATGAGACGGTTTATCCGAACTGACAAAATTTCGTACAGCCCCGCGTTCAGTAACTACTGTTAGCTAAAGTTACGGGTACGGAAGAACTCTAATGTAATCGTTCGCGGCAATTGAAATAGGATTTGCTACAGCCCGCTACTAAACATGGGGAAAACCCGTGTAAAACTATTTCTGTTCACGAGGTACGTCCCTTTAAATGACTACAAGGAAGTTATCAAATTATATTGTATTTGGAAAGGTCGATTTTTGTTGTACATTGTACAATTCATCAATTTAAACTCAAGTTTAGTTTTGTACAAGCCAGGAAGTTAAATAAGGGGAATAGCTTGACAAATACAACTTATTTACAACAGTCAAGAAATGCTCAATCACACTGATTTGAGACATAATACAGTTTAGATATCGATTATAGCTTGTTCACTTTAGTCATAGACAAAGATAACATTAGAATAATATCTTTTATACCATATAACGACTGACTGTCAACCTACATAACCGTTTCTGGAAAGGCTAAATCTCTATTTCTTTATTGGAGTTAACGCCGTGTCAACACAATTTAGGTCATTTTACGGCGTCCAGCGCACTTAACCTAGTTTTCCTGGTCCCTTGTCTATAACCAGTACTCATCTACCCTTCCACAAGGCCGGAAACTTCTCCATATTATCTAATCAATGGAGGAAAATCGACATTATTGTCAAACTTTCATGGAAGGGTATAACCTCCCCGGGTGGGATTCGAACCCGCACCCCCTCGGCTACATCTCTACATCTAGTTGTTAACCAATTACTAGCCGCATATTTTCGTAAATAACTGACAACTTAGAGCTACATAATCTAGAATTAGTGGTAGGAGGGGGAATGAGCGTAGAAATTTTTTCATGACCAAGCTCAATGAAAGTGTTTCCCGAGCGGGAATCTAGCCTACAATCACTGGATCAGTAGACTTAAGAGCTACATACTGAGCTAGCTTGTTTACACATAATTTTCAAAACTGAACAATTTCGATGAAAAGACCAATAGAGTCTCATAACCCTGGTATTCCCTATCCCCCATTTCTAGAACCACGCATGCTCATTATATTGAACTATGATCAAATCCCAAGACGTCTCCAATTATAAACTAATTACAATATAATCTGAGACGTGTTCATCATTAATTTTACTTTAGATCAAAATGATATGTAAAATGGCGTATAGTCATTTACTATTTCTGGAAAGTGTGACCTTTATCACCTGCCATCCTCAAAGACGCGAAATTACTAGTCATACTTCAAAAGCATCTTTAATTATTATATATCCACACGAGAACACGTACAAACAGACTATGATCAACTTATCTTCATAGAACTGACTGCCTAATGACGTCATCACTGGTTGCCACGTGACTAAGTGATCAGCAGCGTGTTCAGTAACTACTGTTAGCTAACGTTACGGGTACGGGAAAACTCAACCCGAAGACAACTCTACCAGTGGATAACTCGACTCAAAGTTGTGACAACTCAACCCATTAGTAAGGTAATGAGTTTTGTCGGGTTGAGTTGTCTTTGGATTGAGTTGCACCGAACCTAACGTTACGGAACGTTTCAGAACGTTCTGGGTAATTGAACACGCTGCAGATTAAATATTCAACTTTTACGACAATGAAAGTATCTCGTCACAACCATTGTAATTATTAGTCACAGAAATACTGTCAACAAACGATTTTAAAAACAATACCAATATTAATTACAGTAAATAAATCGAAACTTCGAAATTATCATAAATGATGAATCATGCAAAATCGATCAGAACTAGCAGTTATCTATTGAGAAGCACGTACATTGTATTTTATTGGGCTAAACGGCATGTCAACACAAGTTATTGTCATGTTACAGCAGCCAGTAGGGAGTTCAGTTACCGCGAACGTTACAGAACGTTCCGTAACGATACATTCGGAACTCCTCGGCCATTTGCTGTGTATAATCTCGGACATATTTAGACGCTATTTTGAAACTATCGGTGTTGAAGTAAACAAATATATGGCCGAGGAGTTCTGAATGTATCGTTATGTAACGTTCTGTAACGTTTTGTGTAATTAAACACGATACAGTTCCGCAATCCTAGGGATTCGAACCCATGTTTATGATATTTGTAGAGAGACATACTAACGACTGAGCTGACAGGTTTTAGATCTAAATCATAGAGTTAAAAAGTTCAAGAAAATGAATGAATATATTTTAATACTTATTTATGTAAGTATTTGAAAATTAGTTTAAGTTAAAAGTGCGGTTTAAATTCTGCTTCCATATACATGTTCAGTCGACTTTACAATTGTGTATGATAGCTCCTGGTCAGAATTCACCTTCAAGCTGGTGATCTCTTACAGTACCCATTTACACCTGGGTGGAGTGGAACAATTGTAGGATAATATCTTGGTCAAGGAAATTAGTAGTGTCCCTGGTGGCGATCGAACCCGTGACCTCTCGATTCCCTAAGCGCGCGTCCTACCACTGGACCACTGCTCCTTGTTTTATAATTTTAAACAGATATCTACTTTGTCAAGTGATATATCATCAAAATGGTATATATATATGTATAGAATTTAGCGTTTGTTTGCTTAGGCCATGCCAAATTTGAATTTTGTTAAGCGTCAACTCAAGTTTGGCAAACCTAGGTACCTATTCACAAAAACACACAAACCGAAAACGAAAACACATGTCCATTCTAGCTAGTATTCACTTGGTAGTACATGAATGTTTATGACATTAATGTGAGCTTAAAGTAATTCTATAAAAAAAGTATATACAACATACACATGTACATTTTCATTAATCAAATACACAGACACAAGGAACTACATTTGTATCAGTATTTCTTGTGAAAAATTAGTTATCGAATCCTGGAACAACATAACTATTTAAGAAAATTTCACCAACTATTGTGGATTTTGGGGGGGGGGTTGGATTGAGGACTCTATAACCTACGCACACCCGGACGCTTGATAAAATTCTGGTATGGCATGGCCTTAACTACTTTACTGGTAAATAATGACATTGGTTTTCTAGGAAGCTTATTCAATTAATCTTATTGAGAATCAAAGTTTGTTCGACCTTGAGGAAATAGGATACACGAGTAAATTTACTGATAGCTGAGAACAGAGCATACTTATACTATTTCCATTTATTTTATATACATTGCACATGTTATGATACTTTATATAACATAATTTTACTAGTTTCAAATGAATCACTATAACACATTTAATTTCCTGTATATCATCAAATTACCAATTGAATGTTTACGGTACCCACATGTAACACGTAAGCACTTACATGTAATCATTATTGTACATACGTATGTTTATACTTCCGTCAAGTTAATTGCCATACAAAAATTAAACTTTTTTCGATTTTGTGCCAAATACTTTCCATTAAACCTAAAACGGGTCAGAGAGCTCCAGTTTTAACCAATGCCCAATACTTTTCGTAATCACCAACATAAATTAGAGGATGTCAAACAGTGTTTGGACTTCTGCAGCCAAGAGATATTATTTCACTAACTACATTTGGTTTAATTTTAAATTCACTTATACATAAGCCAGACAAGTACTTATTACATGTAGTTTCTATATATTTTTCACTCTAATTGGGTAATGTACGAGAATCGAAGCCACGATCCATGCAAGCTTATTACAAGGTTTTAATCATTAATTTTCTGTTAATAACGTATTGTGCTCTTCACATTATGAAGGAAATGTTATTAAGTGTCTATCGTAATCTTCAGTTTTTTTTGTTCATTCTGTTCCTGACTCAGAGTTAACCGCTGGTAAGTATAATAAATTAAACCAAGACATTCGACTAATTAATAGTTCGTGTTCATAGTCATGCTTGTCTTTGTATTATATATAATGTTGTTTTCAAAACCAGCTATAGGAGGTAATGCATGCTAATATTTACTCGATATAAAAGAACTATTCATCATCAATAAGACCTTTAATACCAAGTATTCATGAGACTTGAGTTTTATACAGTGCCGTCCAAAATTATCTATACACTTGTGAAAAGGCAGTTTTTAATAATACAAAAAAATCTTAGATGTAGTTATGCATTCGAAGATTTATAAAATACTAGGTCTAACATTTGAAAGAAGGATAATGATACTTAATACGACAGTAATTGTGACACATGTACATGTTCTTAAAGATATATTTTTAATTTAGTAAAAATCTAAAATACAAAAGTGTAAAGGTTATTTTGGACCGTACGCATGTTTACAAAACCATTGTAAGAAAATTGTCAATATAAATTTAACGGCCCGAAATTTAATAAGCAATATCATAGTTCATATTATTAGTGACAAATATTAATAGGATGTCGAGATCTATTCAAATATGTTTATCTAATATATTGATAAAAATGTCATGTGAATTTTAACAATGAGTAAAGTTTGGAGTTAACATAGTTGCAAAAAGTTTTTAATATAAATTCGTCCTTCAGTATTGATAAACTATTTTTGTTGAATCACGGTTCAAATTTAAGTCCGTTTAGGTCACTTAATGGCAATTTTTAAACTTAATAGATACAGTTTAGATGTGACTACACATAATCAAGTGAACTAGAACTTTGAATTTAAAATTTAATCTACAGTTAAAGGTCCTAGTTCACAGATTTGGTTATATTTTTCGATATTTTTAAAATAACCTTCAGTGTCTGTAATTGTGTCCATAAATTAATTCTTAACATTTTAGGACAAACTGACCTATACGTTGCAAGAAATATGCAATAAAAGTCACAAAAATGCTTTAGAATTGTCTATACTGTGACATACCGTTGTAGATTTTTACTACATGAAACACCATCATTTGTCGTTGTGTTATTTTGCACTAAAATTGTCATTATCAGAACACTACTTTCCTGCTTCCAAAAACAGTTCCATACAATTTTGATAGTTTTAAAAAGTTGATATTTAAGCTGAAATCTGTGAATGAGTACCTTTAAAGGCTTCTGTCAGAACCATCAAAATCGATGGTGTTTATGGCGGTGCGGTCTCAAAAATGGGGTCATTTTCTACTAAAATCAAATACATAAAATACATATTGGAACAAAAAAATCGTCAAAAATAAAATGGTTTTGCAATATCCTACTTAGTCTTTATAACGAATGTTCACTGTATCATACTTTCGTTTCTATTCTATTTAATTTTTACGCTGTTCATCAATATTTTTTAATGTTATCATATGTGCAGCGACCGAATCACCAAAACCAGCGACTGGTTCATACAATGTATATATTTATAAGTCATTATTTAAGTGTCCTTCTGCTGGCTGTTGTAGAGAGATTTAACTGTGTAATAGCCAGAGTTAAATATTTGTGCTAATTATCGGACAATATTGTATTAATGAGATGCATACTTTCTATGCATTCAAATGTTATCTAAGATACCGAACGGTCTTATAGTTGCGTCACGTATCGTCATTTATGAAATTATAGAATTGTCTATATAACTAGAGACTACAATCAGCTTACGCAGGCTTTCGCAACAACTCGCCAATTTCCATAACCTAAAATAACTGGAAAAATCGTTATGAACTCCTCGGCCATTCGCTACGAACAACCTCGGACATGTTTAGACGCCATTTTGGAACTACTTTTTCGTCACCTTTCCAAACCGGTGTTGAAGTAAACGACCCACGATCGTTTAGGTGATAAGTAATTGGTCGACTTCAGTCTGTTTCGCTACCTCTACTTATGAGTATGAATAAAGATTCAACAATACGATAGCGGTAAATAGAAAGGAGTTCCGAATGACTCTACAGTCTACACTATTAGGATATGAAAGTGGTTTCCCGAATATGTCAATTTAGCAGCAAGCACTATCTCTTGTTTGTAGAATTTTGAATGCCCAGAAGAAATATTTGGTTGCCCGAACTAGCACGAGGTTGTCCCGGGCAACCGGACACCCACTAATATTGTAGACTGACTCTATATAATAGAAGATGGTAGCAGCTTTCACACGATTAAGTAACTTTTGCTAAGTACAGCTCATCGTCTTTAACATTCAGCTTGTATATTAAAACTAAATCCCTCCCATCCGCAAAAAGAAATTTAAAAAATGGGACGATATTATGTTATATATTCACTTAACACGCATTTATCAACAAGTATAGTCTAAAGTTGGTAAATTATTAAATACAGGGTAAAAGTACAAGTGTAAGTATTAATGAACAGATGGTTCTAATACACGTACATTGTATTACGATCTTTGATATGATGTCATATGATATACATGTACTTTAGAACGTTGTTAAGTTCACTAGATCAGTATAAGGTCACATATAATTATCTTGTAACATTTATCTTAGACATATGATGATAACTGCAATGATAATCAGTAACAATAATTGAGGGTTTGATAAACGAGCCGCCTAAAACTTAAACATAAATCGTTTAGGCTGTGTAAGGATATTGTATGTCTTGTTTAAGCAAATTCGCCTACGACAAATCTCATTCTACACCTGAGATCGAGCTGATTCTACACTGGAAACCCTGAAATCTCGTTTAACACCTGAGATCTCGTTCTATACCTGAGATCTTGTTCTATACCTAAGATCTACCAAGTTCTAAACCTTAGATCAAATTGATTCTACACCTGAGATCTCGTTATCCACCTGAGATCTCGTTATATACCTAAGGTCTCGTTATCCAAATGAGATCTCGTTATCCACATGAGATCTCGTTCTCCACCTGAGATCTTGTCATACACCTGAGATCTCGTTTTGAGATCTTGTTCTACTCCTGATTCCACACGAGATCGTCCTGAACCCACACCTGAGCTTAATCTGAAACCAACCTGATTCTACACCTAGTTTTACACCAGAGAATATTGTTATTTTGCGGAGCCGTTCTACATCTAAGATCTCGTCTCGTTACTCGCCTGAGATCTCGTTCTGAGAACTCTTCCTATACCTGAGATCTCAACTCGCTCCTCGTCTGAGATCTCGTTGTGAGAACTCTTTCTACAGCTGAGATCTTATCTGGTTCCTGGTCTGAGATCTCGTTCTTAGATCTCTTTCTACATCTACGATCTCGTTCCACACACAAGACTTATCTTATTCTTTACCAGCAACTTAATTAAACTCATTCAACCAGCTTTCTATGAAACTGTCTCTGGCAAGTTCATCCAAAACCTTAATATAGACATACATAACGATTCCTAGACTCCTCCAAGAAAAATCGTCTGATTAGATCATGCCTACAACTACATATAATTGACAAAAAAAACTCGTCCTTACAATGTATGTACATTGCATAAAAAGTTTATTTCAAATTTAAAGAGACCCGATCTATAGAAGGTTTTTTTAATGTCCACACTTAACTTCACAACAAAGAAGATTAAACATCTTTACGACAATATTAAACACCAGCTACAGTCGATACAACTTTTTCAAACATTAAGAACTCATTTTCTTGATATAATTAAAAACACTGACAGATTTTTTAAAATGGATTTTTAACAAAATTTGTGAACGAGTAGCTTTAACCATAGGCGGCGGTCGGCACGGTTCCAATACAAAAACACATACACAGTGTTTCAGACTCTGGACTGTGCAGACCACCACAGGAGCTTGACATTCTGTATCATAGTTCGAAAAATTCCCTCCTTCTTATAATAAAAACTACAAAATTGCAACATATTGTATCGCCCTACTGTGGTACATGTACTGATGTAGTACTTGTCAAACTCGCACTAAAAAGCCATCGAAAATAAGGAGGGATTTTTCAAACTAGGATACAGAATGTCAAGTTCTTGTGCTACCACTGTATGACGTTATCCATAATTTCATATGGCGTACAAAATTGGAATACTCAACACTGTTTAACTAATTATACAAATGGAATATCTATCAGCCATTATCTCGGTGTCATTTTAGACTTCCAGCCGCAACAAACCTTTGGGAATATTTTTGGGCCCCTTTGGTATTCAGATTTTGATGGTTACTCTGTACAAATGTTCGGTTAAGTTACCATCGAAAAGCAAATAATACATGTAATTTAAATGCAGGTGTCAATGCCCCATGATAGGTTCTCAATACGCATGAGTAGTATTCATCAGTGCGAGGCGACATAACAATAATATTACATAAAATACAAATGTAGATACATTTTTGTATAAGTAAAAAAATAATAGTAATGCGTCATAGCTTTGATGAACTGTGAAGGTACAGTAATCGGAACATTCGGAAATATTCAGTTAATTTTTTCTTATTTCCAATGCTTTCGACGGAAAATACCGATGTTTTTCGACTGAGAATATTTGTAGCAATCGTAACTTTACGGGTATTTTCGTATACAGAGAATATATGAATTTTCATTGAACGAACCTTTTCCAGGTCAGATTGAAAAGATAGTTTAAGAAGAATACGGACGTAGCCGATGTCTTACGATTGAGACAATTCGAAGCCGAAGTCATTCGGAATGACTCGGCGATAGCTGTTTACGGAATCAGCCGATCGGTTTTCCGAAAAAAAAATTAGCCGGAGTACTTGAGTATGACTTCCTCACTTAAACGAGTTCATTTTAAAATATACAAATTCAAATACGAATTTAAACCGCAAGTTTACTGCATATTTGAGAGTAACCAAACTACACACAGAAAAATGATCAAATATTCAAAACCATGCATGCCGTATTGTTCAAAACAAATAATTTACATTACTTCGAACAGCTGTGGTCGAATATATCGCGCATTTTAAGGTAAATTTATTCAAAATTTGAGTCAAAACTCGTCTCTCTATTAACTTATGCAAATTTCCTTTTCTCGATTGTGTAACACCTTTTTGTTGCTTAGATACGTAAATTATTTTTGTCAATCCAGGTACCTCTTCTTGCTTAAATTCACAGTATTCACCAATAAGGAACCTTAGTCAGTTATTTCCCCTTGTATACTCTTCAAATAGCTAGGTCCAATAAGTTGGATTGCTCGGATTTTACCCTTCTTTTTCAATGTCAATTTGCAAAAATTAATCTTAAATAACATATTTGTAAATCATTTAATTTGTTTTAAATTCAAGCTAAGTATTATAGGGTAAAGAACTACATGTATCTAAATTTCATCACTGCAGTAAATATCTTCATTAACAAGAAAGATAATAGATGAAATATTTTGTTATCATTACACAGGAATTCAATGATAAAATCCGAGGATTCCTATTGAAAGGACCTACTTACCAATTGGATTGCTCCTGATTTTATCAGGGAAAGATAACTGACAAAAGTCCCTAATTAGGATATATCACTTGGATTTATAAGATCAGTGTTAGTAAAAAATATCATATACCCGGCTGATATAAATACTCTCTACAATACTATTGTATTCACAGTTGATAAAAATAGAAATACATGTACATATTTATGTAGGAGCAGTAGCCCAATAGCCCGCGCGCTTAGGGATCGAGAGGTCCCGGGTTCGATCCCCTCTGGGGGCATTGCTAATTTCTTTGAGTAAGAAATATACCTACAGTTGTTTCACCCCACCCAGGTGTAAATGGGTACTGTGAGGGATCGCCTACCTGAGGGTGATTTCAGTGACCATGAGTTATCGTACAAGATTGTAAAGTCGGCTAAACATGTACATGGAAGTAGACTTTAAACCGCATTTTAACTTTACGATGATTATCAAACAAACTTTAAGTATTTAAATTAGTGGAGTTAATGTTTGTCCCGCTGACAGTTGGATACAATTGAAAAATACATATGAGCAATATTTTAAAGTGAACATTTTGTTCTACTTATGCAGGTATAATTATACAACCATTCTTGGACATTTTACAAACTGACTAAAGTTATAATTATACATTATACAATGTATTTCTGTCTCCAAACTGAAAAGCAACATTTCAACAAGTGATCCCAGAAGATGATATTTTCTCTCGTAGCTACGCGACTCTTAAAATTATATCATCAAAGCTAACTCGGTCAAATATAAATCG
Organism: Mactra quadrangularis; assembly: GCA_025267735.1. Classification (NCBI taxonomy): domain Eukaryota; kingdom Metazoa; phylum Mollusca; class Bivalvia; order Venerida; family Mactridae; genus Mactra; species Mactra quadrangularis. The sequence goes on from CM046306.1 coordinate 12,452,065, forward strand.
ATCCAACTCTAAATCTGCCAAAACTAGCCTATAATACCCTCTACTAGTATATCATTGTTAACTTGACATATATGAGCTATATTTAGTTTAACCCTTAATCTTTCATACTTCATACAAGCCCTTGATACCCGGAAATGATAGATTGTTAAAGTGATTACGCTGAAGAGACAATGGTGTAGTCACTATATACACTAATATAGTTACATGTACAAGTATGTTTACATAAATACTTAAGAACAATGTATTTTTTAAAATATAGATAAGATTTTTGTTTAAATATTATCTTCAAATCAAGAGCCTGGCAAATACACTGTGACAATGGTTAAACAACGTCTATGTTGTATGAGTTTATTATCAACATTGGTTTTGAGAGTGGGAGAGTTGTTTTCCGTCACATATTTTCAAATACCGACTCCAAACCAAAAGAAAAATATTGTGTTGGGCGTTTTACGCTACAATGCAGATCTTTCAGTCCATCTCCACCTCGCAGCTCAGTCGTCCAACCTAAGTTCCCTGAATAGGCCTAGATATCTAGATCAGTGAACTTTTGACCAAGACGAATGCTGGGCACATTTTATCGTTAAGGGCTAACAACTGTCCAAAATGATACAGAGACAGGGGGGGAACGGTAGTAGAAAATATTTCACCGAAAGGATAAAACGTCAAGACTAGAAATTTAACTCACGATTTCTGAATTCATAGTCAGACTGGCTACAGACTGAGCATTCAGGCTCGTACCCAGAGGTAATCAAAATACCCCGGGTACGAGACTACTGACTGAATTTAGCCTCACGTATTTAAGACCACTGCTGGTAAAAAAGATATATATCTCAATTTTCCAAAGTCGGGGCTAAAATGAATATCATGGGTTAGCCGAAATGATCGTTCGGTTCCGAACCTTTTGCTACATGTATATATAAAGTGTAGAAAAAAGTCCGCATTATCCGAATATATGTATATATTTTTGTCAATAAATACGGTGGCATAGAGGTGACATGGAGATATATTTATTTTTTACGTGGCCACGTAAAAGCTTTACGTAGCCACGTAATAGCTTTACGTGGCCACGCAGTAGCTATTACGTGCGCACGCAATAACGTTTACGTGGCCACGTAATAGCTTTACGTGGCCACGCAGTAGCTATTACGTGCGCACGCAATAACGTTTACGTGGCCACGTAATAGCTTTACGTGCGCACGTAATAATGTTTACGTGGCCACGTAATAGCTTTACGTGCGCACGTAATAATTGACCAATAAAAGTTGTCGAAAATGGCCGCCAATTTCGACAACTCTCATTAGTCAATTATAACGTGCGCACGTAAAGCTATTGCGTGGCCACGTAAAGCTATTACGTGGCCACGTAAACGTTATTGCGTGCGCACGTAAACCTATTACGTGGCCACGTAAAGCTTTAACGTGGCCACGTAAACGTTATTGCGTGCGCACGTAATAGCTACTGCGTGGCCACGTAAAGCTATTACGTGGCCACGAAAACGTTATTGCGTGCGCACGTAATAGCTACTGCGTGGCCACGTAAAGCCATTACGTGGCCACGTAAAGCTTTTACGTGGCCACGTAAAAAATTAAATATATCCCCATGTCACCTCTATGCCACCGTAAATAAACGATGTAAAGTGTTCATATATTGTATTCATATATTTATCAATTTATCATTAATACCATTTTTAAGTTTCATAATTACCTCCAAGACTATAGTAAGCAGAACGTTTTTAGTCGTATCCTAACCAGTTAACACACAACTTAATTAGTACTCCTGTAGTCTGTTTAATTACCCTAAACGTTTCAAAACGTTCCATTACGATACATTCGGAACGTTTCAAAATTTATGGTCAAAAACGAAACATCACTCATTGCCTAAACAATCGTATATTTGTTTACTTCAACACCGATAGTTTCAAAATAGCGTCTTAATATATCCGAGATTATTCGCAGCGAATGACCGAGGAGTTCCGAATGTATCGTTACAGAACGTTTTGGAACGTTTAGGTTAATTGAACAGGCTACTGGCATCAATCTATACACGATGATTTTGACATTATCCAGGGATCGTTATATTGGCTGACTCAGGATGGGTAATCTAATTAGTTGATTACTGGTCAAAATGAATGATAGCAGGCATCATTAGACTGGTGTTTATTGTTTCCTTCCTGTTCAATACATGAACGATAAAATATATCAAACCAGTCTGTGAGCACTATGGTGGCCTTCCAGTCCATCAACATGCTTGTGTTTAAGTGCATATCAATTTTCAATACGTTCAGTTAGACAACAATTCCTTGTCTCATACGGGTATTTCTAGACGAAGCTTCAGCAATGGTCAGGTCACGTGCGATGATGTCGTACATAGATGAAACTGGGTCACGAGACTCCGTTCATATATATAGACCATACTGAATCACGAGACACCGTTGCTATATATAGATTATACTGGATCACGAGACACCGTTGCTATAAATAGATTTATTGGATCACGAGACACCGTTGCTATATATAGATCATACTGGGTCACGAGACACCGTTGCTATATATAGATCATACTGGATCACGAGACACCGTTGCTATATATAGATTATATTAGATCACGTGACACCGTTGCTATATATAGATCATACTGGATCACGAGACACCGTTGCTATATATAAATCATACTGGATCACGAGACACCGTTGCTATATATAGATTATACTGGATCACGAGACACCGTTGCTATATATAGATTATATTGGATCACGTGACACCATTGCTATATATAGATTATATTGGATCACGAGACACCGTTGCTATATATAGATTATATTGGATCACGTGACACCGTTGCTATATATAGATTATATTGGATCACGAGACACCGTTGCTATATATAGATTATATTGGATCACGTGACACCGTTGCTATATATATAGATTATATTGGATCACGAGACACCGTTGCTATATATAGATTATATTGTTTGTTTGTTTGTTTTGGTTTTACGGCGCACCAACACAAAAAGGTCACATCGCGCCGAAAGCAATTAATGATACTATTATTTCAAACGATATTATTGATGTAAAGCTCTATATATAGATTATATTGGATCACGTGACACCGTTGCTATATATAGATTATACTGGATCTCGAGACACCGTTGCTATATATATAGATCATACTGAATCACGAGACACCGTTGCTGAATCAGAAGACACTGTTGCTATATACAGTTTATACTGGATCACGAAACACCGTTGCTATATATAGATCATACTGGATCACGAGACACCGTTGCTATATATAGATCATACTGGATCACGAGACACCGTTGCTATATATAGATTATACTGGATCACGAGACACCGTTGCTTAATCAGAAGACACTGTTGCTATATATAGATTATACTGGATCACGAAACACCGTTGCTATATATAGATCATACTGGATCACGAGACACCGTTGCTGAATCAGAAGACACTGTTGCTATATATAGATTATACTGGATCACGTGACATCGTTGCTGAATCAGAAGACACTGTTGCTATATATAGATTATACTGGATCACGAGACACCGTTGCTGAATCAGAAGACACTGTTGCTATATATAGATTATACTGGATCACGTGACATCGTTGCTATATATAGATTATACTGGATCACGAAACACCGTTGCTATATATATATAGATCAAAATAAACAACAGGAATATCACGTGACAGTATTTTAAAAAGAATAACTGGTTTGTGAAACATGAACGCTGGTACATAAGGAAAATAAATACTCAATTAGACAATGAAGAACATAGACAATAAAATATGATAGACAAAATGGGTAATTTAAGAAGAGTTATTGTTTCAGGGTCTTTGATGAATATAACTAACGATAGGTTTGATGCCATGCTCATTATGTTCATTACGGTTCTAAAGCGTTTGACTTTGAATAATGGACTTCTATTGCAGGAATCTGATATAGGGGCGAAGTTTAACATTTCATTCAAATTGTTTTAATTCTTGAAGGATCTATCTTATGACATGTCAAGTTTATTGTCAATTACATATTTTTGTCAAATACAATAATGCTGCATAATCCTTGATGCGTTATGCTTGCATGAGGGTATAAGTTCAAAGTATTTTCAAGTGAACAAACATGCATGAGCTAAAAACGAACTGTATAATATTTTCCCACCCACATATCGGGGGATTAGCGGAAAACGGTCATTACTCACCCTTTTCTTATATTGAGTTACGACCGTTTACCGCTAAACCCACGATATGTTGTTTTTTGTACATTTTATATAAATTTTCCTCTTTCAGTTTACTTTATGTAACATACGTTTTTGTTATGGTTATATAAATACAGCCTATATTTCAATTTTAGTGTCTGACATTTCTTAGCCAACATACTAGTTTCGCCAGTCTCCATGTCCATGAGTACAATAAACAAAACTATCGCAAAATACAATAGAATCCATGACAATATATATTGACTGTTACTAGTAAGCGAACTTATTAAATTAAAAAGCAAAAAAAAAAAACATACATGATTAAATCAACGATTTGTACATAGAGTGTAAATAGCTTGTTATTTTTAAATTTCATCTCAATTGCTGAACTAGTATAGTATGTACATGAGGCATGATCAATCAGTGACGAGCAAACCGGCAGGTGATATATTTATATAGCCTAGGGTTGTTTAACACCTCGGTTCATGAAATCACAAGGTATGTGTAACAGTCGGTACATTAGAATGTGATAAAATAAACCTTACGGTTAAAGACGCTGAATGTAATTATGAATATTTGAAGTACGCAATACGGTACAGTATGAGTAATACATACCCTTGCTAGTCCGAAATCTTCTGATTGAAAAAGTTAATACAAGTCTCATTTTGGCATAAATTGTATGCTTACGTGTTTATGTTAATTGATAATATATTTGTTTAATTATTTCAGTTTTACCCTACTGATCATTTAAACATCACCTGCAAGCAGAATAACTCATTTACACCTTAGGATTGGATCAACGGTAGCACCAGTCCTTTATCCCAACTACACATGAATACGCAAAAAAATCGATTTATCCGAAAATCTGTGAAATATTATGAACTTATAGTTTCGGTTCCATAGGTGACCAGACTAAAGAGGTTATACTGTATACACAAATACGATGCTGGCCATGAATAAGCACTTGAAGCACGCAATGTTATTACTGATATATCTAATTTTTTCTGAAACAAAGGTCGTAAAAACATATTCAGACGAACAAACTAAGGTTTAAGTATACGACATAGATACATCAAGTACAAGAACGTCTATTCACATGTATATATACACATCATTCTTAATTGGTACATTTATATAGTCATATAATTTCAGACTTTGAAATCAGTGGTTTTTAGTTTGGGCAACCTACAATTTCTTTCAGCCAACCAAAATTTGGCAAATGAGATATAGTGCTTGCTCTTAAAATGATCTGTCCAAACAACCACTTTTATATCCTAGTTCCGTAGACTGTAATTTATATTATAAAACTTGTTGTTTATTTAAACTATGAGATGGGTGTACCATTTCAAAGTCGTACCCTCTTAGTCAAACCATTCTCGTACCCAGAGGCTAGTATCGAGAATCCTGATAGCCTCTAGGAACGAGAATGAGTCAAACTTGCTCGCAATGGACTTTTTACCAAAATGCATTGAACTTAATCTTTGATATACAGTCAAGTTACAATGTAAAGACAAACTTGGTATTTGCCCAAAATCATGTCGAGTTGATTACGATTTGTAAGTCTCATATGCTTAATTTTTAGAAAAGAATGGTCCCTACATTTATCGGTCAGCCATTAAGACTATCGATTTTGACGGTTCTAACGCTGGAACTTTACGCTGAACTAGCTTGTTAATGCTTTGATATAATAACTTTCAAATTGATACTGTATAATTGCTGCCCTACCCCATACAATCCAAACTTCTTAAAAATAAAGCTTGTGCCCTAATAAAAAAAGTCTAGATTCGCAATTGGGAGGGTTAAGCAAGGCTTCATGATTATGTATGACAACGCTCTACAGGATATCTGTTTACGGAGAGTGATGGTACGGTTATTCAAGCTATTAACGAAGCTCAATACAATGTATAAACATGTATACAACGTGAGTTCATGTAGCATCCGACTAGCTCAGACAAATTATATCGATTAGTTTGGTTTGGTGAGAAAAGACTGTAACAGAGTGAGAGATCAACATCGATGTTTGAATATGAGAAGTTGAGAATATTATCGGAAATAGCTACTAGAGTTGTTAGTATGACGTGAGGGTCAATACAAAGAAATCCGGATGAGGACAAGGCAGTATGATAAAATTTACATTGTGTCGTTAATTGCCTCAAACTTCTTCTCGTGTGGGTCAATGTTTTCAGTTGGGTAAGTCCGCTACTTAAGGATGCATTATGTGTAGACCCTGGCTAGAGCTTTAGGCATAACTTAAGTGTCTACTTGTGGCGTTGATTTCAAAGATGTATGGTATGATTACATGGTATTGAATTTTCCATGTATTATGCTATGGTCTCACATTAAAGTAGGGCTACATGTACATTGTTTTAATTGGTCAGGAAATAAGAGGATGGGAGATGCGTAGATGACAGGATCACTTTGATCGATGACTCATTATTTGTTAGTTGATTATGATGGCTGTCTTGATGGATTTAAACTAACTAGTTCTACATGTTAAAAGTAGTTCTAATGAGTTTGTATTGTGTATGTAGGTACTTGGGTGAAAAAAAATAATGAAAATGGCTATGGTGATGATGATGATGATGGAGATGTTTTTGACAGCAGATGATGATGATGGTGTTAGTGGTGGGGGTGATGATGATGGTGATGATGATGATTATGGGGATGATGGGGATGACGATGATGATGATAATGATGAAGGTAATGGTGGTGATAATAAGTATGATGATGATGATGATGATGGTGGTGGTGGTGGCGTGATGGTGATGATAATTATGCAATGAAACTGGCTTAATCTATATGGTTACACAAATAGTTATAAAAGAAAACTTAAAAGTATCGAAATAATCAAAGATCACTTACTTTTCTAAAACAATGCGAACAAGTACTAATGCAAGACCAAGAACTAACGCCCATTGTATATCCCAAATCTGTGGAACATAAATACCAGAACCTGGTTTGTTTTTTAAATCATTCCATCCGTAACTATGTCCGGAAATATTGGCGGGAAACCACCATCGTTCGTCCCAAATGGCATTATATATACTCCAAATAGACATTTTCCATTCAATTCGAATTTAATCTTGATTTCAGTAACTACTGACTTTACAGCACATCAGCGAGTCTCTGAAAATATAATGTAATCACACAAATTATACATATTCACTTCCTATAAGCTTTACTTGGCATACTCAGCTTGATTTGCGTCTATCCTCACCTTCTTCGCTATAACTTAGATAAGGTTAAAATCGACTGTAACCTAATCCAACCCGTTAAAATCGGTTTCAGCTCAGGTCAAGCCTTATGCATGGATAAAAATCGTCTAAGTCTAGACCAAGCCTAAGACACCGGTATAAAATTGATTCAAACCTAGGTCATATTTGACATACACCGGTATAAGATCGGTCCCGGCCTATGCAAAAACTTGACTTACCGTACAGTATAGATTGTACAGATTATTAATATCGATATTCATTTCATACTTAGTAATTAATTTCATAGTTTAATAAATAAGTAATGAACGAAATTTGTACATGTATTAAGGGATTAACATAATATACTTTGTTCATTTAGACTTCACACTCGACTCGAGATCGAAATAAAATAGACTAAAATTGAATAATAATCCAAGCTTATTGAATATTCTACCCCAAGACTGACCTATGCATAGGGCCATGGTCACAAAGCACATGTTTAGCTTAGCATTTATATCCGTATTAATACACTAGTTAAATCCGGAACTTAGTATTTTCTAATTCATACACTGTTATTAAATGAAAACATATTAAATTTTCAGCGGTAATCTTCGTATCCATGGAAGTCTAATAAGATTGGTCCGTCTTTTATCAGGGACAGTAAATTTTATTTATACCGTATTACCGATGAAAGCGAAATAAAGTAATAATTAAGCAAGCGAACATCGAACATTTGGTTTGTACGTATTATTGAACAAGTAATGTAAATATATATGCCTGTATTGACTGTAGTGAGTGGATATTTTTAGAAACAGCTATTACACGCGACTGTTGTACATTGTATTATACATTACTGAATAAAATCGAAATATTCACAAAACGTACCTTGTATAATGCTAAAGTCCGTCCCTTTTCAAGCCGGTCTGTCTTTTATCCTCAACCTATGAATGATATAATAAAAGAACGCTGATTTACAGACGTACTGCTCGATAAAAACTATTATGATTCACTATCTTTCGTTTATTTCAATAGCCGGTATATCATTTACATCTCCCTTTATAAGAATTATTTAATATTAATAAGTACAGAAAAGCCACCAATTTTATTTACTCCTTCGATTGTACACTTAAAAACAACATATACTTAATGACATCCACGAGTTAAAATAAAATCGCAATGAAACTTTTAAGTTTTTCTTGTATGAGTTAGCTACCACAGCCTCATTCCCACTATTAACGTTTTCTATATTTATTGCCTTACGCTTCGGTAACCTTAAAGCTACGCGCTCGTGATTCAGCGGTGTATGAAATAAACACAACGAACGCTTGAAAACAAATCGATATCCCGCGATATCGATGATAATAACCACAAACGGTTTTTTGTTAACTTTATTTGTCGCGCTGAGTATAGGTTGAGGCTTGTGGCCTTACGTCTGAAATGTTAAAAAACTGATAAGTGATAATAGATTCAGAGTCATGTATGTTCGAAGGATGAGTAAATATACATGATAACGATATAGTATGTATTCATACATGTACATTTATAAATTAAAGGTACTGTCCACGAGTTATGAAAAATTTCAAAAATCTCATTTTATACCATGTTTGAGTTTATTAAGCTATATTGTTAGTTTTTTCTCAACTGTCAAAACATGAATAATTTCACGGTGACTTCGTGCTCTTTGTCTAACACTCGTGATATTGAGATTGTGTGTAATCATTCACTGTGAAATTATTCAAACTTTGACAGTTTAGAAAAAAACGAACAATATCTAACGATAAAATTCATAGAAATAGTGATTGTGCGTTTAGTGGTAAAAATCGTTTCAAAATATCTATTTTTATTTTTATATTTATTTGGTTTAACGCCGTGTCGACACAATTTAGGTCATTTTACGGTGTCCAGCGCACCTAACCTAGCTTTCCTGGACCATTGTCTATAATCAGTACTCACCTACCCTTCTACAAGGCCGGAAACTTCTCCATATTATCTAATCAATGGAGGAAAATCGACATTATTGTCAAATTGTCATTGAAGGGTATAACCTCCCCGGGTGGGATTCGAACCCGCACCCCCTCGGGCACGAGATTCCAAATCCCAGCGCGCTACCAACTGCGCTATCGACCCGGGTTTTAAAATATCTAAACCGATTTAATGCATTCGGAACCCCTCATCGGTATTTAAGATGATCAACTAAGTGTATAAATCACAGAGTCATATTCTTTTAACATATGTCTTAATGCTGTTAAAATAGGAGACCGATTAAGATCATTGTTTTTTTTAATTTTGGCAAAAAAACGTCAGTCAACGGTTGGAGGGTTATTAAAGTTTAACTACTTTTATCAGTACAAAAACCAAGACTTTGTTGAGAGGTCTTGAAAGCGTATTCATACAACTTTGACTAATTACCCTCGAGTCAGCTTCCCGGTTTACCAGTACTCAACAATTAAGTTACACTGTCTTACTCATTAAAAAACGCAGCGTGGGTCGACAAAAATTATTTGATAATACGTGTACCTTTAATTAACTCGCCTACTTAACTATACCGCACAAAATAGCAATGAAAAATATGAAAAAGGTACAATAACTTTGTAATTACTATAGCAATCATTTTTTATCATCCATGCACATACTGGAAGTTGTCGGAGGGTCAGACCAGCTGGTTTAATCTTATCACCTCGTCCTTTACACTTTCTGATAATGTATTTTACAGATGCGCGATATGAATATTTTGTGTTGGTGCGCCGTAAAACTCAAACAAATAAACAATTTTACAGATAATTAAGAATTACCCGATGTTTTACGGTTGAAACATGGTTAATCACGTGTTCAATTAAACAGACATGCTTGTATCTAGACGTTATCAAGATTCGTGGTGTTTGAAATCAGCCTACGAATTTATTCAGCGTTTGCAAAATATGCTGGTGTAACTGCATTCGGAAAACCGCTCGGGTGATTCCGTAAACTGACGAGTATGTTACGCAGTAATATCCGAGGTAGTTCCGAATGGGTGTAACTGTACAAATGAGGTCATATATTGTGGATTTGAGGTCATGACATAGTATGCCTATCGTTCGGAAAACCACTCGGCTAATTCCGTAAACTTGCCATCAACCAATGTGCACTATTGTGCAGTGCCTGCTCCATTCGGAACTACCGTGGATATTACTGCGTAACATACTCGTCAGTTTACGGAATCACCCGAGCGGTTTTCCGAATGTGCCTACTCATGCTGCTATTGTCGTGGTTTTCCGAAAGAACAGTGTACAAAATGTCATTCGGAAAAAAACTCGGGAGATTTCGTAAACTGTCAGTGTACACGTGTTGGGAGTAATCGCCGAGGTGTTTCGAATGACAAAATGTATGTAAGGCTAGCCTATGCACTAGAGTATCAATTATTATAGAGCTGATACAAAACTGTACTATATTATCTGTTAAGATCACCTGGTAAAGTTCATAGTCGAAACATTGTCCGATTAGTTGATACTTATAATATAAACATGATAACTTATTATCCTAATTACACATATTTAACAGTTTATTTTCCAAATATTAGGCCATTGGCCCATGGACCTACGTAAGTACATGATGTAGACATATGAACGTTTTTGTGGTAATTATTAAGTATAGATTTATAGCAAAATTAACAAATTGTTATACACAAATGCGGTCGGTAAGGTCCCGACCCAAAACTGCCTGTGGTTATATTACATGTATGTAGTTGTGTGGACCATATTTAAAATCATAGATTCTTGATAATCTCTGGGTACGAGAATTATTTAAAATGGGTTCACACCAAATATATTATCCACTATAAATAAAGTCGTTATCATTATTTTCATTATTATCATCATTGTTATTGTTATTATTTTTTGTTTATTATTATCATCATCGTCATCATCATCACCAACAACACCATCATCATCTTTATTACCATCTTCATCATTATCACCATTATTACCACCATCATCATCGTCATCATCATCTCTATAAATAAGACTAAAGTTCTATGCACGCATGGTCTTCACCTAGGCCTCCAACGTTCAAATGGTGATCACCCAGAAAAATACTACCGAGTCAACGCTCGAAAGCGTTAAAATGGTAACAGTATCTGACAGTTATAACAGAATTAGTATTACCACGGGAGATAACTGTTACAAAAATTGAACAATTCCCTTAAGAGTTGTTTCCCTTAATTTTAATTCTGTACTCACCGAGGGGTTACACTAATATACGAAAAGGACTTTTTGGGCGAAAAGGCGCAAAAAGGACATTTACCGGCGAAAAGGCGCAAAAAGGACACTAATATACGAAAAGGACATTTTATTCTCTTTTCAAACTCTGGAACCATAGGGTATGAAAAGGACTTAAATCCGGCAAAACAAACTTAATATTCGACACAAAAAGGACTTTTACCGGCGAAAAGGCACAAAAACGTCACTAATATACGAAAAGGACATTTCTGCATCCGTTCATGCATTAATTAGAGTATGAAAAGGACTTAATGCGGGCGAAAAGACTTCAATACAAGGCAAAAAGGACATTTACCGGCGAAAAGGCGCTAGAAAGTACACTAATATACGAAAAGAACATGTTTTCTTTAAAAATCATTTATTATACTATGAAAAGGGCTGAATTTGAGCGAAAAGACGTTCAATTCAAGGCAAACAGGACTTTTACCGGCGAAAAGGCGCTAAAAGAACACTATTATACGAAAAAGACATTTTTTTCATCCGTTCATGCATTAAATAGAGCATAAAAAGGACTTAATGCGGGCGAAAAGACTTCAATACGAGGCAAAAAGGGCATTTACCGATGGAAAGACGCTAGAAAGTACACTAATATACGAAAAGGACATTTTTTTCGTCAACAAAATAATTTATTATACTATGAAAAGGGCTGCATTTGAGCTAAAAGACGTTCAATTCTAAGCAAAAAGGACTTTAAGCGGCAAAAAGGCGCTTAAAAGTACACTATTATACGAAAAGGACATCTGCGCATCCGTTCATGCATTAAAAACAGTATGAAAAGGACTTAATGCGGGCGAAAAGACTTCAATACGAGACAAATAGGACATTTACCGGCGAAAAGGCGCTAGAAAGTACACTAATATACGAAAAGGACATTTTTCGCAAAAATCATTTATTATACAATGAAAAGGGCTGAATTTGAAAGAAAACACTGTCAATTCGAGGCAAGAAAAGACTTCAGAATATCTTTTTCGTATATAAGTGTCCTTTTTGCGCCTTTTCGACGATAAAAGTCCTTTTGGCCTCGTATTGTTCGAAGTCTTTTCGCCCGCCTGTATTTTAATGCATGAACGGATGCACAAATGTCCTTTTCCTATTATAGTGTACTTTTTAGCGCCTTTTCGTTGGTTAAAGACCTTTTTGCCTTGTATCGAACGTCTTTTCGCTCTAATTCAGCCCTTTTCATAGTATTATTTTATAAATGAAATTTTTTGACGAAAAAATGTCCTTTTCGTATAATAGTGTACTTAGTAGCGCCTTTTTGAGGGTAAAAGTCTTTTTTGCCTCGTATTGAAGTCTTTTCGCCCACATTAAGTCCTTTTCATACTCCTTTTCATACTCTATTTAATGCATGAACGGACGCAAAAATGTCCTTTTCGTATAATAGTGTACTATTATAGCGCCTTTCGCCTAGTAAATGTCCTTTTTGCCTCGTATTGAAGTCTTTTTGCCCGCAATAAGTGCTTTTCATACGTTATTCAATGCATGAATGGATGCAAAAATGTCCTTTTCGTATAATAGTGTACTATCATAGCGCCTTTTCGCCTAGTAAATGTCCTTTTTGTATCGTATTGAAGTCTTTTCGCCCACATTAAGTCCTTTTCATAGTCTTTTTTTTTGATGAAAAAAATGTCCTTTTCGTATAATAGTGTACTTTTAGTGCCTTTTCGCCGGTAAATGTCCTTTTTGCCTCGTATTGAAGTCTTTTCGCCCGCATTAAGTCCTTTTCATACTGTATTTAATGCATGAACGGATGCGCAGATGTCCTTTTCGTATAATAGTGTACTTTAAGTCTAAACTAAAAGTCCTTTTTGCTTAGAATTGAACGTCTTTTAGCTTAAATTCAGCCCTTTTCATAGTATAATAAATGAATTTTTTGACGAAAAAATGTCCTTTTCGTATATTAGTGTACTTAGTAGCGTCTTTTTGCCGGTAAAAGTCTTTTTTGCCTCGTATTGAAGTCTTTTCGCCCACATTAAGTCCTTTTCATACTCCTTTTCATACTCTACTCAATACATGAACGGATGCAAAAATGTCCTTTTCGTATAATAGTGTACTATCATAGCGCATTTTCACCTAGTAAATGTCCTTTTTGCCTCGTTTTGAAGTCTTTTCGCCCGCATTAAGTCCTTTTCATTCTGTATTTAATGCATGAACGGATGCGCAGATGTCCTTTTCGTATAATAGTGTACTTTAAGTCTAAACTAAAAGTCCTTTTTGCTTAGAATTGAACGTCTTTTAGCTTAAATTCAGCCCTTTTCATAGTATAATAAATGAATTTTTTGACGAAAAAATGTCCTTTTCGTATATTAGTGTACTTAGTAGCGTCTTTTTGCCGGTAAAAGTCTTTTTGCCACGTATTGAAGTCTTTTCGCCCACATTAAGTCCTTTTCATAATCCTTTTCATACTCTATTCAATGCTTGAACGGATGCAAAAATGTCCTTTTCGTATAATAGTGTACTATCATAGCGCCTTTTCGCCTAGTAAATGTCCTATTTGTCTCGTATTGAAGTCTTTTCGCCCACATTAAGTCCTTTTCATAGTCTATTTTGACGAAAAAAATGTCCTTTTCGTATATTAGTATACTTTTAGTGCCTTTTCGCCGGTAAATGTCCTTTTTGCCTCGTATTGAAGTCTTTTCGCCCGCATTAAGTCCTTTTCATACTGTATTTAATGCATGAACGGATGCGCAGATGTCCTTTTCGTATAATAATGTACTTTAAGTCTAAACTAAAAGTCCTTTTTGCTTAGAATTGAACGCCTTTTAGCTCAAATTCAGCCCTTTTCATAGTATAATAAATGAATTTTTTGACGAAAAAATGCCCTTTTCGTATATTAGTGTCCTTTTTGCGCCTTTTCGCCGGTAAAAGTCCTTTTTGCGCCTTTTCGCCCAAAAAGTCCTTTTCGTATATTAGAGTAACCGCTCACCGAGAGTTGTTATACCAGGGACACTATTGAATGTTCAAGCTGTTTTATGACATATTAAAGTTTCGGGGATCATAGGTTCGTTTCTTTCAAAGAACATTTTGTCAAATATTGTAAGGATCCATAAAATGACAGAAGTCTGTGTTAGAAGTTTTCTTCTGTATTAAAGTGCTTGCCACGGTAAGAGAAATTTTCACTGGTACAATGCATATGTATGTACACAGAACAATATCATTGAATATGTGTTTCATGCTTTTCAGCAATAATGTGTTTTGTATATAAAAGCTTTGTTTGAACATGTGCGCAGATGGAAATCCCCAATAATCTGAGTTCTAAATTAGGTCTAAATAATCATGATGAATCATCGGGTAAGAACAACAACTCTTTAGGAACAAAGAAATGATATTATACATGAACATTAACTTTGTCGAGTAGAACTTACATTTGCATGCATTAGTGAATGTTCAATATTTCCGAAGTGTAACACAATTTCAGCAGCTTAACATTGGTATCGAGTCCTTTCTCAGATAAAAAGTTCTAAACTTCAGGACCATTCCTAAAACTTTAACCCCAGAAGAAAGAAATTCAACACAAAAATTGATCATTAATTTTACATTTTATTTCTATATTGCACAAAAATTATCCATAAAATACAAACAAACATAAATACATTAACACAGAGAAATAAAGTGCTAGCCTTAATTTTTTACAAGCACTAGTCCAATAAATTGTTTTACAATAATGAGCTAAATTATTGTGAAACTGCATCATACAAATCTCTTCAGTAGTTTTAAAGATATGAAAGATATAAAAATGATGCGCCTATGAAATTAGCCAATTCACACCAGATTAGAATAGCCCAAACAGTTGAGCTAAAAAGTATTGTGTATCAGAAAAAACAAGTAAATCTGTGAGCTAATGCTCACTAGTGATACCCCCGCCAAAATATAAAAATATGCGACAAACAGGAAGTAGATGAGCAAGGAGCATGAAATCGCTTTACACCACATGGGACTATGGGATGAAGCAATATGCATAGTATTAGGCTGCTGCATGTTATAGTTGCTGAGAAAACTGCGACGGAAATTTTGTAACGGACGGACGGACGCACACACGCACGGACAAGGGTAAAACAGTATACCCCCCTCTTCTTCGAAGCGGGGCTATAAATATATACACCATGGAGTTCATGATGATGTTGGCAAATGAAATTCAAATTTGGAATGTTCATTAGTAGTACAATGTTTCTTCCTTCAAGTGAATCACCATACATGGTATACATCTTATACTCGTAGATGACTTTTGTATTGTGATTTACCGTTATTGTGTAGATATTGGACAGTCTACACTGACAAACTTTGGTCAGCGTTTAACATTTGGTCCAGCAAAATCGAACATTTTAACAGACTAAATGTAAGTTTACTGGACTGATATAATTACAAGCAATAATGTTAAAATATGCAGTACAACTTAATGATTATGCATAATATATCTTAAAATGAAATGAACAATATAATAACAAATAATGAATTTTTATTGAATATGAAAAAATGGTGGCTGTAAAAAAATGGTGGATTGTCAGACCACTCATATTCTAAAAGTCACTGACACTGCCCGACAGCCATTTTGGTGGACTTGATAATAGTTTACTGTTTTATTCAAAGACAGCTATTTGAGATGATCATACATTACTTATTCCTAACTTCTCTGCCTGTTCTATAGACGATTGTAAATTAGAGTCAAAGAGATCACATCTGAAAAAGAAAACAATTGTTTGAGGCCATACTAAAACAAGAAGTACATTATAATGTGGAAGCCACATGAAAGCCCGCTCACCCAACCATCCGCCAAATTTTTTTCACTAAAAAATCTGGCTAATACAACTTTGATTGCAGTCTCGAACCCTAACTTAGCATGTGTGTAATAATTAATTGTAATAGAGTATTAATAATGAAAACATTAGTTTTTTGCTAAAAGTTCCAAACCCATCAAGGCTGGTTATAACCCAATCTGATTAAAACCCGATCTAAAATTTTCTGCTCGCTGACTCGCTAATTTAGATCTGGCCTTTTTTTAAATGAGAGTCACATTCAGGTGACCTTTTCTCATCATAATATTAATGACAAAATTGTTATGATACATAACTTGTTTACATCGTCTTCATCACGCAATTTGAAATGAGCCACACAATCGCAGACAGTGAATAATACCGCTGTTAAATTAGCTAGCAAATCTTGGTCTAAAATAAGAATTTACGAAATCAAAATGTTACTTATAGTGTTTTGTCTAGATGAAAGCTAGGCATTGTTTGATCGACACAAAGTTCATCTCAAAGTGACCTTCCATGGAGACAGTAGAGATCCTGTACGACAACGCTCTACAGGATATCTGTTTACGGAGATAGTAATAAAAACATCAGCCTTTTGCTAAAAGTTCCAAACCCATCAAGGCTGGGTATAACCTCCCATTAAAATTTGACAAAAATGTTGATTTTCTTACATTAATAAGGTATATTGAGAACTTGTCAGACTAGTGGAAGGGTAGGTGGGTATTGGTTATAGACAATGGACCAGGAAAGATAGGTGAGGTGAGCTGTTCTCCATAAAATGATAATTATTTGTGCTGACACAACATTAAACCAAAAGAAAACAACCAAAAATTCTCATGTTCAGATTTAATACAAACCTTATAGGCATATCTAAGGAATAGAATGGATTTTTTAAAGCGAAATCAGCATAAACTTCATATAATTTCTTAAGTAACACATCAACAGCTGCCTGTCTAGGATCTGCCATTACAATAAACTTTAAACCTGTAATATACAATATAGATCATTATGAGAAAGAGGGATAGTTTATTTCAAAAACATATAAATGCATGTGAATATTACATAGAATGTTATGCGCATAATGATCAAATATAACCTATACAAATCAAATGTGATCAACTTAACTAGTTACATGTATATATAACTAAAATATATGACTATATAATATTAAAGAAATAAAAAAGTTATGTAAGTTATGATATTTAAACAATGATAATAATTTTATAATAATGGTTATTTAAATAATACATTTTTGTAATAATATCTTTGATAATAATAATCATTCAACTAAAAGTATCTGTAATGTCTTAATTATAATGTGAATAATGATTATTTTATTATAATTAATAATAATTTTAATACAAGAAATGTAATGTGGAAATCACTTTAAAACTGAATTTAAAAACTTTAATGCAAAAATTACAAAAGAGAAATAATCCATAATAAAGCCAGGTAGAGTTGTGGTTACAAGTTGTCTAATTCTGTTCATCGCATGGTATGTTATCATTGTATGAAGTTTCATAAAGATCTGACAATAAATGGCAGAGATTATGCTAAATTAAAAACTTTAACGCAATTGTTTATGACACCGGACGTCCTCCAGCCCACCAAACTATTAGCAGCATTTTTTCGTTGAAAAATCCAGCTAAAAAATAACATTTTCGGAAATAATAGTTTAAAATTGATGATAATTGATCAGAAATAAAGACTTATTTAGCAAAGCTAGATTACATGCTGCACATTTGGATAAATCCAATCTTCCTAGTGTGTGGCAAGTGAAAACAATGGTACAAGTTATTTACAACACTAGCATTAAAAACAAGTAAATCTGTGAGCTAATGCTCACTAGTGATACCCCCGCAAAAATCTAAAAATATGCGACAAACAGGAAGTAGATGAGCAAGGAGCATGAAATCGCTTTACACCACATGGGACTATGGGATGAAGCAATATGCAAAGTATTAGGCTGCTGCATGTTATAGTTGCTGAGAAAACTGCGACGGAAATTTTGTAACGGACGGACGCACGCACGGACAAGGGTAAAACAGTATACCCCCCTCTTCTTCGAAGCGGGGGTATAATAAAATTCATACATTAAATTTAAAAGATAAACAAAATAGTACCATGTCAACTTTTAGAGATATAAAAATTGAGTTCAAATATCCTTTGTTTCAGTTACCTTGTAAAAGTAATTCTAACCACTTATAGTTATACACATCACACTCCAGGTCGCTTTTACCCCTTTCCAATCTAAAGAAATTTGAATATAATTTCTAACACTAGTAATATTAGTAAAGAAAAACGTCCAGAAAAGCTGATAAGGCCATTGGTAATCAAGTCCTGTAAAATGATTAATAACTATAAAATGTTGTTAAACAATGTATAATTCAAATAAAACAACAGACCTGTCATAGTTTGCATACAATGAAGTTTAAATGTATCGGTTTCCATGACTTCTATACCTGATGACCTTTGCTCTGGTGACAGCTGAGAACCAATAGCAAACAACCTGAATAACGAAAAATACATAATTACACAGGGTTCGACAATAACCTTCAAAGTAGATTTTCCAGGACAACTATCATCAATTAATTTTACTAGCCCAAACCAAATGTTTACTTGCCCAAACAAAAATAGTTCTTCAAATACAATGTAGACTGGTTGCCTAATTGGACAACTTGGGGCCAAAGCTTGTTGCTCGAATCCTTAGTTTGGTCATCGCCGCAATTGAAGGATCATTAATGTCCAGTCCTGTAACAATAAATTCACAGTAAAGTTGAGTAAAACGTCACTTATCAGGTGATTACCTGTCCTCTCCCAGCCTTTTAAATCTATATTCAACATGTCTGTTTCAATGAAAATGACTCCTTGTTTCCTTGAGCTAGAACATAATTTCTAACTGATTACTACCAAAAGTGATATATTGTCCATATATATTTTTTTAAACTGTAGCAAAATTGATATACATGTATATAAAACAAGCTTGTATAAACATTACATTTCACATTCAGAATATTCAAACAACATGTTAAATGTTCCAAAATAATTTGAACAAGAACTTTCTGGATAATATTCTAAGTCATTCCCTGCAGATGAAAAATTTCTTTTATTTAATTACAGAAATGAAAGGTAGGTGAGTACTGTTTATAGACAAAGGTCCTGCAAGGTTAACTGATAGGTGTCTTTAAAAGAAAAGACAAATTCTAATTAATAGAAATATATATTGAAAACTAATTAGAGTATAACTAGTTGTTACAAATTTAAAAGTTAATCAAACGTTATATACTTACGAGTGAAACATACTGGCTAACATAATCCTTTCATTAGTAGTTAACTTTGGACGACCAAATTTTATACTAATAGGAAAATTTTCCTCATTACTTAATATCTCTAAGATATCTCTGCCATCTTGTAATATTTTCCCTTCGGCAGGTATACCATTTATAGATAACAATGAATGACCAACTGAAAAATAAAACACAAAACATGCTACATGATTACTCTATTCAAACTATTGCAAAAATCCAAGTGAATAAAATACACTACAGTACACAAGATTTTATGTAAAGTAGATTATGTATATCAACACAAAACAATTTATTTTTGCCAATTATTCTTCAATTGCTGTGATATCTAGTTATCTACGATATGTATGTTGAGACATTATGTTAGAGGACCTTGGCTTAAGATGATATCCCCATTTCAAATTCAAATAAAAAACTCTAGGCCATACAGTTTCTGACAAGAAGATTTTGAAGGTTTCTATATTAATGTATTAACTTGAAAAATATCCATAAGAAGAAAATTTGGTAACTGCATCCAAGACCTAGCCTGGTAGGGTAGCCTATGAATACGGAATTTCTGCAATTCTAGATTCTGTTGCTACAATTATCCCAGCAAGCAAAACTATATGTGGGTCTTATATGGGTTCCCATGCGAGCTACCCATGTGGGACCCATATGGGTTTTGCAACCGGGCTCAATATGGGTCCCTTACGGGCTTCCAATATGGGTCCTATCCGGGACCTATGCAATTCAGTAATTCTAACCTAGCCACTGCCTATTTAATATGGTTGAACCCAGAGCATAAGATGGGTCCAATATTGACCCTTGAGGCACGTTAAAGCAACGGTATGACATAGGCTAAGCAATAGATTAATAATATTTTGACAATTAATATGTCTACGAGTATGAATATTTATTTATTTATACTGGGTTTAATGCGGTGTCAACACAATATTTAGACTTTTTTACTGCTTCCAGAGCAACTTACTTAAATTTCCAAGACCCTTGTCTACAAGCAGTACTCATCCCCCATCTTCAAGAGCGAAAACTTCTCCATGTATCTTAATAATGGAGGAAAATTGACAATATTTTTCAATAATGTCAATATTGTCAAATTTTCATGGAAGGGTATAACCTTCCCACCCGGGATTCCAACCTATACCCTCTTCACGACACTAGCTTCAAAATCCAGCGCACTAACAACTGCGCTACCGACCTGGGTTGTCAGTGTGAGTATGAATAAGCTGGTTGTGAATTATAAAATATTTAGTCATTAGACACCCACCTTTGATTCCATCTCTCTCACCAAAAGCAACAACAATTTTCTCATCAAAGACTTTCAATTTTAATTCTAATGGATAACTAAAAGTCTTCTCAGCTTCTGGACGATTGTTATTGTGATCATATTGATAAATCAACCCACCAGCTTTGTTGATCACATACACACTAAAAATTGTCATTTTGTTTTTACTTTTTAATTTTTTGAAGATGTAAGCGACTATATCCTAATGATATGCCTACATCATTAAAAAATAAAAAAATGTTAAAAAAATTATTTTATACACAAACTTAAATTAAACGGGTGATTCAAGTTATTGCGTATTATATTGATTAATTTCAGTGAAAAATTTCACTCATGAAGAAAATGCTAATCACTATATAATTAATTTTGCATAGTTATTTCCCTTGATTCGTCCTGCAATCCGATTCGTCCTTCGTTGGGGGCGCTGTGGTTCGCATGAAGCGCCACTTCACCCGCTTGGCGTGTCGACCCAGATTTGGGTACGAAATAAAAAAGCCTATAAATTCATGTACACTAAGTTGTTTTTAATAAGCAATTAGTAAAAAGGTAGGTAATAAATAATTTCTAACAAGTGCCTGGATATTTGTGCTAATTTTGCTTTTATTGCTACAGTATTGACCCGTTTTTTTTCGACGACGAAATGTTGGTTGGGCGCCATTTTGCACTCGTCGTTTTTCGGGTCCGGTAACCTAGTACCCCATTGTTTCGACCTCGGGTACGAATGTAGATAATTGTGATAAGTTTTTTGTGTGTGTATATTTGCATGAACTTATTAAAATGTTTGAATAATATATGCGTGGTGTATTGTTTGGGATAGTTTTAAGACTCACTTTAATCCGAAATCAACTGGCTGAAGTGGTCGGACCGACATTGGCGACATTGTGAGAGTGAAGCCGATGGGTAGGATGATATTTATTTCACGAAAAACTGCTGTGTTATGACAAAAAGGACATCGCTGGATATGGAACCCTTTAAATTATCTGAGTTTAATTGGTTAATTGTGATCTGTCCTGGATAATAATTTATTTTCGCCCCTATAAAATTTCCCAAGCAAAGTTTTTTTTTCTATCATGAAATATGATTGGAAAATATATAGGCCTAAATGTCAAAAAGTTTAAGCTACACATGCAATAAGTAACAAGACTGGAAGTACACTAATATTTATAATATAACATAGATACAATTCACAGATAACTTCTCCTCATTTTTGTAACTAAGATTTTAACATTCATCTAATGTCTGTTAGAAAATTATGTTACCTTTCTAGATATTGTATACCATTGGGAAGAATACTTGAGGTTCTGGAAATGTGCCTGACTCCTTTAGGAATAACTGAAACTCAGGAGCTTCTGTGAGTCGCCGATACCCTGGGTCCCTGTCCAGGACTTTGCCCTGGACCCTTCGGGCCCTTAAGGCCCTTGACTCCAAGTCTGCATGTTCATTTTACAACCCCACTAACTAGAATTTCCGACCCCCCAACTATTAATTCTGGATATGCCTATGAGATCTATAAAACATAATAAATCTTTATAATGCATAAAAGACACACAGCAATGCCGATTTGACATTATCTTCAAGATGCTCATGTTGGTCCTGATTATGATGCGTGATCTGATAAACTATTTTTGGGATTTCCCAAGATTGAAATGATTTATTGAAAAAAATAATCATTCTTTTTCAGGCAACTGTTACCATGGCTACCAATGAAATGATAGAGATCATTGGTAATGATGGCAGTACTTCTACACAAACACCCATACATGGATACACATTTGAGACAGATGCTGTGTCTGCAGTGAATATTGCTGATTTGAAACCAATTCTAATGATGGCTAATATGGCCAATGTCTCTCAAGAAGTTCAGGTATAAAAACTATAATGTTGTTGAAAATGATGAAAAATCTGTTGATTTCAGTAAATTTTAATTTTTTAGCCTGAATTAATCATTGTTATATGGATTTGCTGAGCTTTAGTCAGCTTTACTAAAACTTTAGTAGGAGTTTGATATCATCATGTTTTACAGGGTGCATACAAACTGAAATCATGGAAAATTAGATTTTTCTGAAAAAATCATGGAATTTTGATTTTAAGGGAATATCATGGAAACTTAGAAAACATCATGCAAAATGTTTAATGTGTCATGGAAAAACTATTATATGCCTATTTTATTTCAACCCATAAAAATGAATGGAAAAAAATGAAATCAAACATAAATCACAACTTTAAATTTTGGGTAAGAATTGCACTCTTGGGTACGAAAATGAGAGTTTCGCTACTACACCATTTCAAAAATTTAATTGTACTTGTTTTGGGTTCTGTAAGTGTTTCTGTTGTATCATGGAAAACTGAGAGGAATCATGGAAAAGTCATGGAATTTTGGTATTCAAAATCTGTATGAACCCTGTTTTATGACCATACACGGTTGGAAGTATCATCAGCAATGTTGGTCTCCTGGGTTGCTGGCAGGTGGGTTGCTCTCTTTAGTAAACTTGCACAAATTTGGAAATAACACAGTGTATTGTATATTTTAATTTGTGTCCAAAATTTACCATTTTTTTCAGAAATGGTTGGCCCTTTTCAGCTGTTTTCAAAATTCCATGTTGAAATACCTACATCTGTTAACACAGATCATGACAAATGAATGTTGCATTATTTTGAAATATACAAATGAAAATGCATTACTTGATTAGTTGAATATTATGATTGACAACTTGACTGGTCTTAAGTGTATTGACTGATAAGTAGCTGTGGATTTATCATTCAGACTGGCCCATTGTGTAGAGCATTTAAAAATTACTTGTCACAGGACCAGGAATCAAGTCTTGCATAATAGGAACTTAGCTATTTCTTACTCCTTTTTAATTGGTAAATTCATACTTCACTTCATTATAAAATACATGTATTCAAATCTTCAGGTTTCCTCACAAGTGCCAGTAGCTCAGAGTATGGAAGTAAATCTATCTGATAGTGATATACAATCATATAGTACTCCAAAGGCTGGATCTTCAAGATCATTTAGTAGTGAAATATACCCTGATAGGTGAGTATTGTAGCGTAAAGTGTTTAGTTTTTAGATCTGATCCTATCATTCAGTATGATTTCTGATACAGGTTTTGGATGACTATATGTGGGACCCCTCTTCTAATCATTATTATATGTAGGCTGCTCCATTCAGCTTTGAACTGTGATCTGATTTTGATTCTCTGTTGATGCAGTCAGCAGGTCCTACCCTTGGCTTTCCTGTAAGTTAAATGATGAAATGTCAATTTGTTTCTGTATATGTTGAAGTTGTCAGTTGTTTATGGAAGGGTAATGAACCTTCTAATTGAAATGATAAGTTATTTGCTTTAAAAATATTAAATTCTTTTTTGTGAACAGTTCAATATCAATTATTTAACAGAATTCATCAGTATGCAGTATGAATTTTTGTTTATCTTATTAAGATCAATTTGCTGACATATATATGTTGTAATCAGCTTCACATACATAGACATTGAATCAAGTGTTATTCATTTTACTCTCAAAATATTGTACAGATTGTCATTTAGCCAATAGTTAAATATGGTAGTTGCTATGATTCATTGCCGTGTAATAACAACTATGCTTTGATTTAACAGTCTGTGAAATTTGGTTGTTAGAAATGATTGGTTTTCTTATCTTTGCTCATTTTCATTTTATATCAAATTTAGAGAGCAAATATGGTTATCTGAACTAAAATCTAGTTGCCTTGCTAACCAGGCTGTCATTGATTTCACAGACTGAGAAAGTTTATAGGCCAATGAATTAATACCTTCATCTCTTTCTCTTTGTTCCCAGTACTGTCTCGTATGAAATACGCAAAGGTGCTAGCCAAAAAGGAAATGATATGTTACTGGACAGCTTGGGATTTTCTTATAATATAATGAAGGTACTTATACTTATTTAGATAGACTAATATTTATAACTTAATGTCTTGTTCATTTATTGCCATTTTAGTGATTCTGGTGTTACATATGAGGTAATCCACGGTGGTACGAATCGGGGAAGGGATAAATTGATCGACAGTCTTGGATTTACATATAATTTAAAGGTATTTTGTATAAGAAATTGAAAAAATATGGTGTCTATGCCCCCTTTCAGAATTTTTTTAGTAGAAGTTCTTGCCACTGTTTCTGGTTCAGACCTAGATCTCTGGGCAGCATATTATCAAAAATCTTATGACAATACAATATAGAAGGATTACGACTAAAATCGGTCGTGAGAGGCTTGATAATACGGGCCCCTCGACTCCAGCTTTTAACCTAGAATATAGCATATACACTGGAAAGTGGCTGACATCTGCCCTACTTGATACAGAGACCTGGAAAAGAATGCACATTGAAATACTGAATGACCAAACTCCAGAAAAAACTGTATGTCAGAAATCAAACCTAAAATCTTAGAATTTGTTGTCAGAATGTGCCTTAGACCAAGTTAACAAGGCAGGTTTTTAATAAGATAAATGGTTCATAGCCTTTTTATGATTGTTTAACATGTATATATTTGATACTATTGACTATTGTCAACTTATACCACTTTTGGAATGACGCTTTTAGAAAAGATTTATGTTCCTCTGTTTTCAATAATTTTTGCTTGCAAATGCAGCTATTACTTTGTTTCAAAATTATTATTACTGACTAATTTAGTCCTCATCTCAAGTATTATAGCTTGTATATTTATATGTTTACAGCAAGGACGAGGTGGGAAAGATGTCACATATTGGTGGTGTGCTGTAAGAAACACACATCTTAGATGTCCAGCCTCTGTTTGCCAGAAAGGTTCAACATTCACACGAGGAAAACGTAAACATGAACATCTGGTTGGTCAGTCTACACCAAAACCATTATCTACTCCTGGAAGCAATAGAAGATCTTCAGCAGGTCGTCCATCAGGATCTGCAAAGTAAGTAACTTGGGGGGGTTTGGCTTGATTATTTAAAGTCTAGGTTGCCATTTTCAGAAAAAAAACTGGGTTTCTCCTGTGGTTCAAATTAGCATGAACCATTGCAATTAAATGTATGTATACAGTATACCCAGAGACTCAAGTTTGTCACAAAAAGCAAAAATACCACAATTAGTAGCTTTTAAGGTATCTTAAAATTAATGTTTGAGTTGAAAAACCATTTAGCAAAATTTTTCAAGGCTGGTTTTGAGGTCCAGAGTTTCAGGACCTGTGAAAGAGCTGAGTAGAAGTTGCTGTCGTAATCATATGTAGAAATTTCAAGATTTCTGAAATTTTGAAATGTTACACTTGGTATGTTATGAAGGAAAAATAAAGTTTTAAAAACTTACTATTAAGTGAGATAATTTTTATTTTGTATTTCAGTTCTAGATTGAATGACAGTGCTGACAAAAATAAAGGTTCATTCCTTAACTATAGAATAATCAAAGAAGGATCTAAAGCAGGAAAGGATTTATTAAGAGATAGATTTGGTTATACATATACTCAGAAAAAGGTAAGAAACCCATAAACTGTACACAGTCGTTTAGACTGGTTCGGTAATAATTTTTGTTCTAACCCAATAAAAGTTTATTTTTGGAGTAAGTATTTGCTTTATTTACTTAAGAGTTTTCATTTTAAAGCTGAGTTGAAGCTAGTGGAAGCAGCAAACATGTCACAATGATGAGCTAATGATTTTTTTATTAGTCTGAATAATTTTTCACCAGCCTGAAGTGACAAGGTCACTGAACGTCTAATTATACTTTGAAAAGTTCATTGTGACTAGGGCTGCAACGATTCGATACATCGAAACTCGATTGCAAGGGTGCCGATTTGATTTCGATTAGGGACCCACGAGTTTCGATTCGATACTGACTTTTAAAAGTGTCTACATAAGTTAAAACGATAAAAATAAAGGCGCGCCTAAAAGTCAAAGTATACGTTGACAGTGAAACTGGGTTTCACTAAATGTTACATTTCTGTTAAATTTCTATTACGATTTTATGTAGCATGAATAGAAACTCTGTTCGATATTACATTAATAATACATTTTCGCAACCTTTACATTCGTACCCAATCCATTTCGTACTTGAATAAAGCAAATATAAAAAAATATCAGATTTTCGAGTTTCATGTTATGCAATTTTAGCAACACTTTAATTTAAATAATATTATTTAGTTTTAAGCTCAAATATGTGTATAAATGCATATTTGTAGTAAATTATATTTATAAAAGAATCGAATCGAAAAAAATTGAATCGAAAAAAAAAGTATCGAATCGACTTTCCGGTGAATCGTTGCAGCACTAATTGTGACAGTCCTTTAAAGTGTTAAGATCTATATTTAATGGTATGTGTATTTAAAATCTGGGACAGTTTTCAGTGATCCTGACAGAATCCCTGACAAAGAATCACTGGGATTCCTCCTTGGATTTTGGGATCTGTGGAATCCGGGGACACTGTTAGTGTTGAACCCTTGAGTGCAGCAAAAGAGATGACTTGGTGGCCGAGCGGTGGAGAGTGTCGGATTGAGAAGCTAAACGCCTTGCGTTCGAGCCCCACTCGGGACGAAATTTTTGTCTGCACATAATGCATCCTTATAGAGCCGACGGACCCTTACATAAACTCAAATCAGTCAGTGCAGCAAAAATCTAAATAAAAACTCATACTCATTGAACCTTATTACTATACAGTCATTAACTATATTTTTATTTACACACACAGGTATCACAGGGTGGTTATCTAGTTACCTGGAGATGCTCTATAAGAAACAGTTCTTGTTGTTGTAGGTCTATAGTCATACAAGAAGGAAATACATTCAGACCTGGCAAATATGATCATTTACATTTACCAGGTCATAATAGGACAGTGTAAGTTCAGTCATGAAAGACTGGATAACGGTTGTAACATCCCTTTGATTATAGCCTGCTCAGTTTTGCATGATAAGTTGATAACCAGTATAGTCTGTCAGATAATTATTGATAAATTTCATATTTTAAATTTTAGACTGTAAAAATTTGATTATCTAGAGTTGGTTTTACAATTATTGCAAGGAAAATGTACTAACCATCATAACTTAACTTGATATTTCAGTCAATTTCGCTAATATTCAAGTATTTTAAACCTATAAGCTAGGAAAACCAAAAGTTTAGTTACTTTAAAAATTATTAGTAAGGTGATTTAAAACATGCCTGGCAAACAATCAATACAATGTAGTTAGTTTTCAAGCACAATAATTTGCCAGGCTTGTCTAATGGCCCAGCAGTTTTTGTATCTATATCAAGGTGTTGCCACTTAATTCTTGTTTACAAACTTTAGACACTTGGAAATATTATATCCAAGACATGTGTTTGTTTTTCCAGGGCTACACAGCTTGAATATATTTGTTTCTTATAGGGCATTTCTTCAGGTAACCATCTTGGTATTCTTATGTGTGAACAAAAATGTAAATGAATAGCTGAATAAGTAATCACTGATCCATATTCTGTCTCATTCAGTTTTGTTCATAAATCTGTTTTTGTTATGGATAAAACTAGTGTGTTTAATTGCTTCTGTAAGTGCCAAAATATGAGCTTTTCTAGATGAAAACAGTGTAGCACATCCTTTCATGAAGTCAATTACATTTTTTCCTTGTCACAAACAAAATCTCATTATTTCACTGTCAGTTTGTAGAACTTAATTAATTTAAAGAAATACATTTGTATACTGTAGGTACTAAATGATGGTCGTGTATATTGGACATGCTCTATTAGAAACAAATATCTTCGCTGTCCGGCCTTGGTTATACAGATGGCCGATCATTTTTCTGAAGGATCACAACCACATAAACATATGCCAGGGTCAAGATTGCCTGAGTAAGTTACTATTGGTAATTTTCCTCTTGTCATGAAACAATTTTAATTAAAGTTCCACTTCAACGACTACTCTTGGTTTTGCAAAATTTGTGATAGGTTGATTTAGTCCCAAATGCTTAATTTGAGAAAAACAAGGTCCAAACATTTGGACCATTCCACTATAAGATCATTCATTTTGATGGTCCTTAGATTGTAGTTTAATCATAATTATAATTTATGGTTAATTTATGACTTAGGCAGGGTTTAGCCCTCTCTACTCGGAAACAAGCTATTTGGATTCAGGGATGTTACAACAGTTATCTAGTATTTGTCTAAGTTGCCCATTGTTAGTGATTTTAGCCATATTTATACCCCCGCTTCGAAGAAGAGGGGGGAATACTGTTTTACCCTTGTCCGTGCATGTGTCCGTTACAAAATTTCCGTCGCAGTTTTCTCAGCAACTATAACATGCAGCAGCCTAATACTTTGCATATTGCTTCATCCCATAGTCTCATGTGGTGTAAAGCGATTTCATGCTCCTTGCTCATCTACTTCCTGTTTGTCGCATATTTTTAGATTTTTGCGGGGGTATCACTAGTGAGCATTAGCTCACAGATTTACTTGTTTTAAACGAAAAAAATTTGGCTTATAGTTTGGTAAAACCCGGTGGTCGAGCAAGCATATGGTGTTGTTAAGTTTTTTCTTAACATATTTTTCTGCCATTTATTGTCAGATATTTATGAAACTTTATACAATGATTACATACTATGTGATAAACAGAATTAGATAGTAACCACAACTCTATCTGGCTTTATTATGGATTATTTCCCTTAGCAATATTTGTGTTAAAGTTTTTAATAATGTTGGATATCTCTGTCATTTATGTTCAGATCTTGATAAAAATCTGACTTTAATGTGGTTTCCACATTACATTTCTTGTGTTTATGCTTTATTTTGCCCTATAAATGGGCCAGACTGCCACCTTCCCGTAAAAGCAAAAATAAGCATTCATTTATGGATAAGCAAGGAAAGAAGTTTAAAATAAGCTATGCTATCTCTTCAACCCTCTAAATTTTTATGTCCATACTACTGTAGATGTACTTGTTTGTTAACATATAAAATATTGTTTAAACCAAATAGGTAATCTGGGAATTTCTGTGCAAACTGTATTATGGGTAAAATCTGATGTTCTTTGTTCTTGCATTATTATAGAACTGACCTCGATATTATACCCAAGATGAGCCAGATAGGAAAATACGGAGATGATGGCTTCAGTGATAATGATGAAAGTTTTGATTCAGAAACTTATCATTCATATACTAAGAGTAGTTCTAAATATGGCGGATATGCTGGAAATTCCTCAGGGAAGAAAGTTACACCAACAAATAGATTGTATGCTAAGGAGAGTAAAAGGGTAAGTGGTTGACTAGATTATTTTTATCTATAGTCAGTTTTCTAAGGATAATGCAACCTAGTGTTTTGTCCTCGGGTACCCTTTTTACACCCAAAAGTAATGAAAGTGATATCAGATTAAGGGTACCAGGGGGCAAAGCACTAGCTAGTGATATGTTTAGGAAATTGGCCTATATTTTTAATTACTGATTGCAGTCAACGCCTTAATCCACTAGCCTGAAACTTGTGACTTATGAAAATTGAATCAGGCTAGTAAGGATTCTATATTTCATATAGTCTGCCTAGTTGATAATTTTGTCTTTTACTAGATAAATAATAAAATGGGCTAGTGTATGATAAATTTTTAGGTGAAGCTGTGATCGATCTTTATTGCTTGACAAGCATTTCCCACTGACCTATGCATAAAAATTTGTGTATGAGCAGCAACTTGGCCACTTTTAAGTGGGCCTATTGTTAAATTTCAATCAACTGCCTGTTGGGCATACATCAACCCTGCTGATTTAAATACTCAAAATTTGTTCCATAATCACTGTGCATAAATAGATATCTATTTTTATTGATTGTGGCAGGGCTCGAATTTAAGCTTGCATACTCGCAAAATGCGAGTGGATTTTGAAAATTGCAAGTAACTTTTACTTTAACTCACAAATTTTTGCAAGTTGAAATCGCTGCAAAAATATTTCTGTACAAACTAATGAGGCTCAATTCAGCATTGAAGCAGTCAAATAGATCGATAGCATTAGTTAAAAGATTCACAGTACAAGCATGTTCGATATTATTTGTCTATCCCAAAATAACGCCCTTGTTTTATCTGTAGTCAATTTAGTAGTATGTTGTTTAGAAGTATGCAATTTTCTTCATTTTGCGAGTTGAAATAAAATCAACTCGCTAAAAAATGCTAGTCCAATTTTTTGTTAAATTCGAGCCCTGGATAGTGGAAACAGTAGTACCATAGTGAGAATATACTGTGATTTTTTAACAAATATCAAGTATTTCAATGGCCCCAAAATAACCTTGAAAAAATGCTGGATTGTATTAGAATGTTATATTATATATTACAGAAAGATCATCCAACGTTTCTAGGACCAAGTTGTACAATAAATCTAACTAAATGTGATGATAGAGAATGTAATTGTAAAATGGTACATTGTCCATTCTGTGATCCTAGTCATTTTATACCTGCTAAAGCTGGACGTGTTCAAGATCATTTAGAACTGACACATTTTGCTCATGGTGTACAGTATGATGGTAAGATTATGCCTTTTTATGTCCCCTTTTATGGAGTTTATATGTACATTACGACATTGGACTGTTAACAATTGGATTGTCTGCTAAGCTCAAAATCCCATCCAAAACCTAAATTGTTTCCTTGAGCAAGAAAGTTTATTCTGGGGGTCCAGGAAGCAGACTCAAAAAAGATTAATTGAAGTTGTTTGAACATGTTACTCAATTAAACTAAAATTGATAAGTATTTTGGGTCTTACTCTACTCAAACTTTTCTAAACATTTAGATAAACATAGTTATATTCAGTTTTCCTTAGAATCTACCATTATACTTGTATTTGTTTTCCAAAATAAGCAAATAAGCAATTCTTCTACAAAAAAGCAACATACTTTTATATACTTGTTCCAAATGAATCCTACTATGTATAAACCTTTTATTTATTGGAACTAAAAAAAATCATTTTGAAGCAAAATAGATCACTGATACTGTATATCACAATGGAATAAGGGATACCTTTTTTGAGTTATTGATGTACTTTGACATAGGTCTATTTTTCATAATTAATCATATTCATTGCTATAATCATGTTTGATGTAATGTTTTATGTATATTGTATACATGTATTTGTTAACTGAACAAATCTATCTATTTTATATTTACAGATCTGATGATAGTAAAATGTTTCCAGGATTGTAATCTAGAAAGAAACTTTGGACATTATCACTGTGTATTCTGTAGTCAACAAATATTGAAGAGAAATTCTTACGCAAGGCACATGCTACGTCATATGAGACGACTGGTAAGCTGTTTAATTTTACTCTTAACTTGTTCAATTTTTGTCTTAAATTGTGTTTGTTCAAGCTTTAGTACCCTAATTTACTTCATCTTTATTGAAATTTTTATTGGAGGCAATCTCAAATTGAAAGACTTTGCACAATTGGCTGTCTAATAAAGAGGTTATTTGAAATTGAAAGTCACCTGGTTAGCTTAGTCAAGCTTGTCTGACAACAAAACCAGGGGTAATGAAATTTGATGCTCGACAGGACATTAACACTAGCGTGGAGCAAGGTATGTCAAGAAAATTAAGATAGGTTTTTATTGAGATTGTCACTCCTAAGTCCTATTATAACTCGATTATTATTATATTGTATGTATCTATTGTAGGGTATACCTGATAGATTGCTTGTTTTACCAGATTCCAAGTATCCTGATGTCATTAATGCTTATGGTAGGTGGATTTTAGTTTCCGTTTACACATTTATTGCTAGAGTTGCATTCTCATGTCATAGGCAACTTCATCAAAAGTTCATAATCAGATGACAGCATCAACACACTGAATTGCTCAAAGCATTTTGTTATTGTTAATATATAAACTTTCTTCCTTATTATACCCCCGCTTCGAAGAAGAGGGGGGTATACTGTTTTACCCTTGTCCGTCCGTGCGTGCGTCCGTCCGTCCGTTACAAAATTTCCGTCGCAGTTTTCTCAGCAACTATATCATGCAGCAGCCTAATACTTTGCATATTGCTTCATCCCATAGTCCCATGTGGTGTAAAGCGATTTCATGCTCCTTGCTCATCTACTTCCTGTTTGTCGCATATTTTTAGATTTTGGCGGGGGTATCACTAGTGAGCATTAGCTCACAGATTTACTTGTTTTTATTCTTTCAATTAATCCTTATTATCATAGTTGCCTCCTGTTTCTATGTATACAAACTTGAATTAAGCAAGTGTATAATATTGTTCTGTGAGTGTTCAATATAAAAGCAACAATGCACATGGTTAAGAAAACGAGAACACAACATTCTGTCTAGAAATATTACTTGTTCTTATCAAAACTTAATTTAACATCAGAAACCAACTAGAATTGATTTTGTCAAAAATTACGCTTTGAAATATTGTGCAAAGTTAGAACCATTTGCCTAAGTTAATACTTTAAAATACTTATATTTTTGAAATGAAAAAAATACAGTTTGTGTAGTCATCTGCCATGATACCAAGACAGTAAAGTAGTCGGTTTATTACAAAACTATGCAGCTTCCGTATTTATGTCAGAGGTGTTAACATAGGAAAAACCTAATCAAGTTCAGCTTGATAAAAGGGCATGAGTGAAAGTTTCAGAATCAATGCTGATTTCAGTACTTTGAGAATATGCTACTCTATGTAATTTATATGAAATCTGTCTATTTTAGTATTTTGACAGTCTTTTTCAGTATTTTCTGGACTTTCAGCTTCCTTGTCTATAACCAGTGCTCTTCTACCCTTCCACTAGGCTGGAAACTTCTCCATATTATCTAATCAATGGAGGGAAAATGACGTTATTGTCAAATTTTCATGAAAGGGTATAACCTCCCCGGGTTGGATTCGAACTGGTACCCTCTTTGGGACACAAGATTCCAAATCCTGGTGTGCTACCGACTGCGCTATCAACCCCAGTTAAAATTGGTTGAAATTGTTTAAAATTAAGTTGTATTTTTTCATGTTTACGAATACTTGTAGGTTATGAGATACCTATATGTAAGAAAGTATCTTGTCATCCAACTAGAGATAAACATTATCATTGTCCACAATGTACACAAGTTTGTAAAGAAAGAAGTTTAACAGTTAATCATTTATGGAGATGTCTGCAGAGGAAAGAAAAAACAACAGACCCATTGTCGGATGAGGAAGAAATGCAGAATGTTGTCGATGAAAGTCAATTAATTGTAAGTTTATCTTTATGATTTTCGTCTTATATGTTCAAAGCAATTACCCCAGTCTGCAGCTTAGCAAGCTACATGTATGTGCAGGATTTCATATCCAATGTTTCAAAGGGGTTGCTGGTCTCCAAGCCCACACAGGCTCAAATCCCTTCCATGAAAATTGGTACAGGCCTCCTAGTGAAATCTTTAAAAACCTTTAATTTCAGAGCAAACCTTTAAAATCTTTACATTTCCCCAGAAAACCTTTAAAACGCCAAAATAGCCTGTAATTCTCACTCAAAACCTTCATATTTGCTCTGACTGGTTGCCGTGCTAGCTTAAAGCAAGTAATGGATTTTGTTCTGAATTTTCCCTATACTGTAAAACAGGAGTAATGTATGATATAAATATGCAGAGAAAATAGGTATACACATAAAATAAGATATGTATTATATTGCATAATTCAAACAGTATATAACATCAAAAAATGACTTTGGTATGACTGTGGGTTTAATAAAGAAATGAGAACTTTGACGAAAATAGCCTTTATTTACTCTTTATTTTTTTCATATTTTACACTAAAAGGTCTTTATTTTCATATGTTGGAGCCTTTATAAAAACCTTTATAAATTCTGTTTTGGCTTGCTAGGAGGCCTGTTGGTATTTACTTTGATTTTCCTCTGTTGATTATTTGGAGAAGTTGTCAGCCTTGTTAAAGGTAGGTTAGGTGAGCTGGTTTCTGGTTATAGACCAAAAGATCAGAAAAGCTAGGTATGGTGAGTTGGCGGTTGTTGACACAGCATTAAACCTATAGAAAACCAAGTATGTTAAATTGTTGGCTCAAAGGAAAGGATTGGTTAATACTTAATATCTACATAATATGTAGGCCAGAAAATTGTTTAAATGAGCCTACTGCCGTGATTTAATGGATATAAATATTGAAATAAATTTTAAAAATGACTTAACTGTACAATAAGGCAATTGCTTGCAGAATACTAACTGTTTACGACACCTAATGATGTAATTTCGGTACTCAAATTAAGCCTTTAAATCAATCGTATGTTTTCCTGATTGCTGTGATAAAATATATTTTGTGTTTTTTTCCAGCTACATTACTCTCATGTTAGGAATTTTAAAGATTTACCATTAGAGAGATGTCCATTACCATCATGTTGTAACCAGATGTATCATTGTAGATTATGTCCACCTACATTATTTAGACCATCTTATAAACAACATCTTATAGCTCATTATATCACTCATTGGAAACAGAGAGTACCCTATAAAGGTAAGAGTTTTAGACTTTGAAAATTGGCAGTTATGAGGACAAGCCATTTTTTGTTCAGACTACCAAAACTTGTTTTGAGAAACAAAAAAACATATAATATAGAGCAATTCAAAATGTTATTAAAATGATCAGACCACTACTTTTATTTTCTAATTTCGTTGGTCTACTTCAGTTTGAATGAACTTGACATGATTTTTACTTAAATGTTTAAAGAAGTCTGTTTAGTACTTAAATAACGTTTATACATTCCTCCTTCATGATACAAATATCTTGCATGCATGATTCTTACTGAACAGTCTGAGGGCGAAGTCTTTTTCATGGTAAATTTCACAGTCATTCATTGGAAACTAATGCTAAAAATATGTCAGGGTCATTTTATCTTCGCTTTAAATTCTTGATTTCTTTATCAAATTTATGTAAAACAATCTGTTGGTTAAAGCTTACTCTACCTTAAAGTATATTATATTTATTTCAGGTTATGCATTATTGAAATGTTTCCAGTACTGTGATGGAATAGATAGAAGTTTCCTAAAGTCCAAGTTTCACTTTCACTGTCCTATATGTTGTAAAATAATCTTGACAAAAGGTTCATTTGAAGATCACATCAAAGGATGTCACATGTTTAAATTTGGTGAAAATCTAATTGAAGAGTATGTATTTATATTTTTTATTATACCCCCGCTTCGAAGAAGAGGGGGATATACTGTTTTACCCTTGTCCGTGCGTGCGTGTGTTCATGGGTGTGTCCGTCCGTCCGTTACAAAATTTTCGTCGCAGTTTTCTCAGCAACTATAACATGCAGCAGCCTAATACTTTGCACATTGCTTCATCCCATAGTCCCATGTGGTGTAAAGCGATTTCATGCTCCTTGCTCATCTACTTCCTGTTTGTCGCATATTTTTAGATTTTGGCGGGGGTATCACTAGTGAGCATTAGCTCACAGATTTACTTGTTACTCTTCATTTGCATAAGGCCTACTATTTTGAACTTGACATTGTCTGGCCCATAAACCAGAATTAAACCTGTATTGTAGGAGCATTCTGCTTTAAGTCAGGGTAAGGGTTAGGGTGCCAGGTGCTGCCAAGAAATGGATTCCTGGACTAATAAGTAACTAGACATGATTAATAGTGAAAAAAAGTTTATAATATGTATAATTTTGTGACTATTTGAAAAAAGGTATAAACTTGGTTCTGAGGGACATGGAGATTAAACCGCTCTTAAGAAACAGTAGTAAGGTCGACCAATTGTTTCAATATGAGTAAAAACTTGTTAAAAAAAGGGAAACAAGCCCCATGAATTGTCAAATTACCTTAGAAAGTGTTTATTCACAGTATTTATGTGCTAAGATAAGAGTATCATAACGGTATTTTCTATTATTAATCTTTTTTGTATATTTGTTATTCAGAAGTGTAGAGGAACTTGATTTGACAATGGAAGAAGATATTGTATCAGTACAAGACAGTGTAGAATATATGGAAGATAGACTTACTGCACAAGCCATAGCTTTAGAAGAGGAGAAATTCTTAAAAAGAGCAACAAATCTTCCTCTCTCAGAAAAACGTGTACCACAATATGGAGGTAGATTCCGTGCTCCCCGAATCTCGACAGATCTTAATCGACTTGTGAAAACAATCAAGAAGGAGATCAGTGATGCTATTGGACATGAAACTAATGATTATGAAGATGAAAACAATTCTGAAGATTTGGCTGATGATGTTTATGGTCTTAATATAAATAGAAATGAGGTAAAATATCATAACTATCTCCCGGCAGTCTTTGTTTTGTATGTGAAATGTGGACTGTGTGCCTTAGCCCAACTAAAATGTCATTCATCCAGTAAATTTTAATATCACAGATTGGAAATTCCATCATTTTATTAATGACACTTTTTCTGGATTAAAAAAACAACTTAACTTTCAATTTAATAAATATTTTGTTTCACCGATAAAATGTAGCTGTTATACATACCATCAGTTATATAAAGTATCAATGACTGTTACAGATCTAGTTTTGCTCTAGTTAATGTATATTTGGTCCAGATAAATTAGCTTTTTCAATGTTTTTTCCACAAATTTGGTATTATGACCCATACCCCTAGAATTGGGAATTTTATCAGCATTTTGGTTTAAATTGGGATAAAATGTCATGCAAATATATTAACAGAAGCAGATTTAACAACGTTTTTAGTTTTATTCATCATTAATTTAGTTAGTTAATTAAAAAGAAAGATTACTGGGGTGTATAATTATTTAATTTGATACATACTTACAGCTGTCTTTTTTCAAAAAAAAGAAAATTTCAAGTTAAAATGAGAATTTTGGATTTAAATTCAGGGAGAAAAGATATGAATTTAGATTGGGAATATAGCCCATAAACGGTTATAAAATTGACAAAAATTTAACACTGCATGATTAGTTATTGAGTGGTAGGACATGTTCTTAGAGAGCAAGAGGTCCCAGGTTCAAACCACCACCATGTGCACTGCTAATTTTCCTGGGCAAGAAATTAATCTACATTGATTTACTCCACCAATGTGTGAATGAGTACTGTTAGGTACCTCGAAGCTCGAAGGTGATTACAATGATCCGAGGTTATCATACAAAATTGTCGAGTTGGCTGTACATGTATGTGGGAGCAGACTTAAAACAGCACTTTAAACTTTGTATTACAGATATATGAACTAGCTTCAGTGTTGTTGAGTGAGAAATTTGTAGATTCATTGAAGAATGCTGGTGTGTTGAATTCTGTACTTGGTAAAGTGACTGGTCTGACTAACACAAGAATGATACAAGAAGATGACAGATATCTATTGTCTGGTAAACTAGAAGACTTGAATAATGTCAAGAAATTACTGCTGAGGGTAAGTTTTCAGGTTCACTTGTACTACTTTTCTACTTGTTGGCACTCAATTTTGGTGTCTATAAATGTATGCCAGTTTGCTCTTATGGGAGTTGCAACCTCCAAACTTTTGCAACTTGCTATTCTATTAAGTATTTGAAATCAAGAATTTTAGGACCTTATAAATAAGAATCAAACTTTTATCTATAATGACAAGATACTTTTTATTACAAAGATACATAATTTTGTTTATTTTAAAGTCCAATAAAGAAGAAATTCTTGATCATCATTATATTATTGATATCAGGGACTATAGCACAGTTTGTAGCTGGCCAGGATTTCAAATCTGGTTTCTAAAAGGGGTAATGGGATTGAATCCCACCACCTATTGGATTATACATTTCCACACAAAAATTTGACAATAATGTCTGGCCTTGTGAAAAGGAAGGTGAGTACTGATTATAGACAAGAGTCCAGGAAAGCTATGTTAGGTGCACGGGCTGCTGTAAAATTACAAAAGTTGTTTTGACACAGCGTTACAACCAGTAAATAAATCAAATATTGATTCGTTTTTTTTAATTTTTAGGCTATAAATGGATCAGATGAAGACTCAGAATCTGCAGACGAAGAAGAAAGTCCAAAGAAAGTAGCAAAGAAAACTGCTGCTGTCCCTAAAAAGAAACAGAAAGAGGACAAAAGTAACAACAAGAAAGGAAAAGGCAAGGGAAAAACATCAACTGAGGTTGTAACTAAAAAGAAAGGCAAAGTTGTTGAGGAAACACCAAAACGAGGCAGAGGACGTCCTAAAAAGACTAGTGACAGTTTTCCATATTCTGAAATCAAAGAAATCATTGAAGCATCGAGAAAAACCGACATTGCTGGAAAGAAAGGAAGAGGAAGGCCAAGTAAAAAGCTTCCTGCTCCATCTAAAGCCTCTGCTACGAAGGCTACAGCCGTTACAAAAACTGAGCAACCAAAAACACCTGGAAGGTATGGCACTAGAGGAGTAAAAAGAGATTACCTTCAAATGAACTCTGGTAATCTTGCTACTGTTATAAAACAAGAAGTTATGAGTGAATCAGAAAAAGAAGATGATGATGACGAAGATGATGAGGATGATAATGATGAAGAAATTGAGGAGGATAATGATGAAGGAGAGGAGGAAGATGGTGATGATGATAATAATGATGATGATGAAATGGGTGAGAAAGAAAATCTTGATGACAGTGAACAAGAATTAGACGAAATTTCATCAGATGTTGAAAAAGAAATGACAGACAGTGAGAATAAAAATGATGGGTCAAGCCCAGCTAATAAAATCATCGTCTTGTCACCTACTAAATCCAGTGAATCTGGTAATAAAATCACTGACAGCGCTATTAAAAAACTTAAGACTTCAAATGTGTCAACGTCAGTTCCACTTATATCTAAAGTAGGCATCCGTCATGTGGCCTGTGGTAAAAGAAAACCAAAAGCTAAGAAAGGCAATAATGATGTCGATGAAAATGTAACAACTTTAAAGGAGAGTAATCTGAAATGTTCTATCTGTGAGGATTACACAGCTCCCGCATTCGCTGATCTGACCGAACATCTTAAAACAGTACATCGGGTTCATGATCCACCGAGATGTGATATGTGTGAACAAGATTTAGATAACACTCAAGCTTTACAGTCTCATATTGAGAAGAAACACGGTCCAACCTTTACACCGTTTAAATGTGAATATGATGGTTGTACTAAATCGTTCAATACTTCAGCCAGTCTCTCGTCCCACGTTAGCTCAGTTCATTTACATAACAAAAAACTACCAAGAGGAGGTAAGAGATACTCATGTGGTAAATGCAATTTTAAAACTAACTCTATAGAAGATTTGTATGAACATAAGAAAGTTCAGCACGATGAAGAAATCAGATGTGAACCTTGTAACAAAACATTCTCTAGCCATCAGACATTCAAATACCATAATGAATTGAAGCATTCAGACTCATTGCCTCATTCCTGTAACATTTGTGAGAAACAGTTCAGCTCTAAACAATACCTCCAACGTCACATGAACTTTCATAATGCTAAGTTTACTTGTAAAATCTGTAACAAGTTTGTGTCGTCGAAGACCTCTCTTATGTACCACATGGAAACCCATAAACCTGAAGAGGAACGAAACTACAAACATGTCTGTTCTTACTGTGGCAAGAAATACTTCCTGAGAACCAATTTTGAGGATCATCTAAATAAGCACACTGGGAATAGACCTCACAAATGTGACGTATGTAATAAATCATTTGGTTTTAGAAGCATGCTGAAGAAACACAAAAAGTTTGTACATACGTCTGATCGTCCATTCAAATGTGGCTTCTGTATGAAAGGGTTTAAGTTTATGAACTTGCTGAAAAACCATGTCACTGTTCATACAAATAGAAGTAAACATGTTTGCCCAACTTGTAACAAATGCTTCTCTACTGCGACTACATTGAAATATCATAGACAGAAATGTGGTATGACGACAACCATTAGTTACACTAGCGTTCTTCCCGACAATGTTGTTATTAAACCACTCAATGACTTGACGGAAACCATGCAAGTCTTAGATCACAATATCATTGGAAACTCTGTTACTGTTAATGAACAAAATGTTGGTATGGCCATGGAAATTATTCAGTCTGGCGGTGGTCTTGATTTAAATATGAGTTCTAATGTTGTTGAGGAAGCGCAGACTGTGGCTCCACCTAGTGAACCAGTCGAACAAGCACAACCAGCGGAGGTTGAAGTTTACGCATGCAGTGAATGTAAGGCAACGTTTAACACGTTCAAGGAAGCGGAAGTTCATGTACTTACTGCTCATTCATCAGGCACCGGCTCTTTGTGATTTCATCATTCATTAAGATATTGAAAACAAATGTAATTAATTTGAGATTGTTGTGATGGATATACTTAAATCATGGTTACAGTGTTTCATATTCTAGCTTGATTTATGAAGGTTGACAGATATATATTAAAGATTTAATCATGATCAAAAGAGGCTTGTAAATATCATTTGATATTTACATTTCTTGCTCCATGTTATCTGAGGCTCGCAGATGTTAATAAAAATGACAGATTTCTCATTTTTTGTATGAAGTTTGCCATCTGAATTTTTGTATTGGTTATGGTTGGACATTATTACATTGGAAAAAAAAGCACACAGCTGGCAAAGTTCAACTGAGTTTTAAAGGTTCCCATGATCATTAGCTTACAGACTTGTTCTCTAATTACATGCAACCAACTTGGCAAATTTTATAAAAGCCAAGAATTTGAAATATTTATGACCATCTGTCAAAAGATTTTTGAAACTGCATTCTGTAGGGCTAAAACTGACCCTGAAAGACCATGTTATCAAAAAAGGTTGATAGTTTGGCTTTCCTGTCTACATTTTCTGTTATGTGTACAAAATTGTAAATGTACGTAATGTTTACTTGTAGTTGTATTATTATTTGCTTTTCTTTCCAATTTGATGATATATTTAGTTTTGATGTTTATCTAATGTTTTTTTTCATTACATCTATAAATCAATTGTTAACATGGCATGTTTTTGGCCCTTTAACATTGGAATCCCCCTTTCTTTCATGGGGGAAACACTTAAGACCAAGATGTACCACAGTTTCTTTTTTATGAAAACAAATATAAGTTGCAGTCCTATTCGTCACTATATGACATCTGGGGCACGTTGCCTAACAATTTTGCTACGTATCGCTATGAAAAAGCGCTTTCTAGTAGCATTTCATCTTAGGAAACGGCTTGCCATTAACGTCACAAACCAAGATGGCGGCTTGTGCCGATAAACACTTGGGCAATTGCATTGTTTTCGGGGCGATTTCAAACTAAATAAGTCTTTAAAAAGTATAAAATCATTGCAAACACATGTGTTTAAATGAACAATTACAAATATTTATTGATTTCAATTCAACTTTAGTCAGTCAAACATAAAAACCAAATTGTCGGCAAACAGGAAGTTACAATTTACATTACTGCGGAGGCAGCCATTTTGATTTGTCAAAGCGCTCTCGGGTAGCGAAGATTTTTTTCGCTACATAGCGGAATGAAGCAATATCTTGTAGCAAGTCGTTTCCTATGATTTTGCTATGAAGCAATACCTAGTGAAATACTTAGGCAACATGTGAAAACTTGTTTTATATTTAAGATAATGGAAAACTTGTGGAAATATTCAACAATCCCTGTATTTTGCCAAATAGACTCTTCTTTTGTTAGATTGACATGCCAAGAAAAAAATTCACCTACCGATATAACTCATAGGTTTAGGTTCTCATATAGAAGCTAGATAAATATCCAACAACAGTCCTGTATAGGTATGATTAGTTTAAACTTTTACTCATGGACATGGTTACAAAGCTAAGAGTAGTTGATGAAAAGAAAGATTCTGTCTGTTTACAATTATTTTACATTTAATTTGTGACTTAAATATTGGCTGGAATACTTCATATATCTTTTCCATTCTGATTATTATATAGCTTCTTCATGATTAATTATTATACATGTATTTTACTTTCATTCAAAGGTGGACACATACACACCAAACTTTTGTTTTGGTTTGTGTTGATCCCTTTGCATTTAGTTTCATTGTTTATCGTTTTGCTATGTTGGGTAATTTTACATTATGATGTAAAAATAAAATTGTTTTGTATATTTAAATGTCTGTTTCTAGTTTTGTTTTACTCTGTTTAACTTTATAATGAATTTGATAAGGAACTTAAGTTTGTGTTCTTTTCCATCTAAAAAAACTTTATTTGAACAGAATGTCTATGAAGAAGAAAGTTGAAATAGAAATGTTAATGATAAATATCAGTACTGGATGCTAGTCAGCTCATTCTCGTACCCAGAGGTTATCAAGATGCTTGATCTTACCTCTGGCACCATATGATTGAAAATCTTGTTAAATTACCCGGTATAGGTACAAGAATGTATTCAGCTATGATAATGGAACATGATTTTGTTACAAATTGTACGAAAAATGCTTTTGACTGGATAAACAAATTTGAGTTTGATTATCTTAGTTCCACTTGGCAACACTGGAAATGTTTGACATACTTGATGTTTGACACCCAAGTCGCTGACACTATTTTAAAATATAGTATTCAAATCGTGCCACGGCTATAATTATAATATAAAAGGACGGGGCTCGACTTGAATATGATATTTTAGAGGGGACCTTTTTTTCTATGTTTTTTCAATAATGTATTTTAAGCACAGGAGCTATATACATATAGGAGGGGAATTTTCATAGTATGATATAAAATGTCAAGCTCCTGTGTTTTAAGCATAAATATGAATATTTTATCAAATATAAAGACTTCTGTGCCTGTGCTCATTACATAAACTTGTCATCCAATTATTTGAGTCTGAATGTGTGTGACTATCTAAGGATGCAACCATACAATTTCTAGTGAGATATCTACCTTGGTTGTTATATGTAACTTTATAAAATCCATGGTCGGAACAGAGATTTAAACCACAACCTCTTAAGTCTGCCATTTTACTGCGTCTTCATGCATGCCATATGTT
Source organism: Mactra quadrangularis (assembly GCA_025267735.1). Classification (NCBI taxonomy): domain Eukaryota; kingdom Metazoa; phylum Mollusca; class Bivalvia; order Venerida; family Mactridae; genus Mactra; species Mactra quadrangularis. The sequence continues at coordinate 12,495,853 of CM046306.1, forward strand.
TCTGCTCTAATTTGCCAATATGGCTTGACATACAAGTAAATATGCATAAATGATAGATAAAGGGTAAGACCAAACAAATTTTGTTAACGAACGGTAACTCTGACAGGATGTAGTTATCTCCCTTTAATGAGATGTCGTAAAATCAGATCCTGAAAATTGCAATTTAAAGAGTTATACCCTCATAAAAAGTTCATTCTGAATTTTTATAAGATGAATTCAAAATCAGTAGCATTCATCCATTAAAAAAAAAGAATAAAAAAAGAAAATAACCATTGTCGTAAAATGTCCAACTCTACAACGGAGCTGTCAAAATATTTTGATTAATATTTTTGTGAGAACTTGTTGTTTTTATTCAGCAATTTTCCTTCATGGCCAATAACTCAATGCAAATTTCAGCCTTGGATAGTTATAACAGATAATGTTGATCAGTTAAAGAGATCTTTCTAATTGTAATGAGTTTTCGCGACACTTAAAATGTCAGTGTTTACCTTTTCATCGTGATTGATGACTGTACGAAACGCCACATATGTTTAGTATTTATCCTCCTGTATAGTAGGCATTGCTGTTCTTTCTGTACGTTTTAAAGTCTGACATCTTTTTAATTGATAATCAATAACAGCTTATGTTTGAGGAACATGAACAAATTTTGATATCTGGTATCCCCTATTGTCCCCTATCTGCTCCAAAATAAATAAGATTTTTTCTGTGTTACGCAAATGTACATATTTACTTTTATTTCAGATTTTGTAAACTAAAGGTTTCACCCAACACTAATGATTCATTTTGCCATTGTAAGTCGAAGCACTGATGGATTGGCATTGGCTGCTAACTCTGACAGTCCTCAGATGTCTCTGTACCCAGGCTTAGAAGACAGTTACAGGAAATTAAAACTTTTATCTAGAATCTCATCAAAATTTCCTGATAGATGTTTGTTACAATGTAATAATCATACAATATAGTAAGTTCCAATTTTTATTTTTTTATATTTTTTGGTTGGGTTTGACATTATAGCAACACATTGTATATGTCAGCAGTCAGTCATCCTACTTACCGTTCTTAGAAAGGCTAAACCTCTGGATTAATTTGTTAATGAGTCACTAGGTGGATACTTTTATCAGTGACTGATAATTACCCTACATGATATAGAATTAATGGTTGGAGGGAGAATGGCCTCTCGAAAATATGTCATGCCCGGAAATTCATTAGTAGACTAGTGCACAACTGACTTAGCTGAGCAGCTAAGTACCAATACATTGAGTTATGAGCAGGCAATCTAATTAATACCTGATTTAAGATTTTCTGTTCACATACTGACTTATTTTACATTGTACAAGCTCACAATAAGGGTTATGTTCAGAACTAAGCAATTATTGTATTCATGACCCAACTTGCATCAAATCATCAAAATATTAGGGGTGTAACGGTTAACCGATATACCGGTTAATATTGCAATACGACTTCTGACGGTTTTTAACCGGTTCGTTTTTCTCTGAACCGGTTTTCTAGTTATGTTCTATATTGACTCTTTTTAAAATGTTTTTTTTTACATTTAAATGTTTGAATAAATGTTAAAATGTATTCGGAAACTAGAAACATTTTTCGTTACGTGAGAAAATAATTATCTTTGAAAGTTCATTCAAAAAAGCCCTTTTCTAACTTATTTAAACATATGCAAAATACGTTGAAAAAACAAATTTCTATGTACAACCTAATCAAATTCAGAAGATGCACGTGCATCAATTCATGCTATTCATGTATTCGCAAAGAACAATATGTATTGCAATATATTGCAATATATTGCAATACGGGTTTCGTGTATTGCAATATATTGCAATACGGTTTTTACCGTATTGTTACACCCCTACAAAATATCCAATCACAGACCACAAATAATATGCAATGTCAAAATAACCAGTAAAATCTGATCTGAAAAATTAGACAAGATTATGCTTAACCTGTAAATGTAGTTTGCCTTATATATGCCTTAAATAATATATTATTTGTCTTCAATATTTTTTTTCAGTTTCATCACAGCTTTAGATTTGTCATTGTTGGTTTTATGTGATGCTACCTACCCTCAAGTTTTAGCTTTCTCTTTTCTATCGGATCTACAAAGAGAATTCTTACAGTTTTTTGACAAGCAACGAGTCATGTCTGTAAATAGACCATACGCTCTCATTGATTTTGGTAAGTGTTGTGTTATGGCTTTTTAGCTCTACTAGAATGTTGTAGAAAACTGAAATTTATTATCTTTGCAATGACTGAATGGACTCTCTTTAGAATTCTTGCCTCTAAGAACTTTCTTTTAGATGGTGAATACCAGTTCCATAACTGAATTATGCCCCTTTATAGTTTATAGAATTTAAGCATGTACTTGAAATTTTGCTTGTGTCAATGTGCTTGCAATTGGATAATGATTTCATTTTTGGTCAAATATATGTAACAGTTGAGCCTGGTGTCTGGAAATTGAACCCACATCCCCTCCATCATCCGTAGACTTGGGTTCTACCAAGCAAGCTAGTTGGGCGTCATATTTTTCATTTCATTGATATTACACATATTTATATGTACATGTAGTTGTTAAATCAAAATGTTGTAAAAATATAAAAATACTATAAAAAGTATGCTAAAGTTTGGATTCTTTCTATTATTTTGATTTAGCATTCAGTTCTATTGTAAGTATCTTTAACTTTTTGTAATTTGTTTTTTCTTCAGATGTACCCTTGCAAAAATTAAAACAAAAATATAACAACCCTAGATCATTGAGTACTCGAGTCAACCTAAGTGATCTAACTCAAGAACTGAGACTTCGGCCTCCTTATTATTTATGTGAAGAAGAACTTCGACCAGGATATGGACAAAAAGCTAATAATAATGATACCTTAAAAACTACAACAGGTATTTATCTAATATTTGAACTTGTAAAAGTTGTTTATTCTGACATTGTTTATTGTCTTTAAAAAAAATTTTCATTAGACTTCTCTCTGGTCTAACTTTGTATAAAGTGCAGTTTTCAACTTCTGGCAAAGGTATGTGTTAATCTGATTAAAACCTGATCTTGAATTATCGGCTCGTGCACCCACTTAATTTCTTCTTACTTCTTAATACAGGTCACCTTCAGAAGACCTTTGCTTTTATAATATTGATGAGGCAAATATTGTGCTTAGTGATTCATAAACATTGTCTGTGTGATGCAATTTTCAAATAAATTGTCCAATCACAGCCTATGAATAACACTATCGTCAAATAACTTCACAAAACTCTGGCCACGTATTATCAAAGGTCTTACGATTGATATTCCTCTTAAACCGCATTGTATTGTATAGCTAAATTATCGTAAGATTTTTGATAATACGCTGCCCTTATGTATTAGTATTTAGCTACACCAGCTTGAATATTTGAGAAATCTTACCTGGTCCTATGGTCTATACAGATGACTGCTCCTTTTGCTTTGAGAACAGGAACTTTACATTTATATGCTTCAATATAGAAGATATAAATTATGTTCTATGCATGAATAATTTTAATAAAACTCTGTCTTGTTATGGTACTTTTGTTGAGCTTACTTTGTGTGCTTTTTTTCTAATATTTGTTAATACATGTACATGTATTATTTCAGCCTCATCATACACAAGATTTCTCCCTCTTCATTTCCTGGGAATTGTCTCCCTTACTTTAAGTTGTTTTTGTGGAGTTTTAAACTTCAGTCGTGGTGTTCATATAATGAATGATACTCATAGCCATATAGATTCTGTAAGTTTGATATTTTCATTTCTTAAGGTACAGTCATCCTTACCCTTGCACAAGGTGCTGGCAACTTCTCCAAATACTATAGACCTAATTTTTGAACTCAAATTTGTGGGTTTTTCTGTCTGTGTGCTAGTGGTACGAACAAAGTATGTTACACATAATTGCTGAAAAGCAGGAAATCATGTTGATTTTCGTACACTTATTTTCATTGTGATGGTGAAAGTTTGTTTGTACCACAGGGATAATCCAATTATTTGAATCCAGATATAGTCTATTAACTGAAATGTCTTATTTTCATGTTTAGTGATTGTTTGGGTAAATCTGTCTCTTGAAGGGCACCTTTTTAACCAGGGCCCCATATTATGAAAAATCTTACGATAATTTCACAATGCAATATAGAAGGATTTACGACTAATTTCAGTCCTAAGACATTTGATAATACAGGCCCCAGGTCTATAGTTCTGAATTTATTCATTGTACACTGTACAAGAGCTCTCACTAGACATCAAAGACCAAGAGACTCAACTTTTTGTATTACCAGTACTTTGAAGGTTTGACTAGAAATGGATTTTGACTGTAAAAAAAATATGATTGACTACATAAAGTAAGGTCAGTTGGTTAACGAGAAACAACTATAATCTCTATCTCGGGTGATGTGCTGGACTCTTCTAGAGCATTATCGCACAATTGCGAAACTATTTACATTTGTGAAGGGAAGTAAAAAAACAGGTACAACTATATATAAAAACAACTTAAAGGCCTTATTTAGAAATCTACTGTTGATCAATTTAATCTCTCTGCATGTTTTCTGCTAGGGACATAGTTACAGTATTTTCTGTTTTTTATTCATAGAAAATAACTATCTATGTCTTTAGAATCACTTTAAGAACCACAGACAAAGTCTGTAAATAAGCTTCTAACATTGAGTTTTTAAAACATTTAGAAGTATAATTATATTTTCTTTCAGACATTTGATAGTGAACATTATCAAACTGGTGCTACATTCTTAGTCTGCTGTTTTCTTTCATTTTATCAGGTATTTATGACTTCCTTTATATATTATATGAAATTACTTTACTAACTTTTTTGCTCAAGAATTAGATATTTTGAAAAATAATGGCAATATATCCTACTCCGTTTTGAGCTGCATACACTTTATAGTTAAGGTTTTAGGTGCAACAATTTTATATCTGCTTTAAAACTGCTTTATGAATTTACTAATAACCCTAATGATTATAGAATAAGATTTAATTTATCATAGAAAACTAATCCAAAGCGTCATATTTTACACCTTAATAAAACTGTAGATAATGTAACAGTCTTTAAAATTTAGCTATGAAAGTGGTTGTCCAAACAGGTTATTTAACCAGTAAGCACTTTATCTTGTTTGTAGAAATTTGGTTGCCCAAAGAAATTTTTGGTAGCCCGAAAAAAGAAATTGGCTGCGTGGGCAACCAGACATGCACTAATTTCATAGACTGATATAGTCTTATATACAGTGCTTAAAAATTATTAATTATGTACATGTATTGTTCTGAAATACCAATATTTTTTTTCTTATTTTTCAGGCCTATTTAATATGTTATCCATTAAAGAGACGGAAAGCTCTAGCATGTGCCACATTAGGAAGTATATGTATATGTCAGTTATATCTATGGGAACACAGATCTATAGTCGGATCATTATTTCATGTGACTGTGGCTTGCTATGGAACATTTGTTATTATGACCAGACAGTTACAGAGTAAATTGCCTCAGTATACACTGTAGTCAGTCGTGTTTTATTCATTGTTTTAGTGTTTCACATTTAGGGCTGACTGTGCTATCATGATTGGATCAGGGATAAGCTTGGTTAAAAATTTTCAGTATTAATACTGATTTCAATATTTTGGGAATAAAGTACAGTATGTATCTCTATGAAAACTTTCTATTTCAATATTTTGAAAGTAGGTTTTCAGTATTTTCAAAACTTTCAGCTCATGGGTTATGCTACAGTCCCATAAACAAACAAAATAGCCGTGAGGGCATCGTACGGCACCGTGAGAACAAACTTTCGCAAGGACTCATTCGAACTCTTGCGTACCCGTACAGACTGTTACACTAGGCTTCCCACGGGCCACAGCTGTCTACGGGTATGCAACTAGCCACGATTTTATGGGACTGAGGCATTATGAGATTTGTGTACCCATCAACTTCCATTATTTACAAATTTGTTAATAGTTGTTCAAATTCTATGAGAAATTGGTTCATACCGTACTTGAATTAATAATTGATAATGATATTTTTTTATTTCGGTAACTATGACATGACACTTGGAAAAGTGCTTGAAATTTAAGATCTACTTTGAAATATCTCTATAAACAATTTGAAATGCATATTTTCAATTATAGGCTTTATAGCTGTTAAAAATGCTTAAAAGTGTTTGAAATTTAAGATCTCCCTTGGAAAAAAAATGTTTATAAACATGTTCAAATGTTGTTGTTTTTTCAATTATAGCTGTGTAAAAATGCTTAAAAAGTGCTTAATTTTGGCTCAAAAGTGCTTGAGCACTGAATAACTTATACCTTGATATTTTAAGTTGTTTAAATACAAAATAGAAATACAATGTATTGGTTGCAGTAGAGTGTATTATCTATCCATGTTTTGGGAGAAAGATAACTCTACATAGAGATTAGACTGCTAGGTCTGCTGAATACACCAATCTATTGGCCTGTTTCACAAACATATCCCTATGTAGTGCTTTGTCTTCTGGTACCCTTCTTACACCAAAAGGAATAAGTTCATGTGATATCAAAATCAAGGGTACCAGAGGGTGAAGTGATCCATAGTGATAGTCTTTGGCAACAGGCCCCATATAAATATACAGGCATCCAGTTTCGTTAACAATTGCGTTAAAGTTATATATTTCTTCCATTTATAGTCAGATCTCTACGAAACTTAACATTTAAACTTTGTGTGTCATTTTCATTTTTTAAGTCATTCTTTATTACTATTCAGGTTGAATCATCTTGGATGAATATTAACATATGTGTAGATATTCAAGTGTATAAACATACATTTATTAATAAACTATTTAACAAAATTATTTTTAGCCGGAAATTTCAACATGAAAATTCAGCTAGCAGTTTGGGGAAACTCGGGCAGGTAGTTGGGCGTCTGGTGTCCTTAACTATTGCGTTAAAAGTTTTTCTTTTCCATATATTTCTGACATTTATTGTCAGATCTGTATGAAACTTCATACAGTTATAACATACCGTGTGATAAACAGAGTTAAACAGATAAACAAAAAGTAACCACAACTCTACCTGCCTATATTATGGATTATTTCCCTTTGTAATTTTTGTGTTAAAGTTTTTAAATCTAGCTGTAATGTTGTTTCCACATTACATTTCTTGTTCATATTATGATAAGTATCACTTCTAATAATAAATCAAGACAGTTTTAGAAATACTGTATACAGTCCAATCTCTGCACATAGCCACTTTCTGGAAATCCCTAAACATGACATTGTAGTGAATGTGGCTTTTAGCAGAGGTTGTTAATCCATCTGATACAGTTGTGCAATACTTACTGAATGCTAAGGTGTTGTATTTAATATATAGCAGCCCCTTGTTTAGTACCTACTGTTAGCTTATGTTACGGGTACGGGAGAACTCAACCAGAAGACAACTCAACCCGTGCATAACTCAACTCAAAGTTGGGACAACTCAATTGAGGGATAATATATATATGACAACAGGAGATTTAGATGTCTTGGGTTGAGTTGTCTATGGGTTGAGTTGTTCAGACACTTCCATTACGGAACGCTTTGAAACGTTAAAGGTAACTGAACGCGCTGCTGGGTATTAGTATTGTTTAACTTTACTACGCAAACATTTTACATGTGTAGCATACTTTTATATAATTCTATGCATGCATTAAATTTATACCCAAAATTGTGTTGATCAATGTTTTATTTTTATGTCTTGATTAATAGTGTCTTTTACAAGATATCTTTATGCTCTAGTCATTAGAATATGTGTGAATGTAAAAGAAATTTTGTACAAGATTTCTCCCCCTTTATTTCCTGGGAATTGTCTCCCTTATATTACAATTTGATCTACTCAATTATAGCATAATGCATTCAGTGTCTATAGAACATGAATGTTTATGTGACTATAAAGAAGAATGCTAGATTTCATTATATATTTCATGGTATATCCTTGCTTTAACCATACCTAAAGGTATTAGTCAAAGCCAAGGCTAGCTAATCTCCCTTATGTCTTGGATAAATGAAATTTAAGAAAAAAATGATCAAGTAATTTTACTATGATTAAAGAAAACTTATTTATTGTTACATGCTTGAAGTATATAGTAATAAACTAATGCTGATTTTGGTATTAGCTCACAAGACCTTTCGTTTCAGTTTTATGTAAAATGTACATTAGTTTATTCTTACAACAGGATATTGTTCAAGGACTTTGAGAGGTCAATTCATTCTGATTACAGTTGCTCTAATTGATCATTTTTCGTACCAAACTATTGCCGTTATTTTATTATTTTTTTTTAAAGTCATTTTATCTTATGTAATTCATAAAGTTACCTTGGTTAAGGGTTATTTATGTATGTCTTAGACTGAATATAGAGCTGAATATGTTGAAATGTATTTTATATACCTTCTTGATATTATGTTGTATAAATACTAGACTAAAGTTAGATTAAATCACAGATTTATTGAAAAAAATGTTTGAAAAAGTTTCAAATCTTTTTTTAAGAAGGAAGTTGATTTTTTTCTTTTGTTTAATTTATTCAAACAATACTCTGTCATCAATCAAGCTCCATTTGAAAATGTTTTATTTCCTGTTTGACATTTGTTTTCTTAAGGGTTTGTTTAATGTTGGTCTATATTTCTAATGATAAAAATTTAATATTTCTCAAGACTACATTAATTGCATAATTATTTTTTTACATTTTCTTAATATTACTTTATTGATAAAGAGCCATTACTAAATTTTATTGATCAATTGACCCAACCTCTAAACAGTGTTCATATTATAAATATCAAGAATCATAATATATTACCCACAATACAAGTATACAAGTATACATGTACATCTAAATATATATGACGCGCGTCATGACAAAACCTGCATTAATGACGTTGATGACGTTGTCGGGAAAATCCACTTAAAAAGTTACGTCATATAATTTTCGTCAAGCATGTTTACGAGCTGACAGTTTTAGCTCGGCGTAGATTTGAATTTCTACCTTCATAGAGTTTATAGTTTACTCGTACTCGATGGATTGTTTTTGAAATGGGAGAGGAACTTGTCGTTAAGTTAATCCCAGTATATTATGTTATATACTGAACCAAAAAAGAAACTTTCGCCAAGTTTGATTGTAGATATGTTAGTACAGTTTCAATCCTTTTGGCTGAAAGCTTACATTTTTGTAAAATAATGTATTGTGGTTCTTTAGAAATCGTCATTTTGGAGGAAAAGATCAGATTGATTGTTGAATTTTAAATTAAAATAAGGTAGGGGTCATTTCTAAAGTTAACAATCAGTAGCGTGTGTGGCCGCCGTGGGCGATGCTGACTGCCTGACAGCGACGTCGCACAAGTTTGTTAATGTCAGCCTGTGGAATATTATTCCATTCTTCAAGCCATGCAGCTCGAAGGTCGTTGGTGTTGTTTGGAGGGTTCGGACGTCGACGTACACGTCTATCCAGATTATCCCAAAGATGTTCAATATTGGGTTCAAATCCAGACTTTTTGAGTGCCATTCGTCGATGAAATAAATGTTATGATTTTGTAAATACTGTATTATTGACACGAGCAACAGTTTTACAAGCTACTACATGTATATATGTGTGTACATCTAAGTGGTACCCTTGAACCATTGGCACATACTTTGCGAAAGTTTCTTTTTTGGTTCAGTATATGTTAGAGTTAAAATAATTACTTTGATAGGATTATTACAGTACTCCTCACAATCCTATTACCGGTCATTTTTGAACATTTTCAGTGATAACATTTTTGTTATTTTCATGTAACAAATAAAATTTTGTAACTTGTATTTCGATCCCTGCTTAATCAATGCATACATAAAAAAGGGATAATAAACTCAAAGTTTTATGCTCCAAATACGTGTCTCAAGCGCAAGAGGAAATTGTCCAAAATAAAACGGACGAGCATTCATTTGTCGTATCTTCGGTTTTTTTTCGTTTCATCGCCACGAAGTATAACCACATTATATATGACGACATTTTCGGTGAAATCAGAATTTGGTAAACTTTTCTTGGTCGTTTAAAGGTTCAAAGTAGAGGACAATATCATAAATCTACACGTTTTAAGGCAGATGCAATGTATTCACTGAGCTGCGAGGGGAACGCAAATCAAGCCGAATTCGGCAAACAATAAACAATATCAAACGTTATCAAGTGTGTCGTAATATATTGCATATATAATTTATGAACACTTAGACAAAACCTATGTAGGTATTTACAAGTGAAGTATCAATATAATAATATATCTAAACTATCGAAGTTAGATCTAATTTTATTCCGAGTCATAAATTAATAGCTGACACGTACCATAGTCTCTGATTTAATCATTCAGTGATTTACAAGTATATATTGTGGTTTCAAAAGTTTGTTGGCGTTATTATTTCTATTCTGATCGGAAAGTATTTCTGTAATCGATAATCGATATTAAAGATACGTACTCTCATGCAAGTCGGTTGAATGTTTCACTCACTCTAACGGTATCGAAAAACTTGATAGCCTTTGGGTACTGCTGGCGTCACATTGTCCCGAAATTGACACTAGATGTGCATACGAATGTGAAGTTTCGAATCGCGCACGTATTTCGATCCCTGCTTAATCAATGCATATATAAAAAAGGGATAATAAACTCAAGGTTTTGTGCGCCAAATACGTGTCTCAAACGCAAGAAGAAGTTGTCCAAAATAAAACAGACGAGCGACATATAAACCGAACGTTTGAGTCGGCGGGAATAAGAATCAAAATCCTTCTTTAATCAACACAATGCACCTTAAATCATTCAGCAAATGATGATAAAGTAACAACATATCGTTAAATGTGCAAAATTGAGTTAAAAATAACTATCACTCACTTCAAAATCTAAAAGTTTCTCCTCCCAGTTGTGGTGAATGTACATGATAATAAAGCAGACATTTTTATGACATCATCATGACGTAAATAAGCAAATAATGAATATACAACTGTTCGAAAGTTAAGAGCCATAAGTGATTAAAAAAAGATGTATTCAGTTAATGTATATGTATAATTTAATTTTGTTTCATAATGTTATGTTTTCTTATTGCTATTACATGCTTTAATTTGAGAGTCTGCGTGTACGTAGCTTTAATGAACTCTAGATCTATAACCTACGCAGATCAAGATTTATGACAACATTAATTTATGTTTAGACTTTCAATCAAGAATCATAAATGATAAGGAAAGATCTATTGACAACTGTTTCTTTTTTTTCTAAATTCTGATTTCCACACCACTACTCTCGATCTTATTTAACAAAAATTGATGAAAAAATTAAAGCGTAACTATCTTCAAACCTAACAATAAGGCAACGAATTTACTTAAAAATGTGTTAATTATGCATGATTCAATGCTCTAGTTTGTATAACGGAATTGTTTGAACCATATTGATGTCGTGTTATACATTTTCACGACCCACGCTAGATCTTAAATTCACATGAAACACTTTTAAACGTACGTATGTAAACAAAAGCATGTTATTTGTTAATGTTTTGCGTCTTAATTTAGCTAACAATGTCCAAAGAAGCGACTCATCAAAAGTTTTGAACCCGTTTCTTTGCGCCTCCATAGTTTAAATAAATCCCCCGAATGACAAAGAATTTCATTTTGTAAACAATGTAAAAACTGGTCCAATTTTAAGTATTTACATCCTTTACTTAGCATGGAAATCATTGTTTATACATTTTTGCCACCACTGAATGTATCTGAATTATTAAAATACAAAAAAGCAAGCAGCAACCTCCGACGAGCGGCATATTAGACCCCCCCACACGTTGATTTTGCTCTATGTTTTACCTTTAACGAACGGCACCTCAGCAGAGTAGTAAACGGCCGTTATGATAAATCTCCTTTGTTCATAATTTACCTCCGCACAGCGACACTAAGGTTTTTTTTTTATCAATCATCGATGATTTTCTTAGACCGGAAGATATTAACAATAAGCGATACCCTCAATCGTATAATACTACCCTAAGGTGTTATGTTATCAAATCATTCGACTAACAGGGGTAAATAAGCAAGTGACACATGGTTTCCATGCAGCCAACGAACGAATTAAGATGAAGAGCGCTTTGTTTTGTAGGCTGACGTCATCAAATATCAGTCGTACACACGCCTAGCTAGTTGACGATAATAAATGAAAACTAATTTGTTATTGTACTGATAATAAATTATAGTAAGCTTGTATTCTGAATTCAACTGAAAAACTTTGGCTGCAGAGAATGGCTGATTGAAGATTGATTGATGTAAACAACATAAATATAATACGTACATTTATGAAAGTGTGACATTTTCTTGTTTAGAATTCCCATAATACACATATCAAGTAATAAGCTTTTGGTTATTTTTTATCACCAGAATAAGTCTAAATCACTAGCAACTGAGTGATTACGAATTTGTTTGTGAACGAATTTTTAGGGGACGAATCTCTACCTCCATCGATAAAATTGGATTCATAAATTTTCGGTTTAAAATTTACACACGAATTCTATCAATTATCTCAAATAATTGTGAGAATTAATAATCTTTTTAGTTTATATAAAATACGTAAAAACAAATTTTGAATAAGGAACGTTTACATTTTACATCATAAAATGACCGTTCTATATTTATCAATTTTAACGACGTCGACGAAAACTGCTCACAAATTTGTGGACATGTCCCGATATCGCCCGAAGTTTGACAGCAGCTAGAAAACTGCTCACAAATTTGTGGACATGTCCCGATATCGCCCGAAGTTTGACAGCTGCTATTATGGAAATTCTACCTTTAGCGGGTAATTGTATATATGATTATAGAATTAATTGAATATTTTGGTTGCTGAGGGAACAACGAAAATTATCATTAACACAGTAAAATGTAATACCCATATAACTATGCATGTATAAATATCATTAGTGGTCTTTTTTTAAAGAACAGTATGACGTAACGTCATTATATTCATTTTGACATTATTCTGAGGAATACCATGGGTACTTTAGATTACTATAGCGTCAAAAGTAAGCTGTATTTCCGAAAGCGGTTTTCGACTTCAAAAACTACAAACCTTTTCCTATGTGAAAATGCAAAAACATAAAAATCAAAAATTTTGTCATTAAGGCAGGTTTTTCCATGACGCGGCTCATATATATATACCAGAGTATTATTGTCATGTGATCTAAAGATGGTCTACAAACCCTTGTTTTTCGTGGATTACGGAACCAGTCAAAAAATTGAAGAGTCAAATAGAGCATATTACAATTGTTACTCTTTTTTTCTGAAAATTAATTTCTGCCTGTGTATTGTATTTGTTCACTTAGAATCAGCTGCACAAAATATTTTTGCTAATGACCTAGCTCTCTAGTTTACTTCTCGTTTCAATTTTTGTGCTGCGAATTTAGAGTTAATTATCAAAATTCACTGAACTAACTGAGAATTTTTGGGGGGATGAAAGCCTTTTTATGCGCTATTTTGTGTCAGTTAATTATTTGTCTTAGAAAAAGTAATTGGTGAAAATTGATAAGAACTGTTAGTTAACCTAATTAGTGTTTGATGTAAATCACATGACTGTTGACCTTGTATGTTTATAACTTAGACATTTGTTTTCGACTCACATAGAAATTGTAGATTTATCTTTGAGATAATATATCATGGTATTTGTGAGCAATTATAAATTAAACAGTTATAAATCATTGGAACTTAGTGATACTAATTGTTTATTGAAGGAATAAAATATATTATATATTACAACAGGATCTTTGTCTTCTATTAACTTTTATTTATATAATAGCTAGAAGCTGTATGTTAAAAGTTTAAGTACCGTTTAAAATCTGCTTCCATATAAATGTTAACAATTTACAATCATGTACGATAACCCCTGAGCATAGAAATTGCGTTTAGGCAGGTCATCCCTTACACTACCAGTTTATTTATGAGTAGAGTGGAACAACTGTAAGTTAATTTCTTGCTTATTGAAATTAGCAGTGCCCCTAGTGGGGATCGAACCCTGGACCTCTCGAGCCCTAACGACGTGTCTTTACTCTGGACCACTGCTCCTTCAAGATCCATTGAAGAGCTAAATATTAAGATGCAACAACAACTACAAGTAAGACTAACCAACTTTAAGAACAATAAATATTAACTTCCTCACTGGGGTACTGCTAAACATCAGTATGCTGATCCTATTTAATTGTGACATATTATGGATGTGATTTTTCTGGACTTAGCCCTAATTTTGAGAATGACTAGAAAGACAGAATTCAGATAGATTTATATGAATTTATAATGAACAGCCGCAGACTACAGCAGGGCAACTTCATTTTGATACATTCCACATGTTGGGATATAGGTTTAGACCCGAGTTCCCTGCTGAAGATAATCATGGAGTATATTCTGTTGTAAAATAATAAAAGGATAAAAGACATTCTAACTTAAAAGTTAGAACAGAGACGTAGTATCTATGGTATCTAAGATATTCTGAATGGTTAACTATTTATTTCTCACAGGGGCGGGTCCACATTTTTGCAGAATAATACCACATATTAATAATAAAAAACTACATAACCATTAAATCTATATTAAGCACAAAAAAAAATGCTTCATACTACTTAAAAATGACTTACAGTCAAGAATTACACTAATGAATAGGTACAATTTGGAAACTATAGGGGGGGGGGGGCGCCTACGGCTCAAAGGAAGCAGGCTCCTGTTCAGAAATCAGCAAATACCAGTGTAACCCGATAGGTCGTATTATGCCTAAACTTAATGTACATCTACAAACTATTCTTATAACTAATGTCCATGCCAAATTTAAACGATTTGTGAGAAATGAAAGCTACAAAGACCATTGATTATAGGAAATCTTTATATATTTCTATACATATTCTATATTACTTTTTATATTATTTCTTTACAATGTCTTCATTAATTTCTATACAATTTCTTTATCAATTTCTAGCATATATTAATTCTTTACAACTTTCATGTCTCTCATGTCTGTTATCTTTACCAAACCTACCTTAAAGCCCAGGTAAATGTTTGCTTCAAGGGACTTAACAATCTTGTATTTTAGCCCCTGATTATCGAGATCAGCTTCTAATAGGCGAACCTCACAGTACCTATTTTCACTAGTGTGGAGTGACGCAACCACAAGTAAATTTCTTGCTGAAAGATCTTTCTTTTCCAACCATTGGATAGCTTATCATATATACTATATAATAAAAAAGTATAGCTCTTTTGATGTGTGAACTTGGGACCTCTCCTTTCTACCCATGATAGCCATTGATAGCTTCTTATATATACTACATAATAACATGTATTGTCCCTTTTAATGCATAGAACTGGGACCTATTCTTTACAACCATTCGATAGCTTCATATATATACCATATAATAAACAAGTATTGCCCCGTTTAATGAATAGAACTGGGACGTCTCCTTTATAACCATTGGATAGCTTCTCATATATACATTGTGATACTATATGCTAGCATATATCAGTATAAAACAATAAACCTACTGGTAACTACTTTTTATTATATATATATCTGCTTAATACATGAACTAATGGTGATACAATATGATTATATAATGTCAAACAATAAATTTTACTTCTCAGTACAATATAATTGTGTAATGTCAAACAACAAATTTTACTTCTCAGTACAACAAAATTATGAAATATCAAACAATAGATTTTACTCTTCAGTACAATACAAGTGTGTAATGTCAAACAATAAATTTTACTCCTTAGTAAAATTAAACTCTGTCATGTCAAACAATTAATTCTACTCCTCAGTACAATATAATTGTGTAATGTCAAACAATAAATTCTACTCCTCAATAAAATTTAATTGTGTAATGTCAAACAATAAATTGAACATCTCAGTACAATATAATTGTGTAATGTCAAACAATAAATTCTACTCCTCAGTACAATAAAATTATGTAATGTCAAACAATAAATTCTACTCCTCAGTACAATATCATTATGTTATGTCAAACAATAAATTGAACTTCTCAGTACAATATAATTGTGTAATGTCAAACAATAAATTCTACTCCTCAGTACAATAAAATTATGTAATGTCAAACAATAAATTCTACTCCCCAGTACAATATAATTGTGTAATGTCAAACAATAAATTGAACATCTCAGTACAATATAATTGTGTAATGTCAAACAATAAATTGTACTCCTCAGTAAAATGAAATTATGGAATGTCAAACAATAAATTCTTCTTCTCAGTACAATATCATTATGTAATGTCAAACAATAAATTGAACTTCTCAATACAATATAATTGTGTAATGTCAAACAATGAATTGAACATCTCAGTACAATAAAATTATATAATGTCAAACAATAAATTCTACTCCTCAATACAATATAATTGTGTACTGTCAAACAATAAATTCTGATACTCAGTACAATAAAATTATGTAATGTCAAACAATAAATTCTACTCCTCAATACAATATAATTGTGTAATGTCAAACAATGAATTGAACATCTCAGTACAATAAAATTATGTAATGTCAAACAATAAATTCCACTTCTCAATACAATATAATTGTGTAATGTCAAACAATGAATTGAACATCTCAGTACAATAAAATTATATAATGTCAAACAATAAATTCTACTCCTCAGTACAATATAATTGTGTTATGTCAAACAATGAATTGAACATCTCAGTACAATATAATTATGTAATGTCAAACAATAAATTCTTCTCCTCAGAACAATAAAATTATATAATGTCAAACAATAAATTCTACTCCTCAGTACAATATAATTGTGTAATGTCAAACAATAAATTCCACTCCTCAGTAAGATATAACTCTGTAATGTCAAATAATTAATTCTACTACTTTGTACAATAAAATTGTGTAATGTCAAACAATAAATTCTACTCCTCAGTACAATAAAATTATGTAATGTCAAACAATAAATTGAACATCTCAGTACAATAAAATTATGTAATGTCAAACAATAAATTCTACTCCTCAGTACAATGCAATTATGTAATGTCAAACAATAAATTCTACTCCTCAATACAATAAAATTATGTATCGTTCGTTTTTTCTCAACTGTCAAAACATGAATATATTCACGGTGACTTCGTGCTCTTTGTCTAACACACGTGATATTGTGAAAGTGTGTAATCACCCACCGTGAAATTATTCAAACTCTGACAGTTGAGAAAAAACGAACAATAATGTCAAACAATAAATTCTACTCCACAGTACAAAATAATTGTGTAATGTCAAACGATAAATTCT
This sequence comes from Mactra quadrangularis, assembly GCA_025267735.1. Lineage (NCBI taxonomy): Eukaryota > Metazoa > Mollusca > Bivalvia > Venerida > Mactridae > Mactra > Mactra quadrangularis. The sequence continues at coordinate 12,513,140 of CM046306.1, forward strand.
ACTCCTCAGTACAATGAAATTGTGTAATGTCAAACAATAAATTTTACTCCTCAGGAAAATGTAACTCTGTAATGTCAAACAATAAATTTTACTATCAGTAAAACATAACTCTGTAATGTCCAACAATATATTTTACTCCTCAGTACAATATAATTATGTAACGTCAGACAATGTATACACATATTTAAAGATTTATGTATACTTAACGACTTTTCTAACAGCACAATTATTTTTCTGGTAAAATTGCTTAATGTATTGATGTATTAAAACTAATTTATATTTACTGCCCGATTTATTTAATTTGAAGACAACCATTATAAATCTTTTGAATTCTACTTCATGAATTTGTGATAGATTTCAGATGGCGCGCTGTCTGTATCTTAAAAGCGCGTGTGTCCTCCTCGTCCCAACAGCACACCCTCTATCTTCCTCGCCATAACTTTAAATAAGGGTTTTAAAGTGAAGTGTTTTTCGAAAGTATCTGTTATTACAGACTAGATATGTTTGGTTTGTATGTATTCTATTCGTTGGTAGCAATTGCCAGGCAAAAAACATGAAATGCAAGTGCTTCATGGACCACGAAGAATGCGTGTTTTACAATTAATTTTACACACAATTTGTGTGTAGCATTTAGTAATTTGAAAATTGTCTATGTTTAAATATATAACGACTAAACGTACAGAAATGGAAGGAATTTAAAAATGTGGAGTTAGAAAAGTTGTGAAGTCTATTTAAATGATGTTTTTATGTGTAATGCTTGTTGCCGCTCATTTTAACATTTTTTTAATATATTGTTACGGCACATAACAGGAATGATACCAGCAACACACAAAAATGAACAAATACAAACTTATTTAACAAAATAATTGTATAGAAAGTTACGAACCGAAAAAAAACAAATATAATACTTGATAAGTCTATCAAATACAACACTTCACTGATCCTGATTGAAGAAGCCAACATAGTTAAATATCTAATTTTACAAATATTCCCACCATATGAATCCAAATATAGATGTGAATTTTAACACTGTGTCATACAATTGTATAAATTACCACCCAAAATGTAGTAATCAATTAAAAAATATTCTAATGAGTTTTAAAGACTGAATCTCGTGGTTGAACTTAATGACTGACTTCGACTGAACTCATCCCAGGACCAGTGACCCTTATATACACAGACGGAACATTTTAGAAGATTACAGAGACATACAGACAAACTTATAAAAGTAATACTGTAACTATATAATATATGTATACAGAGACTTTTATTATACTTTCACAAAATAAATTTAAACTGTGAATGGCCTAAGGGACTGTATACATTAAAAACAAACATAAACAAAAATGTAAAATTATATACATAGTTAACAACTATACAAGTATAGATTGTACCAGAAATTTCTATATCATATAACAAAATAATATTCCAGTATACTTGTTATCATTTCTGTTTCTGTATTGTTGAAATATCGTCAATTAATATGATTAAGTATTGTTACTGAAAGAACGGAACAAACTTCCTTTAATGAAATTTTCAAATAATTTGTCATTATATACGCGCTTACTCTTCATCATGGTACCGACTGCTTCATTTAATTTAACTAAGGAAAATTCATTGTGATTTTTAATTGCAACGCAAAGTTTATAGTCTGGAGCTATTTTCCCTTACATAATGTAACAATAACAGGTGAATCTAACTAAGAACCTAAGATTTGAAGTAGAGTGAACTTAACACTTAACCACGTACGCGATTTAATGTAATTTCTCATGTTTTGTTTTAGACAAAATGTAAGCCACATTTGTTATACAGGTATAAACAAAACATATCCATATCTTGAGAAATAATATCATCAAAATATAGGTTTGTTTTTATAAAGATTCATATAATTGTTCATCATTCTTTTGTTTCAAACTGTAAGAGCCGATAGATAGACCTTGTAATTCTCAAACATGGAATGGTCCTTATATACTGTTCTACGTCTAACTTCAAGTTAGATGTATCATTAACAGTACAACTAACCATATCTACTTTTACCATGATTTGGGTTTTTATGATGCTATCAATAAAATCATGGAAGCATTTTGCACTCATTCTGATAAGTATCAACAGTACATTTATTGGTTTATCATGTGCAATGTGTGGATGTAATTGAAATGACACACTATCTGGTATTGTCATATTCCACAGTGTAAGATGTTCTATGTATGCTAGATTTCCTATAGAACCAATAACATTTACCCAAGGCTCACATTCAAATTTGCTGTGTAGACTAAGATATTCAAATAGTGTTATCTCCAAGGAACTTGCAAGCTCTAGTAACATGGAAGAGTCAAATCTTGGGGGCAAAAAGCCCAGCAATAGTGATGTTAAACTGGAGGCATTTATTCCACTACATAATATATCAATACTTTGGAGGACCAGTGTAATTAGTTTAGAATGATATGATAGGTTTAATGTCATTTTGCACGCCACATGTTCTGTACACCTAACCTCTTGTATATTAATATTCTGTAGTAGAATATTACTTGATATATAACTCATCAAGTCCTCTAAAATTTCATGCTTTAAAAGCACTTGATACAAACCTATTGATGTAAGGTATCGTAAACTTCTCAAAGGTAGTTCTGTTGACAACTTACCCCTAATTCCTACAGTATGTAATGTTGACTGATTCATTAGCATTACACCTTTAAACATATCATTATATGTTTCCTTGACAGAGAAAGTAGATTTAGTAAACAGTTGACCAATAAATAAATATTCAAGACCTTTGATTGCTGAGAACTCATCTAGATATACATCTGTAATGAGCCATTTGACATTATTTCTGTTCAAAACAAGTTTTTGTTTCAAAACACGAAGATTGTTTGGGTCTTTGAGAGCATGTTCATCACAGATAAGATTCTCTAACTTGATAAATCTCTGAGAATCTTCTGATACATGCATTTCTTTTAAACACAAGAAAATAATTTCCTGCATTGAGCCAAGTGGTCTATATTCACTGTAAGAAAAGGGAGAAGTGAATATTTTTCTGCGCATGAAATCCAATTCATCTTTCCTTACTGTATAAATGATAACAAAAAATAACTGGATCATCTGTGGAGAAATTCCAGACAGTAAGATCAGAAAATTCCTATACTTAACTACATCATCAATATGCAGTTTCTTTACCACTTCAGGAAATAGGCCAGTTTTGTCAAACAATTCAACAAATAATGCCGCAAGATATTCAAGGTACCTCATGTGTAAAAATGACAATATATGTTCTTGTTCACCAATAGATGAATTTACCTCCTTTGTATATAAAATGCCGAGTTGACATAAAAAGTCAATCTCTTCTGGGGCAATTTTATAAGGCTCCGACATTAATTGTGTTTTTGTAAAAACAAGCATAGGTGATTTGTCATGTGGATCAAACAATAACAGAAATGATAACAAACACACTTTCTCTAATGTACTAACATACTTTTGTAAATATGTAAACTTTGAAATTGACTCTGGAATCTGTGCATGAGTAAATGACATTGAAGGAAACGTTATTTGATTCCTAACTGCTCGTTCAAACAACATTTCTAGAGTACTATTATGTATACTTGCTTTGCTCATTTTGTTTATCTCATGCTCAAACCAGACAGCTATCAATTGGGTTGTAAGTAAGGGTATATGTAATTGATTTTCCATTTCACTATATTTTATCTGATGCAAAAAGTCATCAAACTTCTTATTAGTGTGATGTAGTTTATTCATATAATCAATCACTTTTCTTATATACTTTTCATGATCATACCCTGTTATTTGAACATGACGGCCAATGTCCATCTCTGATAAACGGACAGTATCAAGTATGTACGGTCTACATGTTGTCAGGTATGTACATGTGTCAGACGTGACTTTTTGTGGGAATGAGAGATTTCTATTAGCTCTCTTGTCTGGTCTCCATTCATCCAGACCATCTAATATTACAAGACATTGTTTGGTTTGAAGAATTTTTTCAATTTCTCCTATTGTTTTTTCAAACTCATTCATAGACGAGTTGTTGAAATATTTATCAACGATCATGCTAACAACATCTTCTCGATAAGTTTCTGTTAGTGGAATGTAAAATACAAAGTCAAATATAGTCATGAAACTAACAACCTTTTGTATATCTTCATTACTGACAATATCACCAGCTATAGCCTTACTCCAAAGTAGTGACATAAACTGTACGAAGGTTGTTTTTCCCATACCAGCCTCTCCAGTAACAAGTATATTTCCGACTACAGCGATTGCTATTTGTTCACAAAATATTTGTTCGTATGATGATATTCCATAGTTACCTTCAAGTTGATATGTTTCATGTTTAATTACAGGTCGTGTATAGAATGATAACATATCCACACGGTCATCCTCATTGTCAAGTGGAGAAATGCACACAGTACTGAAAGCTCTCTCATACGACTTCTTCAGACGTTCTTGTATAACTAAAATAAAATTCGGGTGGGTTTAATAATAGATTTTAGATAAAAATACAAAAACATATATTTTCAATTCTACAGTTCTATAGGAACATTTTAAATAGCATAAAGTTTTTGGGATCTACTAATGCAAAATACTTAATTCATGTAATATTGTTTTTGATGATTATTGATATCGTACACCAATAACAGCTACTATATGAAGATATATTCATTAACAGTAAAAATGAAAACTCATTTACAACCACAATGTAATCGTAGTTATATTCATCATATACACCGCATGTTTAATTATCATTCACATAGTAATTTTATCAATCATATACATTGTAGTTATATTTATCATATACATTGTAGTTATATTTATCATATACATTGTATTTTTATTTATCATATACATTGTAGTTACATTTATCATATACATTGTAGTTATTTTTATCATATATATACATTGTAGTTATATTTTTCATATACATTGTATTTTTATTTATCATATACATTGTAGTTACATTAATCATATACATTGTAGTTATATTTATCATATACATTGCAGTTATATTTATTATATACACTGTAGTTATATTTATTATATACACTGTAGTTACATTTATCATATACATTGTAGTTATATTTATTATATACACTCTGAATAAAGTAGGAAAACGGTAAGCTTTTTGTGAGTGTATGTACATAATGCAATGTAAAGGCATGGATCCTGACATATAGGTATGTCCAGAAAATGTGAAGTAAATAGGACGACTGACCGCCGCTCTGGGGCGGATTTTTTTAAATGCTTCTAAAACGCTTTAATGACAGACTTAATTGTTGCATACCATGGTAATCATAACATGTGAACATGACAAATTATTGACAATATTTGTTGAAGTTGCATTGACCAGGTTATCACCTCGCTAGTGTTCTGAAAGCAAGCACAATATACATGTACATGTTCATACAACTAATAATCGGATGTTATCAACCTGAGAACTAAACTATTTTCAGTGTTATAGTCAAGGCAATTTATGTCAATTCTGTACATATTATAAAATGAAAATTCACTTAAATGTATATCACCGCGATATATGATCAATCAAGGAAGTAGTGAGTAGTATCAGTATTTAAATGAACGGATGAAGCATTTAAGACCAAAAACAGTCCCAAGTAGGAGCATTCGCTGTGTTATTGTGATGATATGAAGTACGTTGTGTGATTTCAAAACCTTTAGCCTGTAAAACAACCTATTGGATGTGAATCTCGTGTTGACAAATCGACATTAAACAGCATCTTTTATTAACTTTCAGTAAATTAATTCTTGGATGCAATGAATGTTTTAACAACACAATCCGAAAAAGTCTTATCATACGTTCTGACAGCATCTTTCCCAAAAACTAATGACGTAACAATTTTTGACATCTCAATGAAACAACTGTTTTATACAGGCATGCTTGGTTTTAACAATTAAAATTTAGTTGATTCGAATTATGACCTTAAGGCTTAGAGTAACTTTTCATCGTTACTGTAAATCACAAGAAATGTTCCATGGATCAAAATCACGTGACTTAAAATGTGTAAATGAGCACCTTCGGTGAAAGCGGAAAGCAGAAGAGTAAAATTTAGGCGAAACAAAAAATATCTTAAAAAGAAAAACGGCGTAGCAGTTGTAGCTAAATAGCTTGCACAAGCATTATATATAGAAGTGAATAAACGAAATATCTGCATGAGAACTTAAGATGTATTCATTATAGTAAGCATGTGCAATGTGCACTTAACATTGCTTTAATACGACATTTTTTATGATATAAGTTGTACGTCGGGGGGTAAGCTCAATGTGGCATCATTGATTTCCATTGCAGTCTTGTTGTTTTGGTGTACTTGAACTGAACGAGATGCTTAACTTTCGAACAAAATGCGCAATAAAATCTCCAAGCAGTGCTCAAGTATATTTGATAGGCATGCATATACAATAGGGCTGCAACGATTCGATTCGATACATCGAAACTCGATTGCAAGGGTGCCGATTCGATTTCGATTCGGGACCCGCAAGTTTCGATTCGATAAAGTGTCTACATAAGTTATAACGATAAAAGCAAAGGCGCGCCTAAAAGTCAAAGTATACGTTGACAGTGAAACTGGGTTTCACATTGTTACATTTCTGTTAAATTTCCATTACGATTTTATGTAGCATGATTGGAAACTATGTTCCAAATATACATTCTATAGTATATGCCTCGATCCTCCGCCAATTGGGTCGGTGTGATTGAATTTTACCTGTTCTGACAAACTGGAAGATTTTAGGCTCCGCATGAGCAAGCCAAGTTTTGTTGTTTGTTCATTCAAATTTAAATAGTTTTGCATGTACAGTGTATGTTTAACTAATATGTATAAAAGTATACCAAGAACTGCATCTTTATACAATTTATGATCCATGCTGTCTTTACGTTTTAAGTCGATATTACATTAATAATACATTTTCGCGACCTTTACATTCGTACCCAATCCATTTCGTACTTGAATAAAGCAAATATTAATTATCAGATTTTCGTGTTATCCAATTTTAGTAACAATTTTATTTTAATAATATTATTTAGTTTTAAGCTCAAATATATGTATAAATGCATATTTGTAGTAAATTGTATTAATAAAAGAATCAAATCGAAAAAAATCGAATCGAAAAAAAAATCGAATCGCATCGAATTGACTTTCCGGTGAATCGTTGCAGCACTAATGTACAAAGTAAACAATCGGACTAACGTTGATTAATGAGGATATCGGTCACCTTGAATATATTTTATTAATAATTTAGTAACATATATGCAAGGCTTTAACTTGTTCTGTTTGTACCAGCGTGTTCAGTCACCCTGAACGTTCCAAACCTTTTCGTAACGGAAGTGTCGGAACAACTTAACCCAAAGACAACTCAACCCGAGACAAATCAATCCTCTACTAACGGATTGAGTTGTCCCAACGTTGAGTTGAGTTTTGCACGGGTTGAGTTGTCTTCGAGTGAGTTGTCCCGTATCCGTAACGTTAGCTAACAGTCGTTACTGAACACGCAGCTGATGTGAAGATAGTGGTAACAATCGTGGTAACGTCATTGTTGAGTGAGTTACAACGTAAAAAAAAATATTATTAATGATAAAATTGCAATGAGTCAACGAGTTGTTCTGCAAAATTTTTCTATAAACATGCTAACTCAATAATCATTTTAATCACAGGAGCTTGATATTCTGTATATCAGTTTGAAAACTATCCTCCTTCGTATAATTAAAACTTATTATAAGAAATAGGAACTTTGTATACTACGATACAGAATGGCAAGCTCCTGTGTTGTAGTTCAGCAAATAGATAATTATGTACCTGCTTCTTTTTTTAGAGAATCTGGTTGTTCTGGTAGAGATACTTCTTCTAGCAATAACTTTTCAGTCAGTCCATCATTTAATTTGTCAATCTCTTTAAGTTGCTCTTCTAATGGTTCTTCATATACTTCATTCGCTTTTCTTATTTCGTCTATCAAAATACACAATGATTACAGTACAAGATTCGAATTTAAACTCGGACTTGCAAATGTTTGCGATTAAGTTTATTTTAACGAGCAAAATGAAAATAAATCACTCCTATTTTTTCTCCAAATTTAAATAGCATACATTGTAAATACTTTCAAACCATTCTTAAATTGTAATAAACATGAAAGTTACAACAAGTTATGTTTCTATCAAAACAAAACCTCCAATATTTACAAAACAGGTAAATGTACAAAATTTATCATTCAGTTGTTTGAGCTGTCTGGTTAACAGTGGCGTCATGTTACACTGTTCAGGACATGTCCGGTTAACAGTAGCATCATGTTATACTGTTCAGGCCACCAATTTTCAATATAAAATAAATAGAAATAAATAAGAAATTAGTGATAAAAATGTAAAATTAAGTCGAATCATGATCTGTGAAGGATGTAGGTCCAAAAATATGAAATATAAAAGCTCAATAGAAAAAATGAAAAATAAACTTACACACTATATAACATCATGCTTAATATTTATTTTTATTTTTTGTGTTATTGTATGTGCATTATGTTTTTATGGTGGAGGGGTTTTACTTACATGTATTTATTTTTCATTACATTCTTGTACAACGCCATTGAATATGTAATATAGAAATAGGCGTTTAATCAAATGAAAAAGTTTAAGTTTTAAGTTTAAGCTGTCGTGCAACAGTAGCATTCAGTTCCTTAACAATAGATTTTAATTCATACACCCTCATTTGTTTCACTTCATATTCATGTTCAATTCTTGAAAGATTACTTTGTAACTCTTTACAGGTTTCATTAGTTTTGTAAAAAATCCAACGAAATGACAAGATTTTTATAACAAACAAGATTGATACGAAAAGCAATCAATTATTTGAATTGAATTGTTGTTATTAGCAGAAGTTTGACTGTACATTATAATAATACTCATGATAGCATTTTGTTATATCTATAATTTATAGGTTATATTTATAATTTACTTTGTAGATATAATTATCACGAACATTGTAACTATATTAATATATTTAGCATATAACACGTTATTTTTTAAAAAGGGACTTCGTACTCATGTCCCAATTTTACCCCCTGATTTTTGAGGTTTTTGGTCAAAATGAGCAGCAAAATCGTTGCAAATATAAGCAAAAAAACACAGGTATAAGATCTTAAGGTTTATTTTACACAAGAAAATTACAAATTTGGCAACAAATTTTAACAACATTTTGAGTAAATCGTAAGAAAAGATAAGATACTGACACCAGAAAAGTTTAGATCATTCTAAAATTTCTTACTGGAGACGGACAACTTTAGAATATTGTAAAATCATAATAGATCTACATGAGAGAAAAAAAACTTTAGAACATTCTAAAATTTCTTACTCACCAAAAGAAACTTTAGAAAATTCTAAAATGTCTTACTGGAGACGGCAAACTTAAGAATATTCTAAAATCATAATAGATCTACATGAGAGAAAAAAAACTTTAGAACATTCTAAAATTTCTTACTCACCAAAAGAAACTTTAGAAAATTCTAAAATTTCTTACTAGAGACGGAAAACTTTAGAATATTCTAAAATCATTATAGATCTACATGAGAGAAAAAACTTTAGAACATTCTAAAATTTCTAACATAAGAAGAAACCTTAGAACATTCTAAAATTGCTAGTTATTGTAATTAACGCTTGGTAGTGATAATAACCAGACCTAGGCATTGTAGGTTAGTTACCATGGTAATTAAATTGGCGACGGTCTAAAATATATCGTCTGAGGTATGCGTAATAAAGACGGTGTATAGCCTTGCACTATCAATGATTTGAATGCATGATAAGATCTCTACCTTAAGGTGCTTGAATATATGAATGTAGATCATCCATCGCAAAATGATCGGATGAATGATTTTAAGTAGAGTTTGATGGTGCCAATTTTGTGTCATTTTCTTTGTAGGGTCTGGTATTTCCGTGGCCAGGTGAGGGGGCACATTCCCAATGTGTCCATGGTTAATCCAGACCTGATTAAAGATATATTGTGACACGCCTATTGATTGAAATTTACATAGATATGTGGCACATAATTAATTTGGTACATGTATGTTGCCATTGATGTTGTGTCTTTAAGGAGCGGCAGGAGGTTAAAAACTGCTCACCATCGGGCTTTTAGTTATTATTTTGTATGAACGTCATGTTTTCTTTTTTAGGGACACTTAAGAGCAGTTGCGACGAATACTTTCCTGAAATGTCATCTGCAGATCTCTTACAAGGATGCAATCGTCTTCTCTCACGAACTTTAGCAAGAATATTATGATACTGATATAAAAATATTTAACTCATTGGAGTTATGACAATATAACAAATGTGAATGTATAAGACAGAGAATGTATTGTTTTAATTTCAACTCAATATGGTATTCAAGTATATAGTGTGGATATCTAGGATGGTGACACCTACTTGTTTATTGTGCTTATATTTCAAACTATTTTGTTGTAAATTTTGGCACAGTACTTACATATAATAAAAACACCAGGAATGCAACGCGTCCAATCTCCAACTTCTTCTTTTTTTATATGTAAGAGGGGAATTTTCGTAGTATGATATAAAATGTCAAGTTCCTGTGATTTTGGCATATGATACGAGAACGGTGGTTATATTGATGACGAGTGTGCGAAAAAAGTAAAGTGTTTGTTTTAACTTCAATATAAATTCACTGTATTTTAAGCCAGGCTCATAATTGTGTTCATTTAATATGTGAACGTATAGTGTATTTCTTTTTTTCTGTTATGTCAGGCATAACATTTGTTTTTATAAACAAAATTGAATGTATTTTAAAACAAATGTTGTTCTGGTAAACACTCTTTAACCTAATTATATGACTGACTTATTTTATTTGTGCTAGACGAATCATTTGATATTTGTTTACAATTGTCATGCTGGCCTCACATAATATTTTGCTCTGAGTATATGACTGAATGTGCTCATTTAATGATTTGTTATGCTTGGCAAAATGCTTGGCAAAATAGTATAAGCATATAGTGTTTGTGCCGTGTGCCATGCTTGTACTGATTAATCAAAATATCACTTTTATAGAAGAATAAAATAATGTCTTCTTATATCAAGTTTTAAAATATTCGAAAGATAATCGTCAGTTCAATGTATTTTGAAATATGTTTGGCTTATTTAGTTATTAAATAATCTTTTTAATCGATTTAGATATCAGTTTGAGAGAAAAAAAAACCTTAATTATCTTTTTTACATTTTTAGAATGTTTTAACTTCACTATTTTTATGCTGTTTTTCCATTAATTTAAAGTCTCAGAACATTCTAAGTCTCTAAGGTATAGGTCGTTTGCGTTAAAGCTGGACCCCTAAAATCATGAAATATCTCAATAACTATCGGATGGAATTAACTCAAATTTTTTATGTGATCATAACTAGCATTTTCCTTCTCAAATCCAAAAATTCAGAATTTTTCTTTAATTACATAACATACTTCCCATAGACATGCAATGCAAATTTTGAAGCCAAAAAGCGACTTTTGTTAAATGGGTATGTGCCATAATCAGAACAGCCACATAACAGTAGATACAAAATAATAGCTAAATATGAGGCCCGGTTAGAAATTTTATTTGATAACAAAGTATAACAGTATATCAAAAGCTGTACTAATTTAACGCGTACGATTTTAAAGACAGGCCTCTGCTTTACAATTCAGTAGACCGTCGAGTGTTTATGTAAGCGACAAATTTACAGTAAACGCACGGGACTTTGTATAAATACACTGGAAGTATGACAATGTTATAATCAGAACAGCTTATTTTACCTCCCGCCGGATTTTTGATAAAAAATTCCAAATATTTTGCATTGTACCCTATGGAAAACTTTTTTATTTATCTATTAAAAATTCTGAAAATTTAAATCCTAGAAGGAAAAATTGAATAAAGATTGTATTAAATTTTTTAGCAAAATCGCTGTTATAGTTTGAAAGATATTTACGGCAAATAGGGGTCCAGCATTAACGCAAACGACCTATATTTTCATTAGTAGCGTTCCGATGTACATGTATACACATTTTAGATTTTTTTAGGCGCATTATATGAATATTTTACAATTTTCTATGTTACAACATTCTCATTATTTGTAGTCAAATTAACAACGTTCTAAAACGCTCAGTCTCAGGTCTAACAATTTTAGAACAATCTCAAGCTTTCTGTCCGGTAAGATATTTTAGAACGTTCTAAAATGTTCTGTCTTATGTATTATGATTTTAAAATATTCTAAAGTATTCTCCCTCATGTATTACGATTTTATAATATTCTAACGATTGTCACATGTATGAAATTTAGAATGTTCTAAACTTTTCTGTCTTGGGTGTACAATTTTAGAATATTCTAAAGTTTTCCGTCTCCAGTAAGATATTTTAGAATGTTCTAAGCTTTTTCTGTCTCAAGTATTACACTTTTTGAATATTGTAAAGTCTTTCCGTCTTCTGTAAGAAATTTAGAAGGTTCTATACTTTTCTGTCTCGGGTATAACAAGTTTAGAATATTCTAAAACAATTTGTCTCTAGTAAGAAAATTTAGAATGTTCTAAAGTTTTCTATCTCCAGTAAGACATTTTAGAATGTTCTAAAGTAATCTTTGGTCGGTAATTAATTTGTAGAATGTACTAAAGTTTTCTTTCTCATGTGTAACAATTTTAGAATATTCTAAAGTTTTCCCGTCTCCAGTAATATTTTTTAGATATTCAAAAGTTTTCTTTGGTCGGTAATTAATTTTAGAATGTACTAAAGTTTTCCGTCTCCAGTAAGACATTTTAGAATGTTCTAAAGTTTCCTTTGGTCAGTAAGAAATTTTAGAATGTTCTAAAGTTTCCTTTGGTCAGTAAGAAATTTTAGAATATTCTAAAGTTTCCTTTGGTCAGTACGAAGTTTTAGAATGTTCTAAAGTTTTTTCTCTCATGTATTATGATTTTAGAATATTCTAAAGTTTGCCGTCTCCAGTTAGAAATTTTAGAATATTCTAAAGTTTCCTTTAGTCAGTAAGAAATTTTAGAATGTTCTAAAGTTTTCTCTCTCATGTTTTACGATTTGAGAATATTCTAAAGTTTTCCGTCTCCAGTTAGATATTTTAGAATATTCTAAAGTTTCCTTTGGTCAGTACGAAATTTTAGAATGTTCTAAAGTTGTCTCTCTCATGTATTATGATTTTAGAATATTCTAAAGTTTTCCGTCTCCAGTTTGATATTTTAGAATATTCTAAAGTTTCCTTTGGTCAGTACGAAATTTTAGAATGTTCTAAGGTTTCTTCTCATGTAAGAAATTTTAGAATGTTCTAAAGTTTTTTTCTCTCATTTATTACGATTTTAGAATATTCTAAAGTTTGCCGTCTCCAGTTAGAAATTTTAGAATATTCTAAAGTTTCCTTTGGTCAGTACGAAATTTTAGAATGTTCTAAAGTTTTCTCTCTCATGTATTATGATTTTAGAATATTCTAAAGTTTGCCGTCTCCAGTTAGATATTTTAGAATATTCTAAAGTTTCTTTTGGTGAGTAAGAAATTTTAGAATGTTCTAAAGTTTTTTTCTGTCATGTAGATCTATTATGATTTTAGAATATTCTTAAGTTTGCCGTCTCCAGTAAGACATTTTAGAATTTTCTAAAGTTTCTTTTGGTGAGTAAGAAATTTTAGAATGTTCTAAAGGTTTTTTTCTCTCATGTAGATCTATTATGATTTTACAATATTCTAAAGTTGTCCGTCTCCAGTAAGAAATTTTAGAATGTTCTAAAGTTTCCTTTGGTCAGTACGAAATTTTAGAATGTTCTAAAGTTTTTTTTCTCTATTGTAGATCTATTAAGATTTTAGAATATTCTAAAGTTTTCCGTCTCCAGTTAGATATTTTAGAATATTCTAAAGTTTCCTTTGGTCAGTACGAAATTTTAGAATGTTCTAAAGGTTTTTTCCCTCATGTAGATCTATTATGATTTTAGAATATTCTAAAGTTGTCCGTCTCCAGTAGGAAATTTTAGAATGTTCTAAACCTTTCTGGTGTCAAAATCTTATATTTTCTTACGATTTACTCAAAATGTTGTTAAAATTTGTTGCCAAATTTGTAATTTTCTTTTGTAAAATAAACCTTAAGATCTTATACCTGTGTTTTTTTTGCTTATATTTGCAACGATTTTGCTGCTCATTTTGACCAAAAACCTCAAAAATCAGGGGGTAAAATTGGGACATGAGTACGAAGTCCCTTTTTAAAAAATAACGTGTTATATACTTTGTAGTTAATTTTCTTATACATTGTAATCATATTCTTCGTACATTTAGACTCACAAATAAAAGAAACAATCTCGCTATCTATAGTGATGCTAGGAATAATTTTAAATCTTTATGTCGAGTCAGACGGCCAGCATATGAATCGAGACTTCGTCACGAACATGTTAATGCGAGACACACTCCATTTCAGTCTTGGGGCGTGTTAAAACTAGTTAAGTCTCATAAAAAGTGATTTCAACTATTTCACCAAAATTACTGGTTATCAAATTTAAAAAAAAAATTTAAACCAATACCTGCCGGACAATGTAGCGTTGGTTGAAGATGTAAACCACACACCTATTGACGCGGCACACAGTTTAAACGATCCGTTCTCGGTTAACTAAATGCGATCAATAAGTTGAAATGGTTAAATCTCCCGGTCCAGATGGTATGGGGGCTGAATTTTTCAAAGCTACGATCGATCGATCGATGAAATTGTGGTTATTATAACCAACATCTTTAATGCATTTTTTTTTGACTGAGGATAATGTTCTGACACGTGGTCTCAGAGTATAATATATCCTATTCATAAGTCTAGGTCAATTACGGATCCAAATCATTTCCGAGCTATTTCTCTCATAAACATTATATAAGTAAAATATTTACGTCAGTTTGGAATAATACGCTCTCTAGGTGGGCACATGAAAATAATATCATGTGGATTCCGAACCGGTTATTCTGCTGTTGACAACGTTTTAAAATTACTAAGTATTGTTCATAAATATCTAAGTAAATCAAAGGGAAGGTTTTACTGCCTTTTTGCATCTTTTTTCAAATGCCGCTCCTTAAAGACACAACATCAATGGCAACATACATGTACCAAATTAATTATGTGCCACATATCTAAGTAAATTTCAATCAATAGGCGTGTCACAATATATCTTTAATCAGGTCTGGATTAACCATGGACACATTGGGAATGTGCCCCCTCATCTGGCCACGGAAATACCAGACCCTACAAAGAAAATGACACAAAATTGGCACCATCAAACTCTACTTAAAATCATTCATCCGATCATTTTGCGATGGATGATCTACATTCATATATTCAAGCACCTTAAGGTAGAGATCTTATCATGCATTCAAATCATTGATAGTGCAAGGCTATACACCGTCTTTATTACGCATACCTCAGACGATATATTTTAGACCGTCGCCAATTTAAGTACCATGGTAACTAACCTACAATGCCTAGGTCTGGTTATTATCACTACCAAGCGTTAATTACAATAACTAGAAATTTTAGAATGTTCTAAGGTTTCTTCTCATGTTAGAAATTTTAGAATGTTCTAAAGTTTTTTCTCTCATGTAGATCTATTATGATTTTAGAATATTCTAAAATTTTCCGTCTCTAGTAAGAAATTTTAGAATTTTCTAAAGTTTCCTTTGGTCAGTACGAAATTTTAGAATGTTCTAAGGTTTCTTCTCATGTAAGAAATTTTAGAATGTTCTAAAGTTTTTTTCTCTCATGTTTTACGATTTTAGAATATTCTAAAGTTTGCCGTCTCCAGTTAGAAATTTTAGAATATTCTAAAGTTTCCTTTGGTCAGTACGAAATTTTAGAATGTTCTAAAGTTTTTTTCTCCCATGTATTACGATTTTAGAATATTCTAAAGTTTTCCGTCTCCAGTTAGATATTTGAGAATATTCTAAAGTTTCCTTTGGTCAGTACGAAATTTTAGAATGTTCTAAAGTTTTCTCTCTCATGTATTATGATTTTAGAATATTCTAAAGTTTGCCGTCTCCAGTTAGATATTTTAGAATATTCTAAAGTTTCCTTTGGTCAGTACGAAATTTTATAATGTTCTAAAGTTTTTTTTCTCTCATGTAGATCTATTAAGATTTTAGAATATTCTAAAGTTTTCCGTCTCCAGTTAGATATTTTAGAATATTCTAAAGTTTCCTTTGGTCAGTACGAAATTTTAGAATGTTCTAAAGGTTTTTTCCCTCATGTAGATCTATTATGATTTTAGAATATTCTAAAGTTGTCCGTCTCCAGTAGGAAATTTTAGAATGTTCTAAACCTTTCTGGTGTCAAAATCTTATATTTTCTTACGATTTACTCAAAATGTTGTTAAAATTTGTTGCCAAATTTGTAATTTTCTTGTGTAAAATAAACCTTAAGATCTTATACCTGTGTTTTTTTGCTTATATTTGCAACGATTTTGCTGCTCATTTTGACCAAAAACCTCAAAAATCAGGGGGTAAAATTTGGTCATAAGTACGAAGTCCCTTTTTAAAAAATAACGTGTTATATACTTTGTTGTTAATTTTCATATACATTGTAATCATATTCTTCGTACATTTAGACTCACAAATAAAAGAAATAATCTCGCTATCTATAGTGATGCTAGGAATAATTTTAAATCTTTATGTCGAGTCAGACGGCCAGCATATGAATCGAGACTTCGTCACGAACATGTTAATGCAAGACACACTCCATTTCAGTCTTGGGGCGTGTTAAAACTAGTTAAGTCTCATAAAAAGTGATTTCAACTATTTCACCAAAATTACTGGTTATCAAATTTAAAAAAAAAATTAAACCAATACCTGCCGGACAATGTAGCGTTGGTTGAAGATGTAAACCACACACCTATTGACGCGGCACACAGTTTAAACGATCCGTTCTCGGTTAACTAAATGCGATCAATAAGTTGAAATGGTTAAATCTCCCGGTCCAGATGGTATGGGGGCTGAATTTTTCTAAGCTATGATCGATCGATCGATGAAATTGTGGTTATTATAACCAACATCTTTAATGCATTTTTTTTGACTGAGGATAATGTTCTGACACGTGGTCTCAGAGTATAATATATCCTATTCATAAGTCTAGGTCAATTACGGATCCAAATCATTTCCGAGCTATTTCTCTCATAAACATTATATAAGTAAAATATTTACGTCAGTTTGGAATAATACGCTCTCTAGGTGGGCACATGAAAATAATATCATGTGGATTCCGAACCGGTTATTCTGCTGTTGACAACGTTTTAAAATTACTAAGTATTGTTCATAAATATCTAAGTAAATCAAAGGGAAGGTTTTACTGCCTTTTTGCATCTTTTTTCAAATGCATTCGTTCGTATTAGACAAGATAAACTTTGGGAGAACCTTGGACGGAAAGGAGTTCATGGAAAATTTCTAAGAATATTTGAATCTATGAACGAAAAACTACCGGCCTGTATTCGAACCCCAAATGTAATAACCTAGTGTTATCAATGTTCAGTTGTCACAAGACAAGGGTGTGTCAGCAGTCCGTTTCTTTTTCATCTTCCATAAATATAACGGTCGCAGCACAAGGTAGAAGCGCCATTATGTCAATACATGCATTCCAACGAAAATTTGGATATTCTGAACATGAAGATATCTTTGAACTGTTTGATACAATGGTGAAGCATACTCCTTGTTAACCAAATCTGAGGGTTCGAATACTGTCATCAAAAAAATCTATTTATCCAAATTTGTGTAAAAAAACCTTAGTTTTTCTAAACATATAAAGGATAACATTGGTTGTCAAGTGGGCGAGTAAAGTAAAAGCATTACTTTGTGTTTTGGTTTCGGTCATGTGTTGATAACACAAGAGTTAGGTAACTCAACGCATTTTTGTTTTTATCTAAACAAAGAGTGGTGGACTGCATTAAGCAGGATTTGAGTGATCCAATGGATGTTCACTATATTAAAACTTCAAATCTCTGCTTGATTTAGAACGCTATCTCACATGTAATATACCATTTTGTCTTAGAAAAGCATTATGTCGTTTTTTATATTCACACCATAGACTATGTATAGAAACCGGACGTCGCAACATTATAGACAGGCAACTGCGATATCGTAATTAATGCTGTTTAATGCATGAGGGTATAGAGGTAATTGAAGATGATATTCAATCATTCTTCTTTCGTAAATTATACTCGGACATTCGTTTATAACTTATACATTAGTGTCACAATGAATATTAGAATCATTTCATCCTAAAATATTGAAACACTTTAAAAGATGTTTTACATTTATATATCGCCCTCTTAAAAAAAAGAAATACATTCCCAAAAAATGGTAAAGTGTTACATGATACATCATCTTTATTACCTCTATAAATGTTTAAATGTATAATTTGCCATTATCATGAAGAACCTTATATAACTATTTTAAAACATATTTATGAAATGGGCCGAAGGCCTAAATCAATATAAATAGTTGTTGTTGTTGTTATATTTATCATGTACAATGTAGTTGTATTTATCTTATACTCAATATAAAGAAGGACAGCTGTCAGCCTTTTGTGAGGGTATGCACATCATACAATTTAAAGGCTTGTGTCCGGACATCTTTGCTTGTTAAAAATACTCAATAGGACGACTGACCGCCGCTCAGGGGCGGATTTGTTAAAATGCTACTTAAAACGCTTTTATAACAGACATAAATCGTACGTTACCATGGTATTCATAACGACGTTCGAGATTGGAGATTTCTTGTTCAAGTTTATCAACATCAATGCTTGCATGCAGGTGAATACTTTGATCTACTGATCTGGATAAAGCTTCTGACAAATTATTAACTGTATTTGTTGACGATCCATTGACAAGGTTATCACAAACACTTCGAACGCCCTTAGAACCTTTACAGCTCATTGTTAAAACTACAGATTTATTTGTGCCGTGTTCTGAAAGCAAACACAATATATATAACACGTTGTCGGCATGATGCAAGAGGATGTTATCAACCTGACTAAACAACTATCAACCAAACTAAAATCTTTCCAAAGAGAGGTGTAGCCTAGACATCTGATGCCACCTCTAAACAATTATAAAATGTAATTGACTTATGTCACCACAATATAAGCTAGACTATGTCAATGAAGGAAGTATTGACACTATACAACGTATCTAAATGAAAGGATGTGGCATTACAGGCAAAATAAATCCAATGTTAATGCATTCGGTAAGTGCGATAATATAAAGTACAACGCGTGTTGCCAAGGTAGCTACGGTTAGCTTCGCAAAACTGCCTTCTGGAAGTGAATCTCATATTACCAAATTGAACATCATCGTCTTTTAAGTACCGGTAACATTTACTCTTGTAATTTAATTAATTTCTAACGACATAATTCAAAATAGTCATTTCATACGAATAAAATATTGATTTCTTTAAACATCCAATCCAAAAACCAATTTTCGACAATAAAGCCCTGAAAACTGTTTCTCACAGGCAAACTGGGTTTAAACTAAACTGAATTTTAATTAATTGGAATTATGACCGTGTCGTAACTATTCACCGTATTTGTAAATCACAAGTAAATTTTCATAAATTATGATCACGTGACAGCGGAAGCGGAAAGCAAAATGGTAAAATTTAAGCGAAACAAGAAATGTCTTAAAACACAAACGGCATAGCAGTTGTAGCTAAATAGCTTGCCCAAGACAAGCATAATATGTAGTGATGACTTAACGAAGTATCGGTATGATACCTTAAGATATATTCATTATAGTAAGCATGTGCACTGTGCTCTTCACATTGCTTTATAAGACATAATTTTATAATATACATAAATATCTATACCTGCTTTATCCAATAATGAATGCAAGCTTTCAAGATCAATATTCACATTCAACTTGACACTGCAGCCGACCGATTGACTTAGAGCCTTTTCTAATTCTTGAAGTCTTTGACTGTATAATGTTTTAGTAAGATACAAAATAGCTCTCTTCAAACTAGTCCAAGTCGAGCAGCTGTTGAAAGATAAATTTGAAATGAAATATAACGATTTTGCAGTCAGTTGATAACTTGATACTGTCTCATGTTATGAGACAAGTTATCACATCTTGACCAGTGTTAGTTCCACTTGGTCTCCTTAAACAAAGCTATGAGAATAATGTTTCTTACTTAATGAAACAACGAGATAAGTTTTAAATGTGTTTGGAACTACCAATGAGCATGCTACCCTATGATAACCAGTCCATGTGGTATGCACTCGATTACGACCACTACTTCATTTAGTAGCAACACAGTCCTACGTCTTAAACTACTTTTCTCATTTTCCATTTCTCTTGTGTCAAATAAACATCTCAGCGGATCCTCTTTTTCTACAAAACCATATTCTTTACAGGACTGATTGAATCAGTTAATGATAAAGGAGGTCAACAACATGTGAAGGCTAATTTTGACTTGTTCGGGGGGGGGGGAGAAAACCATTATCTTCTATATCTAGTGTATAGTTTCCGATATATAAACAAATTCGAAACCCTTAGTCATTACAGTTCCTAAATACTAGATTTATTTACCTGAAAGTGACCAAAACAGATCCTTCTTCAACCTTTTTTAGGTGTGCGCCTTCTTTACTCATATCAGTAAAGATATTATTAAAAGTAGTGTCTACTTCATCGCTATCTTGTTTGATATGTCCACATGTAAGGCAACGTTCGCCTGCTTTAAGGAGTTTGTGATGAGCTGCGTCACAAGCAGTCTGTGTTGATGCACTCGCTGTGATTCTGACTATGATTTCTAAAGGGAGATTAATAAAGAAATATTAAATAAAATATCTTCTTTGTCGAGTGGAAGGTCTATTGTGTTTCGCTGTTTCTGCTCCTGATATGTTTTCAGTCGCTTTAAAGTCTTGGTCTTTATAAATTTAAGTTATCTCGATAATGAGACAAAATCCTACAACTCTGATACATATACATATAAGTGTCTTTCTCCAAGACACAACATTGTAGGATCTGGATATGATTTTAATCGACCGATTTTATTTCAGCTAATCTTGCCGCACGAGTTTTATTTTACAGACGGTTCATGTTATCCGATATTAAAAAAATACGGGCTTACTTATATATTAATTAGATAAATGACAATTGAAAACATACGAAGTTAAGTGTCAAAGGTCATTTTTTTGTATTTTATTCAGCTACTAAGTGTATAAGATGTATACTGTTTGTTTTTCATTACCTATCTGAAGACTTTCAATTGTACGTTCAAGTTTACTAATACGCCGACGATGTTCATCCAATTCTGAAAAAAAGTTTAAAACATTTGTTAAAATTTTCCCGCTAGTAAAATTATAAATAGGAAAGATTCATTCAAAGCATCAAATGCCTGCAGGAAGTATAAACAAGTAATTTGTACTTGCAGTATAGTGAAAGGTGTCAAGGGACATTTTTGTATTTTATTTAGCTACTAAGTGTATAAGATGTATAATGTTTGTGTAACATTACCTGATTGATAACTTTCATCTTTACGTTCAAGTTCACTAATACACCGACGTTCTTCATCCAATTCTGAAAATAAGTTTAAAACATTTGATAAAGTTTTCTTGCTTGTAAAATTATAAATGAGAAAGATTCATTCAAAGCATCAAATGCCTGTAGGAAGTATTAACAAGTCATTTGTACTCGCAGTATAGTGAAAAGTGTCAAGGGACATTTTTGTATTTTATTCAGCTACTAAGTGTATAAAATGTATAATGTTTGTGTAACATTACCTAACTGAAGAATTTCATTTTTACGTTCAAGATCACTAATACGCCGACAATATTCATCCAATCCTGAAAAGAAGTTTAAAATAGTTGTTAAAATTTTCCCGCTAGTAAATTTATAAAACGGAATGATTTATGCGAAGCATCAAATGCCTGTAGGAAGTATTAACAAGCCATTTGCACTCGCGGTACAGTTCACGAGCGCGTCGGTACTTACGAGAGGAACATCGGCGTGATAGCCAGCGACCTAAATTTGTATAGAGTTTATCAAACATCTGTCTCTCGAGGACAGGTTTGTTGAGAAACGTATCAAACGTTCGAAACTTAACAGAAGATATGTTCATTTCTAAAAATGTTATATTAAAACATACATCGTATAAATTATGAAAGGCTAAAACACCAAGACAATGCATTGTAAATTCAAATGACAAAAATGAAAATCATCAAGTATATGGGCCCATCTATCCTATTAAATGTTAAGGATATAACAAACAGCACTTCGCACATAATTATATCGGTGAAACAGACAGAAAATTTAAACCAAGTTTCATGGAAAACACACGAACAAGTTCGACATCCAGTGAGGTATCACACCACATTAATATTTGCAATCCTAGACATAAAGTATCTGTCGAATCTGTGAATATCCTGGACAGTGACCCCTCTTGGTTTGAACCAGAAACTTTCTTCATTTGAGCACCCAAGCCAACACTCAAAAAGGACAAGGTCAGAAAAACCTGTATCTCATTTAGGAGCATGTTAGAATTTACAACTCTCATTTTATATCTAATCACTTCATCATGTCGATAAAGGCCAAAGCACATAGACGAAAGCTCCATATGGAAAGCCGTGGCTATCTAATACGTACATGTACATAAACGAAAGCTTTATTGGTTGTGTTGTGGTGGTTCACATGCTCACAACGTTTTATTATAACACTAAGACAATGGTATCTAACTATTTTAAACAGTTTCATTCTATATTCAACTTGTTCGTATCGTTCTGGAACAGTTGATATGAATGACATTTTTAAAACTAATGAAAATAGCGTATTCAATATTTATGTTTTTCTAAAAGTATCCGGCTTACTCTCCAGTCTTTATCATTTATTCCAAAACATAATACCTTATAGAATGCAACCGTATAGAATTTCACAACAGTTTGATCATTACTACTTTTAAGTGAAATTTACAGCTAATGTTTGATTGTCATAAGCACATTTATTAATGCTAGGTGTGACCTTTCACCAGCCTATATCTAAAAAAGTATACTAACCCAGCTGAAAAGATTTTTATACTGCGTACAGAACATGTCTACAATGCCTTAAATTGATTTAAAACTCTTATTTGATGACATAAAAAAATGAAAAAATATGCCCATATGTCCACCTTAATTTGGATTGAGTCTTTAGATACTAAGTACTTTTATATCGTACAAGTTACCTTACATATACCGTTGAATCCTATCTCAATCCACACCCTGAAAATCTTTTGTCGTCGTCGTAACCACCATTTAAGTTAATTCCACACGTGTTCAATTGCAATTGTGCGAACACGACGACCACAGTAAAATAAATGCTGTTAACCTGCGGTCACTGTTAGATTGTGGTCACTTTATGTCATGGCGATAAACAAAGCCTTGTCGTTTTCAAAATGTAGAGACAATTACAGAATTTATAGTTGGCCAATGTAATGTCTTGGAGAATACCTTGGCAAAAAAACGAATTGTTTCATAAACTAATAGCTGATGGCTGCCAAGGTATAACTCTGCAACTATTGAAATAAAGATTATTTCGTCGAAAGTTTATGATGTTGTCATATATACCGATACGCCCTTTGACGTTCCATAAGTCATCCTTCTGCCAACACTAGCTGAGATCGTAATGAGCCCACATCAGCCGTTAGAATTTTAGCAAAATGATAGCAAAACTTAAGAACAAGATTGGGGTACGGCATTCGCCGTACAATTCACCGTTTCGATCTTATGGCGTCTTTCGTTACCTTTATACCACACGTGACATAGATATTGCCATGATAAATATATTGACGTCCATGAAAAACGCCTCACCTGTCCAAGCTTGCAATGTCATATTTCATAAAACTAATCTTGAATGCAGATTTTTTTTATTTAGAAATAAACTTTGGGGATATTTGAAACCCTTTTACTTGATATCTGATTTAAAGTGAACATTAAACGGCTAAAACAGACTTTTCAACAAACCCACAATTTTATCAATATCGAGTGTGACCACCCTGACTTCCAATCACAGTCTGTAGTCTTCGACCCATGGATCCATACAGATTACGTAAAAGATAACTTGGAATACGGGCCAATTCTTCCTGAAGAGCATTTATAAATTGTTGGACGTTTTCTGGTTGTGAGTCGCGTTGACGCATACGACGGCCAAGGAAGTCCCACATGTACTCAATGGGGTTGCAGTCTGAAGATAAAGATGGCTATGGCAAAACGTCAATATTATTGTCCCTGAGGAAGTTTCTAATGAATCTGTCCGTGTGGGTCGGGCATTGTCATGTTGAAACGTAAGGCCAGGACGTCGCTGGAACATCGGAATGATCACGGGGCCAAGAACCTGGCCCACATACCCTCTGGCGTTTAAATTTCCGTTTATGACAACAAATGACTTTAATAGGTACGATTTATAGCTGCCCAAATTATAACACCACCCCCACCAAAACGGTTATGCTCTTGCACGCAATTACGGGCGTAACGTTCATAACGTCGACGGTAAACGCATACACGACCTTCGGTGTTGGAAATGTTTAAAGCGAGATTCGTCACTAAAAACGACATCACGCTAACATCTTCTGACATTGTTTCGCGCCCATAGCAGACGTTTCCGACGGTGATGCTCCGTCATCACTACACCTCGGTACGGTCGTTTATATGAAATTCCCCGCCCCCAAAGACGTACCGTATTACGGTTTATAGCCCGGCCGCGATTGCCTATATAATCATTGGCGTCGTGGGTTGCGCGGTGACTAAACAGTTGCGCAAGTGACGTTGACGGATACACGTGTCCTGCCTGACGGATGTCACTCGAGGAGCACAAAGTTGGGCGAATCCGATCACAGGAGCTTGACATTTTATATCTTACTACGAAAATTCCCCTCTTACATATAATGTTTTTATTATATGTAAGAGGGGAATTTTCGTAGTATGATATCAAATGTCAAACTCCTGTGATCCGACACACTCCCTGTTGCTTCTACACGTCGAACAAGACGAACTATTGTCGACCTGGCGACGTTTTAACGTCTAACCACCTGATTTTGAGTTAACCCGCTTCCCAGCATCCCCAAAGCTCTCCCCTATCTTCGACATTAAGCCTTGGTATTTCGGATTGTAAATTTTCAAATATTACAATGAATTCTTGCGTGTAAATCAAGAAATGATTTCAAATATGTAATTTTTCGACCAAAATAATCACGTGGGAACAGTGCACGACGCGCACGTGCAAAAGGTGTGGGTGACCTTTGCTTTGGCCAACGCAATGTAAGCAGGCAAAAGTTCATGCTTCAATGGCTTACACAAGTGAAAATAATGCGGAGTACAAGAAATGACATAGATATAGTAGGTATGGTTGAAGTTATTGCATTTTTAGTTGAGGCGGTTTTTATGGACGTCAGTTTATATTACACAAATGAAGTTTATATATGACGTATACATTTAGCTGGTCGGACAGTAAACATGATCTATATGAACGTGGCTTATCAGCGATCGTTTCTGTATCTCAAAACCTTTGACGAGGCATTTCTTTTTTCGGAAGTATGTACAGGGTGTCCAAAAAGAAAGTTTACAGTTTTGATGCTAATTTATAACATATTAATATTCTGCTAGATAAACGCAAACTGGTACATGTTTAGACAATAGGTGTAAGTTTTTATCCCTGTCATTTGTACTATATTTGGTCTAATACTTAACATGAATACGCTAATTTTCTAAAATTCGTGTGGTTAACGTCAAAATTTGTATATAATAAAGTTTTCCACATGTTGTGCTTTTTGACGCTTCACTTCACACTCACGCGCTCCATGAAGTTGTCAGTTTCTTTAACACGAGTGTCTATAAAATTATGGGGCTGTGCAGCTGACCAGTCCAAAATGTCAAAATTTACTTGCCAACATGTCCAGAGAATGTCTACATACAGTCTTAATTAGTCTTCGCACGAAATTCACAATAGAAATCTTGTTTGATTTGGGCTAAAATATATTACCTCGAATTTTACGTGACTTTATGGCGGTTATAGAGTAAATACGTGACAATATAAGTAAAGGGTTGAAATGATTAACAGATACCTTTTATACATTTTACCTTTTGTCTTAGTCGGATATAATAATTTGCACAAATAAAGACAAACCTATTTATAAGCAATATTCGGAGGCACCCGTGTCACATATTAACACGTGTGGTATTTATTTATATTGCATAAGTATGCAGACGGAAGGATATAGAACGTATTAAGTAGTATTGAATAGTTGTTGATGTTGTTGTAGTGCAGGACTGTAGCGAGTATCCCAGTACTCTGATATTCGCGATCTCGACCAGAAAATCAGGTACGAATATTCGTCAAGAAAAAGTCCTTTTCAGCTTAATAACAACATAAAACGGGTCGCGCTTCAATTGAAAACCTTATTCATGTAGGCACCGAGTAATATAGTGTCAAAGTTTTCTTTAATTCTTAATGGTATAATAGTGTTGATGGAATTTAGTTGTTGATGCCGAATGCCGATCGTCGCCTCAATCTAACAATGTCCTATCTCCATTTTTGAAAAAAATGAGATAAACATACCAAGTGACTTGTATGACCTTGTTCTATCTTCTAAAAAAGGTTTCGAGACTCTATCGTGTCAAACAGCCCAATTCGCCAATCGTACATTGCCCTATCTCCACACATTTTCTCTGCTCACAGCGTAAACATTGCTCTATGTCCAGGACATAGATCAATGTTTGGGCTGAAAATACTGTTACCCGATCAAAATGAAATCTTCGTCACTCGTTTTATGTCCTAAATGACTCTAACAATGCTCTAAGTCCATAGAAGCTTGTTCGAACATTGCTCTAACTCCTTTCCTCCAGTCGGAGTACACAACTTGATTATCGTGTTTTTGCTCTCCAGTGACATCATATTTTCGGTGTATACCAAAATAAATATGTATGCTGCAACATAGGCAGTGTTACAAACTCAAAATTATAGAAAATGTGCTCAAATACCATTATAATGCCTTCTTGGAGATAGCGCAATGTTAGAACGAGATGCATCAACCAAAATAAGCGAATTTTGATCTATCTCCAAACACATTTTTGCAATTTTCAGCATTATTATTCATAATATTTCAATCATATTCTTCAAATATGTGTTGAATAACATTGTAAATGTGCCTACCAAGTCTCATGTCTATACAGACTGAAACAACAAAGATATAACCTTTTGAACTTTTGAAGTCGATTTCCCAAAAATAAAAATTTGGTAGTTAGAGCATTGTTAGATTGAGGCGACGAGATGTCTTTACTTGATTTTATTTTTAGCATTTATAATCACGAAATAACGAGTTAGTTATCTCGTTATTACGAGTTTATTACATGCATCTCGATATTACGAGTCAATTATCTCGTTATTAACTTATTACGATTTATCACTTTGTATAACGAGGTAATTATCTCATTATTACTTGTTACATTACTTATACACAGCACTTTTATTAATGAGATATATCTACACACTAAATTTGACGTTGATAACTCCTGTAATTTCAGAGTTATGTCCCGAACAGGACATTGGACGCAGACGCCACCGCCGACTATTCTGCCGCCGCTGCCGACACCATGAGTACCACCTATATGTCTCCCGACTATGTCAGCCGACACTAAGAATGAAATAATAGATTGTCTTCCCAGATTAAACTAGGATACAAGCTTTTATATCCTTTTTAGCAATTCCCGTATCCATAGCTATCGGAATTTCGGTCAAAAAAGAGAAAAACAATGATGTGCATAATATGATACTCATTGCAACGTTTTCACATGCAAAGTTTCAACAAAATAGATTGGATACTTTTTTCGAAATCGGGGGATCTAAATATAAGCGGACAGACAGAGCGACAGACAAGCAGACAGGCCGACGACAGACGGCCGGAGTGCAAACCTACAGTAGAAACCTCCGGAGTAAACACCGGTAGGGGACTAATAAAAATGTTTGCCAATGATGCTAACAGTGTGTGCAAAAAAAACAAATTCCTGTTCCTAATAGAAAATAGGTTTGTTTCCGGTTTCCACACAGACAATATTTTTCGCTGATTTCTATAG
The DNA here is from genome assembly GCA_025267735.1 of Mactra quadrangularis. Taxonomy (NCBI): domain Eukaryota; kingdom Metazoa; phylum Mollusca; class Bivalvia; order Venerida; family Mactridae; genus Mactra; species Mactra quadrangularis. The sequence goes on from CM046306.1 coordinate 12,541,210, forward strand.
TAAACATTCAGTGTTCAATCTAGAGCGCGCCATTGCGCCATTTGTCCCTTATGAACGCAAATGGTGCAATATCAATCGTCTATTGGGTCCCTCGGGCGCACTCGCGGAAAATACGGCTTTATCATGAATTTTACAACTTTTCGTTTATTCTATGCCATATAGTTTTGTTACATCCATTTTGCTAGATTTAACGGGTACATCAGCCTTTGAATTTTGCCACCAGACCAAAGACAGAGTCCGTCTTAAACGCCGACGGTCCGGTAAAAAGATACGGATCAAGAGACCGACTTTCCAGTAGACATTTCAATAGTTTTATTACTAAAAATGAATAACTGAACATGAAAATTGCAGTTACAAGCAATTTATTCCCACATCTAATAATTTCCCCGTATTCTCTCTGTGATTCATGATTAACATAACAGCGCCGACGTCGAGCATTTATTTGGACGCTAAAAATGCAGTCGAGAGTCCGCGATACGCATTACATTTTTAACACACCTTTAACAATCATTGACAATTAAGACTTATGTGTGAAACAAACCTATGTTCAATGAATAGGCGTCAATTAAAAATTCAATAGTGCAACAAATATGACGGCTCGATAAAATTTATTACATAATCCAACGGTTTCAATTAACAAACACGTGACAAATTTTTGTGTACACTGATTGAGGAACATAAAACGTGCTTTAATGTTTATAGCTCGTTTAGGATAACATGAGACAAAATACAACGATACCACTTTTATACACAGGTGGATTTAAGTTTAGTACACGTAATTATCGACTATTATCAGTGTGTTTTTGAATAGATTTAGTACGAGAACACACGTTCCAAGCATTAAGACATGTTTAATACTTTTATTACATAAAATCAGCTGACCTCCCTGTTTTATGTAATACCCTAGTCCCAAATATGTAAACAAACTGAGTCGCTTGTCTCAAGTTATCCTAAACGAGCTATACCGATAAGCTGATGATAATTATTGTAATAAATTATTAGCGTGATGTCTGGCAGTTTAAACAGACATAATTACAACAATGAACTAATTCAATAAATTCCACTAGTAACAAACAACTGTGTCATAATTTTACGACAAATAATGTTCTTTGTATTTTAATTATTCACAATATGGTATTCTATTTCGTAAAAACAAAATTCCTTCAATCTTAATTCGTAATGTAATACATTTTCGCGACCCACGCTATCGCAATTTTAATTGAAACATTCTTAAATGTTCGTTAGTTATTTGATAACCATTTTAATTCGCTAATAAGCTCTTCTAAGTTTAGCAAAAAGTTAGTAACAACTGGTTGGCAAAATCAATTGCAATTGTGAAAAAGAGTAGTCGCCGTGTAATCTTTCACCTAAAGCCGAGCTTCTGAATAAAAACCAATAATAAGCATGCACTGTCAAATGTAAATTAATATTTACGAAAAAGTACGATAAAAGAACCAGTTTAATGAAATAATATTGAAACAATGAATTGATAATAAGCGCTGCGCGTACAGTTTACTGGTGATGCATGGAAAACATAGCCCCCTCTCGGACCATTCTAGATTGAACACTGTGTAACATTATGATCAAAACGTCGAAAAAGGGACATCAGGCGAAATGGTTTTTATTTTTTCCTATTTAGTTGTTTATACGTCGTTGAAGTTGTAAATAGACGTGCATAGTAGCCATCTCCGAGCAGAATAGTCGTTTATTCGGCGAGAAAGTAACGTAGACAAATTAACGACTATCGTCCATTTCAATAAGTTGATAGATCGGGAAATTCAGTTATTAAATGCCTTGCCTATTTCGTTATACATAATATTAATTTCAAACCCGGGTCGATAGCGCAGTTGGTGGCGTTCCGGGATTTAGAATCTCTTGCCCGGTTGGATGCGGGTTCGAATCCCACCCGGGGAGGTCATACCCTTCCATGAAAATTAGACAGTAATGTCGATTTTCTTCCATTGATAAGATAATTAACTCCAATGAAATAAATAAATAATATATATTTCAAGAAGTAGTTTTGACTTACGTAACAAGTTGTCTAATTTATAACGGGGGAGTCTTTTTTTTAATTGTTTGTAGCAATTGAAATCAATATTAATCCTATAATTGGTAACGAACATGTGGCGGCAAAACGCCAATTATGTGTGTAATACACTTTTGCTCAGGGGCCACTTTCACGAAACAACTTAAGTTCATTTTTAAACTTAAGTTGTTGCTTACGTCGAGGGTTTATCTTATCACTGTTTCACAAAATAACTTAAGTCGATTTTGAAACATAAACTTAAGACAAAACTTAAGTCACCTAGGGAGGTGACTTAAGTCAAAAATATGTGACTTATATCAGAAATTTCAATATGGCTGCGTCCAATGTTTTTATTCGAAGATGTCATATGAGTAGGCCGCGAATATTTAGAATATATTTAACCCATTAGAAGTGTTTGACGACCAATACTTAATAAATATGTATAGGTTATCTAGACTATCAAGTTACTGCAAGGCCATTTAGTGCGACCTACAAGCAGGTTACGTAGTTTGCCAATTTACATGAAAGTTCTTGTTGCATTAAAGTTCTATGCTACGGGTAATTGTAACAGAATTCAAATTGCATGACTCATAGAATAAAAGGCATTCAAATTCATATATGTACCACTATTTCTATGAAGAGGCGAACACATAAAATGCGTGTGAAGACTATTAAAGCTATCTGACATCAAATTTGAGGTTTGAGTGCAAAATAAAAGCAAACAAATTAAATTATGTACCAGTGAATTTTAAATAGCAACGGAATGCAGAATTTAGATAAGAAAAATATTGATGTACCTTTTCAGAGATAGCCTCACAAATCCAGATATTTGGCTGCCTTCTATAATTAGTCATGAAAGCTTTGCCTACAGTGTGTTTTTGTTTTGTTTTTAAAACTCTACACAGATTACATCAATTTTTTTTGCTTTACTTTTTTTGCGACTATGTATACAGTGCATGTTTAATGTTGCCAAATAATAATTTGGTTTAATTGTTATTTAAAATAAATTATTAAAACAAGCGTGGCCTAGTTTTTTAAAAGATTACCACATGTTAAACAAAAAATTGCCGGTAATGACGCTATCGGCGATCGCACAAAACATCTTTGATTAAGTTTACTGATACTTGTCAATCTCACCCGCCTTTTTATCGTTTTATTTTTAGAAATTAAAACATTACTCTGTCCGTTCATAAACAACTATCGAACTATTATTAAACGAAATTACGTTCTTTATCGTTGAGCGTAGTAGAAAAATATCGTTTGCTAATTGTAAAAGGGTGAACGCATAATGTTTTCTACAGATATTCATGGATGAGAACGCAATATTGTCTTCTTTACAGACTAGGACGCGCGATTTACTCGTATATTTCGAATATCTACAAATTTTCGGCATATAGGCGCGTATAAATCCCCTCTAAATATCTTGTCTTATTATGAACAAACTAGTAAAATTTCACGCAAGTAATGGTCAAAACAAACTGTTTTGTGAACAAATAACAGCAAAATAATGTTATTATTCATAATTTGATATTATATTTTGTAACATGAAGTTCGTTCTATTCAAACTATGCTTCAGGGAAACTACTAATTCTATCACCAGCTATAGTCTCCGTTTTCGCCTGTTTGTTGTTGGAACAAATTTCGTTTTTGACTACAATTATAATCGTTAAGAGAAATCCAGGAATAATATAATTTTATAATTCATTAGCTATGTCCCTGAAGAAATGACAAAACATGTCAAATCATTTGTTCATAGGACAATTCATTATCTTTTAGATTTCACCAACCCTAGTAAGGGGTAATAGCTTAGAGGATAGTGTTCGTTCCAAACTAAACTAAAAAGATTCACCGGAACTAGAATCTGTTTCTTGTCAGAGTCATAGTCGTAATATGACTAAGGCAAAGCCTCAAAGCGAGCTCGACGAATCCAAACTTATATGCGGAGACGTAACCAACTTTTTTGACTTGTAAACTTGTAGACCCTTAGAAGTCTGAAACTAATGGAAATTAAAAAAAGAAAAAAGTAACCCTCTAAAGGAAATCAATTTTCAAAACCAATCATCGAAACACTAATTATACACTATGATCACTCTATGTGTTTTGCTGTAATTAAAAGCGTCACATCACAGACAAATGGAAGGTATGACTACATCTGCATCCTCACAAGATGCAAATAAAACATCTGATTAGACTACAATGTATATATACGGCTTCAACCTGCAAAACATATCCCGTTTCTATTGTATTTTGGTACATTTAAAAATGTCACTTTTTATGAACTTGTATATTCGCGCTTGTAAAAATGGCCTAATAGTAGCTGCTTCAGTGATATATTTATTCGAGGGCCTATTAATTAAATAAGCTAGGGGAGATAACTGCGTAATTAATTGTATTCACAAAAATCTGACAACATCTCATTCTTTTAGGTCAGAATCATATTTCAATTCTGAAAGAAATGTATTGTACATATTATCTTTTGAATAGAGATGAGGATGAAGAAGCCTCAATAAAACATTCATTTTTAAGCCAATGAAAAGACGCCAATAGCTTCAGCCCATGTTATCACTTCCTGTCAATCTTTTTGGATGCGCAGAACGGGTTCAAAAAATCAACTTCCAGTTAATTGTCAAAATACCATACTGTATAGAAACATATTCGCGTTACCGTAAAGCTTCGAGCTCGCTATAGGATTGGGTTTGAACCTTTAACCTGCATTGAAAGTGTGAGATGTACCGATTTTGAAGTCAATAACTTATATCACTTATTAAGTGAAATGTAAGTTAAGCTGAAACTGTTTATTAATATTTTGTACACCTGAAACAATAAACTGGAATCAAGATTACTCTTATAAGTAAGTTAAAACCAATAATAATTGTAAACAAGAGCTCCGCTGGGTTGGGCATTATACGCATGTGTGCAGTCCATGCTGTGTTCTTTCTCATATGAAGTCCCTGTGACCTTGACCAATGACCCCGGGATCTCATAATAGGTAACATCCTAAACTGGAGGGCTGTCCAAAGCAAAGATTTTGAGAACCTAGGTATAGCCATGAGTTATCACCGGCACAAAATTTTCCCATATGAACTTTAAGTGACCTTGACCCTGGGGCCTCGGAACCAAAAGTTCACACCCTTGACCCAAAGAGTATCGATACATAAAATTTGGTGATCTAAGAATAAGTTGGTTGTTGGACAAGGTTTTTCCTCATGGTTCTTTGCGACCTTTACCTATGACCCAGAGGCCTCAAAACCAAAGGGCATATGCTAGACATTGAGGCTACCCTAACATAAAATTTGGTGAACCTAGGTACAGTCATTATTGAGTTATTGTCTGGAAAATGTTTTAATATAAATTAAATCCCTGTAACTTTGACCCTGGGGTCTCAAAATCAAAAGGGATCATCCTCTACAAAAGAGCTATCAACACCTAAATCCTTGACACATAGGCTACTCTCACATAACATTTTGTGAGCCTAGGTACATTGGTTGTTCAGTTATTGATTGTCCGGACAAGTTTTTTCCTGTAATGCCCCTGTGAACTTGACCTTTGACCCTGGGGCCCTCGAAATGAACAGGGCACATCCTTGACATATGGGCTACTCTTACATAAAATTTGGTGAACCTTGGTACAATTGTTTTAGAGTTATCGTCCGGACAAGGTTTTCATATTTTTAAGTCCCAGTGACCTTAACCTTTGACCCTGGGGTCTATCCACACATACAATTTGAGGAACCTAGGTACATCTTTTCGTCTTGAGTTATCATCCGGACAAGCAATTGTTTACGGATAGACGGACAACATCATAACATAATACGTTCTTTTTGTTTTTCAAAACGGACGAATAAAAACATCATACAAAAGAATTCCGACCCGATTTTTTTTCGGGAGATGAAACCAGAAATATAACTAATTTATTTAGGCCTCATGTAAACAAACCAATATAACAATCTACTATAAATGATGCTCAAGATGACAATTGTAGAATATTGTGAGTGTTATTTTATATGTTTTATATGACTGACTTAACAGATGTTGATTTATAAATCCGACTCACTAATTTGGTTAAAAACTATGACGTACTATAACTTATGTTTTCAGTACTGTGCCGGCTTTGGAATAGATTGATTTATTATACATGTAATGTTACTTAGTACAAATTATTCACCGTAGTATTGCGAATTTCTATTCAGCCGTCAGTGGCTCATACGCTTACTTCGCATGTAGATTTTTCTAATCTTAAGAAAACAAGTACTAAAGTGAATTTTTAAATCGACAAAGTAAATGCAAACACATAAACTCTAACAATACCGCACACATAGCACAATATTTGAACCATTATGATTGCTATATTAAGACTATGGATTTCCATTATTGATACTATATTTACATTGGAAAACCAGAAAATCTAAATATAGAAAAAAAACGTTTTCAAAAGTTACTACACTACAAAACATACATGTACTTGCATTATTTTATATACAAATGACATGTCCAACAGAGACGGTGCATATTTCCGTAAAAAGGATGCATTTTAAGACCCTTGTCTGTCTGAAATTTCTTAAAGCCTGCAGTACTTTCAAATTCGAGTTCAACTATGAGCTTTCAATTCCCGTATCATGTGTATTGCAATACAGTTTCATCCCCCCTCAAAAAATGAGATCTTTTGCCCCCTCTAAATATTGAAAAAGCCCTGAACTCGAACGCAACATTCAAACAGAAACAAATTTTGGGTACTGAAAACAAACTCCTCGCAACGGTTTGTGCAAGTGATTTTTAAAGGCAAATATTGCAAATCATGACCTAGATGCCAGTCAATTGATTGTCTAAAATGAGGAATCGGTTAGAAGCAAGTTTAGATTTATATTACCGTACACGTTTCAGTTGTATATCACGTGACTATAGGACCTAAAAAAGGACATAAATGTACTTATCGGCATTGCATACTTGACTATTTTATGAACATTACTTACGTTTTTCGTGAGAACGAAGTTGCTCCGCCAACACATCTTTTACATAATCATCTGTGCTTTCAAATGGTTTTAGTTCACTGTTTGCTTTGTCGAATTCTTGAATTGCAGAAACATCATCAATAAGTTTTTCCACGTAATCTTGGTCATTGCTAGTCAGTCTGGTCGATAATTTATTCAATACGGTTGTCAGCTTACTCCATTCGCTAAGAAACTTTGTCTCAGATAATGAGTTAATTCTCGGATGTGCCAATTCATTTCTCTTATTTCTCAATTTAATTATATTATCTATTTCTGAAGCTGTCAATTTCTTGTCAAATAAATTCAAGAGAACATATGCAAGTGCAGATATGTCCCAATCGTCTACATTCTTCGGTTGCCCGGAGTCGGGGGACAGCCGCTCCCAAAGTTTCCGGTTAATATCTCTTTTCTTGAATGCATTAAAAATTTGATCTCTATGCGTTTTCAGAAAGATATCAATTGTAGTATTATCATCGTCCAATATCCTTAAAGTTTGTTTCTTGGAAACGTAAGTCCCTCCTTTAAATAATAGTAGCAAGAGCTTCACGTACCTTGTATCATCGCTTAGCAGTTTAGACATTGCGATACAATGAACGTTTTTATGTTTAAATGTATAAATCTTTGTCTATGTTTAATGATACATTGTATAGTAATTGTCAATAATATTGTCACATGATATTTTTTTCAAAAAAAAAGAAAGTGAAATCAAAACGCAAACACAATTAAAACATATTCCTGTAATACATGTACTCCAACACTTGTAAGCTGTAAGCATTAACATTTAAAATATGTACCATATTCTTCTTCTTCTTACTTCACCGTACATCTTCCCCTATCCGGAAACTGTCGTACGCCCACATAATTGATATTTGAAGTCATGTTGAAGTTTCTGTTGAGTAGTGTTTGATTTTCTCTGTACAATCTGAATGAACCAAGTCTATTAAATCATGATAATATATTTACAATACATGATATAATCCTTCAGGTACAGCTTTACGAACAGGCATTTAATTCGAAAGTGAAATCCCAACGACTTTCATTTGACCTTCGTGTCTTCAACTAAAAGTTTTGTAAAACAGAGAAAATGTAGTTTTCACTGTACATCTGTTTCAACTGTCATATGATCTTACTCCTAATAAGAATTATTAAGATAGACTTTAACATGCTGCATCTGATAACATCCATTATTTAAGCGTTTGTATTTATCAATAAACTTAATCATTTAAACATTTCATAAACAAAATGGCGATACTTGTATTAAACATTAACTGCGCAAATGTCGTCACAGAGTATATCATATTACATTTCAAAAGGGGGTCATGTCAAAATAATTTTACCAAAGAGGTAAGCTTTAAATATGCCAGGCAGTTTAATTTGTCAAATAAGATATTGAGAAAAAATAAATTTTATATGCTCTCTTATACCCCGATTCGTAATATTGTCATAGTAATTAAAACATTATTTTAGTCATCGTAGATCTAATCCAATGCCTTTTTTACCCGTTGTTATGATTATATGATCCAAACATTTTAATTGATAGTTTATTGAAATCGTCCCTCGATGTCATAAATAAGAACATGTAAAAATAGAACAAGTTGGGATTCCAAGAGAATGGATTCCAAGTATTCCTTTTCAAACTCCCCGCAGCTGTTTCTTCCTTTATAAAATCAATAATCACTGCCACCACAAGTAAATTCGACCCTCAGAGAGCTGAAAAACTTGTTTCATCTTTTCTTTTACATTTCAACTTTTTCAATAAGTTTAGTTTTCTTTTGGTAAAATATGATTTTCAAAGTACATGAAGGGAAAAAATAAACTGTATGAAAAACAATTTGCGAAAATGTACTTTAGTCATTTTTGTATTCATTGTGTTAACAATGAATACTCTGTTATGAAAAGATTAATAGTAGTATTCCGATCGGAGTGCAATTTTAATCGCCTATACCTAACAGCACCCAAGCCAGAATATTCCGAGACAAAGTAGTTCATGATTTGCATCATCTTACTGAAACTGGTACTTTACGTATTTCTGCGCCAGAAATTGATCAGACGCTCAATATGACGTCACAGAATATACTTGAAGCGAATAACTTGTAACAGAGATAAGACTGCCCATAATACTCGTGAGAGGTGTGTGGCAGTACTATTAGATAGATGTACACTCGACGGCCTTCGCGGTCTATTTATAAAAAGTCACAGTCTAAACCACTGACGAAGACACTGTGACTGGCACCGTAATCAGAGAAGGATTATCAGACCATCACTGATAATGATCCTTTTATATATTGTACATTTATTTATCAAATTATCAAACATGAATGGTTTAATTAACGGTTAATAAACATTTTTTAAAGAATTTTAATCCCTCACTTATAGAGATCACATGCGTAAGCAGCATTTCGTGCTATTAATTGTTTGGGGACCTTTGATGTTTTGTGTCAATATTTTCTTGTAAAGAAATATAATCTACGTTCGATTAGCCGTCGGAATATGGGACAGAACATGTTTTTGAATCGAATAATCTGGATTGGTTATCAATAAATATAATTTCTTGCCAAATGAACAGGTGAATTATAAAGTATACCATACTGAAAATGAGTTTGTACGTGCTCGGTCGCAACATGACGAAATTGTTAAACTCTGACACATATATTGCTTTCAAGAATGCTTTACTAAAGGAGATGTCATACAAAGCTAACCGACGATTTCAAGCATTTTTGGAAATGCTAATACTTGTACTGTATACATTATTTTAAGTGCTGATTCCCGCGTATAGGGTTTGTTTTAAAGATAATTATTTCCGGTCTGTAACTGTTCGGGTCATGTGCAATTAAACCTGAATTTTACGGCGCATTGGATGCAAGTCCTTAAGTGAAAAAAAATTAACAAGGATAAAATCATCAATATACATTTTGTCAATGAGTATCACAATGGATAAAATACTTGCAATAAAATCCATCCATGACTATATCGGGTTTAAATACTTACAAGTCAGTAAATTTGGAAAATCCTCTGTTTTGAAGTGTTTTGTTTTGGGGGGGGGGTCTTTTGAAAATCTTGTGCAATAAAATAGTGTGAATTATCATTGGTAAAGTCACACTATTAGTGTAGACTATGATATATTAAGTAGCACCCTGACTTGAATACTGGAGTATCAAACCCTTTCAAGAAAATAAAAATTAATGTAGATTTTTTTCTCTGTGAATGTACAGTTTGAAGTACTGTGAGAGCTAAGGGATTATAAAATCTATAAAATCTATTCAATAAAGAATAAAGGCTTATGATGGAAAAGTTTCATTTCACCAATGCGTAATCTGACAAGAACTGGAGAGATTAAGGAAAAATTCTAGAATAAAAGTCATATTGTAACAGTTAATAGCTTTGACTAATTACAACAGTAATCATAGTAATACGTAAATTCAATCGTTCAATATTGTAAAGACTCAAGCAGATTTTATTGTGAAGAGCGTATGAAAAAAACATGTAATCGACACCATTAATAATTTCTACGGCCATTCTGCCTCCTTCCCCTGATTCTAAATCATGTAGGGCAGTCATCAGTCACTGACGAAGTATGCACCTAGTAGTTTGTTAACAGCTAAATCCAGAGATAAAGCCTCTCCAGGAACAGTGAGTAGGTGGACTGACCGCTGTGATATAACCTTTATAAGGTTTTGCTACAGCATAAAACCCAACAAAAATTGAATAAATCTAAACACAATGAATACCCCAGTACTTTCAGTGCTTTGATTTATAAATGCTACATTATTCAGTATCGTATACATATACTTTATCATAAATAAATGATAAAACTTCTCACTCAAAAACATCATTTAAGTAGCGCAAGTTGGACCAATGACCATATTGGGTGGACAACGTAGCTCATTCCCGACCTTGCACACTTTCTGGTGTAATTTATTCATGAATTGAACAATTTTGATACATAATGATATAATTTTATTCAATTTATCTTATTTCTTTGGCAGTGTTTGTAATTTACCCACATTTTTGATCATTCAATGTTCTTTTTCGCTACATTACGCCTAACGTATTTTAGGCTTACCGTTATTGCTCGTTTAAATTTAAGCATTATTCATAGTCGTACTTTGACAGTTAAAAGTACGTCTGGCAAAGCATGAACATGGCCGCGCCCTTTGTAATGAATAAGATATCGGATAATTATGTTTTCAAATCAGCATTTCTCACCACAAAGGCTTAAATCAAAGGACCATTGTGCAAGAATTGTGGATACCTTTTTTAGTTGTTCGGTTACATTAATTAATGTTATTAGATGAGAGACTCACTTTTGGCCCCCACATGATTATATAGTTAAAAGGTGTACCTCAGACCTAAACCTAATGAAATTATCAAAACACACAGACTATGGTTCTGACAAAAAGAGTCTTCTTCAAATCTACAAATCACTAATAAGACCCAAAATTGATTATGGAGCTGAAATCTATTATGAAGCCTGCCCTTCCCAACTCAAAAAGTTAGATGTTATTCAAAATAAGGCCTTAAGGATTGCACTAAGAGCTCATCCAACTACCCCTAAACATCTACTGGAAGCTGAGGCCGGGGTCATGCCACTACTCTTTAGGAGACCTGAGCATATTGTTAAATTCTTGGCCAGGGCACAAACACAGAGGGAAAAGAACCCTCTGAACTCCATCATTGGGACCAACAAAGAAGTACCCAAGAGATTGAAATTCCCCTTCACACCATTTGGGGCTAAAGTAGATCTCTTGAGGGAAAAAATGGGTCTCAGTGATGTACAGGTGACAGATTTTAGACCTAAAAACCCATATTCTTGGCTGCTTACCCCCCCCTCCTGTAGACCTCACCCTAAACAAAACTACTAAGGGTGAAATTGACCCCCCCCCCATATTAAAATTATCCTTTCTAGAACACTTGGAAACAAATTATCTCAATTATACAAAAATTTATACAGATGGATCCAAGTGTCCATCTACAGGAACAGTCCTATGCCTACTACATACCCTCTTTAAACATTAAAAATATTGATAGATTGAACAATTACTGTTCAATTTACACTGCTGAGATGGTTGCCATAGATGTCTCCATGGGCTGGATCATTCAAAACAAACCTCCAAAATCTGTAATAATCTCTGATTCTTTATCATCGTTAATTACCATTCAAAATTCAAAAAGCAAATCAAGACCAGATCTTTTGGAAAAAATTAATAATAAATATCACCTCATTTTAAAATCTGGTCTTGAACTTTCTTTTCTATGGTGCCCAGCCCATGTGGACATCTCTGGCAATGAAATTGCAGACAAAGCAGCCAAGGAGGGTCTAAATCTCCCAGAGCCCAGTTGTGATGTCAACCTCGCCCCTACTGAGATTTACTCAATTGTTAGGAAAAAGACAATTGCTAACTGGGTGGAACACACCAAGCTAATACAACAGCAAGTGGCAAGACCACTCAGTTCCTTCCAATATCCAGTAGGGCTCAGGTGGCCAGTCATTTACTCTAACAACAAGGTAATTGACAGGTGTATAACTAGACTGAGAATGGGGGCAAGCCTATTACCAGGTTCACTGGGTAGATATCTTCCAGATACTGACCCGGTTTGTCCCCATTGTGGGGTTGATTTCACAACTGAGCACTTTCTGTTCACCTGTACAAAGTTTAGCTCTCCCAGAACTGAGCTCAAGTCTGCCTTGCAAAAATTGGATATTAACTTTGATGTCCAAAATCTGTTAGATCCCAGCAAGGCATTCAGGGGCTCAGTTTATAAGGCTCTAGAGATTTACATTGTGGACTGTCAAATAACAGATAAAATCTAGAGCCCCAAAACTCAGTCTATGTCATTTATACTGCCCAATAAAGTGCAAATACCACATGAGGAAAACATAAACTGCATTTAAAATAGTTAAATGCAGCCTAAATAGCTAATAAGGCTATAAAATTAATGATTTAATTATTAAAATCAAATATTAAAGGTTCTTATAACCTATATTCTATTGCTGTTTAACAGCAAAATGTCTATGATTACATAAATATACTATTAATATATCATAAGTATGCAAATTCTAATTTAAATTATATTTGTCAGGGTCTTATACCCAGATAAATTCCTTTTTTAAACAATACCCGGTTATCAAAACCCATATTTTTAAGAAAATTTCAACAATTATGTTGACTATTTCAAATTAAATATATTATTAACTTCCTACTATACAGGAATATAATCTTTCTTAAACTTGAAACACTGAAAATAATGTTCCTTGTTGTAAAAATACAATAAATGTTCTGTTTTCACATGTTTTAACACTTAAAATAGGTCTAGAGACCCTATATACTACATATTTTTAATCAAGAGAAAGACCTGGAGACCTGGGGCTACTTTCACGAAACAACTTAAGTTCATTTTTAAACTTAAGTTGTTGCTTAAGTCTAGTTTTTATCTTATCACTGTTTCACAAAAAAACTTAAGTCGATTTTGAAACATAAACTTAAGACAAAACTTAAGTCACCTAGGGAGGTGACTTAAGTCTAAAACAGGCAACTTAAGTCAGAAATTTCAATATGGCTGCGCCCAATGTTGTAATTCGGAGATGCCATTTGAGTAGGCCGCGAATAACTAGAATACATTAAACCCATTAGAAGTGTTTGACGACCAATACTTAATAAATATGTACAGGTTATCCAGACCAGCAAGTTACTGCAAGGCCATTTCGTGCGACCTACAAGCAGGTCACATAGTTTACATGAAAGATCTTGTTGCATTGAAGTTCTATGGTACTGGCACAGAATTCAAATGGCATGACTCATAGAATAAATGGCATTCAAATACAAATATGTATCACTATTTCTATGAAGAGGCGAACAAATAAAAATGCGTTTAAAGACGATTAAAGCCATCTGACAACAAAACTCAGGTTTGAATGCAAAATAAAAGCAAACAAATAGAATTATGTATCAGTGAATTTTTAAAAAAGCAACGAAATGCAGAATTTGAATAAGAAAATATTGATTTACCTTTTCAGTGATAAACTCATAAATCCAGTTATTTGGCTGCTTTCTAATTAGTCATGAAAGTATTGCCTGAACAGTGATTTTTTTTGTTTTTCAAGCTTTACATACATGTATATATTACACCAACCTGTTTTGCTTTACTTTCGTTCCCTGCTTGTACAAGGATAACACGAGAACATCGTGTATTGATATTTAATGTGTTTGTGTGATGTGTATATAAGTCATTGCTAAAAGATTGTACATGTATTACAGCATGCTATTGACGGTTTACACATTACCGGTTTAAAATTGACAGATTTAACAGCGTAGCTTTGAAACATTGATGTAGTCAAAACTTAAGACCAGACTTAAGTCAGGAACAGATAAGATTGTCGTAAGTTTTTTCGAGAAACTGACTTAGTAAAAACTTAAGTTCATCACAACTTTTAACTTAAGTCCAAGCTTAAGTCTTGACTTATGAAAAAACTTTGTGAAAGTGGCCCCTGGATCATAAACAGTACATGATGACTCTATTTAAAAATTAGTTAAAAAGAGTGAATATCCTAAATAATTTTTTTATAAATAACATTCACAGTTTAAAAAATCTGAAAAACAGGATAAAACACTCTAAATTTAGAGTAAATAACACTAAATTAACAAATTATTTCCCAATATTAATATGGAAACAATATTATAAGTACATTATGTACTTAAAACCTTTAAAAATTAAATAATAAAAATCTTTACATATCAAAAATACTGAATTTTACACTTAATAGTCAATTCACTGACTATACAAGTCATCTGTATATAAAGTTTAACCCAGGATCTCCATCCTATTGAATACAACTACCCCGGATAGGTTAAAACCCCGGGGTAGTTACTCGGTATTTGCACTATATTGGGATTCCCGCAAACTATCAACCAAAAATGATAATATAAATTTTTTCATAGTGGTGGTAAAATGAGACATTTGCACCTTGAGCAAAATGTTTCAATCAGAAATTACACCTACCAAGGATCCTATATTAGAAGGATATGTAACGCCCTATCGTTCAACCAGATTTTATCGATTTTCACTGTCGTTTCAGTTTCGTCTGCTAATTTATCGTAAAGTGTATTAATTGGGGGAAAGAGCGGGGTTTTTTAATCCAAAGTGGCGGTAATCGGCGAAAGGTTCAATTAATTGCGCGATCGCGAATGTAAGTTGTCTTTTTATTTTGAATTCTTCCCGCTCAATTACGACTAAATTTTTAAAAATGTAACAAATTCTTAATAGTAATTGATCTTTTTGAGTACCGTGAACTCGACAGTTCCGAGTTATCGACAATTCCGGGTCACTTTTTTACAATAGTACACAGATGTTTCCTTAATAATGCAATATTTTGATTATGTGATAGTTAAGTCATGTACACTAATTACTTCGCTACTGTAACAAAAACTTTGCATGTTAAAATTTCTCTACCGAAAGTCATAATCATGAAACACTGAACAGCGTCTTTTCAACCAATGCAATAGTACGAGAACGTTTCGTCCATGCGTTCGAAAAAAAACAGTGATTTATATCTACAATTCGCATAAAATAAGTCCTTATTTTACATTGCTTTGTTGGATATTTGTCGGTGAACACGATTCAACTCATAGATTTGTTTCATCTAATAACTGTTTGACAATTATGCAGACAAAGTAAGCACGTGACAATTTCGGGTCAAAACCTAGCCCCTATTGTGTAGAATCTTATATTTCAATTAAAAAGTATTTTTTTATCATTTAAAACTGATTTAACACATGATGTTATCCCATATGTAAGACATTTGTCCATTAATACTGATTTCTAACCCTGTTGAGACCACTCCGGATTAAAGAGACAAGCATCTGTAACGTGACCCGGAATTGGCAAGTACGGCCCGTAGCTATCGAGTTTGCAACATGCATTTTTGAAAATTGTAGCAAATTATAAGCAAATAAACACAATTAATTTAGTTAAGCATGGTAATGTGGAAGTATTTGCATGTCAATTTATGCAGGTTTGATTCTTGTCTGGTTCCCAGTCGTACTTTGGCAGGTAAAGGTACGTCAGGCAAACCATGATCATGTCCGCGCCTATGTACTGAATTAGATATTGGATAATTATGTTTTCAAATAAGCATTTCTCACTACACAGACTTAAATCAATGGATCATCGTATAAGAATTACAGTTAGTACCTTTTTTCAGTTGTTTGGTTTCATTTTCACTAAATAAAAGTATCCGAAATTCTAACGAGACTAAGCCACATCCGAATTGTGTTCAAGTGAGTCTTGTTCGTGTAAATTGTTCGATAAATACACGTGTAATCAGAAAAATCGAAATCGAATGTCCTAATTAGTATCAAACTCTCCTAAAGTAACTGTCGTCAGCAAATGTTCATGCAAAATCAAGAAAACGTAATACCTGAATAATAACTGAGGAGACCGCCGTAATTACGGCTTGCCTGACCCGATAACGATAGTAGTAAGGGGCATGTAATACAGACTACTAGTCATTATCCTTTAAACACAATAAACCAATCGCTTTTTGGTTATCAAAATAGCGGATTAGAACACCTTTAATTGAGGATACAACATTAACTGGGTCTATGATTAAGTTCAATAGTCCTAAAATCAATGTAAAAATCAGCCAGGAAATGGGGTGTTTTAAAGTTGCGTTTAGGTTTAATCAAGCATATGCAAGGAAAAGGTTTATTGGATACCATTTTTCAATGTATTTTTTCCACATTAGTAAAAACAAAATGCTGTTCAAACGCGCGTTGAATGTGAACACTGCTAAATAAAAATGCCCGTAAAGGACTTCAATCCATGAAAATCGTTGTTTTAGCCGAAAATGGCCATATTTGAAGATGAAATTGATTATCTAAGCTAGCTAATTTCGATTTATTAAGTTACCAAATCCATTCAAACATTACAGATCTATCGACAAATCCAACTTTGACACATATTTAGTGACCATTTCACTCATATACTGCGCTACAGTGCAGCCTATATTTTCGATTGTTCGCCATTTCACACATGTGTCGTGCTGGGGTCGATAATTAATGTCTTAGAATAAACATGAAATTTACCTAAATTGGACAATTAAGTCATAAACGACCAACTTATTTATGACTGTTGGACATAATTTTCTTAATGAGTACATAAAACATCTTTCGATGGATTAGTTTAAAGTGGATATTCGTGGATAGAAATAGCTCGCCTTTTCGTGAAAATGGTGAATGAGACAGAATGGCGCTCTCGCATCGTCTCGCGACGACCGAGAACGTTCGTTAGTTTCCTTCCGTTACGAATCCTTCTAATATAGGATCCTTGCACCTACTAAACACTATCAGTTTCAAAAACTAATAGTACCAGTCAATGTGGTTTTTCATGTAGAATCTTTTAACGTTTACAGAATTTTTTGTAAAATTTTTAACTTTTTTGTCAAAAATATTCTAAGTGTTCAAAACTGAACCTTCAAACACTAGACCTGATCATTAACCAATCAGAGAAGAGAAAAAATTATTTAGGTCAATCCGATTCTAAAAATAAAGCACTGGAGTGCTGGAGGAACGATGTCCTGAACTTATTTTTTGATTAAAGAATATATAATAATGTGTATTATCTATAAAATAATGTATTAAGTATCAAATTAACAGAATTTAACAAAAGGATAGCACTAGACTTCTCAAGTGGTTCGCTCATGGCAAGGTTTATCTTACTTTATCAAACAAAATAAACCAGTCAAAGAATTAATTTTCATCAACGCATTTTAGGGTCATGTACAGCAGCCATCTTACCAAACCAAAGATTATTCTGGACTATTTTCTTTAACCACAAGAAGCTGACAACTTCTCATTTTTAGTTATCAATGGGTATTTTTTAACGAGATCGTTAATATTTTCGTTAAAATTCTAAAGATTTGGTGTGGAATATCAAGCTGAATTTTTTTCACAAAAACATCGACTTTCTAACAATTAATTTTAACGTTTTTCCCCAAGTACAAAGCTCCTATGCATCAAGCTACATTCCCATTTTTGTTCACGTATTTTAAGTCAAATTAACGTTTTGCACTTGCAATTTATTCACAATTAAAATTACTCTAAGAATCGTCAATTTCCTATAAATATTTGCTTAAAATTCCGTACAAAGTTATGCATATTCATTCCAAGTTATAATCAACCTTTTTAACTTAAAATCGCTCAAGTAAACTTTTAATGTGACACTTTGAAGACGACAACGTCATATCGCCGTATATTAACCAACCGGTAAGTGTATTAGTCATATCCACAATGGAGTTACGGTACCGTAACTCTAGCCACTGCCTAATATAATACGATCATTTAATATTGTTTATTACTATCGAATGATGTAATTATGCTACGCATATAACAGGCATTGTCAAAAACATCGTAGGCCCTTTTTACTCCAACAAGTAATCATTGCAGTTGTCACGGGTTGAGTTGTCTACGGGTTGAGTTGTCCCGTCTCCATTGCAAAATTTATATGTCCTGCGAGTAACCTCCCTTTTCCTGAAGAGTTTCAAGGACGACAACACAAGCCAGCGTTGTATTACATTTAAATGAGATGTTAATGAGTTTCACGCTTGAACTACGCCTCTTTGTCTATGTTGAAAATTGTTGAAGCGTGAAAAGAGTAATCTTATACTTTCTTTTATGGAACACCGGAGTCTACTTATCTCATTTTAACGTAATAAAATAGATCTACATGAAATTTTTAATTAAACACTTCTACCAATTTAAATGTGAAAAACTTGTTATATCTAATGTTTATAAACATACTGAGTTCATAAAACTAACGAATCGACCTCATTTTATGCTTAATATTATCAATTGTAAAATTTTCGAAATATGGAAAGCCGGGGTATATATACTCAAGCTTCAAAAATGTTTACGCTTAAAATCGATTTTCTTAATTTTAAGTAATTTGAATAAACATAAATATATAAAAGTAATACAGTTATGTTACTAAGACTAGATTGCTTATTTTATAGATTTAAAAATATAAAATCCAATTACTATACCACATTGGCTGGCTACTTCTCCAAATGACTTAGACTGAGTACTCAAATTATGGGAGAGCAACCCTGGCCCACCTATACCGGGGGTCGTTTCGGCTGGGTCGCCTCGATCATAACAAAACATGTGTATACCATGTGGGTGAGTTGGGGCACCTGGGGCGAATTCGTCTGCAGTTACAACAGCGAATCCCGCCTCTTTTGCCTTGGCTCTCCAACGTATGTCTGACAACATACATAGATATATACCCTTATACAGGGCTTACAGTTAAAATATATCAAATACAGTGACCTAGTTTTGGCGGCTGTTCATGACATACTTCCAGTGGTAATGATCTTACTCCACACTGGGAGGTGTTAGCTCTATGGCCAGCCACTAACAAAAGGCCCCCTTTCTTTATTTTATTATTTTATGTTCATTTTGAACTACACTTTATCACTTGTCTGCACCCTGTTAGCATCTAAGTGCCGGTTGGTTCAATGCAGGACGGGGCAGACAAAAGTGACTTCATTTACCTTAACACCTTAGCAATACTAACCGGACAGTCTTCGTCTCCAGTGTTGTATCTAAGTGACATGTGTTACAATACGTATCTGGGGCCAAGGGCTGTCTGGTTTAGATTTTTTGCTAGTTAGACCGGTCTAAATCCTCCGGTCTACCACTCAGTAAATTATCTCATTCCTATTTGTGTGTTCTGCGCGGTGGTACCTGTGGGGGTCTTGTCTCCCCGGGGACATAGAGCAGAACACACAGAAATCTGTATTATCCAATTATATCAACCTGAGGCGACCCGGCCATCCATCCTCCTCTCAAGCACTGCGGAGCCATTACCCCTAGCAGTATTACTATACCAAGTATTTTAAAAAATGATCAGGTAGTAGTCAAATCATAAGCGACAGTCAACTACACCGGAAAATATTATAGATAAGTGTAAATACTAAAATATAGACTGGGAACAACTAGCGATACACATAGCCCCTTCTTGGGCCTCACTTGTCATTTAATGACAAAGCCCTTTTCAGGGCTATTCAAATAATTCATGTGTATACAGCCCTGAAAAGGGCTAGTTGTATCCCAACTTAAACATTCCTATAAATTGAGATATATCAGAGATCCCCTGTTCGGCCTACATCCCCATTCTTTTATTCTGTAAATATTCATTTATTATGTTATCTTATTAGTTCTTGTTCTTTTAACTATATTTTTTACGTGGCCCTATAAGTGTGCCGTTGTAAAAAGTCGGAACTACATTATTTGAATCATGATTTATTATATAACTTTTATATCGTCTTTTTTACCGGCCGAACAGGAAATTCTCATCCCTCCCCCCCTGTAAATAACACAGCCGATATATAGATTTTACATGTAAATTTTTTATATAGTCGAAAATTACGCTAATAAAGTGAAAATACTCATGTATTTTTAGTAAATTGCATTTTAATCATAGATATGAAGTAAGAAATTTTTAAAAATATATACTTATACATTATTTCTTATATAGATTTTTAAATACAGTTTTTTAAAAATAGATTATCTAACGATGAGTTTACTTTGTAAACTTGATTATAAATTTTGTAAATTTTTAACATAGATTTTTAATATAGACATTATTTATATAGTTAAATTTTTAAACAGCAGACGATTAATGATAGCAAACACTCGCCCAAAGCATTTTTGCAAAAGGGCGAGTATAAACAAACACTAGCCAGCCGGCGAAATGATACATTTTCATCATTATTTTCATACTTTAATACCTGCCACTAGCAAAATAATTTCTTATTTTAGTGGATCACAATGGGAAATCGATTGAATTGCTACCTGTAACCTTGAAGTTCTTTACGAAAAAAACATATGAAATGTTCATTTATTCATGTTTAGCATGGTAAAATTTTTTCCGTTATAAATATATTAATTGCATGCGTTTTTTTCTAATTAACTTTTTAGCAATAAATGAAAATCATGATGATATTACTGTTTTCCTTCACGAAAACAACTATAGCTAACTGTTTAGCTTACGTACGAAAACAACTTAACAAACTGTAAAATAAAAATTATCTGTGTTTTTAATTTAATCTTACATCTTTTCTTAAGACATTTAATTGGTGAATAAATATAATAATAGGAAAATAATGATTTTATCGTAACAAAACAACTATTTCTACGAATACAACTTTTCCTACGAAAACAGCAATCAGTCAATCTCACGAAAACAACTAATCCTACGAAAACAAATTTTATACGAAAACAACCATCAGTCAATCTCACGAAAACAACTTTTGTAAGAAAGCAACAATCAGTCAGTCTCACGAAAACAACATTTTCTACGAAAACAAATTAATTATGAAAACTACAATCAGTTAAGCTCACGAAAACAACTTTTCCTACAAAAACAACTTTAACTCGAAAACAACCACCAGTCAATCTCACAAAAACAACTTTTATACGAAAGCAACAATCAGTCAGTCTCACGAAAACAACCTTTCCTTCGAAAACAACAATCAAGCAGCCTCACGAAAACAACTTTCCTACGAAAACAACAATCTGCCAGTCTCACGAAAACATTTTTTTACGAAAACAACCATCAGTCAATCTCACGAAAAGAATTTTTATGTGAAAACAACCATCAGTCAATCTCACGAAAACAGCTTTTTGTACGAAAGCAACAATCAGCCAAACTCACGAAATCATTTTTTTTCTACGAAATCAACTTTTACATGAAAACAACAACCAGTCAGTTTACGAAAACAACTCTTATATGAAAACAGCAGTTAGGCAAAACTACGAAAACAACTTTAAAACGAAAGCAACAATCAGTCAGTCTCACGAAAACAACTTTTATATGAAAACAACAAGCAGTCAATCTCACGAAAACAACTTTTCCTACTAAAGCAACAATCAGTCAATCTCACGAAAACAACAATCAGTCAGTCTACGAAAACAACTATTATACGAAAACAGCTGTTATGCAAAACTACGAAAACAACTTTAAAACGAAAGCAACAATCAGTCAGTCTCACGAAAACAACTTTTTCTACAAAAACAACTTTTATACGAAATCAACAATCAGTCAGTCTCACGACACCTACTTTGTTACGAAAACAACTTTTATATGAAATCAACAATCAGTCAATCTCACGAAAACAACTTTTCCTACGAAATCAACTTTTATACGAAAGCAACAATCAGTCAGTCTCACGAAAACATTTTTTTCTACGAAAACAACTTTTATACGAAAACAACAATCAGTCAGTCCAATAAAACAACTCTTATACGAAAACAACTATCAGTCAATCTCACGAAAACAACTTTTATACAAAAGCAACAATCAGTCAGTCTCGCGAAAACAACTTCTTCTACGAAAACAACTTTTATATGAAAACAACAATCAGTCAATCTCACAAAAACAACTTTTCCTACTAAAGCAACAATCAGTCAATCTGGACAGGTGTATTCCCCGGACCCATCTATGTTTTTTTAGAGAAAATAGAACGATTACATGGACCCACCCCGTAACTTTCTTAATAATGAATGTATTTTTACATGAAGGTACTGTTGGAAAGCTAAGATAATACGCTTTATACAAATATAAACATGAATATAAATCTGGCGGCAAAAAATGTATATTAACTTAGGTTGAATATGACTCATTTTTCATCGATAACTTACCCCAAAATATTGCAAAGATTCCAGTGACCCACTCCTTAACTTTTTTATTTCTCATTATATTTTTATAAACTGGACATCATTTTGAATATGACTCATTTTTCATCGATAATTTACCCCCAAACATATTGCAAAGATTCCATGGACCCACCCCTTAACTTTTTTATTTTTTAGAATATTTTTATAAACTTTCCATCATTTTAAAGCCAATGTAAAGTATTTTTCGTGTATGTTTTACTTTTTAAAATCGAATCATTGAAACGATTTTACAAACGTTTAAACTTAGGTGTATTCTTTGATAATTTTTGCGCGTAATTATTTTTTGTTGGAGCAAATGGACCCACCTTTAACTTTTTTATTCATGAATGGATATTTATAGATAATGTATCAGTTGAAAGCTATGAAAATGCCATTTTCAAAAATACTAAAATGGACTAAATCGGATTAGTAGTAGTTGATATGCATGCATTTGAACACAACTCTGTCCAACGCGCGTGAACTTTCAACTATAGATTTTTTATGTATTATAGCCTATCGATATTTTACTCCCAAAAAATCGCAAAGGTTGCATGGACCTACCCCTTAAATTTTTTATATCTCAATACATTTTTATAAACTGGACATTATTTTAAAGCCAATGTAATGTAATTTTCGCACATGTTCTACTTTCCAAAAACGAAATCTGCGAACGATGTAAGTTGGGTGTATTCTTTTAATTTTTTTGCGCGTCTATCCTTTGTAAGAAATGAACCCACCTTTATTTCTTTATTCATGAATGGATCCTCATAAAAAATATATATGTTAAAAGCTATGACAATGCCATTCTCAAAAAAGTTAGAATAAGGAAATCGGATGTTTAGTAAATAATGAGAGTGCATTTGAACACAACTCTGTCCAGTGCAAGTGAACACGTGCCCATTGTATTTCTGTTCAACCATATGTGGGCATTAATACACCTCTATATGCTATTTATTTAAATTTTATATCTTTTAAACGATCAATTAAGCTGGCGTCACACTGTTCCGAAATTGAAACCAGATGGACATATACGAATATGGAATTTCAAATTTCGCACGAAGGTGGCCCCGAAATTGTCCGACAATCAATCAGCACCTGAAGCAAGTACGATTCCTACAGAAGGTCACGCGATCGCCTCCGATCCACACACGTATCTTTCTGAATTTCATGCGATGGCATCTGATCTACTCACAAAGTCACCTCAAAGACGCAGATTTTTACAAAGTTGTAACACGCAGGACATGCGAGGGCCACACAATGGGTATACGCAATTGTATTGTAAGAATGATGTGTTAGAATGTAGTTACGAACGCGTCACGTGACTCCCGGTTCATGGTCCCTGGTTAAACGCTTACGTTTATCAATTCAGAAAATTTACAAAGATTTAAAGGTTCCTATTTCATATATCATAGACAATGGTCTGTCTCTAAGATTCATTGTTAGGGTACTTTATTTTGAATATTTTTTCATAAGTAGTGCATCTCTTTTTCAGTAATAATTAAGCTAATGAATGTTCTTTCATTTTTCAAAAAAATTGATCGCCATCCGACGATTTCGGACATGACGAATATCCGTACTCGATTTTCTGTTCGGGATAGTGAATATCCGAGTACTCGGATAGATAGGACAGCAATCTCACCAATAAAACATTTTGTGAAGCAAAGTGGCTTGAATTTTATTCTCAGTACAATATGGGATCGGGAAGCGGGTTCGAGAGTGATAATTCTAGATTTGTTTTCACATTTGAGCTAAAGGCTCTATACTAAACAGCGCGAGGCGGAATACCGTAGAATTTAAACTCCCTTTATACCGCAATAAACCATACATTTAGAAGAATAATGTATTTTTAATTAATAGAACACAGTAAGAATCAAAATGATACAGAATACTCGTATACACATAATTAACACATGCGCATGTGTATCGATATTTACATAACACATGTATAGCATAATGATAGAATGCTTCATTCAGCTTCCGAAGAAGAGTTTCTGAAAGTCTGTTGTGGCGGAGATTTATTTGTAAAGATCGCGAAACTGACATTACTTATGTGAGAGGAAAACTCTTAACATAAGGGTTAGTTAATATACATGTATGTACATTCGCTAGCAACCTCATTATATACGTGCTGATGATGAGTGTATTTTAAGATTTTGAAAAAAGGCCCAATTTATTTGAATATTTCAGATTGATAAAGAAAACGGTTTGTCAGCAACTATGACTTGCTAATTCTATGTTTATTAAACAGGAAAGAAAATATAACTTAAAAAAATAACTTTTAAGCAGTGAACAAAAGCCAGTTTGCGTGATGAAAATTTTGCGTTCGTGACTCCATTGTTCTCAATCCTGTAGATATGGTTGTTTTAACCAGAACAAAAACTTCCGCATAGAAACTTTATCTCGCGTGAGATTAAGATCACAAGTTTGTTTGTAAAGGTGTGTCATTTAGACGTAACTAGATAAGGGGTGTGACCAGACCATTTATTGCATTGTCTTGTTGATAATGCCTTAGTACCTTTCCCAAAATTTCAAAAATGCCCAAAATACCAAAGAGTGCACAAAAAAAAATAGTTTAAAGTTGTATTGTTCATGCAGATTACCGGATATAGTTGACAATTTAATACAGTGTGAAAATAAAACTTGCAAAGCAAATGGTTTCACGAGCAATGCGTTGAGAAAACTGAAGGAACTTATTTATGCCGTATGTGTTCGTGGTAAATGCAATATTTATGTACAATGTTTATTCGACATTAATTACATCTGAAGCTATTGTTTGTAAACGGACTATTCTCCACATTTTAATGTGTGAAAAAAAACTTTATCATTTGCGCGCATTTTTGCATGTGCCAGGCGTTATGCAATTATGACAATGTAGTGATGAAAATTATTTAGATAAACATTATTGTATTAAATGTATATTTAATTATCCGTGGTGCATAAATTAACCCAATTTATCTAATTACAGTAGTTCTGTAATCACAATTGATTAAATCAGAGTATTAATGTATGCGCCACAGACAGTTGAATAATATGTATCCATATCATATGTATTTCCTTTTTAATTTATGCTAAATATAGTGAAAGCAATCAGTATTCATACCTACTATTTTCAATATTTTAGTACTAATGAGTTACATTCTGGGTTACACTCGTATTTAAAATTGTATCTGTTATGTATATAATGAACATTCCATATACAAATGATAATAAGAATACATTTACATCATATATACCATTTGTGTAATACATGTATTCATTGAAATATATATCTTTAATATATATCTTTAATATATACATCCACATAGAATGTAGAAATTTTATCATTCCTTTTTTAGTTAGTAAAAAATATTAGCATGCTATAATGTATGATAAGTTCTTCCTGTCATTAAAATCTATGTTAAAATACTCTATGTTATCAATAAATATATCACAGAAAATATTGTTGTACAACTTCCGGTAATCGGTCGGTTGTGACCTGGTTGAAGGGACATGTCATTTAAATGAAAGAGGTTTGGCCTACTTTCATTCCCAACTATAATTACTAAGTCCTGGAGATTTTGATTTGCTATACGTTTCAAAACTCCAGATGGGGTATGACCTATACTTAAATATTACTATACTTAAGTTGTTTCTATTCTTAAGTGTGTTGGGTGGACTTAAAGTTGACCTGATCTTCCATTTTGGTTATTTCATGTTCCAAAGTGGTGATCTAAAGAGAAAGTTACCTTGTATGGCTACTCAGGTAGTTAAACTAGCTGAGTGCGTCAGTGTATAAACGAGAGATTTACGTTTTTAATATTGATCTAAATAAAACCCCTTATTAATATAGTCTCTCTATTTTAAACCCAATCTTAATCTGATCTTTGTTGAATCCTTAGTACAAAGTACTAAACAACTATCTTCGTAATTCAACCTAATCGTATCACTTTGTTATATGTGTTATAATAAGACAAGTTTATAGGGGGGGGGGGGAGTCTCACTCAGTACAAGTAAACAATCAAGTTAAAACAACAATATGTAAACATATATAGCAACTTATAGATATTTAAACATTGAACCAACGGCTAACTTATTAGGGCCTTAAAAATAAAGTTTAAAACAGAACATGTAAGTAAAAAATCTAATATATGTACACTATGTACAATTAAAAAAGAAAAGGTAAAGTACTGAGTGAGTGGGCTAGGAGTTGGGGGGGGGAGGGTGATATAGTTTCACAAAAACAACAAATATTAGAACTATATCATTTAAGATGTATAGTATAAGTAGATGTGTACTCACGACATGTTCAAAAATATCTTCATGCGGTGTTTTAGTACACTTATAAACTTAGTAATTATTGTAATTTAATATAATATTTTAAACATAATTGTGTACTGATGGAAGTACTGTAGCACTAGAGTGCACAAGACTGTAGATTCAGGGCCCGCCTATGTGCCCCAACCCTCCCGACCACACCTTGCTACGCATTGTGCCACATTAGCACTTAGATGCGCCACCGGTGTCGCCGGAAGGGTAGGGCCCACCAGCTGACCCCGAGGTAGGTCACCAGGTGAACGGTGATAGGCCAGGGTGCTCTCCCACTAAGTGGTATCTCAGCTTCATTACCTGGGGATTGATCAACATGACGGGTTTACATAAGTTTAAGAACACGAAGTATCAAAACAAAGTCAGAAGTTAAAAAAATTTCTAAGTATAAACGCAAATCATTTCAAATTAACCTATATATAAGGTAATCCTACTTTATTAAACAAAATAAACCAGTCAAAGAATTATTAGGATTTAACAATTTTCATCAACACATTTTAGGGTCATGTACATCCGCCATCTCACCAAACTAAAGATTATTCTGGACTATTTTCTTTAACCACAAGGAGCTGACAACTTCTCATTTTGTGCAAGTAATTTGATATTAAATCAAGTTTTCATACACTGATATAACCTGCTATGACTGGAGATTGAGTCAGGGATCTACAGATTTGTGATTCTAAGCTCTTACACTGCACCATGTGTTCAGTTAGGAACACACGTTTTCACCGAAATCCTGCCCACATTATTCTCAAAATAATTAACCATAAGCACTACATACGAAAGAGCCATTTTTTAATTTCACGGGTTGAGTTGTCTACGGATTGAGTTGTCCCGTCTCAAATACTTAAGGTTTGTATGTCCTGAGAGTAACCTCCCTTTTCCTGAAGAGTTTCAAGAACGACAACACAAGCCAGCGTTGTAATACATTATAATGAGATGTTAATGAGTTTCACGCTTGAACTACGCCTCTTTGTCTATGTTGAAAATTGTTGAAGCGTGAAAAGAGTAATCTTATACGTTCTTGTTACCATTGGAACGATGTTTAGACATCGTTCCAAAAATGATTTTGATCTAAATGTAAGTAGTGTTGTATAGATATACTATGGCGTTCCATAGTTAACATTAGTCATACTTGCTAAGTTGACCTATATTTGAATAGAGCGATCTGATTGGCTGTTGAAAGTTCGGATTGAAGTAAACGACACTTAGTCGTTTTTGTTCAAAAACCTCAAAATTTCACAAAAAATTCTGAGCACGTTAAAAGTTTTCTGTTATTATTCCCGTCATGTTGATTGAAAAAAATTTGAAAAAGGATTAGGGGAAAGTGAAAATATTTCACTTTGAAGTTTTACACCTTTGCTATATTGACCAACACTGTACAATGACTATGTTGTTTAGTGTAGGATTACATAAGTACACTATATTGTGTCTAATAGTATGTTTAAGTATATAAAGTTATAAATGTTGATAAATATTATAAAACAACATTAATGTTTCAATATATCAAGTCAAGTGAGTGTTTATTAACACCGTCGGTCATTTATAAAAATGTTTCGACCGACGCGGCGACCCATATTGTATAAAAATCTAATTTTAATAAACCTATTTTAAAATGTAAAAAAGAAAAGGGATGAATGGCTCTGAAAAGGGCCGCGCGCATACTCCTCATAAGAGGAGCCCGAAAAAGGGCTGTAAGCGCGCTATTCATCCCTTGCAAACTATGTTTAAAAATAAAAAGATAAGGGGTTAGAGGCCCTTACAAGGGCCGCGCACATACTCTTCATACGAAGAGCCCTGAAACTTAAGATGAGACATGAGAACTAACATCATGTTGAGCTGAACTTCCATGAGAATTAACATCATGTTGAAATGAACTTTCATGAGAACTTATATCATGTTGAAATGAACTTTCATGAGAACTTATATCATGTTGAAATGAACTTTCATGAGAACTTATATCATGTTGAGAAGAACTTTCATGAGAACTAACATCATGTTGAGATGAACTTTCATGAGAACTAACATCATGTTGAAATGAACTTTCAAAAGAACTTATATCACTATGGAATGAACTTTCATAAGAACTTATATCATGTTGAGATGAACTTTCATGAGAACTAACATCATGTTGAGATGAACTTTCATGAGAACTAATATCATGTTGAAATGAACTTTCAAAAGAACTTATATCACTATGAAATGAACTTTCATAAGAACTTATATCATGTTGAGATGAACTTTCATGAGAACTAACATCATGTTGAGATGAACTTTCATGAGAACTAACATCATGTTGAAATGAACTTTCAAAAGAACTTATATCACTATGAAATGAACTTTCATAAGAACTTATATCATGTTGAGATGAACTTTCATGAGAACTTATATCATGTTGAAATAAACTTTCATGAGAACTTACATCATGTTGGGCTGAACTCTCGTGAGACCTAATATCAAGTTGAGTTGTACAATGAGAGAATTCTGAAGATCTAGGTAAGATAATACATTGTTTACAAGAAGCTGTATCATTCCCCTGCAGGTCCTATAGCTTCGTATGATCATTAGTATCAGGGTTGGACTTCATATCAGCGCCTGCATTCCGTTTTGATTTGTTGGAAACAGGATTTTTGATGGGTTGGTGGACTTTCAATAAATAGCCATGGGAAGATGATGACTTTTTTGTTGTTCTAGCTTTTCCCTTTGTTGATTTTTTATTGGTTGATTTTTTAGGACTTGGTTTGGTAACTGTAGGTGGACTTGATGAGTCAGAGCTACTACTTTCAGAGCCAGATTCTAAGAAGACTTGGCTCACCTCAGAAACAGCTATTTGATTTTGTGACTCAATAAAAGACTTGACAAGCTTGTTAAATTTATCTGCAGTTCGTGCTGTTGTATTGCTGTTCCTAGATCCACGTAAAACTGCATGCCAGTTGGGAAATAGGTCACGGACCACTTTACCTTCAATTTCTATGGCTGCTGGGAACAGAAATTTTACCTTGGACGGCCCATAAGAGATACGGGCCTCCTTATATTCATGCCACAGTTCTTTTCTAGCGTCCCTTATTTCAGTAGGATAGTCCCTAGAGATTCGGTAACCTGAATGCTTTAGGTTTTTAGCTTTACTCATCGCTTCATCTACCAAGCAATGCCTTACAAATTTAACCATAACTGGTCTTTGATGATTTCTGTCTTGATTAGCTTTACGCCTACCTATACGGTAGCATTCACTGATAGCATTTAAGTCACAATGAATGTCTAACTTGTTTTTCAATACATCCAGTATTAAGTCCATGCAATTTTCATTTTGACTTGTTTCATTTAGTCCAAAGAATATAAGGTTATTTTTCAACATTTTTGTCTCCATGTCGAGGGTTTTGTATTCCAATAATTTCATACGGGCCTCATTTACATCATTAATTGCAGTTTGCATATATACATGTCTATTTAGAAATTCAACGTGAGATGATAATTGACCTATATTTACAATAATGTCAAACATTGTATTCATCTTACTCTCCATGTCCATTTTAGCGAATTGGGAGTTGGATGGAATATTTTTGTTCTCTTGTATTAGAGTACCGGTTGTCGACGTGGCACCCGTGGAGTGTCTTTTCCTCTTTTTTTCTCTATTGACTGGTACGTAGCCGTCTGCCAGTGGGGTATATTTACCTTTGTAATTATTTTCTCCATTCATCATAACTTTCTTTAAGATAGTAAACGACAATTTGGAGGTGTTTTTAAAATATTATACGACGATGTAAACATACAACCACCATTTTTCAAGGCCCGTAACTACTACTCTACTACTCTATAATTGACCCATTCTCTAAACAGTGTTCATATTATAAATATCAAGAATCATAATAAAATACCCACAATACAAGTATACATGTACATGTACGTCTATATATATAGTCATGTGATCTACAGATGGTCTACAAACCCTTGTTTTTCGTGAATTACGGAACCAGTAAAAAATTGAAGAGTCAAATAGAGCATATAACAATTGTTACTCTTTTTTATGAAAATGCTAATTTCTGCCTGTGAATTGTATTTGTTCACAAAATATTTTTGCAAATGACCTAGCTCTCTAGTTTACTTCTTGTTTCAATTTTTGTGCTGCGAATTTAGAGTTAATTATCAAAATTCACTGAATTTTTGGGGGGATGAAAGCCTTTTTATAAGCTATTTTGTGTCAGGTAATTATTTGTCTTAGAAAAAGATATTGGTGAAAATTGATAAGAACTGTTAGTTAACATAATTAGTGATTGATGTAAATCACATGACTGTTGACCTTGTATGTTTATAACTTAGACATTTGTTTTTGACTCACATAGAAATTGTAGATTTAGCTTTCTGATAATATGTAAATGTATTAGAGAGCAATTATAAATAAAACAGTTATAAATTATTGAAACTTAGTGATACTAATTGTTTATTAAAGGAATAAAATATATTATGTATTACAACTGGATCTTTGTCTTCAATTAACTTTTATTTATATAATAACTAGAAGCTGTAAGTTAAAAGTTTAAGTACCGTTTAAAATCTGCTTCCATGTAAATGTTAACAATTTACAATCATGTACGATAACCCCTGAGCATAGAAATTGCGTTTAGGCAGGTCATCCCTTACAGTACCAATTTATTTATGAGTGGAGTGGAACAACTGTAAGTTAATTTCTTGCTTATTGAAATTAGCAGTGCCCCTAGTGCGGATTGAACCCTGGACCGCTCGAGCCCTAACGGCGTGTCCTAACACTGGACCACTGCTCCTTCAAGATTCATTGGAGCCCTAAATATTTAGATGCAACAACAACTACAAGTGAGACTAACCAACTTCAAGAACCATAAATATTAAGTCCTAACTGGGGTTGTCGAGTAGTGCTTAACATCAGTATGCTGATCCTATTTAATTGTGACATATTATGGATGTGATTTTTCTGGACTTGGCCCAAAGACTACAGCAGGGCAACTTCATTTTGATACATTCCACATGTGGGGATATAGGTTTAGACCTGAGTTCCCTGCTGAAGATAATCATGGAGTATATTCTGTTGTAAAATAATAAAAGGGTAAAAGTCACTCTAACTTACAAGTTAGAACAGAGACATAGTATCTACGGTATCTAAGGTATTCTGATTGGTTAAATATTTATTGCTCACAGCGGTGGACCCAGGATGTTTTTCTAGGGGGTGGTCCGAACTTTTTCTAAGGGGGTCCACATTTTTGCAGAATAATGCCACATATTAATAATAAAAAATACATAACCATTAAATCTATGTTAAGCACCAAACAAAATTGCTTCATACTACTTAAAAATTACTTACAGTCAAGAATTACACTATTAAATACGTACAATTTGGAAACTCTAGGATGGGGGCACCTATGGCTCAAAGGAAGCAGGCTCCTGTTCAGAAATCAGCAAATACCAGTGTTACCTTATAGGTCGTATTATGCCTAAACTTACTTTACATCTACAAACTATTCTATTCTTATAACTAATGTCCATGCCATATTTAAACAATTTGTGAGAAATGAAAGCTACAAGGAACATTGATTATAGGAAATCTTTATATATTTCTATAAAAGTTCTATATTACTTTTTATATTATTTCTTTACAATGTCTTCATTAATTTCTACATTATTTCTATACCATTTTTTATCAATTTACAGCATATATTAATTTCTGTACAACTTTTATGTCTCTTAAGTTTGTCATCTTTACCAAACTTACCATAAAGCTCAGGTAAATGTTTGCTTCGAGGAACTTTACAATCTCGTATTTTAGCCCCTGATTATCCAAATCAGCTTCTAATAGTCGAGCATCACACTACCTACCTATTTTCACTAGTGTGGAGTGACACAACCACTAGTAAACATCTTGCTGAAAGTCTTCTCCATTATGATGTATGAACCTGGCACCTTTCTATTCCAACCATTGGGTAGCTTATCATATATACTACATGTATATAATAAAAAAGTATAGCTCTTTTGATGTGTGAACTTGGGACCTCTCCTTTCTACCCATGATAGCCATTGATAACTTCTTATATATACTATATATAATAAACAGGTATTGCCCCGTTTAATGAATAGAACTGGGACCTATTCTTTACAACCATTCGATAGCTTCATATATATACCATATAATAAATAAGTATTGCCCCGTTTAATGAATAGAACTGGGACGTCTCCTTTATAACCATTGGATAGCTTCTCATATATACATTGTGATACTATATGCAAGCATATATCAGACTGAAGTATAAAACAATAAACCTACTGGTAATTACTTTTTATTATATACATATCTGCTTAATACATGAACTAATGGTGATACAATATACCTATATAATGTCAAACAACAAATTCTAATGCTTAGTACAATAAATTTATGTAATGTCCAACAATGAATTTTACTCATCAGTACAATACATGTATAACTGTAATGTCAAACAATAAATTTAATTCAAATTATTTTGATCTTCTAATTTGATCTAATTTATTTTTTCACAAAACGTAGGTTTAAAAGTTTAGTACACTTCACCTCGATAAGGTTTCGGGCGAATGGTTTTGCCTTCAACCGCTTTCATTGGCTAACGCATTCTCTTAGCCATATTTAAACACCAAATCCTCGTGCGTCGTCTCCACACGTTATATTACTATTGACTGATCGACTTAGTTTCCCACCCGCCTCGCCCTTCAATTATCTGCCGCCAATTATGTGCTTCTTTAGAGTATCTTTCTTAGAACTGCCATAACTATATGTGACTTAAAATTTTAATACTGTCATGTGACTGCTGTCAAAGCAGTTATGTATTGTTTAATTTGTATCATAACATATATTGTACATATGTCTTTTTGAATTTAAGTTAGCATCAACATAGCACTTGTATGACGTTTTTATACACATAGTTTCTGCCGCTTTTTTCATGTCATTTCAGAATAAACATGGTGATGAGAGAACAAATTAACTGTTGAATACACTGACATCTATGACGATCTCATGAGAACACAGTAATACATGTTTCACAGAGATTGTTGACCAAGTGGAGCTGATGAAATAACGTCATAACCATATTCCGCTGTGCATGGATTTTGTGGAAATGAGAATTGTGTTTAAACTCTCGGTAAAACAGATGGAAAGTAATTCATTTTGAATAATAAGTGTCAGTGTCAATATTCTCTCATCATAGTACTTGTGACGTTCAGTTCTAAAACATGATAGCATGTTTTTTACTTTACCAACTAACAGGAACTATATCCGTTATATACGGTGCCGTCCAAAATTACCCTTACAGTCGTAAGAGAAATTAGCACAGATTGGCTTTACATTTGTACAATTTCTTTTTATACTAACTTACGCATTGAGATTTGTGTTATAAACTTAACACGTGAAAGCAAAATAATGTTTCTTTTGGACAAGGGTAGTTTTTATACGTTTTGTATTCTTTAGTCTTGATGAACACACATTTACAAGAGTAAGGGCTAATTATGGAAGGCACTGTTATAGGAATCATGCAAAAGACAATTTTAATATTAGATATTTTCTATTCTTACATGCTGAATATTTGAATTAAACTTTCTTCTCCTTTAGTTTTTTTCTTTTCTGTCACTCATGGAGGAAATCCTGCCAATTAAAGGTGGACTAATAAAGCTGGAAGACGGTAGCTTGAAAATCTAGATAGTTAAATGAATCTTAAGGATCGTTATACAATGCACTCTCACTATCCAACTACTATCAGCCTGAGAGAGGTTATACGGTCTAACTTGAGTTTTTCACAAGACGAATTATCACTTCAAGTCAAGACACGATATAGCTACCGGGTTGATAGTTGAATGTTCAATAATAATAATAACGAAGTACATAGCGTTGGTTCTTTCCAGTTTGTGCGCCTTTCGTATCCTCGGATACCCAGGGAAGAGAGATGTACACACAAAGTTCGATGCTCCGGTGACTTAACCAAGCTATGACTTCAGTTGGCTGTGTAGTATGTCACAAATGGTATCCAGGTCGGACTAAACTCGCGTGTCTTTCAGATCTCGGGTACCCAAGGATGAAGACCGTTGGTTTGAGGTTCGATGCTCCGGTGACAGTGACCTTATAACGATCTCATATCATTGATCTTAAATGTTTAAATACTACCGGTATTTCATCAATCTGATTTACACTTTAGTGTTACATGTATGTCCACCTTCGGTCGACGGGATTTCCTTTAAACTAAACACGGATACCCTGTTTAGTATTACATGTAGTGGCCTTGAACACCCAACTTAAATATCCCTCTTTAATGTTTTTATTACAATGATTTAGTAAAGGTAATTAGAAATCATTTATTTGTTGTTTTATTTTTGGGTAATGAAATAACATCTCAGTACAATATAATCATGTAATGTCCAACAAATATTTTTACTCCTCAGAACAATAAATGTATAACTGTAATGTCAAACAATAGATTTAACATCTCAGTACAATATAATTATGTAATGTCAAACAATAAATATAACATCTCAGTACAATATAATTGTGTAATGTCAAACAATAAAACTACTCCTCAGTACAATATAATTATGAAATGTCCAATAATGAATTTGCTAATCAATACAATATATATATGCAATGTCAAACAATACATTTTACTCCTCAGTACAATAAAATTATGTTATGTCAAACAATAAATTTTACCCCTCAGTACAATATAATAATGTTATGTCAAACAATAAATTTTACCCCTCGATACAATATAATTATGTTATGTCAAACAATAAAACTTTCTCTTCATTGAAACATAATTATATTATTTCCAACACTAAAGTTTACTCCTCAGTACAATATAATTATGAAATGTCCAATAATGAATTTGCTAATCAATACAATATATATATGCAATGTCAAACAATACATTTTACTCCTCAGTACAATATAAGTATGTAATGTCAAACAATAAATTTTTCTCTTCATTAAAATTAAGCTCTGTAATGTCCAACAATACATTTTACTCCTCAGTACTATAAAATTATGTAATATCAAAAATAAATTTTACTACTCAGTAAAATTTAATTCTGTAATGTCAAACAATTAATTATAGTCCTTAGTAAAATTAAACTCTGTAATGTCAAACAATAAATTTTACTCCCCAGTAGTGTTCAGTACAATATTACTGTAATGTCGAACAATAAATTTTACACTCAGTACAATATAACAGTAATGTCAAACAAAAGATCTTACTTCTCATTCCTCAGTAAAATTAAACTCTGTAATGTCAAACAATAAATTTTACTCCTCAGTACAATACAAGTGTGTAATGTCAAACAATAATTTTTACTCCTTAGTAAAATTAAACTCTGTAATGTCAAACAATAAATTCTACTGCTCAGCACAATATAATTGTGTAATGTCAAACAATAAAACTACTCCTCAGTACAATATAATTATGAAATGTCCAATAATGAATTTGCTAATCAATACAATATATATATGCAATGTCAAACAATACATTTTACTCCTCAGTACAATAAAATTATGTTATGTCAAACAATAAATTTTACCCCTCAGTACAATATAATAATGTTATGTCAAACAATAAATTTTACCCCTCGATACAATATAATTATGTTATGTCAAACAATAAAACTTTCTCTTCATTGAAACATAATTATATTATTTCCAACACTAAAGTTTACTCCTCAGTACAATATAATTATGAAATGTCCAATAATGAATTTGCTAATCAATACAATATATATATGCAATGTCAAACAATACATTTTACTCCTCAGTACAATATAAGTATGTAATGTCAAACAATAAATTTTTCTCTTCATTAAAATTAAGCTCTGTAATGTCCAACAATACATTTTACTCCTCAGTACTATAAAATTATGTAATATCAAAAATAAATTTTACTACTCAGTAAAATTTAATTCTGTAATGTCAAACAATTAATTATAGTCCTTAGTAAAATTAAACTCTGTAATGTCAAACAATAAATTTTACTCCCCAGTAGTGTTCAGTACAATATTACTGTAATGTCGAACAATAAATTTTACACTCAGTACAATATAACAGTAATGTCAAACAAAAGATCTTACTTCTCATTCCTCAGTAAAATTAAACTCTGTAATGTCAAACAATAAATTTTACTCCTCAGTACAATACAAGTGTGTAATGTCAAACAATAATTTTTACTCCTTAGTAAAATTAAACTCTGTAATGTCAAACAATAAATTCTACTGCTCAGCACAATATAATTGTGTAATGTCAAACAATAAATTTTACTCCTCAGTACAATACAAGTGTGTAATGTCAAACAATAATTTTTACTCCTTAGTAAAATTAAACTCTGTAATGTCAAACAATAAATTCTACTGCTCAGCACAATATAATTGTGTAATGTCAAACAATAGATTTTACTCTCCAGTACAATACAAGTGTGTAATGTCAAACAATAATTTTTACTCCTTAGTAAAATTAAACTCTGTCATGTCTAACAATTAATTCTACTGCTCAGTACAATATAATTGTGTTATGTCAAACAATAAATTTAACATCTCAGTACAATATAATTGTGTAATGTCAAACAATAAATCCTACTCCTCAGTACAATATAATTGTGTAATGTCAAACAATAAATCCTTCTCCTCAGTACAATATAATTGTGTAATGTCAAACAATAAATTTTAATCTCAGTAAATTGTAACTCTGTAATGTCAAACAAATTATTTTACTCATCAGTAAAATATAACTCTGTATGTCAAACAATAATTTTAATCTCAGTAAAATGTAACTCTGTAATGTCAAACAATAAATTTTAATCTCAGTAAAATGTAACTCTGTAATGTCAAACAATACATTTTACTCTCAGTAAAACATAACTCTGTAATGTCAAACAAATAATTTTACTCATCAGTAAAATATAACTCTGTAAAGTCCAACAATATATTTTACTCATCAGTACAATATAATTATGTAACGTCAGACAAGGTATACACATATTTTCATATTTAAAGGTTTATGTATATTTAACGACTTTTCTAACAGCACAATTTTTTTCTGGTAAAATTTCTTAATGTACTCATGTATTAAAACTTATTTATATTTACTGCCCGATTTATTTAATTTGTTGACAAACATTATAAATCTTTTGAATTCTACTTCATGTGTCAGCAGCTTCAGATTTTAAAAGCGCGTGTGTCCTCCTCGTCCCAACAGCACACCCTCTATCTTCTACTGACATCATCGCCATAACTTTAAATTAGGGTTTTAAAGTGAAGTGTTTTACGAACGTATCAGACTAGATATGTTTGGTTTGTATGTATTCTTTTCGTTGGTAGCAATTGCCAGGCAAACAACATGAAATACAAGTGCTTCATGGACCACGAAAAATACGTGTTTCAAAATTAATTTTACACATAATTTCTGTGTAGCTTTTAGTAATTCTAAATTTTTCTATGTTTAAATATATTACGACTAAACGTTTAGAAATGGTAGGAATTTAAAAATGTGGAGTTAGAAAAGTTGTGAAGTCTATTCAAATGATGTTTATTTGTGTGTGATGTTTGATGTTGCAGCTCCTTTTAACATTTTTTAAATATATATTGTTATGGTAGAGAACAGGAATGAAACCAGCAACACACAAAAATGAACAATAACAAATCATTGTATAGAAAGTTACGAACAGAAAAAAAACCACAAATATAATATTATATAAAAGTGTAAAATCAAACAGTTCACTGATCCTGATTGAAGAAACCTACTACAAAAACAATGTATTTAAATCCAAATAATAGATGTGAATTATATAATTTCAACACTGTGTCTTATATTAATATAAGTGAACACCCAAAATGTAGTAATCAATTAAATAATATTCTAATGAGTTTTAAAGACTGACTCTCGTGGTTGAACTTAACGACTGACTTCGACAGAACTCATCCCAGGACCAGTGACCCTTATATAAACATACGGAACATTTTAGAAAATTACAGAGACATACAAATTTTAGAGACATACAGGCAAAATTATAAAAGTAATAATGTAACTATATAATGTATATAGACGAAATATTCTAGATTACATGTATTCCAAAATTTTTCATTAAGGTATAAAATCCCTTACTACAAACTATGTTTAATGACAGCTGAATAATTTCAGAAATAGTTTTATATGTTTGAACATTGTATTAATTCACTTTTGACCGTATTTGATATTTTAATAATGTTAACATAGACTTTTACGGACACATTTAAATCTATTCTAGTTTCATATACAAGGTAGTTGATTACTAAGTCCAATCAAAAACTTTTGTTATAGTTTTGAAATTGCAAGATATGTAATAAAATATATTCCATGCAAAATGTTTAACATATTGTAATGAATGAAAAATATGTTTTGTGAGCTTTTATCATAATTTCACAAAATAAATTTTTAACTGTGAGTGGTGTAAGGGACTGTATACATTAAAAAACAAACATAAACACATATGTAACATTATATACATAGTAAACAACTATGCAAGTATAGATTGTAACAGAAATTTCTATATCATAAAATAAAATAATATATCAGTATACTTGTTATCATTTCTGTTTTTGTATTGTTGAAATATCGTCAGTTAATATGTTTAAGTATTGTTACTGAAAAAACAGGACAAATTTCCTTAAATGAAATTTTCAAATAATGTGTCATTATATACGCACTTACTATTCCTCATGGTACCGACTGCTTCATTAAATTTAACTATGGAAAATTTATTGTGATTTTTAATTGCAACGCAAAGTTTATAGTCTGGAGCTATTTTCCCTTACATAATGTAACAATAACAGGTGAATCTAACTAAGAACCTAAGATTTGAAGTAGAGCGAACTTAGCACTTTACCACGTACGCGATTTAATGTAATTTCTCATGTTTTGTTTTAGACAAAATGTAAAATATAAATAGATCAAAGCCACACTTGACAAAACATACCCATATCTTGAGAAATAATATCATCAAAATATAGGTTTGTTTTTATAAAGATTCATATACATGTTCATCATTTTTTTTGTTTGAAACTCTAAGCGCCAAGGGCCAGACCTTGTAATTCTCAAACTTGGAATGGTCCTTATATACTTTTCTACGTCTGACTTCAAGTAAGATGGATCATCAATAATACATTTAACCATAGCTACTTTTACCATTACTTGGCTTTTCATGATGCTATCAATAAAATCGTGGAAGCATTTTGCACTCATTCTGACAAGCTCCAACAGTACATTTATAGGTTTATCATGTGTAATGTGTGGATGTATTTGAAATGACACATCATCTGGTATTATCATTTTACTCAGTGTAAGATGTTCTATGTATGCTAGACTTTCTATAGCACAAATAACATCATTTGCATAAGGCTCATACTCAAAGCCTCCTAGACGAAGATATTTCAATTTTGAGTTCTTTATGGCACGAGCAACCTCTATTAACGCAGAAGAGTACCATCTGGGGGACGCAAAGTTCAGACACAGTGATAATAAACTAGAGGCATTTATTCCATTACATACTATATCATTATTTTGGATTACCAGTTTAATTAGTTTAGAATGATGTGACAGGTTTAATGTCATTTTGCACGCCATATGTTCTGTACAACTAACCTGTTGTATTTTTATATAATGTAGTAGAATATTACTTGATATATAACTCATCAAGTCCTCTAAAATTTTATGATTTGCGGACACACGACAGAGTCGTATTGATGTAAGTAAAGGTAAACATCTCAATGGTAGTTCTGCTGACAACTTACCGCTAATTCCTACAGTATGTAATGTTGACTTATTCATTAACATTACACCTTTAAACATATCATTATATGTTTCCTTGAAAGAGATATGAGATCCAATAAATAAATATTCAAGACCATTGATTGCTGAGAACTCATCTAGATATACATCTGTAATGAGCCCTTTGACAGTATTTCTGCTCAAAACAAGTTTTTGTTTCAAAACACGAAGTGCTTCTGGGTCTTGGAGAGTATATTTATCACAGATAAGTTCCTCTAACTTGATAAATCTCTGAGAATCGTCTGATACATGCATTTCTTTTAAACACAAGAAAATGATTGACAGAAATTGAAAATAATAGCCAAGTGGACTATATTCACTGTAAGAAAAGGGAGAAGTGAATATTTTTCTGCGCTGGAAATCCATTTCATCTTTCCTTACTGTGTAAATGATATCAAAAAATAACTGGGTCCTCTGTGGAGAAATTCCAGACAGTAAGGTCAGAAAATTTCCATACTTAACTACATCATTAATATGCAGTTTCTTTACCGCTTCAGGAAAAAGGCCAGTTTTGTCAAACAGTTGAATAAATAATGCAGCAAGATATTCAAGGTAGCTCATGTGTAAAAATGTCAATATATGTCCTTGTTCACCAATCGATGATTTTACCTCCTTTGTAGATAAAATGCCGAGTAGACATAAAAAGTCAATCTCTTCTGGGGCAATTTTATAAGGCTCTGACTTTAATTGTGTTTTTGTAAAAACAAACATAGGTGATTTGTTGTGTGGATCAAACAATAACAGAAATGATAACAAGCACACTTTCTCTAATGTACTAACATACTTATGTAAATATGTAAACTTTGAAATTGATGATGGAATATGTGCATGAGAAAATGATATTGAAGGAAACGTTATTTGATCCCTAACTGCTCGTTCAAACAACATTTCTAGAGTACTATTATGTATACTTGCTTTGCTCATATTGTTTATGTCATGCTCAAACCAGACAGCTATCAATTGGGTTGTAAGTAATGGTATATGTAATTGATTATCCATTTCACTATTTTTTATCTGATGCAAAAAGTCATCAAACTTTTTATTAGTGTGGTGTTGTTTATTAACATAATCAATTACTTTTCTTACATACTTTTCATGATCATATCCTGTTATTTGAACTTGACGGTCAATGTCAATCTCTGATAAACGGACAGCATCAATTATAAACGGTCTACATGTTGTCAGGTATGTACATGTGTCAGATGTGACTTTTTGTGGAAATGAGAGATTTCTTTTACCTCTCTTGTCTGGTCTCCATTCATCCAAACCATCTAATATTACAAGACATTCTTTGGTTTGAAGAATGTTTTCAATTTCTCCTATTGTTTTTTCAAACTCATCCATAGACGATTTGTAGAAATATTTATCAATGATCATGCTTACAACATCTTCTTGATAAGTTTCTGTTAGTGGAATGTAAAATACAAAGTCAAATTTAGTCATGAAACTAACATCCTTTTGAATGTCTTCATTACCGACAATATCACCAGCTATAGCCTTACTCCAAAGTAGTGACATAAACTGAACGAAAGCTGTTTTTCCAATACCAGCTTCTCCAATAACAAATATATTTCTGGATACAGTTTTTATTAGTTCACGAAATATTTGTTCATATGATGTTATTTCAAAGTAACCTTGAAGTTGTCTAGCTCCGTGATTTGGTACAAGTTCCATTACAGGTCGTGTATAGATTGTTAACATATCCACACGTTCGTCCTGACGGTAAAGTGGAGAAATACACACAGTACTGAAAGCCTCCTCATACGACTTCTTCAGACGTTCTTGTATGACTAAAATAAAATTCGGGAAGGTTTAATGATAAATTTTAGATATAAATACAAAAAACATATATTTTCAATTTCATGGGAACATTTTAAGTAGCGTAAAATCTCTCAGTTTTTGGGGTCTATTGATGCAAAATACCAAACTCATGTAATGTTGTTTTTGATGTTTATTGATATCGTACACCAAGTACAGCTACTATATGAAGATATATTCATTAACAGTAAAAATAAAAACTCATTTACAATAACAATGTAATCGTAGTTATATTCATCATATACACCGTATGTTTATTTGTCATCCATATAGCAATTTTATCAATCATATACATTGCAGTTATATTTATCATATATACTGTAGTTACATTTATCATATACATTGTAGTTATATTTATCATATACATTGTAGTTATATTTATTATATGCACTCTGAATAAATGAGGAAAACGGTCAGCTTTTTGTGAGTGTAAATACATGTATACATAATGAAATGTAAAGGCATTGGTCCTGACATATAGGTATGACCAGAAAATATGACAGCAAATAGGACGACTGACCGCCGCTCTTAGGCGGATTTTTTTAAATGCTACTTAAAACTCGTTTATAACAGACTTAATCGTTGCATACCATGGTATTCATAACGACGTTCGAGATTGGAGATTTCTTGTTCAAGTTTATCAACATCAATGCTTGTATTTAGCTCTATTCTTTGACCTACTGATCTGGATAAAGCTTCTGACAAATTATTGACAGCATTTGTTGAAGATCCATTGACAAGGTTATCACAAACACTTCGAACGCCTTTAGAACCTTCACAGCTCATTGCTAAAACCACAGATCTGTTATTTGTGCCGTGCTCTGAAAGCAAACACAAAATTTATATTACACATTGTCGGCATGATGTTAGAGGATGTAATTAACCTGACTTCTACGTATGCAACTATCAACCATTCTAAAGTATTTTCCAGCTACCGTTGGCTTGGCAAAACTGCCTTCTGGAAGCGAATCTCATATTAGCAAACTGAGAAATGAACAGCATCGTCTATTAAGTAACGGAAAGATTACCTCCAGTAATTTTATTAATTTCAAATGGCATAATTCAAAATAGTCATTGCATACGAATAAATATTTTATTTCTAAAACCACCCAATCCAAAAAAAGATGTAACAATTTTCAACAATAAAGGCCTGAAAAAACTGTTTCTCACAGGTAAACTGGGTTTAAACCACTGAATTTTAATTTATTCGAATTATGACCGTGGCGTAACTATTCACCATATTTGTAAATCACAAGTAAATATCATGAATTATGATCACGTGACAGCGAAAGCAGAAAGCAGAAGGGTAAAATTTAGGCGAAACAAGAAATGTCTTAAAAAGACAAACGGCGTAGCAGTTGTAGATAAATAGCATGCCCAAGAAAAGCATGATATCTAGAAATGAATTAACGAAATATCTGTATAATGCCTTCAGAGGTATGCATTATAGTAAGCATGTGCAGTGTGCACTCTACATTGTTTTTAAAGACATTTTTTGTTTTTGT
This sequence comes from Mactra quadrangularis, assembly GCA_025267735.1. Taxonomy (NCBI): domain Eukaryota; kingdom Metazoa; phylum Mollusca; class Bivalvia; order Venerida; family Mactridae; genus Mactra; species Mactra quadrangularis. Next base: position 12,585,389 of record CM046306.1, read on the forward strand.
TTGATGATATGCATTAATATCTATACCTGCTTTATCCAGTGTTGAAAGCAAGCTTTCAAGAACAATATTCACATTCAACTTGACACTGCAGCCGACCGATTGACTAAGAGCATTTTCTAATTCTTGAAGTCTTTGACGGTGCAATGTTTTAGTTACATACAAAATAGCTGTCTTCAAACTAGTCCAAGTCGAGCAGCTGTTGAAAGATAAATTTAAAATGAAATATAATGATTTTTCAGTCATAATAACTTGAAACTGTCTTGTTTTATGAGACAAGTTATCACATATTGATCAGTTTTAGTTCCACTTGGTCTTCTTTAACAAAGCTAGGAGAATAATGTTTCTTACTCAATGAAACAACGAGATAAATTTTAAATGTGTTTGGAACTACCTATGAGCATGTTACCTTATGATAACCACTCCATGTGGTATGCACTTGATTACGACCACCTCTTCATTTAATAGCAACACAGTCCTACGTCTTAAGCTAGTTTCCCCATTTTCATTTCTCTTGTGTCAAATAAACACCCCAGCGGATCCTCTTTTTCTACAAAACCATATTCTTTACAGGAATTATTGAATCATTTAAAGGCTAACTTTGACTTGTTCGGGGGTTAAACCATTATCTTCTATATCTAGTGTATAGTTTCCGTTATATAAACAAATTCGAAATCCTTTTATACATTATAGAAGGGGGAGGCTAAGTCATCACAGTTCCTTATTAATACTAGATTTATTTACCTGAAAGTGACTAACACAGATCCTTCTTCAACCTTTTTTATGTGTGCGCCTTCTTTACTCATATCAGTTATGATATTATTAAAAGCAGTGTCTACTTCATCGCTATCTTTCTGGATATGTCCACATGTAAGGCAACGTTCGCCTGCTTTAAGGAGTTTGTGATGAGCTGCGTCACAAGCAGTCTGTGTTGATGCGCTCGCTGTGATTCTGACTCTGAATTCTACAGAGAGAATGATAGAAATATCAAATTAAATATCTTCTTTACCGAGTGAAGGTCTATGTGTTTTGCTGTTGCTGCTCCTGATATGTTTTCAGTCGCTTATAAGTAATGGTCTTTATACATTAAAGTTATCTCGATAATGAGACAAAAGCCTACAACTCTGATACATATACATATAAGTGTCTTTCTCCAAGACACAACATTGTAGGATCTGAATATGATTTCAATTGACTGGTTTTATTTCAGCTAATCTTACCGCACGAGTTTTATTTTATAGACGGTTCTTGTTATCCGATATAAAAAAAAATACGGGCTTACTTATATATTAATTAGATAAATGACAATTATAAACATACGTAGTTCGGCGCAATATGACTGTTTTGTGTTGGTGTGCCGTAAAACCCAAACAAACAAACATACGAAGTTAAGTGTCAAGGGTCATTTTTTGTATTTATTCAGCTACTAAGTGTATAAGATGTATACTGTTTGTGTTACATTACCTAACTGGAGACTTTCAATTTTTCGTTCAAGTTCACTAAAACGCCGACCAGATTCTGAAAAAAAGTTTAAAGCATTTATTAATTTTTTTCAGCCAGTAAAATCATAAATGGGAATGATTCATGCAAGCATCAAATGCATGTAAGAAGTATTAAGAAGTCATTTGTACTGGCAGTACAGTGAAAGGTGTCAAGAGCCATTTTTGTATTTTATTTAGTTACTTAGTGTATAAGATGTATAATGTTTGTGTAACATTACCTAACTGACCACTTTCATATTTACGTTCAAGTTCACTCATACGCCGACAAGATTCATCTAATCCTGAAAAAAAGTTTTAAAGATTTGTTAAATTTTTCCCACTAGTAAAATTATAAATGGGAATGATTCATGCAAAGCATCAAATGTCTGTAGAAAGTATTAACAAGCCATTTGCACTCGCAGTATAGTTCACGAGTGCGTAGGTATTTACGAGAGGTACATCGGCGTGATAGCCAACGACCTACATTTGTATAGAGTTTATCAAATATCTGTCTCTCGAGGACAGGTTTATTTACAAACGTATCGAATGTTCAAAACTTAACTGAAAACATGTTCATTTCTAAAAAGGTTATATTAAAACATATAAATTATGAAAGACACAAAATCAAGACATTGCCTTGTAAATTCAAATGACAAAAATGAAAATCATCAAGTATATGGGCCTATCTATCCTATTAAGTGTTAAGGATATAACAAACAACAATTCATACATAATTATATTGGTGAAACAGAAAGAAAATTTAAACCAAGTTTCATGGAAAACAGACGACCAAGTTCGACATCCAGTGAGGTATCACATCACATTAATATTGACAATCCTAGACATACAGTATCTGTCGAATATGTGAATATCCTGGACAGTGGCCCCTCTGAACTAGAAACTTTCTACTACGAGCACACAAGCCAACACTCAAAAAGGATAGGGTCAGTACAACCTGTATCTCATTTAGGAGCATGTTAGAATTTATAAGTCTCGCTTTATATTTAATCACTTCATCATGTCGATAAAGTCCAAGGCACATAGACGAAAGCTCCTCATGGAGAGCCTTGACTATCTAATACGTACATGTACATAAACGAAAGCTGTAATGGTGAGGTAACATTCAATAAAGTAGTTAGTGTAAGTGCTTTCTTCATTATATTAGGTGGTTTGTTCATTACATGAGGTGATGTTTTCATTATACAAGGTTGTTCGTTCATCATATTGAGTATTTTTTCCATTAAACTCGGTGGATTGATCTTTATCTTGAGCGCGTCATTCATTTAATTAAGTCGTTTGATTATATATGATGTGCATTCTTCATACACTTGGTGCTTTGATCATTAATTTATGTGCATTCTTTATTATAGACTTGTGCGTGTTAAAACCCGATGTGAATGTTTATGAAAAGTGAATATGAGAACAAATGGGGTTGTTCTCAAAGGAATAATACATATTATTATCGAACAACACTTCAAAGGCCACGCTAACTAATGAGTTGGCATTCTACAAATAGCAGGTGATAATATCACCTCTATACTAAGACGCACAACCACTCGCAATATTCGGCGATTTGTTACGCAACAGAATATAGTGCGGCGCATGAAGACAAAATCGTTGCATTTTTTCGTCTTTTGATATAATCATAATTAAATTGTAAACTAAATGATTACCTATAACTACACGAATATCAATCTATAGATACTAAGTACTTTTAAATCGTACAAGTTACCTTACAAATACCGTTGAATCCTATCTCAATCCACAACCTGAAAGCTTCTATCGTCGTCGTAACCACCATTTAATTTAATTCCACACGTGTTCAATTGCACTTGTCCAACACGACGACCACAGTAAATTAAATGCTGCTAGCTTGTGGTCACTATTAGATTGTAGTCACTTTATGCCATGGCGATAAACAAAGCCTTGTCGTTTTCAGAGTGTAGAGACAATTACAGAATTTATGGTTGGCCGATGTAATGTCTTGGGGATTACCTTTGCAAAAAAACGAATTGTTTCATAAGCTAATAGCTGATGGCTGCCAAGGTATAACTCTGCAACTATTGAAATAAGGATTATTTCGTCGAAAGTTTATGATGTTGTCATAGATACCGATACGTCCTTTGACCTTTGATGTTCCATAAGTCATCCTTCTGCCAACACTAGCTGAGATAGTAATGAGCCCACATCAGCCTTTAGAATTTTTAGCAAAATGATAGCAAAACTTAAGAACAAGATTGAGGTACGGCATTCGCCATACAATTCGCCGTTTTATAAATCGATTTTATGGCGTCCTTCGTACCTTTTTACCGCACGTGACATAGATATTGCCGTGATAAATATACTGACGTCCATAAAAAACGCGTCACCTATCCTAGCTTGCAATGTCAATTTCATAAAAATAATCTTTAATGCAGATTTTTTTAATCAGAAATAAACTTTTGGGATATTTTTAACCCTTTTACTTGATATCTGATTTAAAGTGAACATTATATGGCTAAAACAGACTTTTCAACAAACCCACAATTTCATCAATATCGAGTATGACGACCCTGACTTCCAATCACAGCCTGTATCCTTCGACCCACTGATCCACACACATTACGTGAAAGAAAATGCGGAATACGGGCAAATTCTCCCTGAAGATGATTTATCAATTGTTTGACGTTTTACTGGTTGTTGGTCGCGTTAACACACACGACGTCCAAGGACGTCCCACATGTGCTCAATGGGGTTGCAGTCTGGAGTTAAAGATGATTATGGCAACGTCGAATGTAAACGCGTACAGGACCGTCGGTGTTGGAAATATTAAAGCGAGATTCGTCACTACAAACGACATCGCGCTAACGTCTTCTGACATTAGTTCGCGCCCATAGCAGACGTTTCCGACGGTGATGCTCCGTCATCACTACACCTCGGTACGGTCGTCTACATGAAATTTCCCGCTCCCTAAGACGTACCGTATTACGGCTTATAGCCCGGTCGCAATTGCCTATAATCAGTGACGTAGTGGGCCATTTTACAGGGTTAGTGAACCTTCTCCTTTCCATGACGTCACTGATTATAGGCAATTGCGGCCGGGCTATAAGCCGTAATACGGTGACAAACCGGTTGCGCAAGTGACGTTGACGGATAAAAGTGTCCTGTCTGACTGACGTCACACGAGGAGCACCAGGTTGGGCGTATCCGACACACTACTTGTTGCTTCTACACGTCGAACAAGACGAACTATTGTCGACCTGGCAACGTTTAAACGTCTAGCCACCTGATTTTCAGATAACCCGCTTTCCAGCATCCCCAAAGCTCTCTCCCTATCTTCGACATTAAGCCTTGGTCTTTCGAAAATTGAAACTTTTTAAATATTGCAATGAATTCTTGCGTGTATATCAAGAAATGAATTCAAATGTGTAATTTCGACCGAAATAACCACGTGGGAAGACTGCACGAGCCGCACATTTAAAAAGTGTGGGTGACCTTGGCTTTAGCCAACGCAATGCAAGCAGGCAAAATTTCATGCTTCAATCGCTTACACAAGTGAAAATACTATGGAATTCAAGAAATGACATAGATATAGTAGGTACGATTGAAGTTATTGCACTTTTTAGGTGAGGCGTTTTTTATGGACTTCAATATATATTACACAAATGAAGTTTATATATGACGTATAAATTTATAGTCTGATTTTATTCGGTGAGCTGTGACAGGTTGGATGAGGCTAATCATAACCATGACGATAGGTATAACCAGTAAATTCTACACAGAAAATCAATACAAACTATAATATCTCAAGTATATATGCATGATATAATTGTTCAAAACCATTGTTCAAAATAGCTCAGTCGGTAGCGAGTCGGAAACATAAGGTCAATGCATTTATTTTACTGCAGTGGTTCGATTCTCACCGCCTCCATATTTTTTATTTCATTCTTAAATTCATGCATAGTTTTACGTATCATATAATAATTGTTGTGCCATCATTTGATTTTGTTTAATTTCTATTTGTTTTTATCTTTATATCCAGCTGTTTACATTGTACCTAAAAATAATACATTTAAATTAAATACATTCGGCTTCAAATGCAGTGGCTGAATAGAAACTAGACGAATGTGCCAAAGTGACATGCGTCCCATTTCGCTTCTCTTTCTTATACAATGCATGTACATAGAATCATACATAGAGACATGGTCGAGACATTCTAGTGTATGGCATCAAAGTAATAACTAAGCACGAACTCAGGCAAATATGCACATTTTATTTCATATCCATTTAGCTTCTAGCTGCATAGAGATTTCGAGATGTACGTTTCTATGATGGTTATAAAATAATAAAAAATAATGGATACCAAGCAGGATTCGAACACGGGGTAACAAAAGCAATGTCTAACAATCCAAGTGTCTTACATCTGTCATTCTCTACACAGTAATTTGAAATCGAAAGTAAAATACACGGTTTAACTATGCACTTATACCTATAGATGTTTAAAAGTACTTTGTATATAAAGATTTATATTCCTGAAGCTATGAGTGATCATTGATATTACATTCCAACAACGATTTTGTCAAAAACCGAAAAAAATCCGACGATTTTGTCTACATGCGCCGCACTTTATTTTGTTGCGTACCAACGCCGAATTTTGAGACGGTTGTGCGTCTTAGTATAGAGGTGATATCTTCTAGGTCTATTTATAGAATGGTAATCAGTCGGTTGGTTAAATAAGCTGTTTTACTTTTTGTTGGAATGTTCCAAAATCTATAAATACAAAAGTGCAGTCACGGCTCATCGTATAAAATCGGACTATAGCTGGTCGGACAGTAAACATGATATGTGTGAACGTGGCTTATTAGCAATCGTTTCTGTATCTCAAAGTTTTTGATGAGGCGTTCCTTTTTTCGGCAATATGTATGAAACTGTCTACATACAGTTTTAATTAGTTTTCAAACGAAATTCACAAAAGAAATCTTGTATGATTTGGGCCAAAACATATTATCTCTAATTTTACGTGATTTTATGGCGGTTATGGTGTATATACGTGACAAAATGAGTACAGGTAGAAATACGAGTAATTAACAGATGCTTTTTATACATTTTACCTGTTGTCTTAGTCGGATATAATTATTTGCACAAATAAATACAACATATTTATAAGCAATATTCGGAGGCACCCGCGTCGCATATTGTCACTTGTGGTGTATATTTATATTGCATTGATCAGTATACAGACGGAAGGATATAGAACGTATTTAGTATAGTCCGGTATATAAACTACAAAAAAATCGACTGAACCGTGCATGGAATGATGTAGAAAATGTTTTTGCATTTTCTTGAAGCTAAGACACTGTATTTTACGAAACTGGATGTTGCCATTTCGGCACTCTTGGGCAACTCTCAAAATTCAAGATGGCGAACAAAATGGCGGATGAGAGCTGATTAATGTATTTATAACTCCATCTTTATCACAGTCTGATACTTTAAAGAGCTAAAATTAGTCTCAGATTACCTGCAATTTCATTTCATGCAATTTTTATCTTTCATTTTTTTCAATCCAAGATGGCGGACAAAATGGCGGGTTAAAGCTACATTTGTCAGGAATATCAAACACAATGAGAAGAATCGTGCACTGAGTCATATCAAAAAGTTTAATGTATTTTTGTAGTAATTTCTTTTAAGTTTAATTTATAAAACTGGTTCATGCTACACTGGCATCATTTGGCAATTCCCAAAATCCAAGATGGCAGCTAGAATGGCGTAAAAACTGACTATCGGGTATATATCACAGGGATTTGTCAAGTTACCTCCCTTTGATTTTTCAAACATACCTCTAATATACTTATATACAAGGGGTACAACTGTATTTACTTGACCACTTCATCTAGATTGATTTTTTGTGACTCACAAAAAGTACTGATATTCTGGCGGCATTTTAACCACACGATTTAATTGTTAAACATAACTCTTCGAGCTATGAATATTAAATGTTTCATTGCGCCGACCATTAATACGATTAAATTATCAAAAACACAAAAAAACAACACAAAAATCTCAACTCTGACAAGTAAGTGCACAGATGAACAGCCGTTTCACGTTAAGTTAAGCAATTATTTAGAAAATATGTCACATGAAATTTATGTTGCAGCACTCAAAAAGTTTGTTTAAAAATGTAAACTTCAACCTTTCGCGGACTTAAGATCAGAAGTTTTTTGATAACAAGTTCGTTAATAAGTAAATATTTGTGATGAGTTTTACCTGGTAATTCTTATGCGTGAATTACGTTACTGTAGTGAATCAATTATTAACAATGTCTAAAATTAAAATACAAACCATGTGTGACACCGATGATGAGTTTTTTTCAATTCATTGATCATTTCTACCTATCAAACAACCAACACATAACAAGAACAAATATATATATCAAACATAATAAGGACGAAACAAATAGATTATAGACTATTTGATTGGCTTTTTTCTTTTAGAAAAAGTCCTTTCCCTGTCAAAAAGTATAGATAATGATAAGCATGACATACTTTAACATTGAAATATCGATACAAAATGTCATACCCTTTCCTAAAAGTATTCAAACTACGGTGTCAAAATATTGAAAGGATAGTGTAGTACAATAGTGTGTATTTATATGTACTAATGGTAACGTAATTCACATAAATTTTATTCTATATGGCGTGAATCTATAAAAGTAAATACTGTTAACTAGAGATATAAAATGGAAAAATCTCTTTAGTGTATAGTTCATTTGTGCTAATTTTTAGATTTTAAGCAGTAGATTGGATGACTTCGGACTTTTATATAATTGAAACCTTTGTACGACATACGCGGTTTAATAAAATTTCAAAATGCCTTTTAAAATGCATTGGAAAATGATTAATACGCAAGCTGTGATAACAAATAAATGTCTACAACACTGAATACGTAGTAAATACTTGATAAAGCTGTAAAAGGACATATCACGGAGAACCATAATGTCGCTAATTTAAGAAAAGAACGGTAACGTAATTCACAATATATTTGTACAAAACTTCTTTCATGTTTGAAAATGTTCTATATTGCTGGCACTCTAACTTAATTTAACAATTATAGAAAAATCCTTGTTCTGCCAATGATGAAAACTAACTTATTGGTCATTATGTATAATTTATTATTAGTTAACGAGTTTGCAAACACAATTTTCCAAACTGTTAACAATGATTTAAATGGAGGGTACGGAAGCATGGAGGTGACATGGTCGATATTTTTTCTAACTTGTTCCCACAACTTACGAGAGTAGGTAAATGTTTTTCTAACTTGTTCCCTCAACTTAGGGGAGTTGGTAAATTTTTCATAACTCGTTCCCACAACTTAGAAAAGTAGGTATATTTTTTTCTAACTCGTTCCCACAACTTAGAAAAGTAGGGATATTTTTTTCTAACTTGTTCCCACAACTTACGAGAGGTGATAATTTTTTTTCTAACTTGTTCCCACAACTTAGGAGAGTAGGTAATTTTTTTTTCTAACGCGTTCCCACAACTTAGGAGAGGTGATACATTTTTCCATCAACTCCGCATAATAATAGGAATTCGGACAAATCTGACATGTTCAAGTCGAATGGACTCTTCGGATGGCGACTGGATGTAAATTGGCGCGATTTTGAAGATGCCCTCTGATTGGTCAATTTATCTTGAGGGAACAACTTACTAAGTTGTGGGAACAAGTTAGAAAAAAATATACCTGCTCTTTTAAGTTGAGGGAACAAGTTAGAAAAAAAAATACCTACTTTCCTAAGTTGTGGGAACGAGTTAGAAAAAAATTTACCACCTCTCGTAAGTTGTGGGAACAAGTTAGAAAAAAATATACCTACTCTTCTAAGTTGAGGGAACAAGTTAGAAAAAAAATTACCTACTCTCCTAAGTTGTGGGAACAAGTTAGAAAAAATTTAACAACTCTCTTAAGTTGTGGGAACAAGTTAGAAAAAATATCGACCATGTCCCCTCCATGCTTCCGTAGGAGGGGCATATTTTCTGTTAAATGAAATATTTTCATATTTTACATACGAGGCATAATTGGAAGCCTGCAGTTTATACATGATTTATTTCTGTTTCACGGGACTTAACGTAAAAGAACATCACTCAATACTCCTTGTCAAGATTGATTTGAAGCTTTAAAAAATATATTTGATGCATGAAAAATAAGTTTACATGTAACATGTTTCAACACTTCTAGTATATTGAACTTGAAGCATTCCGACGTCAGCGTTGAGTAACGATGATGTAACTTCTTATTGTAAAGACAAGTGCGTGGTTTTCTCACTCCACATAATCACCAATTTAGATATAACATATTTTATTGCCTACAGGTAATTATTATTGTAATTAGTACCAACGTTCTTATACATAGAATATACATAACAGTATCTTAGCCCACAGTATGTCTGCCCACAAGTTTGCACCGCTGGTTGTCTCTTGCGTCAAGTGTTGATAAATTTGAACTGTAGCACGGACAATTTTACATCTAGATTCTCTATTTTCTTGTCTGCCTTCTTCACAGAACATGTAGTTTTCCAGCTACCCGTTCTCTCTGTGAACTTCATGTTTACTACCATGTCAGAATATCTCCTCCTCTACATAAAAGGAATTGGGCACTGCTACCATTTTAATTAAATCGCATAATCCATCTGCCTTATAATTAATTATCGCTACATTTAGATTAGTGTTACAACGATCTGCAACTTTGCCTTTTATCGTCATGCGCCTCCTTTGGTTTTTGCTTTTATATATTGTATGGGTCCATAATCGTATACATTTTGTCTCATTCTAAATATATTTGGACCTATATTGGTTGTTAGTTTTTAAAATGTTTTAAAGTTTTAATTCAATTAATTTTCTCTTTTCAAGTAGCTTTAGCCATATTTTGGCTTTCTTCAATCTCTCTATGCCCTTTGCATCTAAATATTGCTTTTACCCACTGGCCAAACAAAATTAGAGGGATTGTGAATTACGTTACCGCTCTCATACCCAACTTTTAGACCCATCGAGATTTTCGCTTTATGATACAGCCATATAGCTCTGATTGTAGATACGTCTGTTTTGCGATGATATAATCTACAAGCCGTGACCCCATGTTGTGATCAATGAGATAAGATAAGGATCATAGGTCACGATTTCAAGTCATATCAGGGGATTAATTAAATCCGTTGTAGACAAATGTTTTATATTGTCCATTGTGCAACAAGTGTAAATTAACAGATAAATGTTTCGCAACTTTTAAAGTGACATTTTGTATACAATACAGTCAGATAAGACAAGAATGATGATTGAAATAATTTTTTGATGGACAAATTATGTTAGAAATGAGAATTATGTACTCATCTACCATTTAATTTATTAATTGCCCATCCGTTAATTCAGATATGCCTTATATCTATTATTATAAAAGTACTAAATTTAAATAATTTTTAATGAATAATTTTGAAACAATATTCAAACCTCATCGTTATCGTTAACCCGCCAATAACTATTATTTTTTCGTATGCCACTTTATTTTACTTGGACTAAAATGCCCATGCATTAACTAAAATGCCCATGCATTAATTTGTATAACTGTTGTATTTATTTTAATATTTCACCTTTTTAATACAATCGTTCTACAATGATTTGTAAACTAGCAAATAAATGTTTTCAATGTATAAACGTTTTAATTAATATAATTGTAGAGGAAAACTAAAAACAATTCATGTCTTTCTTATGCCGCAAGAATAAAGTAATATGTTTGTGATACTGTTTTCAGTAATACGTATAGTCGAGTAAATATTCCCAAACAATAGTTCTTTGAATAAATAGATAAATTACATACATGTATGTATTTTCTAACCTGCCTAGAATCTTAACACTTTCATTGTAATTGTTTCAGAACCTTTATTACAACATCATTTGACAGATACAACTACATGTATATATACAAATAGTTATCAATAAAACAGAGACAGGAAGGTAATCCTGTCATAAAAGTGTACCCGCTGTGCCTTGCTATGCACAGTGTATTATACAATCACACCAGGGGTCCATAAATCCGATAGCGCACTCTATGAATTTAAGAAAAAAATACTTTTAAAATGCAAAACTTTTGGAAAAAAGTGCAAATGGGACCAAAACTTCATTAAGATATTTTAAATTTAAAAAGTGCTCCGAAAACTAGAAACATACGGCATTTTCATGTCATTTGCACAAATTTGATCAAAGAACCGGAAAGGCTTTATTTTTCAACTTATATTAGCCTGGGTATTTATTTTCCTTCTTTATTTATAGTAACGTGAGTAATCAAATAAAACCTTAAAAGGGACCAAAACTTTACAATTTTACAAAAAATTAAAAACAATCAAATGAAAAAAGACGGTTTAAACTTTTTTGCATCATTTGCACAAAATTGATAATTTTAAAAATAAAAGAGTTATGACCGTTCAAAGAATTTCCCCCTATACTTTTCTATTGAAAATTTAATATCGACTTGGGATTATGTATGGGCCTAAAAGTTGGACATGGTGAATTACGTTACCATTTAAAATGTGTGTCTAGCATGGACATATGAACAATACAAAATAATTTTTACTGTATAACTAAAATAATGCCCCAGACAAAACAACTGATACAAAACTGATTTATCTATTATGCACTTGTATGATGAAACTATTTAAGAAGCATACATGACTCACTTTCATCATAAAATATTCGTAAAAGTCTCTTACTTATGCAATTTCCTTCTTCAAAAACTTTCAAAATATTGACACCTCAACGTTCTTAGGTGTTGCTGTAAATTTAACCCTGTTATAATTGACCCTGGGTCCTAATTTCGGCGACTAACTGATATTTGCGGTAACGTAATTCACAATAACGTAATTCACGAATCTATTGTTTATTGGGCTGTTTATTTAATTGCATCAAGGCAATGTTAATTCATTTGGTTATTACTTAAGTTTATAAGAGGGTAGTTTAGATGGAATTTAGTAAGTGGATATAGGTAATGTTAGTGTGTATGAAAACAGCTAGTAACGTAATTCACTAAACCTAGGTTTTATTGAATGAATACCGTTCTGAGGAGATGTGTGGATTATACAATTAATTAACAACCACTCTCATTTGTCAATTGTGTGCTACATACATTGAGTAGTTCCCAGAAGATAAATACATATATATATAATGCAATGAACATCATGCCAGCAAGCCTGTGGAAAATGGTAACGTAATTCACGTGAATTTATGGGACAGCAAAGTCAATGCGTAAATATTAAATGATGTAAGTTGTGGAAGTTCAAACTATTGCAGTTGTTTGGCCTATGTGTATGCTTTATGATGAAAGTCAGAATTCTCATTCCTTGAGCAGAATAGGGCGACAATAAATCTGAATATCAATTGACCCAAACAGTGGGACAAGGTATTTTGATGAATATGCAACATTCCCGCTGAGTAAAATTATCATCTAGTAATGGTTATGTTTATAAATGTATATGTTTTCGGTAAAGACATACGTCTCCTAGGTAAAGGACAAATTTGGTAATAAACCATGCTATATTCTTAGTAAAAATACCATGTGACATGATATTTTTGCAATTGCTTAACTTAGCGCGAAACGGCTGTGAAATCGGCAAATCTCGAGGAAAATCGCTTCATTTTCATATTTCAAAATAACTTATTTACGCCAATCAAAGAAAATATTTTAGAAAAACAATATTATTGAATAAAAATGTAATAAATATAACTCTCCACCTTGACAGAAACACGTGCAAGCCATAAAAAGCGAAGTTATTTAACTCTATTCGATAATCAATGTTGTAGCCAGTATCCTTAATTTATTCAAGAAACTTGTAAGAAACTTTTTGATTGGTTAATTTTGCAAAGGAAAATCGCCAAGACTTTCGACTAATTCACTATATTAAATTTGGAAGATTTTGTCTTTTTCGCAGTATTTCGGTTGTCTCGTTTGCATGTGGGAAAACCCCATACGGTTCGTCGAATCAGAAATTGTTTAACTAATTAGACTACTATGTTTGTGACGTATTAGTGAAAATGGTTGTGAGAATATTTTTTTTTAAGATTAAATCAGATAAGAAGGGTACATATATTGGTTTTGTTTCATGACAGGTGATAATAGGCACGATGTTTGGTAGTTTTATAACTAGTGAAGCGAGAAACACAATCTAACACGGAGTAAATCATGCTGAAATCGACGTAACATCGAAATTTTAGCAATTTTCATTCAGGTCAATTGTGCACTAACTTGTCCGAGTTGAGATTTTTGTGCTGTTTTTTTATTATTTAATCGTATTAATGGTGTGCGCTTTGAAACATTTAACATTCATAGCTCGAAGAGTAATGTTTAATCGATTTAATCGTGTGGTTAAAGTGCCACTAGGGTATCAGAATTTTGTGCGAGTCTCAAAATAATAAATCTAGATGAAGTGGTCAAGAAAATGCAGTTGTACCCCTTGTATATAAAAGGTATGTTTGAAAAATCAAAGGGAGGTAACTTAACAAATCCCTGTGGTATATATCAACCACAATGAGCTAAGTCATAGACTGGGGAATACAAAATAATTTCAATGCATTTTATTTTGTAGTTTTACTTTTGTTTATGTAACCAATTGATGTCATGCCGGTATTCTTTGATAACTTCATGAATCCAAGACGGTAGTCAAAATGAATTATAAGAGCTGGAAAGTTAATTTCAAGTCACATAAATAGACATAACTCCACACTAATGGGTATACAGCAACATGTTTAGGTTCTTTATATCTCTTGCTCTAGCAAATATTAAATTATTGATACTATAGCTTGTCAGTTGACTCTAGAAGCAAATTGTTTTAAGATGGCAATTTAGAGGCACTATTCTGATAATATTTAATTCATTGAACAACTTAGGTTGAAATACGATATTTTAATATCCTTAGAATAACGACCACTTTTACATATATGTTTGCCACTTCAGTAATCAATATGTACTAAAAAGAGGTTATAAACAAAGAAAATGACAAATAATATTGAAAACATTGTGTGCATGTTCTATAATTTTTCAAGGTATTCTAAGAATACATTAATGCCAAAGCAATTGATAGAAATTCTGTTGACATTGTAACACATTTTGATAGTACATAAGAGAAATTGCAATAGGATTTCAAGTTCGATCTTGACATCAGATGTCACAACTGCATCATAAGTGTTCTTTATTTCATTGTAAATGACTCTATCCATTGATAAAAAAAGAAATATCTAAAGCAAATTTTCATCACAAGTCTGTAGCATAATTTGTTTTTATTAACAAGGTGATGATCCATTTTTCGGTAAAATAACAAATATGTTTAATCGCATTAACCTTTAAGACTTGGTACGAGAAGCACAGACAACAAAATTGTACAACAAATGATCTGACAACATTGGTGTGCTGTTACTCATTTTGAAATATCTATCTTGTAAGAGTGACACTAAAACAATGGGTTCAACTAACATTCGTTCAAAAAGTAATGTTACAAGTCTGTCAGTTACTGACAATGTAAAGAGAGTGCATTGCTAGCATGGATGTAAAATATGCTTTTAAAGCTGGTTCACCTATCCTACACCAAAAGAGAAGAAAGTTACGCTATATTTTGGCCATAAATTATTACCCACTTGGATACTTTCTAAAGATAATAATCATTAATATGTTAAGTTTATCATTGCATGTGATGTGCTTAAGGTGTTGAGTGAAACATACTCTGTAAACAGAAATTTGTGTTGTCACTTGAACATGTTAATTGTTATCAAGTTACAAAAAACGACCAGAGAAATTGTGCTATCGTTATGTAATATTAGACATAGTTTTTATTCTACTTTAGTCTAGTTTAGTCAAGTCAGACTGTATCATTGTTTGTGTAATGATAATAAAAAAGCTCAATCAATTAGTCTCTTCCCCATTTTTAAAAAGCACATGCTTATTTTGCAATTTATATGTTTTAGTTCATTTTTACTGCATCAAAAATTTTCAACTAAAAGGATTATAAGTTTTTCAAATATCCACACATATTGCAATCTTAAACAAAATGATTGCCCTTCATAATGGTTCTACAATAAATTGTCGAGTAAACTGTATATATTAACCCCATTTTATTTTCCCGTTTTTCTTTATTTAAATGGCATACAAATTGGAAATAAGTTAGTTTGTTCATTCCAATTATTTATCAAATTTTCATTTCATTAAATCAAGTAAATAAGTAACATTATTAATTAACTGTATGATAGTGGACTTCAAATTCAGGGCTGATAGATACGGCGTTCACAACGGCATTATAACCAAATACTCGGCCATCATAGGAAAAAAGGCCTTTCATAAATACCTCGGCTTATATGAGATTCATGCATTTCGATTGGATCCGAATGTCAAAATGGCCGAGTTTTATCATGAAGGCAGTGTTTTTTTCCCACAAAAAATGCTGCCATTTTGAATGTTAGTACAATCTGAGTGTTTTGATAGGAACCCTATCTGCGATCATAGTGAATTAAGTGTTTTCATAACGGCCTATAATTTAGCTGAAGTCAGTCATTATAGCCTGACGCCGCAGGTCGAAGGCTAATATGACTGTCTTCAACCAAATAAATTTATCATTATGAAAACACTTCATTATTTACAATACATTATTGCTAAAAATAGAACTGGTTGAATATGCTTTGTAACCGTAATCTTGGACTCCACCTTGAATCTTGAGTTGCTAATAGATGATCAGGTGGGTAGTTTTACAAACTGGATAGTTTAAGATTAATTGAAACAAACAAAAGAAAAAAACTGAAACGTAAACCCTCACGTGTTTGTTTCCGTCCATATATGTATATTATATACTAAACTATTAGATCACATCCGGCATTTTAGCCGCCATTTTGGATTTATAATTGTTTATAATGATTTTTAACTTAGTGAAATAAATCCTTTTCTTTAATGACATGAATGATTCTAAAAGTAAAAAACTTTCCACACCACTCAGTCTCTTTCTGTCTGTTTGTTCTTTATATACTGGGCTAAAAGCCTTTGTCCGCCATTTTGACCGCCAATTCGAATTTAAAAATGTGTATATGAATAACAAAATTAACAAACTAGATCTACAAATGTTGAACTCACTTTTGTCCTTCATTTTAAAAACATGATGTGTAAAAATACATTTTGCATGTATTATTTAGCCTCTAGCCGCCATCTTGGTCGCCATCTTGGATTCTGGGAGTTGCCAAAGGATGACAAAGTGGCATTAATCGGTTTTGGAATCAGTAAGACCATGCCTACCAATTAATTTAATAACATTTTCTACATCATTTCGTGCAAGGTCATCCTTGGTGTTGGCCGGACTAGTAGTATTGCATACGTTTAACCCATTACTTGTAATTTCGTATTTTTCAATAAATATGGTAGTATGTCGACTGATATGGTTTCATGTTGTTATTACTTGTTTGATTTTTTAAACGATCGCCACGCAAAATTAAAAAAAAACCTTACACCTGATAAACTGACATTTATGTCTATTTGCATGTTAAATATTTTTAAGATGCCCCTCATAAATCTTAAGCATCGGCTTTTCATGTTCACATTACACCTTCGTCCGCACAAGTCTTATACTCGGAGATTGGATTATTATATAAAGTGCATTCTTCATTATATGAGGCGCTTTGTTCATTTAAGGATTTTTTATAACAGGGATTTGTAACGATAATTAAATGTAATATTCACAGTCTTGGTTATTATTTCAGCAAATACGGAAAACAAGTATAACAATTTTAGATAAAGATATTAACATGATTTTTAGTACCAATACCATTCAAATTGACATAAATATTAGGAAAAATGTTATTCCAGATGATTTTGAGGTAAATTACGCACACAGACTGTTTCACAAAAGAATGCATTTTCCCACCGATCTGCCATTTTACCCCCTTTAAAGTCATATTTCTGGTCATAATTGCAACATTTTTTTATCAAAACTTCAGAAACATTCATAAATTACATGGAAGGCATGTACAATTACATAAATTATTTTTTTAAACTCTGGAATAGTTTGTACAGTCTGCTTCGGCCAATTATGCACAGTGACGACAATGATTCAAAAAAGCACTTCGTAATAAATCCCCGTTATATAGAACCCCTGGTTCATTGTATAAAATGATTTTTATACTGAGTAGTTTGATCATTATTTATAGTGCATTCTTCATTGTACTCGGTAATTGGATCATCAAATAAAATGCATTGATAATTATTTTTGGCGCTTTGGTCCTTATATAAATGAGTTTTATACTGGGTGGTTTCATCATTATATGAAGTGCATACTTCATTATAACTGGCGCTTTTTTCATTATATAAATGATTTTTATACTGGATTGTTTGATCATTATATAATGTGCATTCTTCATTATAACTGGCGCTCTGTTCATTATATTATATTATTTTTACACTGGGTGGTATGTAATTTTTTAGAGTGCATTCTTCAATATACTCGGTTAATGCCTATAAAATTATCAAACTACACAGAATAATAAAGAATGTACCTAATATAATTAACTACCAGATATGATAAAGAAACAACTCAATATAATGAATAAACCACCGAATATAATGCTATTAGAGCTCCTCAACGTTCAATAATGTTTGTACATGTATAGCATTTATTCACATTGTTTGCCGTTTTGACTTAAATAACATATTGATTGAACATATGAAGTCACTGCTTGGTAATTTGATATCTTCTGGCTGATAGTTAAAAGATTCTTTAGCTAAGAGCTTTGACCCAGGGGTCCCACAACTAATAAGGATCATTCTTAACTCAGGGGCTACTCTTACATAAAATTTGGTGAACCTAGGTACAGTCGTTGTTGAGTTATCGTCCGGAAAAGGTTTTCATATTTTAAGTCCCAGTGACCTTTACCTTTGACCCTGGGGTCTCAAAATCAATGGGGAACCTCCTCTACCCAAGGGCTATCCACACATAAAATTTGAGGAACCTAGGTACACCCTTTCTTGAGTTATCATTCGGACAACCAATTGTCCACAATTGTAAAAAATACCATTAAAAAAATCCGACCCGATTTTTTTCGGGAGATGAAGCCAGAAACATAGCTATTTCTTTTTGCCTCATGTAAACAAAACAATGTAAAAATCTACGATGGAGTAGCTCAGGATGACAATGAAATAGTGTAGAGTGTTGTTTTATATGTTTTATCTGACTTAACAGGTGTTTACTTATAAATCCGCCTCACTAATTAGGTTAAAACCATGACGTATAACTTCTGTTTTCAATACTGTGCCGCTTTTGGAATGGATTGGTTTATTTTACATGTAATGTTACTTTGTGTAAATGATGCACCGTAGTATTGCGAATTTCTTATCAACTGTCCGTGGCTTATACGCTTACTCCGCTGATTTCATGTATATTTTGCCAATCTTAAGAACACAAGTACTGAAGTTAATTTTTAAAGATGCAAAGTAAATGTAGATACTAAATACATTAACTTTAACAATGTCGCAAGCACAGCACAATATTTGAACCAATATGATATATAGCTATATTAAGACTATGGATTTCCATTATTGATACTATATACATTGGAAAACCAGCAAATCTAAATATAGAAAAAAAACGTTTCCAAAGTTATTACACTACACTTACTTGCATTTTATATACAAATGACATATTAGACAGAGACAGGTCATATTTCCGTAAAAATGGGGCATTTTAAGACCCTTGTCTGTCTGAAATTTCTTAACACCTGCAGTATTTTCATTTTCAAATTCTCGAGTTCAATTTTGAGCTTTCATTTCCCGTATTATGTGTATTGCGATACAGTTAACCCCCCCCAGAAAAAAAACGTAAGGTTTGCTCCTTCCAAATATTGAAAAAGCCCTGTATTCGAACGCAACATTCAAACAGAAACAAATTTGGTATACTGGAAACAAACTCTTCACAACGGTTTGTGCAAGTGAATAAAAAGGCAAATATTGCAAATCATGACGTAGATGCCAATCAATCGTTTGTCTAAAATGTGGAATCGGTTAGAAACAAGTTTATGTCTATATTATTAGTTTCAGTTGTAGATCACGTGACTATAGGCCCTAAAACAGTAGGGAATACTTCCCGTTCGGGAAACAAGGGGTTTCCCTTCAGTGCTTCCCGATCGGGCAGCAAATGGCAAAATGTTTCCCGATCGGGAAGGATTTTGGCCTTTTTTGACGTACCTTACTTAAAGTGACCGCTGCATAAAAGTATTTAACCTACAAAAATATGAAAAGCACTGTCTGATACAGGAAAAATGTATCTATAATCCTACCGAGTCGTTTTCTTTTAAAGTGCCTACAATTAAAATAATCCGAAATTGAAATTCAGAAAAAAATATGACTTCAATGAAAAATATTGTTTCCCGTTCTGGAAACATTGCTTCCCGATCAGGAAGCAAGTTATACTATCTTTAATATAGTTTGTATGTAATCCAAATTAAAATTAAGCTATAGACATCTATTTATGTTAATGGAAATATTGCATTGATTCCATTGCATATGTTAGAAACACCTTTCACTAGTACCATTCATATTAATTTATAGTAATTTAGCTGTCCCTTAAAGGGAATTGTATAGAAATTTAATCACGTTTTTATATGTTTTATGTTTTTTGTTATATGTTTTTATATGTATAATCATAACATCCCAAAAGATATTCCAATAAGTTTACTTACTATCAATTTAAAGGTTTGACATGTGAATAAATGTAAAGTATCATTGATTTGGCTTAACACCGAAGCAGCACATTGTTTATGTCATGTTTCATATTACAGCTGTACGTCAACATACTCACTGTTTTTTGGAAAGGCTAATCTCTGAATTTAGCAGTTACTAAGCGCATACTTGGTCAGTTACTGCAAGCTTCCCTACATGATTTAAAATCAGTGGTGAGAGAGAGAATAGTCTTTGAAAATATTTCATGACCAAGTTCCTTGAACCCTAAATCAGTAGATTAGTATGCTACAAGCCTAACAACTAATCTAGACCAGCGGTATACTTAACAAAAAAAATCAATAAACACTAACATAAAAATTTCAAATGTGGTTCAATTCATTTGTTACAGTTTCCTATTATTTCCTATTATAATATTGTTATAAAAATTAAGTTTGAGCAGTATTATAAAACCATTTTTACAAGTTAACCAAGTGAAGAAAGGGTTATCATATTTCCATCTTGCTTGCTATGTTAAAATGGGCGTAGGTCAAATGACTTACATAAATACAGCACATCCAAGGATATGTGTAATGTTTTCAATGTTCAAGGAAATTTATGTTCATGCTAAAAGTACAGACACATCATCATTGCTATCATTATTTTACAAGAAATAGACTACAAGAGGTGTGTCCAATAACCTTTTTACAGTATGCAATCGCATTTAAAGCATTTATTTGTTCTCAATTAATAAATGCTAATATTACATATTCTTAAAAAACATCATGCAAAACACTTGCTTTTTCAATTGTTAACTACATGTATGTATTTTTCAAAACTAACAAACAATATTGAACCCAATATTCATTATTATTTTTTTCTGTTTAAACATTAATGAGAATCTCGATAGTTTGCAAAATTATTTTATTTCAATTCATGCTTTAGAATTATCATGCATTGTATTTGAGTTTGGTCAAATTTAGAAAATAGAAATGTTAAATGGTGCTTAAGGAATTATGGTTGATTGTTGATAAGTTAACCATATCATACTAGATAGTGAAGAAATATTTTCTTCATTCAGCATTTCGGAATTTTATTCTTCAATCTTAAAAATCTCTCTAATAACATACAAAACATATACCTGACAGGTAATGGCTCATACGTATTACAAAATAATTAATTCTATGTCATTTTGTTTTCAAATATAGTGTAAGCTTCATTTAAAAATTATTATATTGCTTTTGATAGCTCGTCTGGTTAGAATTATGTACATATGTAGAGTAATGAAAAAACATAGTAAATCCAGCCATCTACAATTGACTTAAGTACCAGCATTTGACAACCAAGAATACCAGACTTTCCAGCCTTGGCTCATTTTAATTTTCTGATAAAATCATCATAAAATTACAGATTTAGGAAATGAATCAAATATTATGGTATTGAATGTGAAAGTTCATATGACTAAATATATTTACAACTATGTATATAAATGAAAGTTTAATTGGACAATTAATTTTGTTTTGATCAGATTATTCTGGTAGAAAATCAGAATCTTTATTTAAAGTGTATGTGTTACTATTTGTTACTATCCTTACTGGGTTATATAGCCTAAAATTCTTTACAAATAAATAGACAGGTCTCTTGCTGAAATCAGTTTTGCATAACATACAAACTATATTAAAGATAGTATAACTTGCTTCCTGATCGGGAAGCAATGTTTCCAGAACGGGAAACAATTTTTTTCTTTGAATTCATATTTTTTCTGAATTCCAATTTCGGATTATTTTAATTGTAGGCATTTTAAAAGAAAACGACTCGGTAGGATTTTAGATACATCTTTCTTGTATCAGATAGTGTTTTTCATATTTTTGTAGGTTAAACACTTTTATGCAGCGGTCACTTTCAGTAAGGTACGTCAAAAAAGGCCAAAATCCTTCCCGATCGGGAAACATTTTGCCATTTGCTGCCCGATCGGGAAGCACTGGAGGGGAATCCCCTTGTTTCCCGAACTACTGTAAAATAGGACATAAATGTACTTTAACGGCATTGCACACTTGACTACTTTATGAATATTACTTACGTGCGTCGTAAGAACGATGTTGCTTCTCCAACTTTTCTTTTACAAAATCTTCTGTGTTTTCAAAAGGTTTCAGTTCATCATTGGCTTTATCGAGTTCTTGAATTGCAGAAAGAACTTCAATAAGTTTATCCACGTAATCTTGGTCTTTGCTAGTCAGTCCGGTCGATAATTTATTCAATACGGTTGTAAGCTTACTCCATTCTACAAGAAACTTTGTCTCAGATAGTGAGCTAATTTCCGGTTGTGCCAACTCATTTCTTTTTTCTCTCAATTTGGTTATAGAATTTTTTTCTGAAACTGTCAATCTCGTATCAAATAAATTCAAGAGAACATATGCATGTGCAGATATGTCCCAAACGTCTACATTCTTCGGTTGTCCGGAGTCAGGGCCCAGCAATTCCCAAAGTTTCGGGTTAATTACTCTTTTCTTGAATGCATTAAAAATTTGATCTCTATGCGTTTTCATACAGATATCAATTGTAGTATTATTATTGTGTAATATCTTTAGAGTATGTTTCTTGCAAACGTAAGTCCCTCCTTTCAATAATAGTAGCAAGAGCTTTACGTACCTTGTATCATCGTTTAGCAGTGAAGACATTGCGATACAATGGACGTTTTTATGCTTTAATGTATAAATCTTTGTATATTTAATGATACACTGTATATTAATTGTCAATAATATAGTCACATGATATCTTTTCAAAAAAAGGAAGTGGAATCAACACGCAAACACAATTAAAACATATTCCTATAATACATGTACTCCAACACTTGTAAGCTATAAGCATTAACATTTAAACTGTGTACCATTATTCTTTTTCTTCTTACTTCACCGTTCATCTTCCCCTATCCGGAAACTGTCGTACGCTCACATTGATATAAATTTAATGTCATGCTGAAGTTTCCGTTTAGTAGTGTTTGATTTTTTTTCTCTGAACAATCTGAATGAACCAAGTTTATTAAATCGTGAAAATATATTAACAATACATGATATAATCCTTCAGGTACAACTTTACGAACAGACATTTAATTCGAAAGTGAAATCCCAACGACTTTCAATTGACCTTCGTGTCTTCAACTAAAAGTTTTGTAAAACGGAGAAAATGTAGTTTTCACTGTACATCTGTTTCAAATGTCATATGATCTTACTCCTAATAAGAATTATTAACATATACTTGAACATGCTGCATCTGATAACATCCAATATTTAAGACGTTTGCATTGTTAATGAACTTAATCATTTAAAAATTTCATAAACAAAATGGCGATATTTACATTAACAACGCAAATGTCGTCACAGAGTATATCATCTTACATTTTAAAAGGGGGTCATTTCAAAGTAATTTTACCAAAAAAGAGATAAGTTTTAAAAATGCCAGGCAGTTTAATTTGCCAAATAAGATATTGAGAAAAATTTAATTTTATATACTCTCTTATACCCCGATTCGTAATAATATCATGGTAAACAAAACAATTATTTTGATCATCGTAGATCTAATCAAATGCTTCTTTTACCCGTTGCTATGAATCAAATAAAAACGATCATATGATCCAAACATTTCAATTGATAGTTTATTGAAATGGTCCCTCGATGTCATAAATAAGAACATGTAAAAATAGAACAAGATGGAAATCCAAGTATTCCTTTTTTGACGGTAGCTGGAGCTACCGTTCAAAGTTAACAAGTTGACACCAGGCGCGTAGCTACCAGTACACAGAGTACGCAGCTGCGTACACATTGGTCCAGAAAATCGTAAAAAGGAACGTCAAAAACGCAATAAAAACTTTGGTCTGAGGGGGGGGGGGGGGTAGGGGTGTATGAGTTATTGTTCGCAAAATATCTTAGTGGAAATATAATACAGTAGATCTCAGATAAGCTTATTTTGTGAATCGTTGAACTCTATTCTTCTACGTTATCATATTTCATTGTTTCTTAAATAAATATTCAACCCCAATTATGTAAATAATCCTAAAACAATACTTTACATATTACAAATTTATCAAACTTGAGACAAAGATAACGACGATCAATTGTTTTTAATGGTCATAAAGGTTTGAAGTTACAGTACAGGGGTCCATATTATAATACGTTTTCTAAAGATTTTATTCCTTAACCATTCTATATTGTTCTGATGAATTATGAAAATAACTTAGATTTTATGTTGCCCAGATGCCATAGGCGGATCCAAGGGGGGCGGACCCGGCGTACGCCCCCCGCCCTTAAATTGCCCAAGCAAAGGTTGCTTTTTTCAGTCATGAATATGATAGTTATAGGAAAATACACTATACAAAACTTATAAGTATACATATTTCAATTGCGTATAACTTTTTTATGAACCAATATTTTTCAACGAAATTTTGTACATCTGCTATTGACTATATATCAATTATTACTGTGTAGTTAGTTTTTCGAAAGTAATCTAACCGATGCGTTGAACCGTGAATCGATGAAATTCATTAAATGCACAAGGAAACCGTGACTGGCGCGAATGAAAATTGCACATGGTTGCTATAGACAGTTGTACGGTGACATATCCAAAAAATGCAAAATGAGGTGGCTAACGAAAGAACAGCAAGAATTAGCTATTGGGTTGTTGAAATGGATGGCGCACCAGCCCATATAACAAGAATCACTACACGACAACAACATAACGCTGATGTGCATACCGCCGAAATCTCTAGCTAAACATAAAAGAACACGTATGGGATAAATTGAACCGCCGTGTACGCCGTGGTGTTGCAGCTCAACCCCTAGCCGATCTATGCAGAAGGGTTGTACGCGAGTGTGCAGGTATACGTCAGAATCACGTCCGTCAGTATATGAGATCCTTGAGAACACGATGCCAAGCCATTCTCAATAGCCATGGACGTCACACTCGTTTTAGAGAGAATTGTACACACATTTACCCCAACATTAACATAGTCACGCAGACCGCAATCCTCATAGTGTTACTTGGACTTTTTCCCACACTGTGATGTTTTGTTATAATTTGTTAAATCTTTTGTTCTATGTACTGAGATAAACATACTAATGTTGTTCCATCTTTAATGCCTAGGTCACATTTAACCCGGCGCCCGACCGGCGTTCCCGATTTTTAGGAATCGGCCGGCATGGTGAGATCGGAATCAGATCGGCAAGCAAAATTAAATCCTTTATTCTAAAATGGTGCCCGTCAGATGCCCGTACGGGATTCGGAAGATGGCCGCACGGCGATCGTCCGATTTCATGATTTTCTAACCCCGATTTTCTAACAGATGCCCGTCCGATATCCGCACGATGTTCTAATGACGCCCGGGCGAGTGTCGCCCGATTCTTCCAAGTCGCACGGTGTCAGGACGGGCATCGAGGTAGCGCCGGTAGCGCCGGTAGACTACATTATAAACATCGGCCGATGTACGCCCGGCATGTGTCTATGAGTGAGTTGGATAATTATTGAATATATTGAGATTTGTCCATGATATTCTGCATTCAGTTTCTTAAAATCAGTATGCCCGCTATCAACCTCAAAATCGCGCTTTTGAGGGCAAGAGTAGCTTCGGCATGCTATCGATTCATCACCGTCCTTGTCGTCTGTAGAAGTAGGCTAATGCTTGTGTATTTTCTACGATAAAACAGCATCGCACAAGGGACGGCAGCAGGCGCGCAAATTACTCAATGCCGACACGGCGAGGTAGTGACGAAAATAATAGGGCTGTAACGATTAACCGTTGCATCGTGAGATCGTATTCGCGACTGTCCGATACGGGTGTATCGAATCGCGTCCTAAAAATCGCGATTCAGAGAGCCTTTTAGTTTACAAGAAATCACTTGAAACGCAATATACTGTATACATTTGTATCTATAGCATTTAACGTGCAATTGCAATCTTAACTCAGTGTTCAATCTAGAGCGCGCCATTGGCCCCTTATGAACGCAAATGGCGCAATATCAATCGTCTATTGAGCCCGTCGGGCGCACTCACCGAAAATATGGCTATTTCGCGAATTTGACAACTTTTCGTTTATTCTATGCCATTAATATTTTGGTTTCGTTACATCTATTTTGCTAAATTAAACGGGTACCTCAGTCTTCGAATCTAGCTACCGGGCCAAAGACAGAGTCCGTCTTTAACGCCGACGGTTCGTTAAAAAGATACGGATCGCAAGACCAAATGTCTGATAGCAATTTCAATAGCAATATTACTAAAAATGGATAATTGAACATAAAAATTGCAGTTACTAGCAATTTATTATTTGGACGCAAAAATCCAGCCGAGAGTCCGCAATACGCATTAAATTTTTATCCACGCTTGTAACAATCATAGACAATATGTCTTATGTGTAAGGCGTCCTCTAAAAAATCAATAGTGCTACATATATGACGGCTCGATACAATTGATTACGTAATCAAACGGTTGCAATTTAACAAACACCTGACAAACTTTGGTGAACATTGATTGAGGAAGATAACACTTTCTTTTATGTTGCCGATAAGCTGATAATTGTTATTAATTATTAGCGTGTTGTGTGGCACTTTAAATAGACATAATTAGTTGATTTTTTAATGAACTAATTGGTTAAATTCCACTAGAAACAAACAACTTAGTCATTATTTTACAACAAATAAAGTAATTTGTATTTTATTATTCATTATGTGGTATTCCATTTCGTAAAAATAAAATTCCTTCAATCATTATTTCGTTATGTCATACATTTTCGCAACCAACACTATCGCTTTTTTATATTTTATGATTGTTTGATAATACATGTAATATCATAATTTGTCTATGCATTCATACCAAATTTACAATTTACATCGTAGCGCGATTAATATCGTAATCGCGAGGCATATATCGTGATACGTATCGTATCGCGACCTTGGCCACGATACGTAGCCCTATTGGTATGCAGTTCGTACAACGTCCATAACATCTACAGTACGATCTGACAAGGTTTGGTATAAATACAGACCATTTCTCACCAAGTTATCATCTGGGCCCAAGCTCTTAGTCTAGAACCATGGAAGTCGTTAATGCTTTGAATGTTGGCTTTGTACTCTTTTTTATAGAAGCGGAACAAGAATACAATAATTATTACATGGTAGAGGAGAAACACCCTCAATTTTATTGACTGGCTCAGGAGGCTTAGCATTTTGTGGCTTATCTTGAGGCTGGTCTTCAAGAGCTTCACATGTGCAGGTGATTTTGGATCGTTTGGAAGCGATTGTCTTAACAGGCACCGTCTGTCTGGTTCTGCTCATTTTTGGAGGCATGATGGTCACAGTGATGCTTAACGAATTATGTATTCAAAGCATCAAGCGCGGAACGAGAATGAGAACGGGAAGAAACGTCCTGGATATTTAAAACAATCGGGTCAGAACGTGACGTTATTTCGTTTAAAACGCTCTAAGATTGAGATACAAACGTACTTAGAACGAGTTGAACTGTCTTAAACGGAATGGTAAAGTGTTAAGGAGCTTAGAAGAACTAGTTTTGAACGGGTTAAAACTGACTACGAACGGGCTTGGACTACAGTCAAGGGACATAAATGAGTTCCCACTCTAAGTGACGTCATGTTTTATTTTGACAGCGTTGTTGACATTTAACCTTGACATTTTAACTCAAAATCAAAACAAACTCGCATGAAACATCTTATACTTGGAGATATGACCCTTGGTCCTCAATACGTCAATTAAATTCAGATGTTAACTCGGTTAAAGTCTGCCGACGATTAACTTTTACCATCAAGATAATGGGGCATCCGAACGTCTCGTAGTTTTTGGTCACCGTCCACTACGAGGAAGATTTTCAACATTACCTCGGTCAACAAACACTGGAAACAGCTTCAAAATTTTTGACACAGTCCTTCTATTGTATCCAGTTATGTCTTAAATGTTTCGGCCTGAAAATCTCTGTTTTGATAATCTAATTTTTATGTTTTTCGCCTCAAGGGACAACTGTTTTCCGTGGCGCGCCATGTTAATTTTTTTGCTGACATAAACAAGGAAAGGGAAATAATCGGTACTATTATTCGATCTAATTGATCTAATGGACATCACATTATTCTCCCTTGCATTTAAAAACTAATTAGATAAAATAAAACGACAAAAAAACGGTGATAATGTACGGAACTTCGTAGAAAGAAACTACGTCATGTAGCCTGGGAACTCATTTATGTCCCTTGACTAGAACGAGTAATTTTACCCGATTTGAACTCAATACAAACGGACAATAGACGAGATAAAAACGGAATGCACGCAACGGGAACTGGTTCTGAACGGACTATGATCTTATAGCTGATATTTTTCGACTTAAACGGCACGTTCTAACTCGTTCACTACTAGTTTCGCGATATTTTTAGGACGGGGTCGAACGGCCTAAGAACTAGTTTGGTGTAACGGGGCCTTAAGCGTTTAAACTTGACAGAAGCTTGATTTAACTTTGGTCAAATTCCCAAAGATTAGCGTCCGTGTTCTATTATTACATTTGATAAATTTATTTGTAAATAAATTAGTTTGCGTATGTAGCGTCGTTAAACGTGGTAACGCCTATAAACGTCGCAACTGTAATGCTAAGCATTGCAACCAGCGCTAAATGTCGCAATTAGACTTACACTAAATGTCGCAACGCTGGCGCTAAATAACGCACATAAAATTTATAGTTAGGTTATTCCATTTTATCTTTAAATGACATTGTCATTGTTCATTAATCGTAATTAACTTTCTATGTTGAAAATCCGCAAGTTATCAGTTTCCAGTTTCAGGCAAAGGAATCAATTTAACATCATTAAAAATGCCCCGCTACCACTAAATTAAATGCAACAGCCACATACAATTCTGATTTAAAACATTTATAAAATAACCATACAAAAATGAAATGATAAATGATATTTATATAAAAAGAACTAACGTAAGTATGAAAAACTGTATCATGATTGAAGCAATATAATTATGCGATACTTTCACAATGAAAATAGGATATATAACGACTAGCGTGCACATGTCAATGTTTTATTTAATTTCCGATAAGAACTAATCTGACATAGTGCACATTTTCCGAAAATTGACTGTACATGTAAGTAGATGATGTAGACAAAAACCCTAGATAGTTTGATAACATATACATGTATGTTTATTTGCGATAGTTTGTACAATTACAGTAAAACTCGGATATAACATACTCGCTGGGCCATATAGCATACTAAGTATGTCATATATAAACTATATAACATACTCTTTTATAGCATACTATAATACGTTTTTTTCACATTCATTTTGTGGTGAGTTTTCTGTTTTCTTGTAACATATATGTATGTAAATTATTAATTTAATATCAAATGTTAAATTATCAATAAAATGAATAAAGATATTATATCTAAAACTGGTATGCGTTTTTTTTATTCTCTTTTACTTTTGAAAATGCAGGAACAATAAAGTCTGCTTACATACAGTATAAATCGCATTAAGCTACCAGTGACGGCAAGTGCCTGGATTGGCCACTTACAGCCGGTGACTGTTTAAACCAGTTTTAATTAAACTGCCTTAAACAGTTCATTCTGACCAGGGATTCTATATTTCATGTTATAAAATTCGTCATTTTCGTAGAATTTTGAGTTGTCAACAGAACGATGTTAAATGACATTCCTTTATTTAATAACAGATTAACAATGGGTATATCATTACTTTTTGTGGTTAAAACATCTTAAATAAAGCTTTAAATTGCAACAAGTCCTTAAATTTTTATGACACATTCGAAAAAAACATGGTTACGAAACTCTCCGACGCGGCCGCCATTTTGTTAATGTAGAACGCTTAAAAATCCGTATTCCGTCTATTTTCCGGTATTTTCGTGAACAAGTCAATTAATTGACGAGTTTTGCTCACAAACTTATTTCATCTTCGTATATTTTTAAACAAAAATAACTTCAGTGCATATATTGAAATAAATTATATTTGCTAAACACCAAACTGTTGTCAACCTTCTCAACGCCTAATTAAACACATTGAGTCAAAGGGATTAAGTATTTAAGTAGATTATAATTTATAAGTCTTTATTGAAGGTACTATTTATCTATTTATTTATAGGAGTTAACGCCGTGTCAACACAATTTTGGTCATTTTACGGTGTCCAGCGCACATAACCTAGCTTTCCTGGACCATTGTCTATAACCAGTACTCACCCACCCTTCCACAAGGCCGGAAACTTCTCCATTATATTATCTAATCAATGGAGGAAAATCGACATTATTGTCAAATTTTCATGGAAGGGTATAGCCTCCTCTGGTGGGATTCGGGCACGAGATTCCAAATCCCGGCGCGCTACCAACTGCGCTATCGACACAGGTTTGGAAGGTTTAAGTGTCAACAATTATATGTAAATCGGATGTAATATATCACGTGATGACATATGTCAGGTATAGATGCATATGCACACCGTGTATTCTCCTTCCGTTTTCAAATGTCTATATAAAAAATGACAGGTGTAAACACGTAAGGATAAATGTTACACATCCATTTAAAAAGTTTAATTAAAGGTGCATAATTGGTTGAATAGTTAAATTTTTATTGATTAGACACAAAGAACATACTATTATTAGAATGTAAACATTGCCATGTGTTTTAAA
Source organism: Mactra quadrangularis (assembly GCA_025267735.1). Lineage (NCBI taxonomy): Eukaryota > Metazoa > Mollusca > Bivalvia > Venerida > Mactridae > Mactra > Mactra quadrangularis. The sequence goes on from CM046306.1 coordinate 12,616,235, forward strand.
GTAAACAAATTAACCATAATGCTTAGCGTCTCAGTACAAACGTCAGTAAACCCGTTTGTGTACAAAATGACTACATAAGGTACACTTAAGATACGCGTATTGTATATCCAAGTTTTTTCGGCGCATAATTTGATCTATATTTTTTAACCAATACAATTTGCTCTCAGACTTGTTTGTCCAATAAAATTCTCCTCCGGTAAAATGAATAAAAGATAATTTATGATAATGTTGGTTATCTGTGATTAACAGGTGTGTATCACGAACAGTAGTTGTTGACTTTTTACTGTGTATTATGGTTGACTCACTATGCTATTTGATAATAAATTCGCAGTTTCCTGCTGGCGGTATGACTGAACAGCAAATATGACTATTTATGTTTCATACCGAAAAAACCCTGCATAACCCCGAATATCTTTTTAATGCCCATTGCATCCTTTTAACTATTCTAAGTATAAAACAAGTATACGTTTATAATTAACATATTCTTGTTTGTATTCTTAGAATTGTTGAAATTTAATGACTTTTTTATGTTTTTGGTAATTTGTGTAATAATCGCCTCTTACTGCACTACTTGTACAAACGGCGGCCACATTGGACGTCATTTTTGAAAATTAACATAACCAAACGATGTTTACATATTTTTGTTTACTTTTTATAAACTAACATTTATGTACATGTTATGGACATTTTGGTGCAAAAACAATCTTTTCTGGTCATGTTTTTTTAAATTTAGTAATTTTTTCCGCCATCTTGGACGCCATCTTGAATTCTTGAAATGCTCAAGGGTCACAGGCTGGCATCCATCAGTTTTCATATCTACTACATTTCTGAATTCAAAAACACTAACAAAATTTCTTAGCTATTCAAATCTAGGTTAAGCTAATTTGCCCCATATTCTGCCGGACTTAATAAAGAATCAGTGGTAGGGAGAGACTGGCCGTAGCATTATTTCATGTCTACACGAATGTATGCCCTGCCCGGGAATCGACTCCATGACAGACCATTCGATCAGTATCGACTAAGTTAGACGTTTGGGTTACGAAGTGATCCAGATGATATGTACGAGATTTATGTTGTGTGATGTCCATTGACTTGAGGTCATGATGCGTTTAACAGAATGGCTACGGGTATAGGGACAGTTGGTGTTTCTAAATACTGTTAGATATGCGAATAAAACAACTACATGTACTACAATTTTTATGCGGGAAATATTCAGCGAATATTTTCTTATGCTTTTCAATGAGTTTTTCATTGTAATTTTATTAAATATTTTTCATTGATTGTTTTTCAATGCGTTTTTCAGTTTTTCAATGAGTTTTTCATTGTGATTTTATTAAATATTTTTCACTGTATATTATACAACAAATAAGTACAAGCTGATGAAATATTTTGGTTATAATCGGCCTTACGCATTCTTTAATTCATTATCAAAAATTTGTATTACCTAATGGAGATTGTCTGGGTTTAGAGGAAGCCCTTTTCTCTGTAGCAACAAATGAGAAATTAGAGTCAAAACATGTGTTAGTCTCCCATTAAAACCCTTTATTATTTAATCTACTTGGCGTGTAACGCTATATTGTTAAAATAGCAAACTCTAGGAATTTGTTGTTATTGTTGATTTCTACATATTTATCAAACAAAGACGGTTTTAGCACCTTTAGGGTTTCAAAACAAACTTCCGTCGAATTTTGGGAAGGAACCTGATTGGTTACTTGAGGTGATTAAATTTGTAACAATTATTTTCAATGGTCATCTGATGTTTTCGACATTTTTGATCAAGGTTACATACCACTAAATGGTAACCGGAAGTGAGCATTTACCGGAAGTAGAAAGTGTGACATAGTCCTTATTTATTTTTTGAGAGTGCATGGATACCTCATTTGTGGTGCTTTTTAATATTGAAGAGTATGTATGTCTTTGACAATGCTTTTCCTATGAAAGTATGCAAAAATTCAATTGATCTGGTTTGTTTAGTCGCGAAAACTGGTTAAAAGGGGAGATGACTCTGTACGGCTGGTGAAGAGTTAAAAACCAGGACATTTTCAGGGTAGGAAATTTCAATCGAAATTTATTTTCTTATAAGTAACGTAACTTTTTTTCTAATACTAATCATTTTGAGGGGAATAGATAGATCTTTCAGCTTATATATGGTTTGGGGTATCTTACGTACCTTGGTCATAGTGTAATTTGTCATTGAAAATGAGACTTTTTATATACAACAAAGAAGGATTTTATTTAGTGGTATGTAACCTTTAAGAGACAACATCGCCTGCCAAATTTAAGATTTTTGATGGATTGCATATAAAGATTATGGACAAAATCATTGATATATGTCATTTAGATGTAGAAAATGGATGTTTGGTGTTGGATTGTGCATGTAGTGGTGCTGGACTGTCCAAATATGGGATAATTAGGGTAAAATGCCCATCCGAGACCCCATCCGCAACCAGTTTGTGCACAGATTGATGTATCAATTTCCATGCAATGTGATTTTTAGCCATGATGTATGCCTATCACATCTGTGCTATAATAGTTTATGTTGTAATGTTCTCCATTGGATTATTAAGCCTCTAACTGTCAATGATGAAGGGAAAACTGGTGTCGGAGTTGGGCTGTAGGCCGGTCATGGAGATCAGCAGAACCGCATTATCATCTGATTTATTGTCATATGATGCATAAATGATATAATATTTAGATATTCTCTTGTAAAAGCACCAATTTTTGTCATATTTATCAATTCAAACTCAATACATTCTCATATGCACTCAACATAAGATATACAAAAGCAAGAAAATATGAAAGAACTGCACAAAAATCACTACCGCGGTATCATCACTGGTCATACACACCATCAAAATGACTGTTAGAGGGCTGTATTAGCATTTCTTATTTACATGAACACATAAAATCACACAAAGTTGTGACCTAGCACTTGTTTTAGCCTTTTTTAGTAAGGGGGCAATGTGTAAGACTTGCTGAATAGAGCTTCCTTTCATGAAGCTAATAGCTTTGTCAGAATCGACTCCATGACAGACCATTAGATCAGTATCGACTAAGTTAGACGTGTGGGTTACGGAGTGAACCAGATGATATGTACGAGATATATGTTGTGTGATGTCCAATGACTTGAGGTCATGATGCGTTTAACCGAATGGCTACGGGTATAGGGACAGTTGGTGTTTCTAAATACTGTTAGATATGCGAATAAAACAACTACATGTACTACAATTTTTATGCGGGAAATATTCAGCGAATATTTTCTTATCCTTTTCAATGAGTTTTTCATTGTAATTTTATTAAATATTTTTCACTGATTGTTTTTCAATGAGATTTTCAGTTTTTCAATGAGTTTTTCATTGTGATTTTATTAAATATTTTTCACTGTATATTATACAACAAATAAGTACAAGCTGATGAAATATTTTGGTTATAATCGGCCTTACGCATTTTTTAATTCATTATCAAAAATTTGTATTACCTAATGGAGATTGTCTGGGTTTAGAGGAAGCCCTTTTCTCTGTAGCAACAAATGAGAAATTAGAGTCAAAACATGTGTTAGTCTCCCATTAAAATCCTTTATTATTTAATCTACTTGGCGTGTCACGCTATATTGTTAAAATAGCAAACTCTAGGAATTTGTTGTTATTGTTGATTTCTACATATTTATCAAACAAAGACGGTTTTAGCACCTTTAGGGTTTCAAAACAAACTTCCGTCGAATTTTGGGAAGGAACCTGATTGGTTACTTGAGGTGATTAAATTTGTAACAATTATTTTCATTGGTCATCTGATGTTTTCGACATTTTTGATCAAGTTGTGTCTTTCCTCGGTAAAGTCACTTTTTGTACGACTTCACATGTGTTAACTTCATTTTTAATAAAAGAAAGAAAAGAACACATATTCTTCTTGATATTTTAGGTAAGACTTTATATGTATTTTGTTGTGTAATATTTTACTTAAAGACTGCTTGGTTATAGTAATATGCACATTGCTTCATAGAGAAGTTCGAATCTTTTGTAGTGTGGTATATTTTTTATACATTGATATTTTGAGTATTGTATGTATACCTATTAATGAGTATAGCTATTTAGGTATTTATATATATATATTTGAATTAGTTAAGTTTTTATACTGCGCATCATAAATATATAGTCTTTGGTTTCGGAACTGTAGTATATTTTAAACATTGCTACCTTAATATTGCATGTTTACATTCTAATGAAACTAACTATTTAGGTCTTTTTTATATATGTTTGATTTTGTTAAACGGCTCCGTGATGCCGAAACTATGTAATGGGATACAGACTCTTTTCGGTTGTTTCTAATACTTTGCTTCGATTAATTGTTGAGTACTTATGAGTCTTTGAGGTAATTTACAATTAAAGAACACGCAAATTGATATTATTAATTTTTATTGTATTATTTATGTATATTTTGGAAATGTATCCAACTGGGGGCCGTTTCACTAACATTTGCGTAACTTTACGCAAACTTTAGTTACGGCAAGAACTTATGCAAAACGTAAATTTAGTTTAGTTGTGTTTCACTAAACCTTGCGTAGCGTAAGTTAACGACAACGGTTCGTTTTACGGCAAAAATCATAAATATAAACAAAAAATGGCGGCCTGAAACTCTCCGATTCACACCTTCAAAACAGTGATAATGATCTGTATATACTCTATACGTCATCAATGTAGTACGTCACTGCTTTTACTACACTCCCATAGTGATGATACAAAGTTTATTTATAACTTGACTGAGCAAAATGCTGGATTGGGTTGATTGATTCATTCAGGCCTCCTAACGAAACCTTTAAAACCTTTAAAAACCTTTAATTTCAGAGCAAACCTTTAAAACCTTTACATTTCCCTAGAAAACCTTTAAAACGCCAAAATAGCCTGTAATTCTCACTCAAAACCTTTATATTTGCTCTCACTGGTTACCGTGCTAGCTTAAAGCAAGTAATGGATTTTGTTCTGCATTTTCCCTACACTGTAAAACAGGAGCTATGTATGATATAAATATGCAGAGAAAATAGGTATACACATTAAATAAGGTATGTATTATATTGCATAATTCAAACAGTAAATAAAATCAAAAAATGACTTTGGTATGACTGTGGGTTTAATAAAGAAATGAGAAATTCGACGAAAATAGCCTTTATTTACTCTTTATTTTTTCATATTTTACACTAAAAGGCCTTTATTTTCATACATTGGAGCCTTTATAAAAACCTTTATTTTTGTTTTGGCCTGCTAGGAGGCCTGTTCATTCGAACTGAAAGGAGCAGTGTTCAGGATATAACGCTGATTTATCTTCACCAACAAAATGTAAGTGTTATATATCGTATACATGTGATATTTTAAGGAAATGATTATATCTATTCTAGCATTGGTGTCGTTAAGTATTGTGTCAAGCGTCAAAGTGACATATGATTCGTCTATAGATTTATTCGTACAGTTGGCTTTCTTAAACTCAGTTTGGGACTATATTTGCCTGGATTGACTTGCCAGACATGTCAGAATGAGTCTGTAGAATAGATCAACCTATCGGATTTGACATCAAGTCGGAAAATTATTGTCATGCATTGATTGTCAGATCATAAACGGGGCCAAAACAAATAGCACTACTGTATGAATCCTATTTCAATGTTGTTTTTCGTTTGTTTTAGTTGGACACATTGCATAGGTCATATCACTGCGGTGAGTCAAGTAACTCACTCGGTCACTACTCCTGGAAAGGTTAAATCTCTTGATTTAGCTGTTAACCAACTACTAAGCGCATAGTCAGTGACTGACAACTGCCCTACATAATTAAGAATCATTGGTAGGAGGGAGAATGGCCGTAGAAATAATTTTATAACCAAGCTGAAAAAAGTTTGCCCTGTCGGTGAATCGAACCCACAACCCCTCCATCAGTAGGCTACTAGCTGAGCTAGCCGGGCAGCCACCAATGTTGCTGTAGAAGTGATACTTAAACAATGGAGAGGAGGCTTACCTACCAAATCCTATGTGGATCAATTATTGAATTTATAAATTAATGCCGTCAACTTCTGTAGGGCAAATATTTAGACAAGTTTGTGTTTCAAAATCCCTGTATGAAACTTAAGTTCCTTATTTTTGTTCATTACTAGTTATTTCTTATATTCATGTTGTTTGATTTCAGATCATTTTAAGAAAATATTGAAGAACAAGCGGGAATTGAACTAACAGTATAGATGATATGGCTCTGGGAGTGTGTGATTTGTCATCAGTTTCAATCTTTATTTACTGCAGTAGTGATTACATTGCTGAGAGATTTTATTGTTATCTCAATACAGATATATTAACATTTCATTGCTGTGAACAAAAACAATGTACCGGTATTCATATGTATGCTTTGTTTAGTACCTTTTTGTGTTCTATATATAAGACATAATTAATAGATCTTTGCCAAAATAAAATTTATATTATTATATTTGAACATTGTGTTTGTTTGTTATTTCAAGCTCACAAGCCATTATGTCAGTGGTTTTATCTGCTTGAGTCTGTGATTATCAGCTATTTTAGAGTTTATATATCATCAATGAATGCACCACTGCTTTATCTTGTTTCTTTTTCAAAATTACCATTTAAAGCATGTAGTTATTTTTGAATTATATGCAGATATATAATCAGATTGAGTATGTTTCTCAAGTCTCAGAAATATTATAATTAATTAGAGAAAGAGAATCATTGTTGCATTTCTTTGAGGTTATGTGCACCTAAATGTTCTTGTAATTTTGATTTGGAAAAATTTGAATAGCCTGAATCAGTTTCAAAAGTGTTAAAATTATTCTATGAATCTTGGACCTAAGCTAAGTCATTTAAAAAATGGTTGAGTAAAAATGCTCAAGACACAATGTTGATCAGGAAAAGTAAGACATGCATAAGTATACATGTACAATTTATGTGTTAAAAGTGGCATGATTGGAACAATTTTGTCTTTAGTTAACTGGCATGAGGCCAATACATCCTAGATTTTAGCACAAGAGAACAGATCTGAAAAATGATACATGGTGACACCCTACAGTATGTTTGAAATAGAAGTCACAGTTTATATAGATGTAAACTTGGAGCATGTAATGTAAATGTAACTTCAGTAAAAATAAACAAAACATGACAATGTAGTTTATGTCAAATCGATTTTACATATTAATCACATAATTTTTTCATTCTTATGGATCATTGCAACAATGTTTTGCCAAACCATGCCATTATTTTGCTGAAAAACTGATCCTTTTCTGGGAAGTTTACACAATCTTGTCATAGTTTAGACATATACTCTGCAGGAATGTGATAAACATATTTTCCAGCATTCACATATATATGACCAACTATAAACATTTCAAATGTCCAGTACAAAAAAGTATCCCATAGCTTTTTGTTATTCAAAAGAGAAATTGGTGGCTTGTAATTAGATCACTGAACATGTATACTAAATCATTTACAGGAGAATTTCAATGGCACATGAGTTATCTAAAATAAAGATAGATTTTGTAAAAGGACATTTAAAACATTGATCATCATTCTTGAATGTTTCTATTTATTTCATAAACAAGGCTCAATTTCAATGTTTTCATACCAAAAAAAATAACATCAACAAAAAACATAGAGCTAACTGTTTAAACCTTTAGTTCTGATAGATTGTATGGTAGTATGTACCATCTGTTTTAGTTATTTTGAATTAAGTGATCTTTACTGAGATACTGTATATACTTGCCACAAAAGCTATTCCTGGACAATAAAATGTGTAATATATTGAACTATCTCTTAGCAAGTTGTACTTCAAAAAGTGATTGCATCATACTTGATGGTGCATGTTTAAAAACAACAACACTGTACATAAGTCATGTACTGATTTCTACACAAAAATATGTATGGATACATATAGGACAGTTTATTTCAAATGCATCAACCATGTCTTTGACCTCAACTTTAATCATAGGCAGTTATAGAGGGGGTTCTGGACCCCTCTAGAATTTCCAAAATGTACCTGTCCATCAGTGTATTTCTTGACTGTAAGTTATTTTTAAGTAGCATGAAGCAATTTTTCTCGGTGCTTAACATATATTTAATGGTTATGTAGTTTTTATGATAAATATGTTGAATTATTGTGCATAATGTGGATGTGGTTCAAAAGTTTGGACCCCCGCCTTTTAAAAAGTTGGGACCCCCCCCCCCCACCTAGAAAAAAATCCTGGACCCGCATTAACAAGTTCCACCTCAAATACAAAATTATTACAGTCTAATCACACGTGTATGTTTAATAACATTTGTCTTATATATTTTGGGATGGGGGATCTTCAATCCTGGCAGCCTGTGGACCCAAGTTATAGTGTCTGTGTTTAACACTCATTTGAAAATTGGTCTAATCATAAATTTCAATGGAAATAATCCCGACTGCAAGCTCTCTGTCTATTTTCATGTAAGGTATTGTTGAAATACCCAGTATTATATTCTAAGGGTAATAAACACCCTCTTAGCTTAACAATTAAGGATCTGTGATACGTATTTGTCATATTGTCAATATATGCATCACAAGAGAAAAATGATTTAATAATACAATAATTTTAAGTCTGCTTGAAGAATGTAGCGATTCTTGCCACATCTGCATGTCAATATCAGCAATACGTTGAGAGAAGTCGGCAAAAAATAATTTCTCGTTTCCTACACCCTGATTGAACCAAACATGTCCATTCCCATAATTAATTAGAAAATGTCTAATATAGTGAGCCCAACAAGTTTTACCATTTTCTGCCCAACGATATTGAGATTTATAACAAAAATAAGGAAGTTTATCAGAGTTCATATGTAGGAAACGGAACCAATATTTAAGAGCAATTTTCAATCTTTGACTAAACATTGTGCGACGACCCAGTTTCCCCCTTACAAATGTATTGGACACATTCCATCCTAATTTTAAAACATATTTACAAAATTTAGTTTGAACAATTTCAATATTATTTAAGTCATGATGAAACCAGACTTCTGAACCATATGTCAAGATAGGTTGGATTTTTGTGTCAAAAATCTTAAAGAGTAAAGATGTTGATAGCTGACCAAATTTGAGTAAAGTTTTCTTCAATGAGAAAATAGCTTTAGTAGCTTGGTTTGCCAAAGTTTTTTGACACATATACCAAGATAGACGAGATGAAAACACAACATCTAAGTATTTGTAATACGGGACTACTTTAAGCTTAATACCTCCATAGAACCAGTTTTCATATGATCGAAGGGGGGCTCCATTTCGAAATACAACTATTTTTGTTTTATCTAGGTTAATTTTCATTTGCCAGGTATCACGATATATTTTTAGCTTATCAATCATTCTTTGTAGTTCGATTCTAGTCTCTGCAAATAAAACAAGATCATCAGCATACACTAAAAGGAATAAATTTTCGAGTTCAATTTGAATACCATGGCTACCTTGGCTTATATTGCTTTTAAGATCTTTAAGAAATAGTGAAAATAATAAAGGGGGTAGTGGGCAGTCTTGTCGAACACCTACGGGACAGTTAAAAGTGTCTGATAGTCCGTCGGGAGTTTTTACCCTTGCCTTGACGTCATATATATAGATTTTATCATTGTCATAAATTTTGAGCTGACATTTTGAGTAGCCAGTTTATCTATTAAAGCATGACGATTAATACAGTCAAACGCTTTCTGAAAGTCAACGAATAATGCGTAGAATCGCCCCCTTGGTTTATTAAGATATTTTGTAATAATAGTGGTCAAGGTAAATATATTATCGGTAGTTGAGAATCCCTTCCGGAAGCCACCTTGTTCGGGACCTAAAGTATTGTTTGTTTGACAGAATTTATCAAGTCTGCAATTCAAAACATCCGTAAAAAATTTACTAAGAATTAGTAAAAGACTGATCCCACGGTGATTTTCCGGAAGGTTAAGTTCTCCTTTCTTAAAGATTGGCGATATAAGAGCCGATGACCAGTTGCTAGGAAAGACTCCGATATCATACATTTTGTTGTACAAAAGACACAGAATTGGTATGGGACGGTCTGAAATAGCTTTTATGAATTCAGGGGTATTACCATCAATGCCAGGATATTTTCTGTTTTTTAAACGTTTGATGGCTTTGGCGATTTCCAATGGAGTAAACGGGTCGTCTAAGATTAAATCGTGCCTTTTATATTCTCTGTATTATCTGTAAATTCTATATCATTTTCTGTATCACACAATTGCTTAAAATAATCAAACCATTCATTAACTGGAATGTTGGCTCTTTTGACACTTGAACCATTTTTTAAAAGATTCCAAAATTCTTTTTGGTTTTTAGATTTTACTGCGCTAGTTAGTTTGGCACGTTCTTTATGATTGTATTCGAGTTTGGCTGAGCGACATGTGCTTTTATATTCATTTCGAGAAGTTTTGTAGTTTTCCAAGGCAACTTCGGATCTAGACAAACGGAAATATCTTAATTTTTGAATAACTTTTGCTCTCATAAACGCTCATGTCTGGTTAAACCAATCCTGCGATTGTTTGGCAGAGGATGGTTTAGTCTTTGGCCTATCGGAACGAGGTTGCATTGAAATACCAGATTGATGGAAGCACGAGTTCAAAATATCGACTGCTGAATTAACATCACTTTGATCTAGTGCCTCATTAAATGGATTAAAAATGCTATCTAAATTTTCAATGATAGTGTCAATATATTGTTGCTTAAAGGCATCGTTCCACTTGAGTGAAACAAACTTTTCAGACGTTTCATGTGGACGTTCATCGGCAGCTGTTGTATGTTTAAGGAGTTTACCTTTAAGTTCAACAATGACCGGCATATGAATAAATTCGGTACGGTTATCTACTGAGAAGTCAGTTATATATGTGGTTAAAGAAGAATCCAATAATATATAATCTATTAGGCTAGGCTTACCTAAAGAAAAACATGGTCATTCTCCTATACCGGCATCATTACCATATCTTCCGTTACAAATTCTTAAACCAGATGCAATACATAACTGTAACAATTTCCTGCCATAATTATTTGTCGGTGTAAGATAGGAATTGTGACGTGTTGGCGGTGGGACATCTTCGCTATAAGAAATATCGTCTAGGAGAAAAAAGCTATTATCAAATTATTAAAATCTGGTTCGTTGGAGGTATAAGCATTGAAGTTGCCTAATACAAATACTGAATGATTTGGGTATGAGTCTCGAAAAAAAGCAATATCGGTTTCTAGAATATCAAGTACATCCTCATTGGAGTGAATAGAAGAACCCCCTGGAGATATATACACAACACATAACAACAAATCATAAAAATAATCAAATTTAGAGCTTACTTTAAGCCATAAAATATTTTCACTATTACTGGTAGAATACAATTGTTTAATATCTGCGATTTCAAAAAGTGCATTGCGAATAAATACAGATATACCCCTGAATTACACTTCACAGAACGTGACATATGACGTGTAACATCAAAACAAGTAAATTTTCTAAGTAAAATTCACCAGCATGTCGTGCCCATGTTTCGATAAAACCTATAATAGAAAAGGAGTTTACATAGCTAATAAAATCATCAGTATTACAACTGTTACTATTATATGTACCAAGCAATTTCGACGCTAAACCTGAGATGTTACATACACCAATTTAAAAGTTAGATACAAAAGATTGATTTAATGGTTCTTTGTTACCACTATCATGAATTTCACAAAGGCCTTGGTCGTGTCGCTATTTCTCGGCTCTAATATCATTTAAATCGAAGTTATAAACATGGGGAACACCGTCAATTACAAGTTTGTCATATTTTAAAAATACAGATTTGTTTTGACGTCGATAAATATCAATGTAAGGTACAAGTTTTGATCGTATTTGTCTCACTCGTGAAGTGTAATCCTCTGACACACGTTTACCATTATCATGTTTCAGTAGATCTACCTTCCTTTTTCAACTGACGGTACTTACTTAGCACTAATTCCTTATCTTTAAAATGACTGAATTTTACTATAATGGGAGAGAGAATGTTGCTAGTTAATCGATGAGCTCTCTCAAATTTTATGCTGGAATTGCCGATTCTCAGATCGTCGGACATGTAGTTTCTGCTCTTAGATACTGATTCTTCCCATGTTTCACGGCCATTTTGCTCAAACCTAAAAAGGGTTTTCTCGACGAGACTGTGCTGCTAATTGCTCACAACGTTTCTCAGCATTCTCCACCTTGGTCACTAAAGATGCAATAGAAGCAGACATATTAGTAACTGTACCATTAAGCTCTTTATTTTGCTTTCTTAGTTCAGAATTAGAATGTTTTAGTTCATTGATGTCATCTCGGAACTTTTCAAAATTTGAGTCTAAACAATTAACCTTACGGTAAGTATCCAAAATCACTTGTTGTATGTTAGTTTCACTTAAAGAGATGTCAATATGTGTTGTCTCGGAGGAAGCCGTGTCGAATGATGTTACAGAGTCGTTGTCATCAGGTTCAATGGGATTAGTGACCTCAGAACTGGTACTTAACCACTCGTTTATCTGGGGTTGATGTTGGGATTTTGATTTACGTGGTTCAGTTTGAGACAGTGTATTACGGTCATTCTCAATACGAAGGTCCATTTGACAAAATGTTACATAACTCCCTGCTAGTAAGTAAGAAAATGAATTTTAGTGTTTCGTCCATTGCATAGTAAATGTCCAATGATTGTGTAAAAAAATACAAAAATCGGACTGTTGATAAAATCGTAACCGCCATTTTAGACCCTTATTTTAAATTTCCGTTACTGTCGCCAATCCACCCCTGTGTTGTTTGCAATACAATTGCAGAGAACACGGCCACTGAAAGAGTTAAATTTGCATGCATATGCATTGGTAAATAATTGAAATTTGTACTTAAAAGGCTCTGTAAAACAGTATTTCAGACATTAGACTTATGCTTCATCATGTACCTGCAATAAATCACGTTTTTCTTACACACGAACCGTAACTGTAAGTGCTAAGGCCTAATTTTGCTTTTAACATGCTCAAACGATCAAAATATGATTATCGAAAACAATAGCAGTTTGTTTCCTTCATTAATTATATCATACAGCATGTCAAATACTTGTTACGGAGAATAGTCGTTACGGAACACAGGGGTTTCGTAAAAGTTTCCCTCAATAAATATAGAAGTAACTATAAATGTACGCATACAGGTGTGTCAAATATATAAATCTCCACGGACGCAACAATTTTCATCATATAAGACTGGAAAACGTTCAGTTAGTCTGTTTACGTAGTATCAGTACTGTGATAATGTGAAATGCATTCACGTCATCACGTAAGTTGGTACTATTTCATTTTTTGTTCCGTGACAAGCTCTCTATGCTCCGTAACGAAATGATTATTTATTCTCAATGAAAGAGACATCAACATTTTTTCTTTCCACTTAAAGAAATATGTCAATGGATGCATTATTAATTGTAAAATTAAAAAAAAATGAAAGTCATTACATGAAGACATTGAATATATGCACAAAGGCACATTTTATGTTATATTATCATGAAATAATGTTTTATAACTCATTTTAAAGTCTAAAAACGATCATATGGTCCAAACATTTTAATTGATAGTTTATTGAAATGGTCCCTCGATGTCATAAATAAGAACATGGAACATAAAAATGGAACAAGATGGAAGTCCAAGTATTTCTGTTCAAACTCCCCACAGCTGTTGTCTCTCTTTATCAAATCAATAGCCACTGCCACCACAAGTTAATTCGTCCCTCAGAGAGCCGAAAAACTTTTTTCATCTTTTTTCTTTTACATTTCAATATTTTCAATAAATTTAGTTTTCTTTTGGTAAAATATGATGTTCAAAGTACATAAAGGGGAAAAAATAAACAGTATGAAAAATAAATTTAGTCTGGATTACCTGCCCCTTACCACTATCGTTATCGGGTCAGGCAAGCCGTGATCATGATGGCCTCCTCAGTTATTATTCAGGTATTACGTTGTATTACGTTTTTAATCTTGCATGATCATTTGCTGACGATAGTTACTTTAGTAGAAGTTAGGTACTATATATGGCATTCGATTTTTCTGATTACACGTATATTTAATTATACGTTGAAACATTACTTTGAAATAATGTAAAATTTGTTATTTCCATAATTTTCAAAAAGAAAAATTAAATGTTTGAGCGACATTTAGCTATTTATAAAATTTGCACTTCTTACTAAAATTCCATGACATACATCCAAAATTAAAAAGGTTTCACTAGATTTGAAATTGAAAGGCCAAAGGGACCAATTGACATTTTGCTCATACTGATAAAGAATCTGTTTTAATCAATGCACATAATAGACATCGTCTGTTATCCCAAGATACATTACTCCACTATGCTGCATTATGTACCATGGGCCATTTGGTTATGATAATCTTGTAATCATTAATAATTATTGAGGCAGTTTTATTGGTTCTATAAGGAAACCACTGCAGAAACCTAGCCTATGAAATTACGTTTTATATCTAAGGTTTGGTTTACCATTCAAAATGGGGTCCTCCATGAGTGATTTTTCTAAAGCGGGTGAAGAAAATCCCAGTACGATATAATACTGAGATTGGTCTCCCCTGCCTCATACATATTCATGAAAACGAGATTTTGCTAGTCAAATTGCCCACGGTACGTATGGAATGTAACGGAAGAAAGTACCGTGGTTGCAGATAATGAAATAAGGCCCTATTGAAAGTTTTGTAAAACAGAGTTGTGTTGCATTCAATCTGATTAAAACCCAATCTAAAATTTTACCGCTCGCCTACTCGCTAATTTAGATCTGGCCTTTTCCAAACGAAGGTCACGTTCAGGTAACCTTTTCTCATCATAATATTCATGACGAAATTGTTATGATACGTAACTTGTTTACATCGTCTACGTCACGCAATTTGAAATCAGCCACCCAATCGCAGACTGTGAATAATACCGCTGTTAAATTTGCATGCAAACCTTGGTCTAAAAAAAGAAATTACGAAATCAAAATGTGATTAATAGTGTTTTCGTCTAGATGAAAGCTACGCATTGATTGGTCGACACAAAGTTCATCTCGACGTGACCTTGCATTGACTAAGTAGAGATCCAGTACGACAACGCTAGTAGAACAGGATCTCTGTTTACGGAGATTGTGTTGCATTAAACCAATAATGTGTTAGTACTAGTATCCAATAGCATGTCTTATGTAAATTCTTTTATTTGTGTTCTGCATGGATAAAATTTTTTAAAAAAGTTCATTGTCATAAAAGTGTTACATTTTAAAACTTTTATTTTTGCAAAAGATATGTTTCAGAGACTTTACATAAGCTAGTTTGTTGATCCAATCACTAGGCCTATAATTAACTGACCTATTACATTGTGATTATGACGTATTCATAATAAACATTTTATGTCATTAACATTCATAAAAACATTCATAACTAGCATTCAGATGGAAGCATCTTCGGTGAATATTAACTTGCTGTGAAGATATCAAAGAGTCATGGATGAAATTTAATACATTGTACTGATTACAGTATTTTGAGAAAGAATTACTCTATGTTATTATATACATGGGTGGAAGTTGAAAATTTTGAAAATACTGTAAACTACTTTCAAAATACTGAAATTTACTGATTTCATATAAAGTACAAAGAATAACTAAATCTCAAAATACTGGGATCAGTATTTATACTGAAACCTTTCACACATGTTTTCAGTTCCAACTTACACCAATAAAGTATATAAACTTACTGATATTTTTTGTAGCCAAATAATTGTTTGTATAATGAAAAGTACTGCTTTTAAGGATTCAATCAAGACAATTTTATTAACTGTCTAGTTTCACTTTACTACACAAACATTTTACTTGTGTAGCATATTTTTAATTTGATGTCTTGATTAATTGTGTCACATTTTAAAGGATATCTTTATACTCTAGTCATTAGTATGTGTGTCAATGTAAAGGGATCAAACTCCCCGCAATGGTTATCTCCCTTTATCAAATCAATAACCACTGCCACCAAGTAAATTCGTCCCTCAGAGAGCCGAAAAACTTTTTTCATGTTTTCTTTTACATTTAAATATTTTTAATAAATATAGTCTTCTTTTAGTAAAATATGATGTTCGAAGTACATAAAGGGAAAAAGTAAATAGTATGAATAAATAACTTGAAAAAAAAGATTAATTTTACCCTGATAACGGTTACCTAAAGTGCGCAAAATTGCAAAATTATACGCAAAATATATATTAAATGGATAATTGTACTTATTCTAGTCATTTAATATATAAATGTTATATTTTTCAGTATCATACACATATAATTTTATCCTAAATACTTAAGATTTCTCACCAAAAGCATCATATTAGTAGCGTGAGTTGGACCAAGGACCCTATTGGATGGACAACGCAGCTCATTCCCGATCTTGCTCACTTTCAGGTGTAATTTATTCTTGAATTCAAAAATTTTGGTTCATAATGATAAATTGATATATTTCTATTTAACTTGTCTAATTCCTTTGGCAGTACGTGTAAATCAACCACATTTTTTATCATTCAATGTTATTTTTTGCTACATTACGCCTAACGCATTTTAGGCTAACCGTTATTGCTCGTTTAAATTTAAACATTAGTCACATGGTACTACTTGCGTCACGTGATTCATATGAAGGCAGTGGTTAAAGTAGCAACGCGTGACGTAACCGCTGTGAGGAGTTTGTAAAGGGATTTGTACAAGAGTTCAGCCCCTTTATTTCATGGGAATTGTCTCCCTTACTTATCTTTACAATAATTTAATATTTAAAAACTGTAAGGTTTACTCATTAACATTCTCGTTCCCAGAGTCTAGTAGGATTCTCAATACTAGCATCATGTATGTTTTGTAAAATTTGTGAAAAGCATCACAAATAAATCTATATATTCATTCAGTGCCTATAAAACATGAATGTTATTGTAACTTTTGTCATCAAACTTAATTAAGAAGGCTATATTACAATATATTTTCGTGGATTATCCTCGCTTTAACCATACTCAAAAGTATTAGTCAAAACCAAGGCTAGTCATCTAAGTTAACCTCCCAAATGTCTTGGACAAATGAAGTTTTGAGAAAAAATTGATCTATTGAATTTTACAATAATTAAAATTATAAACACTTATTTATTATTACATGCTTTGAAGTATACAATTGTATATATAAACAAATACTGATTTTGGCATAGCTCAGAAGACCTTTCATTTCTGTTTTATGTAAAATGTACATTGGTTTATTCTTACTACAGAATATTGTTCAAGTACTTATAAAGGTCACTTCATTCTTATTACTGTTGCTCTAATTGATTATTTTTTGGACTAAAATATTGTCGTTATTCTATTATTATTTTTTAAAAGTCATTTTATCTTATGTAATTCATAAAGTTACCTTGGTTAAGGGTTATTTACGTATGTCTTAGAGTGAATATGGAGCGGAATAATATTGAGATGTATTTTATAAACATTCTTGATATTATGTTTTATAAATATTAGAATTAATTTAGATTAACTATATTTTTTAAATGTTAAAAACTTTAGCATCTTTATTGAATGTAAAGAAATTTTACTATTGTTAAATTTATCTAAACAAACTCTAATCAATCAAGCTTTCTTTGAAAATGTTTTATTTCCTGTCCAACAATTGTTTGCTTAAGGTTTTTTTTTTTAATATTAGTCTATGGGCCCATTGCCTAACGCCTTTGCTATGAATCGCTATGAAAAGGCACTTTCTTGTAGTTATTCTTTATTAGGAACTGGCTTGCTATTTATGTCACAAACCAATATTGTGGCCACATACTGTGGAGGCAGCCATTTTGAGTATTAACAGCGCTCTCGGATAGTGAAGATGTTTTATGCTATCTTTCACTATGTAACGAAATGAAGGGATTTCTTGTAACAAGTCGTTTTCTAGGATTTTGCTACATAGCCATACCTAGGGGTATGCATAGGCAATGGGGCCAGGGCCCTATATTTCTAATGATAAAATCTTAATATTTCTCAAGACTACATTAATTGCATAATTATTTTTTTTACATTTTCTCAATATCATTTTATTGGTTAAAAACCATTACTTAATTTTCATTGATCAATTATAATTGACTTAGCCTCTAAACAGTGTTCATATTATGAATATAAGAATCATAATAAAATACCCACAATACAAGTATACATCGGGGGCTTGACGGAAAAATGTTGTAACTAACATTTTTTTCAAAAATGACTTTTTGATAAATTTGGCTTTAGAAATGCCAAATACATGTTCCTATCAAATTTCATCAAAATATTACATTTATAAACTACATAAATTTACTGAGTTCCATGTTTGGAATAACTCCCAATTTCAGTGGAAAACTGTTGTAAGTCAAAAAAGCTTGTAAATTCACAGTAATTAGTTTTTTTTAGCGCAGTGTTATTACATAAAACATGTTATTTCTTACTCACATATCAAAAAATAGTTACAGAATTACTTGAGAAAAAAATGTTTAACGTTTTTTTTTGCTTCTCCTTTTTTTTGAAAATAAGAGTTACGACAGTTTTCCATCAAGCCCTTGACATGTATGTCTAAAAGTACAAATACTAGAGTATATAGTCATGTGATCAACAGATGGTCTACACACCTTTGTTTTTAGTGGATTTCTTGAACCAGTCAAAAAATAGAAGAGTCAAAACGGGCATATAACTACATGTATTGTTACTCGTTTTTTTTTCTAAAAGTGGTCATTTCTGCCTGTGAATTGTATTTGTTCACT
Source organism: Mactra quadrangularis (assembly GCA_025267735.1). Classification (NCBI taxonomy): domain Eukaryota; kingdom Metazoa; phylum Mollusca; class Bivalvia; order Venerida; family Mactridae; genus Mactra; species Mactra quadrangularis. The sequence continues at coordinate 12,634,987 of CM046306.1, forward strand.
TAGAATCATCTGCACAAACTATTTTTTCAAATGACCTAGTTCACTTCTCAATTCAATTTTTGTGCTGGGAATTTAGAGTTAATTATCAAAATTCATTGAACTAATTGAGAATGTTGTAAACATACAAGGTCAACAGTCATGTGATTTACATCAATCACTAATTAGGTAAATAAACAATTCTTTTCAATTTTCACCAATTTCTTTTTCCAGACAAATAATTAACTGACACTAATTTGAATAGCACATAAACATGCTTTTATTGCCAAAACATTCTCAATTAGTTCAGTGAATTGGTTTTTGACTCGCATAGAAATTGTAGATTTATCTTTCTGATAATATATAAAAGAATTAGTGAGCAATTATAAATAAAACAGTTATAAATTATTGAAACTTAGTGATACTAATTGTTTATTAAAGGAATAAAATATATTATATATTACAATTGGATCTTTGTCTTCAATTAACGTTTATTTATATAATAACTAGAAGCTGTATGTTAAAAGTTTAAGTACCGTTTGAAGTCCGCTTCGATATAAATGTTAACAATTTACAATCATGTACGATAACCCCTGAGCATAGAAATTGCCTTCAGACAGGTCATCCCTTACAGTACCAATTTATTTATGAGTGAAGTGGAACAAATGTAAGTAAATTTCTTGCTTTTTGAAATTAGTAGTGCCACTAGTGGGGATTAAACCCTGGACCTCTCGAGCCCTAAGCACGCGGCCTACCACTGGACCAATGCTCCTTCAAGATCCATTGGAGAGCTGAATATTTCGATGCAACAACAACTACAAGTGAGACTAACCAACTTCAAGAACCATAAATATTAAGTCCTAACTGGGGTTTTCGAGTACTGCAAAACATCAGTATGCTGATCCTATTTAAATGTGACATATTATGGATGTGATTTTTCTGGACTTAGCCCAAATTTTGAGAACAACTGGAAAGAAAGACTTTAGATAGATTTATATGAATTCAGTATTATGTACAGCGGCAGACTACAGCAGGGCAACTTTAGTTTGATACATTCCACATGTGGGGATATAGGTTTAGACCTGATTCTGTTGTAATATTCTGTTGTAAAATAATAAAAGGGTAAAAGTCACTCTAACTTAAAAGTTAGAACAGAGACATTGTATCTATGGTATCTAAGGTATTCTGAATGGTTAACTATTTATTGCTCACAGGTGCGGATCCGGGATTTTTTCTAGGGGGTGGTCCGAATATTTTCTAGGGGGTCCACATTTTTGCAGAATAATGCCACAAATTAATAATAAAAACTACATAACCATTAAATCTATGTTAGCACCAAAAAAATTACTTCATACTACTTAAAAATGACTTACAGTCAAGAATTACACCAATGAATAGGAACAATTTGGAAACTCTAAGGGGGGGCGCCTATGGTTCAAAGGAAGCAGGCTCCGGCCTGTTCAGAAATCAGCAAATGCCAGTGTAACCCGATAGGTCGTATTATGCCTTAATATAATTTACATCTACAAACTATTCTTACAACTAATGTCCATGCCAAATTTAAACGATTTGTGAGAAATGAAAGCTACAAGGACCATTGATTATAGGAAATCTTTATATATTTCTATACACTTCTATATTACTTTTTATATTATTTCTTTACGATGACTTCATCAATTTCTATACAATTTCTTTATCAATTTCTAGCATATATTAATTTCTGTACAACTTTCATGTCTCTCATGTCTGTCATCTTTACCAAACCTACCTTAAAGCTCAGGTAAATGTTTGCTTCAAGGGACTTAACAATCTTGTATTTTAGCCCCTGATAATCGAAATCGGCCTTTAATAAACGACCCTCGCAGTACCTATTTTCACTAGTGTGGAGTGACGCAACCACTAGTAAATTTCTTGCTGAAAGTCTTCTCCATTATGATGTATGGACCTGGTATCTTTCTTTTCCAACCATTGGGTAGCTTATCATATATACTACATGTATATAATAAAAAAGTTTAGCTCTTTTGATGTGTGAACTTGGGACCTCTCCTTTCTACCCATGATAGCCATTGATAGCTTCTTATATATACTATATAATAAACAAGTATTGTCCCTTTAATGCATAGAACTGGGAACTCTTCTGTACAATCATTCGATAGTTTCATATATATACCATATAATAAACAAGTATTGCCCTGTTTATTGAATAGAACTGGGACCTGTTCTTTAGAACCATTGGATAGCGTCTCATATATACATTGTGATACTATATGCTAGCATATATCAGTATAAAACAATAAACCTACTGGTAATTACTTTTTATTATATATATTTCTGCTTAATACATGAACTAATGGTGATACAATATGTAATACAATTATTGTGATACAATTATATAATGTCAAACAATAAATTTTACTAATCAGTACAATAAAATTATGTAATGTCCAACAATAAATTTTACTAATCAGTACAATAAAATTATGTAATGTCCAACAATAAATTTTACTAATCAGTACAATATAATTATGTAATGTCCAACAATAAATTTTACTAATCAGTACAATATAATTATGTAATGTCCAACAATAAATTTTACTCTTCATTAAAAAATTAAGCTCTGTAATGTCCAACAATAAATTTTACTCCTCAGTACAATATAATTATTTAATGTCCAGCAATAAATTTTACTCTTCATTAAAATATAATTATAAATCCCTGGTTATACACATTCCCTGTAACATATACACATATTTTCCTATTTAAAGGTTTATGTATACTTAACGACTTTTCTAACAGCACAATTATTTATCTGGTAAAATTTCATAATGCACTGATACATTATAACTTTTATTTATATTTACTGCCCGATTTATTTAATTTGTAGACAGCCATTATAAATCTTTTGAATTCTACTTCATGAATTTGTGATAGATTTCATGCCATGGCGTGCTGTCTGAAGCTTCGGATTTTAAAAGCGCGTGAGTCCTCCTCGTCCCAACAGCACGCCTTCTATTTTCCTCGCCATAACTTTAAATTAGGGTTTAAAGTGAAGTGTTTTTCGAAAGTATCTGTAATTACAGACTTGATATGTTTGGTTTGTATGTATTCTTTTCGTTGGTAGCAATTGCCGGGCAAAAAACATGAAATGCAAGTGCTTCATGGACCACGAAGTATACGTGTTTTACAATTAATTTTAAACACAATTTGTGTGTAGCTTTTAGTAATTTTAAAATTTTCTATGTTTAAATATATAACGACTAAACGTATAGAAATGGAAGGAATTAAAAAATGTGGAGTTAGAAAGTTGTGAAGTCTATTCAAATGATGTTTTTATGGGTGATGCTTGTTGCCTCTCATTTTAACATTCTTTTTTAATATATTGTTACGGCACATAACATGAATGAAACCAGCAACACACAAAAAATGAACAAATACAAACTTATTTAACAAAATAATTGTATAGAAAGTAACGAACAAAAAACAAATATAATACTAGATAAGTGTATAAAATACATCACTTCACTGATCCTGATTGAAGAAGACAACATAGTTAAATATCCAATTTTACAAATATTCCCACTATATGAATCCAAATATAGATGTGAATTTTAACATTGTGTCATAAAATTGTATATATGAACACCCAAAATGTAGTAATCATTGAAATAATATTCTAATGAGTTTTATAGTCTGACAAAGTAGTTTACTTAATGACTGACTCGGACTGAACTCAACCCAGGACCAGTGACCCTTATATAAACAGAAGGAACATTTTAGAAAATTAAAGAGACATACAGACAAACTTATACAAGTAATACTGTAACTATATAATATATGTATACACAGACGAAATATTCTAGATTACATGTTTCCCAGAATTATTAAGCTATAAAATCCCTTACTATAAACTATGTTTAATGACAGCTGAATAATTTCAGAAATAGTTTTATATGTTTGAACATTGTATTAATTAACTTTTGACCGTATTTGATATTTTAATAATGTTAACATGAGTTTTATGGACACATTTATAACTATTCCAGTTTCATATACAAGGTAGTTGTGACTAAGTCCAGTCAAACGTTTTTGTTATATTTTTGAAATTGCAAGATATGTAATAAACTATATTCCATGTAAAAAGAATTACATAATATTGTAATCAAAAAATATGTCATTATTTTTAAGCTTTATCATCATTTCACAAAACGAAGTTTTAACTGTGAGTGGCGTAAGGGACTGTATACATTAAAAAACAAACATAAACAAATATGTAACACTATATACACAGTAGACAACTAGACAAGTATAGATTGTAACAGAAATTTCTATATCATAATAGCAAAATAATATATCAGTATATTTGTTATCATTTCTGTTTTTGTATTGTTGAAATATCGTCAGTTAATATGTTTAAGTATTGTCACTGAAAGAACGGAACAAACTTCCTTTAATGAAATTTTCAAATAATTTGTCATTATAAACGCGCTTACTCTTCCTCATGGTACCGACTGCTTCAATAAATTTAACTAAGGGAAAATACATTGTGATTTTTAATTGCAACGCAAAGTTAATAGTCTGGAGCCATTTTCCCTTACATAATGTAACAATAACTGATGAATCTAACTAAGAACCTATGATTTGAAGTAGAGCGAACATAGCACTTTACCACGTACGCGATTTAATGTAATTCCTCATGTTTTTTTATACAAAATGTAAAATATATTTAGATCAAAGCCACACTTGACAAAACATACCCATATCTTGAGAAATAATATCATCATAATATAGGCTTGTTTTTATAAAGATTCATATACATGTTCACCATTCTTTTGTTTTAAACTCTAAGCGCCTAGGGCTAGACCTTGTAATTTCCAAACTTGGAATGGTCCTTATATACATATGTACTGTTCCACGTCTAACTTCAAGTTAGATGTATCATCAACAGTGCAACTAACCATAGCTACTTTTGCCATGACTTGGGTTTTTATGATGCTATCAATAAAATCATGGAAGCATTTTGCACTCATTCTGACAACTTTCAACAGTACATTTATTGGTTTATCATGCGCAATTAGTGGATGTAATTGAAATGACACGCTATCTGGTATTGTCATTCCACCCAGTGTAAGATCTTCTATATATGCTAGACTTCCTATAGCACAAATAACGACATTTACATAAGGCTCATATTTCACTTTTGAGTTCTTTATGGCACGAGTAACTTCTATTAACACAGAAGAGTCCGATCTGGGGAATGCAAAGTCCAGACAAAGTGATGTTAAACTAGAGACATTTATTCCACTACATACTATATTTTTATTTTGGAAGACCAGTGTATTTAGTTTAGAATGGTCTGATAGGTTTAATGTCATTTTGCACGCCATATGTTCTGTACAAATAACCAGTTGTATATTTATATTCTGTAGTAGAATATTACTTGATATATAACTCATCAAGTCCTCTAAAACTTCATGCTTTACTGGCACATTACAGAAACATATTGATGTAAGTAAAGGTAAACTTCTCAAAGGTAGTTCTGTTGACAACTCATCGCTAATTCCTACAGTATGTAATGTTGACTTATTCATTAACATTACATCTTTAAACATATCATTATATGTTTCCTTGAAAAGAAAGGGAGAAGTGAATATTTTTCTGCGCTGGAAGTCCAATTCATCTTTCCTTACTGTTTAAATGATATAAAATAACTGCGTCATCTGTGGAGAAATTTCAGAAAATTTCCATACTTAACTACATCATTAATATGCAGTTTCTTTACCACTTCAGGAAATAGGCCAGTTTTGTCAAACAGTTGAATAAATAATGCAGCAAGATATTCAAGGTAGCTCATGTGTAAAAATGACAATACATTTATATATTCTTGTTCACTAATAGTGCAACTACCTCGTTTGTACATATAATACCGAGTTGACATAAAAAGTCAATTACTTCTGGGACAATGTTATAAGGCTCTGACATTAATTGTGTTTTTGTAAAAACAAACATAGGTGATTTGTCATGTGGATCGATAAACCAATAACAGAAATGATAACAAACACACTTTCTCTAATGTACTTACATACTTTAGTAAATATGAAAACTTTGAAACATTGAATATGAACACAAGAAGATGACATTTAAGGAAGCGTTATCTTAATTGATTGTTAAAAAACTTAAAACAAGGCTTCTACAATGGTATCATGTAATGCATTTTTGCTTTGCTCTTGTTAATCACTTGCTCCAACCAGATAGCCAAAAATTGAGTTGTTATAAGTGGTATACCTAATAGACTATTCACTCCACACAATTTTACATGATACCAAAAGTCATCAGGATTTATATTACTGTGGTGTAACTTATTTACATACTCAATAACTTCTCTTACATACTTTTCATGATCAAACCCTGTTATTTGAACAAGATGATCAATATCTCTCTCTGATAGACGGACAGTTTCAATAATGAATGGTCTACAAGTTGTAAGATATGAACATCCGGCAGACATGACTTTTCTTATTAATGAGGATTTTCTATTACCTCCAATATCTGGTCTCCATTCATCCAATCCATCTAATATTACTAGACAGTTTTCTGTTAGAAGAATGCGTTCAATCATTCTCAATAATTTCCAATTCTCATCTTTGGGTGAATTGTAGAAATATTTATCAACGATCATACTAACAACATCTTCTTGATCAGTTTCTTTAAGAATGATATAAAACAAAAAATCAAATTTTGTCATGAAGATAATATCCTTTTGTATGTCTTCATTATCGACAATATCACCAGTTATAGACTTACTCCAAAGAAATGCCATGTTCTGAACGAAAGCTGTTTTTCCCATACCATCATCTCCAGTAACAAATATATTTCTGAATACAGTATTTTGTTGACAAAATACTTGTTCATATGATGATATTTCATAGATACCGTCACGTTGTCTATCTTCGTGATATGGTACATGTTTCATTCTGGGACAGACGTAGAAAGTTAATATATCCACACGTTCGTCCTCACTGTCAAGTGGAGTAATACATACAGTACTAAAAGCAGTCTCATATGTACTCTTAAGATGTTTTTTAATATCTAAAAGTAAAAACAAAAAATAAAAAAAAATTATAGATAATTCTTAGGTATAATGAGGGATATAAAATAATTCTAGAAATAAAAAAGTATATTAACAATTATGCTGTTTCATACGTATGAATGTCAATCCATAATTAATTTTGAATTCAGTAGTGTAGACGAATCGCTGCAAACTACATGTAGTAATACTGAAATTAATATAAATTTTATGCAATACATTGTATTAACATTGTATTAGATACACACTTGTAACACAGCATGACGGTAGAAGAAAGTTTAGTCTTTATTTCGAGATCTATAATTTTTTTAAGATTTAGATCGAATGGAAGAAAAATGGTTAGGATCGTACGCGTAGTAGAAAACATTCAATACCATGTGTATTATAAAAAAGTGTACAATATACAAAGGGGTGGGGGCTATATAAAGTACGTACGCATTATTCTATTATTATTATCGACGCACAGACGCGGCGATATATACAATTATCAAGATTTGAGCATTTTGTAGTCGACACCAGTTGCCTTAAGCCAATCAGAACGATGCATTTGAGGTCACATGGTGAAAAATGGACGTCGAGTAGACAAATAAGGGGTGCGAGGATGAATTCGTCGACGCCGTGTTTTGTCGGGAACTACATGTACCTGTTTGTATTACCAGAAATACAATTATACGAACGAGTACCAATTTCAGGAAAGTTGCAATATAAGACCAGGGAAAATGCAAAACTAATTGTAACATGTTTTTTATTCTTTTTAAAACTCGCATTTGTAAAAAACTTATCTTCCCTACTTTCAGGCGAATCTAAATATATCACAGAAGTTTGACATTCTGTATCGTAGTTTGAAAATTTCCTACTTCTTATATTAAAAACTACTATAACAGGAAGGGAATTTTTCAAACTACGATACAGAATGTCAAGCTTCTGTGAATATACATGTTGGCGTTCGTTCAATTAGCTGCCGGAATTTGGACAGAACATGTGCTTGAATCGAATATTTCGGTTTGCTAATAAATTCAATATAGTTCCTTTATGCCAAATAGACAGGAAAAATCTAAATTCTACCATAATAATGCTGTTTTACGTGAACAGTCGGAACATGTCCCGGAAAGCACTTGTTATTTGGTGTATTTTTATCAGCCTGGAAGGTTCCACACAATAAATAAAAAGCGCCCAAATGTTTTACATATTTTAACAGGGCATGCCCATCCCGGTATTCTATAAATACAATATAATTCTATGAAGACATGGGACGGTCTAAAACGCTGACACATAGTGCTTGAATGTTTTTACTCAAAGGAAAAGATGTAATGCACGGCTAAACGGCAATTTCAAGCATATTTGGAAATGCTAATACTTGTACGTTATGGACTCAGATACCAGTACGAGTAGTGATTGATGAATAGAGCCGCGGTCACGATAAAATGATCAACAACATTCAAGTGTTTAGTTTCTAGCATGCGCTCATTCTTCCAGGCAAAAACTCTTACGATTATTTACTAACAAATATTCGTTTTCAACAAAAGAATTATGAAATTGTTATAAGTAGTCAGGGACGCTTATCAGGAGCTCGTTTAGGAGCGTATTTAGGAGCGCATTCAGGAGCACTTCCTCTTCCTCCTCCTCAGGGGACTATGATACTGTTCCCTATTGAAGGTAAATGGTGTTTTTTACTTACACGATAATACGATCATAAAATACTTTAACTTACTTTGTAAATACTAGTAATGTTATGATATTTGCTAATGTTCATAAAGCTTGCTATTGTAGAAATGTAAATAAAATGTCTGAACTACGAATTTATCTTGTTATTTCTCTCAATAGGACACTTTTATAGATGTTTACATTACAACGCAACGATGTGACCGCCAATGAAAACATAAAAAAATAAGTTTCTACCGGGATTCGAACCCACTACTTAAAGATTTGTAGACTGACCGTCTTACCACTCGGCCACACAAACAACGATATAATACGACGATAATAAAATATAATACATCAGTGGTATCTCCTCTACGTGAACTTCCGAAGTTTATCCGGACATTAAATATACCGTGTGATGTGACGTTTTAATTTATGCAATCGGACAGTTCAATATAATCGTACAAATAAAATCATATCATAAACATGCTTGGGCTTGAATACTGTGACGTCATAAGCAAGTTTAAACATGTAGGTAAAGAAACTGTACCAAGTATGACGAAGTATCGGATAATTTAAACCTAGAATGTCGTCTGCTAGAGTAAAACCGTTACACCTGAGCGGGCTCGAAAATTCCCTAATTTTTTACCTCATCCAACATGGCGGCTTTAAATAGAATATAGAGGAAAAGGATGGGGTCATTGAGTGCAAATCGACTGGATAAGCGTCCCTGACTACCTTTATAAAACATGTTCTAATAAAATAAATATATGATTATTAAGTAATAATATCTTACAAGCAAATTGAGCTTTAATAATAAATGTACTTCGGGAGGAGTTATTGTTCTTTGTATAGTAATTGGTATTTGACCACCAATGTTAACCCCATAGACATGTGTGAGGATTCAAGTGAATCCCTTCAGTAGTTGCAAAGAAAAAATGTTGCAACTAAACCAAGAATTTTCTAAGTATAAAAGGGCAATAAACGTTACATAACTCTTGGATTAATTTGGACTACATTAAGTCCCTTTTATACTTAGAAATTTCTTGGTTAAGTTTTTAGGTGCAAAATTTTATCTTTGCAACTTATGGAGGGATTTACTTGAAACCTCACACATGTCTACAGGATTACTATTGGAGTTCAAATACCAAGTTACATAACTCTTGGATGAGGTTGGACTGAATTATGAAATTTCAAAGTATATAAGGGCCATAATTCAGTCCAAATTCATCCTAGAGTTATGTAACTTGGTATTTGAACTCCAATGGTAACCCCGTAAACACAAATAAAGTTTTTAGCAAATCCCTTCAGTACTTGCAAAGATATAAAAATATACAAAAATCGTTGCACCTAAAACCTCAACCAAGAAGTGTTACGCCGACGCACAGCTTAGTAGGATAGCCCTACTATTCTCCGAATAGTCGAGCTACGAATAAAAAGTATCCCGTGAACAATATTTCTTTTCACTCCTATTTATTTCCCTATTTTACTAACTAAAGTAACTTATAACTAAAATATTTGCATATTATTATTCTTATACAATGAATAGACAAAAGTTGTAAAATATTTCAAAATACTAGAAAAAAATCAATAAAAACATAAATATTTAAAGCTCACCATCATAAGTGAATGTACTTTCAGATTGACCATACTTCAATTCAGGATGTGCATCTTTCATTCCATATTGACGATACTTCAATTCAGATTGTGCATCTTTATTTTCAGATTGACTATACTTCAATTCAGATTGTTCATCTTTATTTTCAGATTGACTATACTTCAATTCAGATTGTTCATCTTTATTTTCAGATTGACCATGCTTCAATTCAGATTGTTCATCTTTAATTTCAGATTGGCAATACTTCAATTCAGACTGTGCATCTTTCATTCCATATTGACGATACTTTAATCCAGACCGTGCATCTTTCATTCCATATTGACTATACTTCAATTCAGACTGTGCATCTTTCATTCCATATTGACGATACTTCAATTCAGACTGTGCATCTTTCATTCCATATTGACTATACTTCAATCCAGACTGTGCATCTTTCATTCCATATTGACTATACTTCAATCCAGACTGTGCATCTTTCATTCCACATTGACTATACTTCAATTCAGACTGTGCATCTTTCATTCCATATTGACCATACTTCAATTCAGATTGTTTATCTTTAAATTGAGATAGACGATACTTCAATTTAGATTGTGCATCTTTGATTTGAGATTGACCATACTTCAGTTCAGATTGTTTATCTTTCATTCCATATTGACTACACTTCAATCCAGACCGTGCATCTTTCATTCCATATTGACTATACTTCAATCGAGACCGTGCATCTTTCATTCCATATTGACTATACTTCAATCCAGACCGTGCATCTTTCATTCCATATTGACGATACTTCAATCCAGACCGTGCATCTTTCATTCCATATTGACGATACTTCAATCGAGACCGTGCATCTTTCATTCTATATTGACGATACTGTGCAACTTTAATTTGAGATAGACGATACTTCAATTCAGACTGTGCATCTTTAATTTGAGATTGGCCATACTTCAATTCAGACTGTGCATCTTTAATTTGAGATTGACCATACTTCGATTCAGACTGTGCATCTTTAATTTGAGATTGACCATACTTCAATTCAGACTGTGCATCTTTAATTTGAGATTGACCATACTTCAATTCAGACTGTGCATCTTTCATTCCATATTGACTATACTTCAATTCAGACTGTGCATCTTTAATTTGAGATTGGCCATACTTCAATTCAGACTGTGCATCTTTAATTTGAGATTGACCATACTTCAATTCAGACTGTGCATCTTTCATTCCATATTGACTATTCTTCAATTCAGACTGTGCATCTTTCACTCCATATTGACGATACTTCAATTCAGACTGTGCATCTTTCAATCCATATTGACTATATTTCAATTCAGACTGTGCATCTTTCATTCCATATTTACTAAACATCACTTCAGGATGTGCATCTTTCATTCCATATTGACGATACTTCAATTCAGACCGTGCATCTTTCATGCCATATTGACCATACTTCAATCCAGACCGGTCATCTTTCATTCCATATTGACCATACTTCAATTCAGACTGTTCATTTTTAATTTGAGATTGACCATACTTCAATTCAGATTGTTTATCTTTAATTTGAGATAGACGATACTTCAATTTAGATTGTGCATCTTTGATTTGAGATTGACCATACTTCAATTCAGACTGTGCATCTTTCATTCCATATTGACTATACTTCAATTCAGACTGTGCATCTTTAATTTGAGATTGGCCATACTTCAATTCAGACTGTGCATCTTTAATTTGAGATTGACCATACTTCAATTCAGACTGTGCATCTTTCATTCCATATTGACTATACTTCAATTCAGACTGTGCATCTTTCACTCCATATTGACGATACTTCAATTCAGACTGTGCATCTTTCATTCCATATTGACTATATTTCAATTCAGACTGTGCATCTTTCATTCCATATTTACTAAACATCACTTCAGGATGTGCATCTTTCATTCCATATGGATGATACTTCAATCCAGACCGTGCATCTTTCATGCCATATTGACCATACTTCAATCCAGACCGGTCATCTTTCATTCCATATTGACCATACTTCAATTCAGACTGTTCATTTTTAATTTGAGATTGACCATACTTCAATTCAGATTGTTTATCTTTAATTTGAGATAGACGATACTTCAATTTAGATTGTGCATCTTTGATTTGAGATTGACCATACTTCAATTCAGATTGTTTATCTTTCATTCCATATTGACTATACTTCAATTCAGACTGTGCATCTTTAATTTGAGATTGACGATACTTCAATTCAGACTGTGCATCTTTAATTTGAGATTGACCATACTTCAATTCAGATTGGTTATCTTTCATTCCATACTGACTATACTTCAATTCAGACTGTGCATCTTTAATTTGAGATTGACGATACTTCAATTCAGACTGTGTATCTTTTATTTGAGATTGACCATACTTCAATTCAGACTGTGCATCTTTTATTTGAAATTGACCATACTTTAATTCAGACTTTTCATCTTTAATTTCAGATTGGCTATCCTTCGATTCAGACAGTGCATCTTTTATTTCAGATTGACAATACTTCAATTCAGATTTTTCATCTTTCATTTCAGATTGGCTATCCTTCGATTCAGACAGTGCATCCTTTATTTCAAATTGACCATCCAACAATTTAGACAGTGCATATTTCATTTTATTATGACCATCCTTCAATATAGACAGTACTACAGACTGTGCATCTTTTAATTCTGACTGACCATATACTAATTTAGACAGGTCATCTTTCGTTCCATATTGGCCACACTTCAATGTAGACTGAGCATCTTTTAATTTAGACTCACCACACTTCCATTCAGACAGTGCAGCTTTTAATCCATATTGACCATACTTCAATTCAGACAATGCAGCGTTTAATTTAGATTGATCATACTTCAATTCAGACTGTGTAGCTCTCATTCTTCCAATAGCCATCATGTCAAAGCTCATGTCAAAAATGTTTTTTACGAAAATACTTTCTGCTTTTTTCCATGCATTAAGAATGCGATCATGTTTTCTTTTTAATTGTTCATTGAATGGTTTGTAAGCAATGGAATGAATCATCTCAGATAAGTTAGGAATACCACAAAACATATTTAATCTGTACAAGATCTGTGAAAAGATAATGTCATTATTAATGTTACTATCGTTACGTGTATAATCTCCAACAGATTATTTAAACAAAGTATGTAAATGTAGTTATTGAATTCCCAACATATGAATGTTAAAATTGGGTATATTAATTAAATATATATCTAGAGCTTTTCCACATTATCATTTAATGGCCATAATTTTAATAAATAATTTTTTGTTGACACTTAACAACAATAGATGCAGACATAGAAATTAATAATACTGCTTAGTCACTATATAAAGATATATTCATAGACAGCCGACGAAAACCTTCATAAAACCGTCAAGGCATAAAATGAATTATAACTTGCATTGGAAATAAAATAAAAATATCTTTAAGAAATGTTTCCTTGTTTAACAAACTGCTTATTTCTTACAAGGGGACCTTTTGTAACAGCTTACGAAATTATATATTCCAAATTCCTTTAGAGCGTTATCATATAATTCGTACAGGGGAAGGACCATTTGCTATGCAGAGGTGCGTTCAACAATGAGTGCGCTCGAGCGAGCGCCTGCTTCGCGAATTGCTCGGCTATTGAACGATTACAAGCACTCGCTGCAAAATCCCAACTGGCGTCAAACAGCACATTATTGAAAATAGCGGGGGGGGGGCAAATATTTTTTCCTGATACAAGAGATCTTTCACATTTAATCATATATGAATCATTATAATACAATTACAACTGTACCAAAAAATTCTATTATATGAATTGCACGGATATGTTATGTGGAAGATGTTACACACACGTCCCACTTTTCAGGGATAATATTTTGGGATAAAAATTCCAGCCGCCATCTTTGATATCTTAGCGAAAGACCTCTCAAACTGAATCGCAAGTTCTCGCAAGCAGTCACCCGGGCGCCCGCGTTTAGAACGAGAGCACTCGATGTCGCCCAAGCGCTCGCATTGTTGAACGCACCTCAGTTCTTTAACAGTGTTAGTCTTGATATAGGGGCTTTAACTATTTGTTATCAAGTGACAATTACACAATACCATATAGTTCACCATATCATTTTTAGAATATAAAACTCAACTTTTTGTCATACTTTCTTCTGTAAAATATTATTTGATATATATATATATATATATATATATATATATATATATATATATATATATATATATATATATATATATATATATATATATATATATATATATATATATATATATATATATATATATATATATATATATATATATATATATATATATATATATATATATATATATATATATATATATATATATATATACATATATATATATATATGTTACAGGGAATGTGTGTAATCAGGGATTTCACGTAATCCCTAACAAATTCAGGGAATTCACGTAATCCCTAGTGATTTTAGGGAATACGTGAAATCCCTGATATTGCTAGGGATTACATGAAATCCCTAAAATATTTTCTCATTTTTACACAAATTCCCTGACTTGATTGTTGATACAGATAATGTTGATTAGCAATGGTCATAAAGTAAAATACAACTCAAACACTTAAATAATTTACTGCTAAAGTTTATTGCAAAATTACATATTTGTTTCAAGACAATTATTTTACACATATTTTCAACATAGGATTTCAAATGCTATATAATGTTTTGTAATACAATACGTAAATTTACTTAGATATTTAGTAAAAATTCTACTAACTTGATTAAGCACATCATTTACATAAGAGCACAGTAAATAACCCATGACAAACATACGGCCTGGAAAATAATACCTAGAAACACATATACAAGACATATCACGTAAATATTGGACAATATAAACTGTGTTTTTTCTCAACTTGGACAGTTGAAAAAGAAAGGACTATAGTCAGATATTTGTGACAAAATGAACTAATACATTTTACATATCTAAGTTGATTACATTTATTTGTTAGTACATGTCAAGCTGTTATGGCACCTTGAGTTACACAAGACCATACCTTTTCGACATTTGCACGACTTTGTCTTGCAGCCTGTTTTGCAAGAACATTTTAAAAATCCTTGCCCGTCACCAATGGACTGTTCCCTAGCAGCAGCCCTAACTGATATTTTGTCTAGTTGGCCAACGTTTTCCATTGTTAGTCCTTGGTAAGTCGTAACAGTAAATTGAGACCTGCAATATTTTGAATCTAAAATTCCATACAGAGTACCTAGAGTGTAATTACCATCATGCTCTTCTAGAATGCAGCAGATCAAATTTCTAGGATCTCCACGCCCCCGGTCAACATTTGGAATGAGAACCAATACATTGTCACCAACATTAACCGGCCTTAAGATTCTGTTGCTCCTGGAAACCATTCTATCGGCTTGTTTAACAAGAGCACCGCCACTACTATGTCGGGCCCGTCTAATGTTAGATGCCCTTTCACATAAGCTGCATGTTGACGTATCTTCTGTTGTGGTGCAGTCGCAATTGGCACACTCAGGTGCGGACCCCACAGGTGTGCAATTAGCAGATGCAGACCCAACAGGAGCAAGTGTGTCAGTAGGGGACCCCACAGGAGCAAAATTGTCAGATGCAGATTCCACAGGAGCAAGATTATTAGATGCAGACCCCACAGGAGCTATATTGTCCGGTGCCGACCCCACAGGTGCAAAGTTGTCAGGTGTGGACCCCACAGGAGAAAAGTTGTCTGGTGCTGACCCAACTGGAGTGAGATTGGCAGATGCAGACCCCACAGGAGCAAAGTTGTCAGGTGTGGACCCTACAGGAGAAAAGTTGTCTGGTGCTGACCCAACTGAAATGAGATTGGCAGATGCAGACCCCACAGGAGCAAAGTTGTCAGGTGTAGATCCCACAGGATCTAAAATATCAGTGGCGGACCCCATGGGAGCGAAGTTGTCAGGTGCAAACCCCTTAGGAGCGTTGCTATCAGGAGCAGACGCCCCAAAAGTGAGGTTTTCAGGAGGTGCATCTGGTGTGTCCGTGACAGAGAAATACCTTGCCAAGTCCTCTTCATTTGACAGCATAACTAGAATCTCATCTGGTAGGGAGGAGTTTGTCAGTCCAACTTTAGGTGGGCAACCAAACATAGCTTCGTATGGCGATTTTTTTATTCCGTCATGGTGCCTGCGGTTCTTCTGAAATTGCACAAACTTAATTCCAGTGGGCCAGCGTGTTGTTTCGTTGTCACGCATCCAACTAACCAGCATATCATGAATGTCAGCATTTGATCGCTCTATGCTTCCTTGTGATTGTGGATGTCTTGGTCGCCCATGGACTATTACAAGTTCAGGCCAAAGCTCTTTTAATTCTAATATAATTGCTGCAGTAAATTCACGTCCATTATCAGATTGAAGAATATGTGGTGCCCCAAACACAAGAAAAACGCTATTCAGTAATTTATATGCCACTTCTGCAGCTCTTTTAGATGTTAAAGCTTCTATGACGCAGAATTTTGTCAAGTGGTCCTGGTAGTTCATTATAAAGCTATGCTGACCATCAGGCATGCTTTGCATGTCCAGTAAATCGACCTGGCCACGTGAGTTGAAATCTTTACTAACAATTGGCCTTACTACAACACCCTTGTTTGGATTGCGTTGTCTTAACTGACATTCCTCACACTGAGCTTTGAATAGTTTTACTGAGTTTTCAGTTATGTTAATGTACTTCTTTTTCAGTTCTTTTAACATCTTGTCACGTCCAGCATGGTTAAGTGCAGCATGACACTTTTTTATGATGTCGAATGTCTCTTCAATCGACACAAAGTATCGTATCGAACCACTTGCATCTTGTTTCTTTATTAGCTTCGAAACATCCCCGATCTTCATCACATCATATCTGAAATTGATAAAGTTTTACATGTAACTTTTTAAATTAAAATCATTTGTGTCTTATGTGATTTTTTAAAATGAAATACTCTTTAAATCTCTATGCGCATAAAATATAATACTGTAATGAATACCAAGATTTTATACCATAACTAGGGGCGGATCGATAATTCTTTCTAGGGGGTTCAAACATTTCGAGGGGGTCCGAACTTTCGAACCACAACCACATAATACATATTTTGCAGAAACAAATGCAAAAAATTAATTATAATAACTTCATAACCATTAAATCTACGTTAAGCACAAAAATATTGCTTCATGCTACTTAAGAATGACAAACAGTCAAGAAATACACTTATGGACATGTACATTTTCCAAATTCTATAGGGGTTCGGACCCTCTCCCCTGATCCCCAACTGGATCCGCCTATGATAACTAATAGCGATGAAACGATTAATCTCGATTCACAAATAATTGCGATTTTAGCCGTAGAACGATTAAATTAAAACAACAATTTTTAAATTGATTAATCATGTGAAAAGATCGTTCTTTGTCTCGATTCAAATATACTTTATTTTATTTAGTAAAATTTATGAAGTTAACATGATGTCAGGTTTTTACCTTTAACAATTTACCAGTTCACAATAATAATACATGTTAAACAATATACATGTATATTATGCCATCAACCCAGTTTTTTACCAAATATATTCAGTTTAATCAAAATCAAATTGATTCGAAAATAATTGAATTAATAGATAAGAAACTGACAACAAATCAATTTTTATATTTGTTTAAACACTTTTGCTCAACATTCTGAAACTCATTTTTACTTTGGCATTATATACAGCATGATACTGATACATGTAATAGAAACATTTTTTTTTGTAAAGTGAATATCAAAATATGACACTTTTAGTATAAAACACACATACCTCTTCATCAAGTAATAATCCTCTCTTGTTTTCTGTGTCTTTGGATTGTCCTTTAAGAAATTCAGTCGATCAAGTATCTTTTCGAGTTTTTGTTTAGGAAGCAACAATTTTTCATTTTTTTTTCATCATAACACTTGTACACTTCCTCAATAAATTTAACTTCGTTAGAATCCATGTTTCTTATTCAATGTGTGCACATCAACTGAGGTTCAATGTGTGATTGAGATTTGCAAATTGGTGAACTGTTTTTACTATATATTTTCAATCCAATAGCAATTATCTAAAGTGTATAATACAATCTCCCATTTGTAGGCAAAACAAACAAATAGGATTATACAAATGCTTGGAATACCCAAGCTATAATACTATAATTG
This sequence comes from Mactra quadrangularis, assembly GCA_025267735.1. NCBI lineage: Eukaryota > Metazoa > Mollusca > Bivalvia > Venerida > Mactridae > Mactra > Mactra quadrangularis. The sequence continues at coordinate 12,653,512 of CM046306.1, forward strand.
CATTCACATTACAAAAATATCAATGCATACCAGAGAAAACATTTAATAAGTCAACCTTACAGCACAATGAATCATATTTTGGATTTAAAACATAATGATTTTAAGGTCAGGGAATATGTGTAAAAAATGGAAAAAAAATCAGGGATTACGTGAAATCCCTAGAAAATTTCAGTGATTACGTGTATTCCCTAACTAAATTTCACATAGTTGGGGATTTCATGAAATCCCTGAATTTCAGGGATTACGTGAAATCCCTGATTACACACATTCCCTGTAACATATATATATATATATGTTTATTAGCTATCGGCTAAGTTTAGCCTTTGGCCATTTCCATCGAGATATTTTATGGCAAAGACAAAAATACAAGTTTCATACATTACATACAGAGAATCTACTAAAAAATAAACAGGATATCTATGAATAAAATTAACAGAATATATATGAGAAATTATACAATAATTAATCATCCAAAAAAATTATACATTTTCCAAAATATTTTTACGTTTTTTAAGACTTTCTGAAATAAATTTGGCAGAATTTATATTAAATTTTTTATTATTTGACGACATTATATCATTAAATTTATGGATACATGCCCATTTTGCATACGGGAGATATTTTTTCTTATGTCAATATAGGCTGGGCAGCACATAATGAAATGATACTCAGTCTCAACACAATTCATGTTACATAACCTACACAGTCTATTTTCCCTTAAAGTGCCCGATATTCTTCCTGCTTCGATTTCTAAATTATGGTTGCTTAATCTAAAACAAGTTAATTGTTTTCTTAATTTATCATTAAATACATTATCAAGATACTGTTCATATTTAAAACCATTTTTAAAATTTGCATAATACTTAAGTCTAGACATTGAATTGATAGTTGTAGTCCAGTTTTGAATAAATTGATCTTTAATTCTATCTCTGATTAAAGGGAAGTAATTATGATTTGGATTAAAGGTTGTTCTTATATAAGACAAACCCAGGTGATCTAAAATAGAATTTAAACGTGCAGCCCAACTTCTGTGTCTCACATTTATACAAAGATCCCAGTACATTTGATTACAGTAAGATTGATCGTTTTTCATAATCTTAGTCCAAAATTTTACAGCTATATTTTGCTAAGTGTGGATAATGGATAACGCCCTAATTCACCGTACACTGCATAATTAGGTGTTTGGTGTTTTACTCCTAAAATAGATTTGCAAAATCGGATATGTAGTTTGTCGATTTCAGTGTGGTTATAAACCCCCAGACCTCAGCCCCGTACAGAAGTATTGGAGTAATCATGGAATCAAATAAAGACAATTTTGTTTTAATATCTAAACTAACCTTATCAAACAATGACATCAAATTGTGATAAGCACATAAGGCTTGTTCATTAAGTGTTTTTACTGCTAATGCCATTTTACCATTGTATGAAAAATTAATTCCTAGGTATATAAAATTATCTACCATTTCTAGTTTTACCCCATTTATAAAAAAAATAGGATGGTTATTTAATCTCTTGTTTTCAAAAATACATACTTTAGTCTTATTCACTATTATTTATAAATAAAGTTGAATAGTTTTATCATAAAAGATATGTTATTTACCTGACACAGTTCAAACCACTTTATGTTGAAATCTGACGGTGAAATATGGGTAGCACCTCCATGTTCGATCTACAATACATAAATTGTCTAACCTTAATTCATAAAAATGTAATAGCTCATTTCTTAAAAACAAAATCAACTTTAAAAGATTGTTAAATGAAACAAAAGAAATTAATGTATAGAAAAAGTCTTCAACTTTTACTGATAATATTTTAAGGATATAAAATGTCAGAGAATAAAATGTAAACGGGAATGTCATAACCGCTCGACCATCTCGAACTTGTGATTGCATTTTGTCATAATACGAGTTAAAATGTACAAGCTAGTTGATATTAATTACACCTTTACTGCTGTAATAATAAACACACACATCATTAGCTGTGACTTATATAAGAAAAATACATCAAGATTTTGTATTATAATGAAATGAATGGTGCATTGATTTGCATTTAGACAGTTTGTCATTTATATTGCGGTGGTGAATCGTCAAATTATCTACGCAAGTAGATAACAACTACAACTGACAAACCCTTCAAAGCTATGTTGTTGCAATCTGCGAATTGAACCCACGACTAATGGTCTTATGTTCAAATGCACAACTGAATAAACAAACCGTACTTACATAATTTCTGCAATGTTTGAGGCGAGTGATATCGGCCTCAACAGACAAATCCCAGTTAGCTGGATGAGTCCAAACACTATGATGCGGATGTTTCAACCAACATATGTATCTAAGCAAACATGTTAGCAGCGAAATGTCAAAGTTTGCTGTATCAGGTGTCTTGGCTAGTGGAGGTAAAAACCTCCTCTGCTCATCACTTATGCAATCTTTGTCAAGCAGAGCCTGCAGTTGTTTTGCGGCTTGGGGATGCGTCCTTAAATATTGCATTAGATCGTTTTGTACAATATCATCAAAAAGCTTTTTTAATAACATGGTTCCTACTTCTAACAGTAGGTATTTATAGCGAAACCTCGAAATATCTGTAAAATAAAGTAAAAGGTAATATAACTCTTAAAACATATAATTATGCAAATAACAAGGATGCAAAAAAAACAATGATTAAAAAATTATAGACAAAAAAGAAACAGCCCTATGTGGCACATTTGTCCTCAAATCATATTAAAGCTGTATGGAAGCAACATAGTCAATTGAATTGAAACAAGAGAAAAGAAAAAAATGTTGGAGGCCATTATTTTCGGCATTTAAAAGATCGTTTCTGTTCGAGGGGAAATCGGAATGTTCACTGGTGCCCACTATTCGGAGGTTCCATCATACCAGAGTGTTTATCCTAATAAATCATGGAGTTAAAACAGCTTTAATCAAATGCATAGTGATCTGTTAGATGCGATTGATAATAGTCCGGCCAACACCAAGGATGACCTTGCACCAAATGATGTAGAAAATGTTATTCAATTTATTGGTAGACATGGTCTTACTGATTCCAAATCCGATTGATGCCACTTTGTCATCCTTGGGCAACTCCCAGAATCCAATATGGCGACCAAGATGGCGGCTAGAGGCTAAATTATACATGCAAAATGTATTTTTACACATTATGGTCTTAAAATGAAGGGCAAAAGTGATATCAACATTTACAGATCGAGTTGGTTAAATTTTGTTATTCTTATACAAACTTTTAAATTCAAAATGGCGGTCAAAATGGCGGTCAAAATGGCGGGAAAAGGCTATTAGCCCAGTATCTAAAGAACAAACTGGCAGAAAGAAACTGAGTGGTGTAGAAATTTATTTACTTATAGAATAGTTCATGTTATTAAAGAAACTGATTGATTTCACTAAGTTATAATTTATTATTAACAATTAAAAATCCAAAATGGCGGCTAAATTGCCGATATGATCTAATAATTCAGTATATATAATATACGAGTACATTCATGAGCGGAAACAAACACATTTGGGTTTAAGTTTCAATGTTTGTTATATGATTTTTTTAATCTTTATAAACTCTCAAGTTTGTAAAACTACTTAATGCCACCTGATCGTCTATTAGCAACTCAAGATTCAAGGTGGAGTCAAAGATTACGATTACGAAGCAAATTCAACCAGTTCTATTTTTTTAGCAATAATGTATTGTAAATAATGAATGTTTTCATAATTGCCTAGTTATTTGGTTGAAAACAGTCATATTAGCCTTCGCCTGTGGCCTCAGGCTATAAAGACTGTCTTCAGCTAAATACAGGCCGTTATGAAAACACTTAATTCACCATTGTGCCAGATAGGGTCCCAATAAAAAACGCGCAGATTGTACCAACATTCAAAATGGCGGAATTTTTGTGGAAGAAAAAACACGGCCTTCATGAGAAAACTCACTATGAGTTTCGGAAGCAATCAAAATGCCTGAATCTCCCTTAAGCCGAGGTTTAAATGACATGAAAATTTGATAAATAATTCGAGAGTTGCCCGCAAGATACTCGCTCTTCAATGCAATGTACTTATTACAGTTTTGCTAGCAACCCTCAAATTGTGGTGGAAAAACTAATTTAATTTCCAAATGTAAGCCATTTAAATAAAGAAAAACGGTAAAATAAAATTGGGTTAATATACAGTTTACAGTAGCTATTTAATTTAGGATTATTATGAAGTGCTATAATTTGGTTAAGATTATACAATGTGTAGTTATTTAAAAAGCTTATAATCCTTTTAGTTGAAATATTTCGATGCAGTCAAAATAAACTGAAACATGTCAAAAGCAAAATAAGCATGTGCCAAAAAATGAGGAAGAAACTAATTGACTGAGCTATATCAATATCATTACACAAACAATAATACAGTCTGACTTGACTAAACTTGACTCGATTAGAATATGTGCTTAAATGTTTAAGTTTGCTTCTGTCTAATAATATTACATGACGATAGCACAATTTCTCTGGTTGTTTTGTATGTTGATAACAACATGTTCAAGTGACGACACAAATTATTGTTGACATAGTATTTTGCACTCAACAACCTAAGCATATGCAATGGTAAATTAAACAACAGGATTATTATCTTTAGAAAGTATCCAAGCGGGTACTAGCTTATGGCGAGAAGATATCATAAATGTCTTCACCTTTGATATAGAATATGTCAACTAGCTTTAAAAGCATATTATATAAAGGACTGAGGGTAAACATGAAGAAAACCAAATTCATGATCTCGGGGCCAGGTCTTGATCTTCTACAAGATAGTGGAGACTTCCCTTGTGCGGTGTGTCGAAGTGGAGTTGGGAGTAACGTTATCCAGTGTTCTCAGTGCGGGCTATGGGTACACAAGAAATGTAGTGCCATCAAAGGTCCACTTCATGCCAACCCACTATATGTGTGCCCAAGAGGTTGTGGGCTGTCTCGTCCCATTGATGGTAGACCTTGTACACAAGTAGATGTCGATGGAACAGTCCTTGATGTTGAACCAAGTTTCTGTTACCTGGGTGATATGCTTTGCGCTGGTGGAGGCTGCAAGCTCGCCATTATCACCAGATGTCGTATAGCCTGGGGAAAATTCAGAAAGCTTCTACCAATCATGACTTCAAGACATATATCTCTTTGTGTTCGTGGAAAAGTCTTCAATGCCTGCGTCCGGTCTACACTCCTTCATGGCAGTGAATCCTGGGCGCCGTCCACTTCAGACCTACATCGATTACAACGTAATGATAGAGCCATGGTCCGTTGGATCTGTGGTGTTAAGCCTAATGATAATGTCGCCACAGACTCCCTGTACACCAAATTAGGAATTCAAGAGATAGCCATAGCCTTTCGTACCAAACGCCTGCGGTGGTTTGGCCATGCTTCTCGTAACAATTGTACCAACAACATCATGAACATGGATATTCCAAGGGCCCGTGGGCGTGGAAGACCTAGAAAATCTTAGTCTGATTGCATCAAGACCGATTTAAGTGTATGTGGTATGGGCAATACCAGTCCACACAATAGGGACGGATGGAGAACTGGTGTTAGACGTTCAAGCCGCCTGCTGTCTACCTCAGTATCTGGGACACCCGCAGCAGATGACAAATAAACTCAGGATATGTATGTATGTATGTATTTTACACTCATGCTAATAGTGTACATTCTTTACATTGTCAAAAACTGACTGACTTGTAACATTACATTTTGGACGAATGTCAGTTGACCCCATTGTTATAGTGTCACTCCTACAAGATAGATATCTCAAAAGAGTATCAGCACACCATGAATGTCGTCAGATATTTTTGGTACTCAGCAAATTGCAGCAAAAGTGATCATTTGTTGTACACTTTTGTTGTCTGTGCTTCTCGTACCAAGTCTTAAAGGTTTATGCGATTAAACATATATTATTATGTAATGTTACCGAAAAAATGGAGAATTACCATATCTTGCAATGCATCGTCTATAATGTTTGGAGTGGAACATATTTAAATATTACATACGAGATCGACAGGTTGTCTCAGCGCACCATCCTTCTTTAGGGGAGTCTTTGCAGTTGATAGTGAATATACTCCAAATGTGTTTAGTAATTAGACATGTTTAAAATTTTGGCACTGATGCATCAGATCTGTTATGTGTTCTTTCAAGATATTTAGTCCTAAGTGAAACAATACATTTTTAAATTTTCTACTATGTTTTGTAATTAATGATTCCCTTAAAACCACCATCTTGCACAGGGTAACACTATTTGCTAAATCATGAGCTAGACGCTGGGTTCGAATAGCAGTGTATACGCTTATAATAAGTATTGGCATCTACGCCACGTAATTTCTCTCTATCCTTGTAAATAAAACCAAATTCTACTACAAACTTTTGATGGAAATGTGCTTTTGTTATTCTCCATTTTTATCAATGGCCAGAGTCATTTACAATGAAATAAAGAACATTCATGATTCAGTTGTGATATCTGATGTTTAGATCGGACTTGAAATGATCCTATTGCAATTTCTCTTATTAACTATCAAAATGTGTTACAATGTCAACAGAATTACTATCAATTGCTTTAGCATAAATATACTATTGAAAGATAATAGAACATGCACACAATACTTACAATATCATTAGTTTTTGTCTTTTTTATAACCCCTTTTACATACATATTGATTATTGTTGAAGAGGTAAACATATTGGGAAAGTGGTCGCTATTCTAAGGATATCACAACATATGTTGTTCAATAAATTAAATATTATCAGAATAGTGTCTCTAAATTGCCATCTTAGAAACAATTTGCTTCCAGAGTCAACTGGCAAGCTAACAAGTATCAACGATTTAATATTCGCAAGACCAAGAGATATAAAAACCTAAACATAATGCTGTATACCCATTAGTTAGGAGTTATGTCTTTTAATGTGAATTGAAATTAATTTTCAAACTCTAATCATTCATTTTGACCACCATTATGAATTCTTGAAGTTATTCAAGAATACCAATATGGCATCAATCTGTTACATAAACAAAAAAAGATTAACTACGAAATAAAATGCATTGAAATTATTTAGTATACCCCAGTCTATGACTTAGCTCATTGTGGTTGATTTATACCCGACAGCTAGTTTTTTACGCCATTATTACCGCCATCTTGGATTTTTGAAATTGCCCAATGATGCCAGTGTGGCATCAACCAGTTTTATGAACTAAACTAAAGATTAATTCCTACAAAAATGCATTAAAACTTTTTTGAAATGCCTCTATGTACGATTCTGCTCATTGTGGTTGATATACCCGATAAGTGTAGTTTTTATCCGCCATTTTTTTCCGCCATTTTGGATTGGATAATAAACGAGGGGTACCAAAATTGCAAAAAAAAATTGCAGATAATGTTAGACTAATTTCAGCTATTTAAAATCAGACTGTAATAAGGATGTATTTATTATACATTGGTCAGCTTTCATCCGCTATTTTGTCCGCCATCTTGAATTTTGGAAGTTGCCCAAGAATGCCGAAACGACATCATCCAGTTTCGTAAACTACGAAGTCTTAGCTTCAAGAAAATGCAAAAACAGTTTTACATCCTTCCATGCACGGTTCAATTGATTTTTGTAGTTTATATACCGGACTAATATATACCCGACAGTTAGTTATATACGTCATTTTAGCCGCCATCTTGGATTTTGGAAATTGCCTAATGATGCCAGTGTGGCATCAACCAGTTTTATAAAATAAACTCAAGAGTTATTACTTCAAAAATGCATTAAAACTTTTTTGAAATGCCACTATGTACAATACTGCTCATTGGGGTTAATACTTCCGACAAATGTAGCTTTTATCCGCCATTTTGTCCGCCATCTTGGATTGGATAATAAACGAGGGGTACCAAAATTGCATTAAATAAAATTGCAGATAATGTTAGACTAATTTCAGCTATTTAAATGATCAGACTGTGGTAAAGATGGATTTATTATACATTATTCAGCTTACATCCGCCATTTTGTCCGCCATCTTGAATTTTGGGAGTTGCCCAAGAGTGCCGAAGTGGCATCATCCAGTTTCGTAAACTACAATGTCTTAGCTTCAAGAAAATGCAAAAACATTTTCTACATCATTCCATGCACGGTTCAGTCGATTTTTGTAGTTCATATACCGGACTATAAGAATCAAGTTACCATTGTAGTAATTATTGATGTTAGTGCTGATTTTGACATTGTGGATATTCCAATTGTGCTTCAAATTTTGAAACAGGATTTTGGAATTAATGAATTGCTAAATTAGGGACTTTAGTCAGTTATTTTCCCTCGTATACTCTTCAAATAGTTTTGTATAATTAGTTGGATTACTCGGATATTACCCTTACTTTTCAATGTAAATTTGCCAAAATTAATCTTAAATAACTTTTTTGTAAATCATTTAATTTGTTTGAAATTTAAGCTAGGTATTTTTAGGGGAAAACTATCTAAATTTTATCACTTCTGTTAATATCTTCATTAACAAGAAAGATATTGGATGAAATATTTTGTTATCTTCACATAAGAATTCAATGATAAAATCCGAGGATTCCAACTGTAAGGACCTATTTACCCATTGGATTGCTTCAGATTTTATCAGGGAAAGATAACTGACTAAAGTCCCCAATTGGGTCAAATCTTATCTGACGAGTAGAACCATGAAAGTAATTGTCAACAATACATCCTCAAATACTGGTTATTTGAAATTTGGATTTCCTGAAGGTTCGTGTGCTAGGCCTGTTTTATTTACTATGTTCATTTCCGACTTAAACAAAGTTGTGCAAAAATACCCCACTGTTTTTTATGGCTATACAGATGATCATAAAGTGGCATTTAGGTTTCGCCCGGGAAATCCTGTCGATGAAGAACAAGTTTTACACCATCTGAATTCTTGTCTCAAAGATAAAATTGCATGGATGACTAAATACAAGTTACAAATGAATAATTCAAAAACTGAATTTATTATCTATGGCAATAAACAACCACTGGCAAAAGTCATATCAAGTTTGGTGGTTTGTGGAACTACTATTAAGTGTGTTGAAAATGTAAGAGATCTTGGTGTCTTGATAGAAAATACTCTTAGTTTTGATTATCATATCAGAAAGAAATGCCAAATAGCTCATATACAATTACGTTATCTCAGAGGAATCCGAAAACATCATTCACAAATGTCAACAGAAACATTAGTTCATGGTTTAATTCACTCGCATTTAGATTTCTGCAAGGGTTTGCTAACAGACATTACAGCATATCAAATAGTTGGATTACAGAAAGTTCAAAACCATGCAGTTAGATAAGTAACTAATTCTGCATTTGACATTTACTGTCTTGGAATCTTAAACAGCGCTTATACTCTCAGAGTATAATATACACTATTCATAAGCCTAGGTCGTTAAATGATCCCAATCATTTCCGAGCAATTTCTAAGCTAAACATTATAAGCAAAATATTTACGTCAGTTTGAAATAATTGGCTCTCTATGTGGGCACATGAAAATAATATCATGTGGATTCCGAACCGGCTATTCTTCTATTGACAACTTCTTTTTACATTACAAAGTATTGCTCAGAAATATCTAAGTAAATCAAAGGGAAGATTTTACTGCCTGTTTGCATTTTTTTTCAAATACATTCGTTCGTATTAGACAAGATAAACTGTGGAAAAACCTTGCACGAAAAGGAGTTCATGGAAAATTTCTTAGAATCTTTGAAGCTATGAACGAGAAACTGTCGGCCTGCATTCGAACCCCAAATGGACTAACCGAGTATTTTAAATGTTCAATTGTCACAAGACAGGGGTGTGTCAGCAGCCCGTTACTTTTTCATTTTTCATAGAAAATAACGATCGCAGCACAAGGTAGAAGCGCCATTATGTCAATACATGCATTCCAACGAAAATTTGGATATTTTGAACATGAAGATATCTTTAAATTCTTTGATTTAATGGTGAAGCATACTCCTTGTTAACCAAATCAGAGGGTTCGAATACTGTCATCAAAAAAAATCTATTCATGCAAATTTGTGTAAAAATACCTTAGTTTTTCTAAACATATAAAGAATAACATGGCTCTAGGAGAATGCGGTAGACTTGCCCTGTGTTTAACTTACAATGTACGTTGTATTCAGTATAGGTGTCGTCTGTTAGAAATGGAATCTCATAGATACCCCCCGAAATTGTTATTTAATGCTTAAACAACAAGACGACATTGGTTGTCAAGTGGGCGAGTAAAGTAAAAGCATTACTTTGTGTTTTGGTTTCGGTCATGTGTTGATAACACAAGAGTTAGGTAACTCAACGCATTTTTGTTTTTATCTAAACAAAGAGTAGTTGACTGCATTAAGCAGGATTTGGGTGATCCAATGGATGTTCACTATATTAAAACTTCAAATCTCTGCTTGATTTAGAACGCTATCTCACATGTAATATACCATTTTGTCTTAGAAAAGCATTATGCCGTTTTTTATATTCACACCATAGACTATGTATAGAAACCGGACGTCGCAACAGTATAGTCAGGCAACTGCGATATCGTAATTAATGCTGTTTAATGCATGAGGGTATAGAGGTAATTGAAGATGAAATTCAAGCATTCTTCTTTTGTAAATTATACTCGGACATTCGTTCATAATATATTCATAATTTATACATTAATGTCACAATGAATATTAGAATCATTTCATCCTAAAATATTGAAACACTTAAAAGATGTTTTACATTTATATATCGCCCTCTTAAAAAAGAAATACATTCCAAAAAATGGTAAAGTGTTTCATGATACATCATCTTTATTACCTCTATTAATGTTTAAATGTATAACTTGCCATTATCATGAAGAACCTTATATAACTATTTTGAAACATATTTATGAAATGGGCCGGCGGCCTATATCAATAAACAAAGTTGCTGTTGTTGTTGTTATATTTATCATGTACAATGTAGTTGTATTTATCTTATACTCTGTATAAAGAAGGACAGCTGTCAGCCTTTTTGTGAGTGTATACACATCATGCAATTTAAAGGCTTGTGTCCGGACATCTAAGCTTGTTCAAAAATACTCAATAGGACGACTGACCGCCGCTCTGGGGCGGAATTTTTTAAAATGCTACTTTAAACGCTTTTATAACAGACTTAAATCGTAAGTTACCCTGGTATTCATAACGACGTTCGAGATTGGAGATTTCTTGTTCAAGTTTATCAACATCAATGCTTGTATTTAGCTCTATTCTTTGACCTACTGATCTGGATAAAGCTTCTGACAAATTATTGACTGTATTTGTTGAAGATCCATTGACCAGGTTATCACAAACACTCCGAACGCCCTTAGAACCTTCGCAGCTCATTGTTAAAACTACAGATTCGTTATATGCGCCATGTTCTGAAAGCAAACACAATATATATATTACACATTGTCGGCATGATGTAAGAGGATGTTATCAACCTTACTACGTAAACAACTATCAACCAAACTAAAAAATTTCCAGAGGTGTAGCATAGACATCTGATGCACCTCTAAACACTTAGAAAATGTAGCTACCATTGGCTTGGCGAAACTGCCTTCTGGAAGTGAATATCATATTACTAAACTGAGAATTGAACAGCATCGTCTATTAAGTACCGGTAACATTAACTCTTGTAATTTAATTAATTTCTAACGACATAATTAAAAAAGTCAATTCATACGAATAAATTATTGATTTCTAAAAACATCCAATCCAAACAAAACAAGAGCTCCGCTGGGCGGGGCATTATACGCCCGTGTGCAGTCCATGCCGTGATTTGTATCATATGAAGTTCATGTGACCTTGACCAATGACCCCGGGATCTCAGAATAGGTCCCATTCTTAACTGGAGGGCTATCCAAAGCAAAGATTTTGAGAACCTAGGTGCAGCCATGGTTGAGTTATCACCAGCACAAAGTTTTCTTATACAAACTTCCAGTGACCTTGACCCTGGGGCCTCAGAACCAAAAAATCACACCCTTGACCCAAAGAGTATTGATACATAAAATTTGGTGATCTTAGATAAAGTTGGTTGTTGGACAAGGTTTTTCCTCATGATTTCCTTGTGACCTTGAACCTTGACCCAGGGGCCTAAAACCAAAGGGGCATATGCTAGTCATTTAGGCTACCCTTAAATAAAATTTCGTGAACCTAGGTACAATCATTATTGAGTTATTGTCCGGAAAATGTTTCAATATAAATTAAGTCCCAGTGACTTTGACTTTTGACCCTGGGGTCTCCAAATCAAAAGGGAACATCCTCTACCAAAGCGCTTCCAACACATTACTCCTTGACAAATGGGCTAATCCACATAAAATTTGGTTAACCTAGGTACAATTGTTGTTTAGTTATTGTCTAGACAAGGTTTTTCGATATGATGCCTCTGTGACCTTGACCTTTGACCAAGGGGCCTCAAAACCAATAGGGAACATCCTTGACATATGGGCTACCCTCACATAAAATTTGGTGAACTAATCTCATGTTAATTATTAAATATAGCATTATTTCCATTGTTTGCCATTTTGGCTTAATTAACATATTGATTGAACATTTGAAGTCACTGCTAGGTAATTAAATATCTTCTGGTTGAAGGTTTAAATTTGACCCTGTTTCCCCAAAACAATAAGGCATATCCTTGATACATGGGCTACTCTCACATGAAATTTGGTGAACCTAAGTACAGTCATTGTTGAGTTATTACCCGGACAATGTTTTTCAATATGATGCCCCTGTGACATTGACCTTTGACCCAGGGCCCCTAAAACCATTAGAGCATATCATTGACACATGGGCTACTCTCACATAAAATTTGGTGAACCTTGGTACATTGGTGGTTCAGTTATTGTCTGGACAAGATTTTAATTGTTTGCCATTTTGACTTTATTAACATATTAATTGAACATTCGAATTTTTGAATTTTGAATAATTCAAAGTCGAATGAAAAGAATTGAATTATCTCCACTTTACGCACAACTAAGCATCAATGTTTACCATCTGAGAGAGTTTGAAGAAAATTGGTTAAGAAATGAGGGAGGAGTTGTCCACACTAGAAAGACGGACGGACAGAAGGACAGGGGAAATAATTATTATTATTAATAAAAAATGAATTATCTCCACTTTACGCACAACCAAGCATCAATGTCCATAATATGAGAGAGTTTGAAGAAAATTGGTCAAGAAATGAAATAGGAGTTGTCCACACAAATTTGCTTATACAGATATATGAAAGGGCAAGTAATTCAAAGTCGAATAAAAAAAATTGAATTATCTCCACATTACACATAACTAGGCATCAATGTTTATCATCGGAGGGAGTTTGAAGAAAATTGGCCAAGAAATGAGGGAGGAGTTGTCCACACAACGAAGACGGACGGACAGACGGACGGACAGACGGACGGACGAGCGCCGCCATAACATAATACGACCCTTCGAGCGTATAAAAAGCTGTTACAATTTTCGACAATAAAGCCCTGAAAAACTGTTTCTCACAGGCAAACTGGGTTTAAACTACTGAATTTTAATTTATTCAAATTATGACAGTGGCGTAACTATTCACCGTATTTGTAAATCACAAGTAAAGTTTCATGAATTATGATCACGTGACAGCGGAAGCGGAAAGCAAAAGGGTAACATTTAAAAGCGAAACAAGAAATGCCTTAAAAACACAAACCGCGAAGCAGTTGTAGCTAAATAGCATGCCCAAGAAAAGCATGATATCTAGAAATTAATTAGCGAAATATCTGTATGATACCTTAAGATGTATTCATTATAGTAACCATGTGCAATGGGCACTTCACATTGCTTTTATAAGACATTTTTTATTTCTCGTTTGATAATATACATTGATATCTATACCTGCTTTATCCAATGTTGAAAGCAAGCTTTCAAGAACAATATTCACATTCAACTTAACGCAGCAGCCGACCGATTGACTAAGAGCATTTTCTAATTCTTGAAGTCTTTGACTGCACAATGTTAGATACAAAAAAGCACTCTTCAAACTAGTCCAAGTCGAGCAGCTGTTGAAAGATAAATTGAAAATAAAATATAACGATTTTGCAGTCAGATAATAATTTGATACTGTCTCATTTTATGAGTCAAGTTATCACATCTTGATCAGTTTTAGTTTCACTAGGTCTCCTTAAACAAAGCTAAGAGAATAATGTTTCTCACTCAATGAAACAACGAGATAAGTTTTAAATGTGTTTGGAACTACCAATGAGCATGCTACCCTATGATAACCAGTCCACGTGTAATGCACTAGATTACGACCACTACTTCATTTAGTAGCAACACAGTCCTACGTCTTAAGCTAGTTTTCCCAAAATATTCCATTTTTCTTGCGTCAAATGAACACCTCAGCGGATCCTCTATTTCTACAAAACTATATTCTTTACAGGACAGATTGAATCAGTTTATGATAAAGGAGGTCAACAACATTTGAAGGCTAACTTTGACTTGTTCAAGGGGGAAAAAACCATTATCTTCTATATCTAGTGTATAGTTTCAGATATGTAGACTAATTCGAATTCCTTTCAAACACTATAGAAGGGGGGATGCTAAGTCATCACTGCCCCTAAATACTAGATTTATTTACCTGAAAGTGACCAAAACTGATCCTTCTTCAACCTTTTTTAGGTGTGCGCCTTCTTTACTCATATCAGTAAACATATTATTACAAGCAGTGTATACTTCATCGCTATCTTGTTTGATATGTCCACATGTAAGGCAACGTTCTGCTGCTTCAAGGAGTTCGTGTTGAGCTTCGACACAATCAATCTGTCTTGATGCACTCACTGTGATTTTGGCACTGATTTCTAAAGAGAGATTAATAAAGAAATATTAAATTAAATATCTTCTTTGTCAAGTGGAAGGTCTATTGTGTTTTGCTGTTTCTGCCCCTGATATGTTTTCAGTCGCTTTAAAGTCTTTGTCTTTATAAATTTAAGTTATCTCGATAATGAGACAAAATCCTACAACTCTGATACATATACATTTAAGTGTCTTTCTCCAAGACACAACATTGTAGGATCTGGATATGATTTCAATCGACTAATTTTATTTCAGCTAATCTTACCACACAATTTTTTTTATAGACGGTTCTTGCTATCCGAGACAACAAAAAAATACGGGGTTACTTATATAATTATAAGATAAATGACAATTGAAAACACACTAAATTAAGTGTCAAGGGTCATTTCACGGATATTGTGGTGGGTAGATTTTGATAGCAATGGGCAAAAGTCACGTGACATAAATCCTTTCGATTTCCAATGCCGACAAATTTATTGTTTTTAATGCAGTCATAGTACAGCCCATTTCCGTTAGAAGTTACATAGAAAAGGCATTTTTGAGGAGAACCATATAAACAATATTTCTATCAACAATGCAACACACGAAAAATCAGCGTTTTACATCAACACATTTCCGCAAATCCTTTCGACTAACATGAAAAAATGTTGGTATAATTTGCGGACCAACCGGACCAGCGGACCAGTTTAGTATACGGATACAGTTTAACAAATATGCGCATCATAATGTGTGTATAGTCGATATATATTTGAGATTTGCCAATATTTTATTTGAAAAGATAAGATTGATGGAGTTTTCGGAAATAACTCAAATATAAATATATAAATACCAATATCGAAATTATTTTTTAGAAATAAGTTTGCAGATTTTTACTATAAAAAGAATCGTCGATTGCTTCATTACTTATTGTTATAAATATTATATATTTCAACTGTTTGAGCTTTTGTCATTTGAAAAAAAATTGATAGGATTCAAATGTAATATTTTAATAATATACCTTTTTGTCCTTTTTAGCGGACTGTATAGATAAAGAAGCCAAATCGTGTAACATTGACTTTTAAATCTTACTTTTACTGAGTTCTATTGACGATCTTTTCGATCTATGATTAAGTGTGGCGGACCAGTTAATTTTAAGAGCGTAAGAGTTACGGACCAGGTTAAAGATCAAGTAGATGTAAGATCTTTTTGCGGACTTTTTAATTATGAAGAGTTTCGTACTATATTGACGGACTATTGACCTGAGGTATCACTGCAGCGGACCAGGATATTTTTATAGAAGTTAGTAAAAATGACGGACATTTACACCTAGGTGAAAAGCTCGCCAGTTTTTAATTTGTTCGAATGGATTATGTTTTCTCGTGTCCGAGTAATTTTTTTTACACGAGTGAAAATCTCCTTTGAACCATATATTTCTAATTTTCTATATTTGCTGGCATGTTTTTTTTTTAAATATGATTTCTATTCAAAATAGCTTGCCTTTTGTATTTAGGCGCATCTTTTCGGAATTGAGATACATGTTGAATCATTTCGTGTATCCGGCAACCAATTCTTCCGTAATAAGTAAAGGTATGACTACTCTCTAATGCACCGGTTCGATGGATTCACTCGTTGACTTTCTACCTCTGCTAAAATACTACGTGCAAACTGATATTTCTATTTTAGGCAGAGACACCCACATTTAAATTGCATGACTGTCTCGTGAGTTTAAAAAAATTAAATGCAACAAATGTTCACGCCTGTAATATCAAAATGTCGAAATTCAAAGATGTTGGACAGTTTTGCATTAGTTAGAGTACGGAAAATTAAAAAAAAAGAAAGTAACAAGACAGTTGCAATATAAGACCAAGACATAATGCTTAACTATATGTAACATGTTTTATTCTTTCTAAAACTCGCATTTGTTGAAAAATTGCAAACCTAACTTCCTAACTTCCCTACTTCGGGGCGAATCTAAATCAATGGTTTTACATAGGGCGCGCTAATTCCTGGTATTCTATAAATAGACTCACTGGTTTTACATATCTTTACCAGCCCCGTGTTCAGTAACTACTGTTAGCTAACGTTAAGGATACAGGAGAACTCAACCCGAAGCCAACTCAACCTGTGCAATAGTCAACACTAAGTTGGAACAACTCAATCCGTTAGTATGATATTGAGTTGTCTTGGGTTGAGCTGTCAATTTGTTAAGTTGTTCCGATTCTACCGTTACGGAATGTTCAAGATAACTGAACACGCTGTTGGGCAGGCTAATCTTTGTATTCTAAAACAAAATATACTTGAGACGGTATAACACGCTAGCCCATATTGCTTGAATGTTTTTAATCTATGTAGTATACACGGCTAAACGGTGATTCAAGCATTTTTGGAAATGCTTCAACACGTTTTAAAGCAGCGAATGAATGTAATGTGTTCACTGAGCTCCGAAGGGAGCGTAAGGAATTACCTAGTACAAGGGCCTTACCCAAGTATACGATATATATCGAATACTGGTATTGTAGGTTCGATAGATATATCGGATCGATCGTTTCCGTATCGAACACAATATCGATCAATGACAGTTATGCTTTTGTATTATTCAAAATCCTGGCCTGCAAATCGGTTGATATCTGTTACTCACTGTTGCTGCCAAAAATATTTGTCAGGATCTTTTAACTTTTTCTTTATTTATCACTTTCCGATGTGCACTTAATCCTGGCTGTAACACTCGAGAGAGGGATTGGTAGTATAAAGAGATCAAATATTTTGTATAGCAAATCAACATCCTACTGCCTCTGGAAAGTTCGGTATGGGCTGTGGACGAACTTTCTAATGATAATTATGACACGTCTTTACGTCTTAAACCGGTTACGTCATGTTTTGTTCTTTGGAAGTAGCTGTTGTGGTTAAAAGGCCTCTTTTTATGTACTTTGGTTGTCATTTTGCCCGGAGACCAACGATCGCCCCTTATTATACAGATCACTTTTGGGAACCAATACACGGATTGGTAAGAACAGATCCGCAATATAAGGAGCACTTGAATGAACAGAAGCGATAAGTCATGTAAATAGCTTCTGTTCTGAAAGACTATATGTTTTCCCTTTTGCCGATCTTTTTAAGCGTCATGCAAATATGAATTACTGGAAATAAATCCAACTGAAACCAAACATCCTGTCGGCATAAAGATGGTGTTAAGATCCAGATCATTCTCGTACTCCAAAGTTATCAATATTCTCGATCTAACTAATATCGAGAATCTTACTAGGCTCTGGGAACGAGAATGTTAGATTTGAACAGGAAAACGTTTCATAACAAGTTACTTTTTTATTACTAAAAACCTTAACATGACAATCCAATATAATGCTTTTTTGAGTTACCTTTAGATTATACTTAATAATTCTTTTTTGTTTGCCGTAACTATCCCTTTGCTGCATTTCGCAGCAAATTTTTACTTGTTTTTGTATTTTATTCAGCTACTAAGTGTATAAGATGTATAATGTTTGTGTTACATTACCTAACTGGAGACTTTCAATATTACGTTCATGTTCACTAAAACGCCGACCAGATTCTGAAAGAAAAAGTTTAAAGCATCTGTTAGAATTTTCCCGCTAGTAAAATTATAAATGGGAATGATTCATGCAAAGCATCAAATGCATGTAGGAAGTATTAACAAGTCATTTGTACTCGCAGTATAGTGAAAGGTGTCAAGGGTCATTTTTGTATGTTATTCAGCTACTAAGTGTATAAGATGTATAATGTTTGTGTAACATTACCTAACTGACCACTTTCATGTTTACGTTCAAGTTCACTAATACGCCGATAAATTTCATCCATTCCTGAAAAAAAGTTTAAAACATTCGTTAAAATTTTCCCGCTAGTAAAATTATAAATGGGAATGATTCATGCAAAGCATCAAATGCATGTAGGAAGTATTAACAAGTCATTTGTACTCGCAGTATAGTGAAAGGTGTCAAGGGTCATTTTTTGTATTTTATTCAGCTACTAAGTGTATAAGATGTATAATGTTTGTGCAACATTACCTGACTGTTTACTGTCATCTTTACGCTCAAGTTCACTAATACGCCGACGATCTTCATCTAATTCTGAAAAAATGTTTAAAATATTTGTTAAAATTTTCCCGCTAGTAAAATTATATTCATCCATTCCTGAAAAAAAGATTATCGTATAAACATCTGTTCTCGAACCTCACCTGATCTCGAGCCTTTCATAAAAATGTTGATTACTTTGCTACGTATTTGCGTATGACGTCATCAACTCGTGTGCACAAATGTTAAGTAAACAATCGACGCAACTACAACTGTCAAACGAGAATAATGCGCAAGAAACAGGTAATTATAATGAATATTTTGTGATGGTAAATATTTTTCAGTAAATCCTTATTACCTTTTCCCGCTCTGTCTTTACATTCCGTCAAATATTGTTTAAAAGTATGTTATTGCAAAACAAGGCAGGTAGCCATTCCCGTCTTCTGCTCATAAAGTCATGTGACAGCTAATTATAACCTCAAAATAGCCAAATACGGTAGAGATTCGAAATTAGGTCATCTATTTTTAGCCGCCATGACAGTTTTCAGATAATGGTCGTGTTTTTTTTTCAGGAAGAATTTGGATTTCTTGCAAATATAAAATATCAACAAATATATGATAGAAAAGTGGAATATATGTTAAAAGGTGTGTTTTTAATGTATTTTTCTAAAACAATTGTTGCATTAAAATGATTAATTAGAAATGGCTCATTGAGTCTTTAGTGGTTCGAGAACCGGTGTGTCCACCATAAAACATTTGTTAAAAATTTCCCGCTAGTAAAATTATAAATGGGAATGATTCATGCGAAACATCAAATGCCTGTAGGAAGAATTAACAAGCCATTTGCACTCACGAGTGGGTCGGTACTTACCAGAGGTACATCGGCGTGATAGCCAACGACCTACATTTGTATAGAGTTTATCAAATACCAGTCTCCCGAGGACAGGTTTGTTTACAAACGTATCAAATGTTCAAAACTTAACTGAAAACATGTTCATTTCTAAAAATGTTATATTAAAACATATATCTAATCACTTCATCATGTCGATAAAGTCCAAGGCACATAGACGAAAGCTCCTCGTGGAAAGCCTTGACTATCTAATACGTACATGTACATTAACGATAGCTGTAATGTTGAGGTAATTAACATTCATTAAAGTAGTTAGTTTAAGTGCTTTCTTCATTATATTCGGCAGTTTGTTCATTACAGGAGGTGATTTTTTCTTTATACAAGGTTGTTCGTTCATCATATTGAGTATTTCTTTCCATTATACTCGATGGATTGATCTTTATATTGAGCGCTTCATTCATTTTATTAAGTCGTTTGATTATTTATGATGTGCACTCTTCATACACTTGTTTTGATCATTATTTTAAGTGCATTCTTTATTATATACTTGTGCGTGTTAAAACCCGATGTGAACATGAAAAGTGGATATGAGAAAAAATGGGGGTCCTCAAGGGAATAATACATATTATTATCGAACAACACTTTAAAGGCCACACTAACTAATTAGTTGGCATTCTATAAATAGCAGGTGATAATATCACCTCTATAATATGACTAAGGCAAAGCCTCAAAGCGAGCTCGACGAATCCAAACTTAAATGTGGAGACGTAACCAACTTTTTTTACTTGTTAACTTGTAGACTCATAAAAGTCTGAAATTAATGGAGATTAAAAAGAGAAAAAATAACCTTCTAAAGGAAATCAATTTTCAAAGCCAATCATCGAAACACTAATTATACACTATGATCACTCTATGTGTTTTGCTGTACTTAAAAGCGTCACATCACAGAGAAATGGAAGGTAGGACTACACCTGCATCCTCACAAGAATCTCATTTTCTCCATGATGCAAATAAAACATTTGATTAGAATATATATACGGCTTCAACCCACAAAACATATCCCCTGTTTCTATTGTATTTTTTTGGTACTTTTAAAAATGTCACTTTTTAACTTGCTCATGATCCACGCTTGTAAACATGACCTTATTGTAGCTGCTTCAGTGATATTTTATTCGAGGGCCTATTAATTAAATAAGCTAGGGGAGATAACTGCGTAATTTATTGTATTCAGAAAAATCTGACAACATCTCATTCTTTTATGTCAGAATCATATTTCAATTCTGAAAGAAATGTATTGTACATTATTATTATCTTATGAATAGAGGTGAAGATGAAAAAGCCTCAATAAAACATTCATTTTTTAAGATAGATACATTTTTCCTCTTCAAACAATGCCCGGTACCGTTAAGTTACGGAAACGTTCCGGTTTTATCATAAACGTCTCTTAGCGACGTCATAAACGGTGCGTTGGTAAGTATATTCGATGTAAAAAAGTCATTAATAGAGGAAAAGAACGAATAAAACGAGCAAATATATTTTGAATTGTTATTATGGGATAAGCATCGTAAAAAACACTTTTGAAATTATTTTGTAAGTGAAAAAGGCCACGATGCAGCTGTTAATCTTATTAGCCAATGAAAAGACGCCACTTACTTCGCCGCGTTGACTCTCTTCCTGTTATAATTTCCGGATGCGCAGGGCGGGTTCAAAAATCAACTTCCGGTAAATTGTCAAAATACGATACTGAATAGAAACATATTCGCGTTACCGTAAAGCTCGCTCTTCGAGCTCGCTGCTAAGACGCACAACACTCGCAGTTTTCGGCGATTTTGTTATGCAACAGAATATAGTGCGGCGCATGAAGACAAAATCATTGCATTTTTTCATCTTTTGATAAAATCATTAATATAATTATAGGCACGGCCTATTGATGGAAAAGACAATGTTTCTTGCATGTATTTTATCTATATATGTCGTTGATCTGCCTTAATGATGGCAACATTGGTGACTTAACACAATCAGAAAGTCTCTGTCTACCGCTTGACAGGTTTTAGTTCTCCATGATTACAGTTTAATACACCCTTGTTTATCTTAATTGTCTCTTCTACTTGAAGACAGAAAAAGTTCAAATCCTTTCTCATATGCCAGCTGTACATACTTGATTGTCTCTTGTGCTTTAACTGGAAGGCTGGAATTTTCTCCACAAACATATTTATGGAGGACACTTGACATTTTCAACATACCCACCTAAACAATTTTATCAATATCGATTATAACCACCCTGACTTTCAATCACAGCCTGCAGTCTTCGACCCATGTATCCACACAAATTACGCAAAACATAACGTGGAATATGGGCCCATTCTTCCTGAAGAGCATTTATCAATTGTTGGACGTTTTCTAGTTGTGGGTCGCGTTGACGGACACGACGTCCAAGGACGTCCCACATGTGCTTAATGTGGTTGCAGTCTGGAGATAAAGCTTGTCATGGCAAAACGTCAATATTATTGTCCCTGAGTAAGTTTCTAGTAAATCTGGCCGTGTGGGGTCGGGCGTTGTCATGTTAAAACGTAAGGCCAAGACGTCGCTGGAACATCGGAATGATCACGGGGCCAAGACCCTTGTCCACATACCCTCTGGCGTTTTAATTTCCGTTTAAAACAACCAAATCATTTTTAAAGGTATGATTTATAGCTGCCCAAACCATAACACCACCCCCACCAAAACGGTTGTGCTCTTGCACGCAATTACGGGCGTAACGTTCATAACGTCAGCGGTAAACGCGCACACGACCGTCGACATTGGACATAATAAAGCGAGATTCGTCACTAAAAACGACATCACGCCAACGTCTTCTGACATTGTTTCGCCCCCATAGCAGAGGTTCCCGACGGTGATGCTCCGTCATCACTACACCACGGTACGGTCGTCCACATGAAATTCCCCGCTCCCTAAAACGTCTCCTTACCGTATTACGGCTTCTAGCCCGGCCGCGATTGCCTATATAATCAGTGACGTCGTGGATTGCGTGGAGACAATCCGGTTGCGCAAGTTACGTTGACGTTGACGTTGGGGCCTATTCGACACACTACCTGTTGCGTTTACACGTCGAACAAGACGAACTATTGTCGACCTGGCAACGTTTAAACGTCTAGCCACCTGATTTTGAGATAACCCGCTTTCCAGCAACCCCAAAGCTTTCCCCCTATCTTCGACATTTAGCCTTGGCATTTCGAAAATTGAAATTTTCTAATATAGCTATGAATTCTTGCGTGTAAATCAAGAAATATTTCAAATGTGTAACTTCGACCGAAATAACCACGTGGGAAGAGAGCACGAGGCGCTCGTGCAAAAGGTGTGGGTGACTTTGGCTTTAGCCAACGCAATGTAAGCAGGCAAAAGTTCAAGCTTTGATAGCTTACACAAGTTTAAATACTACGGAGTACAATAAATGACATAGATATAGTAGGTACGGTTGAAGTTATTGCACTTTTTATGTGAGGCGTTTTTATGGACGTCAGTTTATATTACACAAACGAAGTTTATATATGACGTATACATTTAGTTGGTCGTACTGACAGTAAACATGATCTGTGTGAACGTGGCTTATCAGCGATCTTTTCTGTATCTCAAAGCCTTTGATGAGACGTTTCTTTTTTCGGCAGTATGTATAGAACTGTCTACATATAGGTTTGATTAGTTTTCGCACAAAATCCACTATAGAAATCTTGTATGATTTGGGCTAAAACATATCATCTCGAATTTTACGTGAATTTATGGCGGTTATGGTGTAAATACGTGACAAAATAAGTAAAGGGTAGAAATAATTAGCAGATACCTTTTATACATTTTACCTGTTGTCTTAGTCGGATATAATAATTTGCAAACATATTTATATGCAATATTCGGAGGCACACGCGTCGCTTATTGTCACGTGCGGTGTATATTTATATTGCATCAGTATGCAGACGAAGGATATAGAACGTATTTAGTAGCATTGCATATGTTTAACCCATTACTTGTAATTTCGTATTTTTCAATAAATACGGTAGTTTGTCAACTGATATAGTTTCATGTTGTTATCAGGCCACAACTAGTTGATCATATGTTCTACGGATTTTTCTGGGAAAAAATGGGGCGAGCGAGCGAAGAAAAACGTCTTTTTTCACTTGCTTTATATAGCGGTTTGACCAAATTTTTATGAGCGAGCGAGGAAATAAAAATAATTTTTTTGTAAAATCCGTCAAAATCAAGGTGCGAGCGAATCCATAGAACATATGATCAATTTGTTGTGGCCTTACTTGTTTGATTTTTTTAAACGATCGCTACGCAAAATTAAAAAAAAAAAAACTTACAGCTGATAAACTGACATTTAGGTCTATTTGCATTTAAAAATTTTTAAGATGCCCCCTTATAAATCTTAAGCATCGACTGTTCATGTTCACACTACACCTTCGTCCGCACAAGTCTTATACTCGGAAATTGGACTATTATATAAAGTGCATTCTTCATTATATGAGGCGCTTTGTTCATTCACGGATTTTTATAACAGGGATTTGTAACGATAATTAAATGTAATATATTTTCATCAAATTTCACAGTCGTGGCTATTATTTCAACAAATACGGAAAACAAGTATAACAATTTTAGATAAAAATATTCACATGATTTTTAGTACCATAAGCATTCAAATTGACATAAATGTTTTAGATGATTTTGAGGTAAATTACGCACACAGACTGTTTCACAAAAGAATGCATTTTCCCGCCGATCTGCCATTTTTACCCCCTTTAAAGTCATATTTCTGGTCATAATTGCAACATTTTTTTTATCAAAACTTCAGAAACATTCACAAATTACATGGAAGACATGTACAATTACATAAATCAAGTTTTTAAACTCTGGAATAGTTTGTACAGCCTGCTTCGGCCAATTATACAGAGTGACGAAAATTAAAAAAAAACACTTCGTAATAAATCCCTGTTATATAGAATCCCTGGTTCATTGTAAAAAAATGATTTTTATACAGGGTAGTTTGATCATTATTTATAGTGCATTCTTCATTGTACTCGGTAATTGGATCATTAAATAAAGTGCATTGATAATTATATTTGGCGCTTTGTTCTAATATAAATGATTTTTATACTGGGTGGTGTGGTCATTATATAAAGTGCTTTCTTCATTATATTTGGCGCTTTGTTCATCATATTAAATGATTTTTACACTGGGTGGTTTGATCATTTTTTAGTGTGCATTCTTCATTATACTCGATAGTTGCCTATATACTGATCAAACTACACAGAATAATAAAGAATGTACCTAATATAATTAACTACCAGATATGATAAAGAAACAACTCAATATATAGAGAATATTAGGTTAGTGCCAATCTGTATCTAGTTTATCCGGCAAGTTGGAGAAAGGTTTATTCGGCGAGGCTTGCCGAGTCGAATAAACCTTTTGGAGACGAGCCGGATAAACTAAGTACAGATTGACACTAACCTAATATTCTATTTATCCTACTCGCATTTGCTTGAATTACTAATTTAAAATCCGAAAATTCTGCGTTTAACATGCTTTAAATTCAGATGGCCGATTGTCAAAGCGCCGTAACTGTGTTAAACGGTCTTTTAACTGTTTGCGCGTCAAGAAATAATCCCGATGATTGACGCCATTATATATTATTAAAGGCAATAATTTAAATGAAAAAAAGAAGAGAAAACACTAAAATAAACTCTTTTTAAAAATAAACAATGAAAAATTCATTTTTGGACGAATAAATCACTTGCGAATTTTCCGAGGACGAATCAGTTTTTATGACGTCATGTAAGCAAAGTTTGTTGTCAACATGGCGGTCGTATTTTAGGAGCGTTTGTAGGATTCGTCTTTTGACGCGTTTACTATTATTTATCATGGATTTAACCAATATTATCAGAATAATTTGTTAATCAAACTTCCAATAGACGTTAGGATATTTGGATGAAAGGATTAAAGGGAAATACACTCGCAGCGAGCCAGCGACGCTGAAAGATGTCAACAATTTATGAACGTAAAGTTGGCAGACTCAGCAGACACAGCAGACACAGCAGAAGGAACGATCCTTCTGCTGTGTCTGCTGGCAGAAGGATAAATCTACAGCAGAAGGAATGATCCTTCTGCTGTGTCTGCTGGCAGAAGGATACATTTACAGCAGAAGGATCAATCTTTCTGCTGGGTCTGCTGGCAGAAGGATTGAATTATAACAGAAAGATGTGTCTGTTGGCAGAAAGATTTTATAATAACAGAAAGATGTGTCTGCTGGCAGAAGGATTAAACAACAACAGAATCAATCTTTCTGCCACGTCTGTTGGCAGAATAATTGAATTATAATTTCAAGCCTCAATTTAAGCAAAACATGTGATATTATGCATTATTTTAAAGCTGATAGTTATGAAAATGTTTTGATGAGTACATTTTGAACAGTAAATAAAGAATAAGGGCCTGGTGTGTAAACAAAACAGGCCCATTTCGAATGTGAATTTTGTGTTCGACGGACATCCTTCTGCTGTTATTTAACACATGTTTTATTAATCATTTCATCTATCTGTTCACAAAATCAAATTTTATATAGAACAAGCTTTAATCTGGTATATAGATGTGCGATAAACTCTATTTAATTGCGACAAATTATACGTTAATATATCGAGTACGAAAATTCTCAGTGCGGAAGTTCGGGTCGATATTTTCATTAAAAAAGTGCCAATACATGCTATTTACCGAGTCTTATTCTAAGCCACAATTAAGACAAAATATGCGATATTATGCATCATTTTAAAGCTTATACATAGAAAAAGGTTTAGACAGGTCGATTTTGATTTTTTGTAAAAGAATAACAACAAGACGAGTGTATAAATTAGCCCTATTTTCGGACGTACATTTCGGTTTGAGTGACATCCTTCTGCTATAAATAAATACACGTATTCTTAATTAATTTAAAAACTAAATCACAAAATCAAACTGGCAATAGAATAAGCTTTCTTTTGATGTATATATGAGTGAATAACTCGACTTAATTTGGACAAAATTTATGTTTATATGTCAAGTTCGTAAATTCACCCGACCACAGATTGGTTTGATTTTTTCATTGAAATGTGCGAAAACATGCTTATTACCGAGTCTTATTGTAAGCCTAAATTTAGGCAAAACATGTGATATTATGCATCATTTTAAAGCTGATTGTTGTAAAAATGTTTTGACGGGTACATTTTGAACAGCAAATAAATAATAAGGGCCTGGTGAGTAAACAAAGCAGGCCCATTTTCGAATGTGAATTTTGTGTTCGACTGACATCCTTCTGCTGTTATTTAACACATGTTTTATTAATCATTTCATCTATCTGTTCACAAAATCAAATTTTATATAGAACAAGCTTTAATCTGGTATAAAGATGTGCGATAAACTCTATTTAATTGCGACAATTTGAACGTTAATATATCGAGTACGAAAATTCTCAGTGCGGAAGTTCGGTTCGATATTTTCATTAGAAAAGTGCCAATACATGCTATATACCGAGTCTTATTTTAAGCCACAATTAAGACAAAATATGCGATATTATGCATCATTTTAAAGCTTATACATAGAAAAAGGTTTAGACAGGTCGATTTTGAATTTTTGTAAAAGAATAACAACAAGACGAGTGTATAAAGTAGCCCTATTTTCGGACGTACATTTCGGTTTGAGTGACATCCTTCTGCTATAAATAAATACACGTATTCTTAATTAATTTAAAAACTAAATCACAAAATCAAACTGGCAATAGAATAAGCTTTCTTTTGATGTATATATGAGTGAATAACTCGACTTAATTTGGACAAAATTTATGTTTATATATCAAGTTCGTAAATTCACCCGACCACAGATTAGTTTGATTTTTTCATTGAAATGTGCGAAAACATGCTTATTACCGAGTCTTATTGTAAGCCTAAATTTAGGCAAAACATGTGATATTATGCATCATTTTAAAGCTGATTGTTGTAAAAATGTTTTGACGGGTACATTTTGAACAGCAAATAAATAATAAGGGCCTGGTGAGTAAACAAAACAGGCCCATTTTCGAATGTGAATTTTGTGTTCGACTGACATCCTTCTGCTGTTATTTAACACATGTTTTATTAATCATTTCATCTATCTGTTCACAAAATCAAATTTTATATAGAACAAGCTTTAATTTGGTATATAGATGTGCGATAAACTCATTTTAATTGCGACAAAATATATGTATTTAAATATGTCAAGTACGAAAATTGTCAGTACGAAAGGTCGGTTCGATATTTTCAAAAAATGTGCAAATACATGCACACTACCGAGTCTTATTTTAAACCACAACTAAGTTAAAACATGTGCTTTTATGCATCATTTTCAAGCTGATTGTTTGGAAAATGTTTTGACGGGTAAATTTAGAACTATAAATAAACAATAAGGGCCTGTCGAGTGTACAAAACAGGCCAATTTCTTATTGTGAATTTGTGTTCGACTGACATCCTTCTGCTGTAAACAAAAACATGTTTGACTATGTATTTTACAAATCCATACACATAATTAGACTGAAGATAAAACAAGCTTTCTTTTGATATATATTAACATACAAAACTCGATTTTTATAAGGCCGAACGATACTAACTGGTTCGATGTTTGAGTTTTTTCTAAATGATTCTTTTTTGTGAAATGACTAGTAACAGGTCTATTTTCGAGAGCAATTTTCGAGAATGTTTCGACTTAAACCTTACACATTATGCATCAAATTAAAAATGTTTTGAAATGTCTATTTGCGAAAAAAATAATACAGAATAACAGCATGGCGAGTGTAGAAGTTAGCCCTGTTTTCGGATATAAATTTGGGTTTGACTGCCACCCTTCTGCTATTAATAAATGCATGATTTTTTTATTAATTTACCAACCTATTCGCAAAATCAAGACTAACAATAGAATAAGATTTATTTAGGTGTTATTTGGTGGTGATCCTAGCAAGGCAGTTAGAACCTCAGTCTATAGGGCTCTAGAGATCTACATAGTAGACTGTCAAATGAAAGACAAAATCTAGATCCCACAAATTCAGTCTATTTCATTTATTCCACCCAATTAAGTGCGAATACCATATGAGTTACATAAACACTGCATAAAAACACCAAAATGCAGTTAAAACATCTAATTAAACTTATCTGAAAGTCCTGAAAAGACTTAAAATCAATTCTGAGGTACCCAAAACCTCTACTTTTAATGCTATTTACTAGCAAAATTAAAAATGCCTTAAATTCATTGTAATTAAATATATCTTAGGATGCAAATCCTACTTAAATATACATTATCAGGGTCTTTTTACCCAGATAAACACTATTACCAGACTTACCGGGTTACTAAAACCCATAAATTTAACAAATATTCAACAAATCTGTTGAATCTTAAAATTATTTTACATTGTTTAATTCCTACTATACAGGAATATATATATTTTAATCATATAATGTGGAAATTTATGTTTTTTACTACAAAAAGACATTATTTTGTCTATTTTAATACAAATTTTATACAATTTAGCCTATTAAAAGGCTTTAAAACCTTTAATTTAACAATTTCTTAAACTAATTATGGGTTAGGAACCTGTAAAAGAAACAAAAGACCTGAAATTACCATCTTAAACACAGTAATATATATATCAAAAACTTCATTAATATACCTAATGACAAAATTCTTTTAAATTAGAGCTAAAATGTCTTGGGTTTTAGAATTTCACATTATATTTTTACTAAAAAATCAACAAAAAATCTATTGGAACACCTATTAAAGTTCATTTTCTGTTCCAATACTGAAAAAAAATATCAAAATGAATAACTCTTAAGAAAATATTATAGAGTTTTCAAAAATATGTCAACAACTGACATATGTATACTAATATATCAACAGGTTCTCCGGTCCATAAGATCCAATTACCCCGGATATGTTTAATAAACCGGGGTAGTTACTTGGTATTTGCACTATTTTGGGATCCCCGCAATTAATAATACAATACTATTGTTTAACTTTTTCTATAGTACTTATGGATTGAGTCTTTTGTGCTCTGTACAGAAGATTTCATTCAAGAAGTACACTACATTGTGTGTAACTTTTAATCTTTTGTTACAAAAATTAAAGGTACCAGTCAATGTGATTTTTTACAAGGAATCTTTTAACGTGCCCGGATTTTTTTGTAAAATTTTAAACTTTTTAGAATACTGATTAAAACAGTCTATTACTAATGTACAAATCTCTCACAAGATCAAAAAATGAATATGGAGCTGAAATTTATTCTGTAACTAGCCCCTCCCAACTCCAAAGACTAAATATTATACAGAATTAAGCATTGAGAATTGCTCTAAGGGCCTTACCAACCACCCCACAGCATCTTTTAGAAGCAGAGGCAGGAGTCATGCCACTCATTTTCAGGTCTGGCCAGGCTGTTAAATTCTGGGCCAGGGCTCAAACCAAAAAAATTTAAAAAACCTGAATGCCATCATTGGGACTGGTTCATTCTGCCACAGGAGCTTCCAAAATACTCCTACACCATTTGGAGCCAAAATTGAGCTCCTAAAGGCAACAATGGGTTTCAGTGATGTCCCCTTTGACATCCAGATCCTACTAGATCCAAGCAAGGCGGTCAGGAGTTCAGTCTATATGGCTCTAGAAACTTATATAGTTGATTGCCAAATGACCGATAAGATCTAGAGCCCCCATTCTCAGTCTATTTCATTTATATCACCCAATATAAGTGCAAGTACCTCAAGAGTTTCAATGAAATCTGTATATATAACACCATAATGCAGAAAATACCATTTAAATGGCTATTTTTCACATAACAAACTATAAAACTATAACAATGAGGTAATTTAAACCTCTTATATAAACTGTTATCCACTAGTTTTGTTTAAAATTCAAGTGATTTTCACTAAATAGCAAAATACATAGACCTTAGACCAAAAATTATTCAACAAAACAGGGTCAAATTCTTTAAAAACATCATTCTGAATAACTTTCCGGGTTAGGAAAACACCAATTTTATTATTTAAACAGTTCAAATTGTTGAATTTTACACCATTTTCAAATTATTTTAATTCTTCTATTTAATTACTACATGTACTAAATACTGAAAAGTATGATATTTTTGACAAAAAGACAATTTTTTGCCCATCTCCTTCAATAAAAGACTGCATATTAGTGTTAAAAACCTTAAATTTTTACAAAAAAATCACTCTTTATGGATTGGAGACATATAAAGATGTCATTAAACATAATAGTATCAATGCAACCATTGTAATATAAACCAAATGACATTAACAATATTAAAAACATAAGAATTTCAAATTTCAGAACTAAAATTCTCAATATTTTAGATTTTTCACACTTTGTTTACATTATATTCCACTCTAGAAATAAAATAGCTGGAATATTAATCTTAAAAAACCTTTATAAGTATATATAGTTAATACAATTTCATCAATTAAAGTTTATTTCCCTAAATAGTTTTGATTTCTACATCAATATGTCAAAATTTGGCTTTAAACTTAATAAATAGAAAAGGATCTCCAATCCTAAAGATCCAATTACCCCGTTAAAAATAACCGGGGTAATTACTGGGTACTTGCACTCTGTTTGGATCCCCGCAACCATAGAAATAAATGTATTTCATGTACAAATATTGTTTTGCTTTTTGATTGAGGTTTCTGCACTATGTGCTTCAACCTTTGATCAAGAAGAAAATAACTTTGTACTCATTTGTATCTAAAACCAAAAGTAACAATCACTGTGATTTTTAAGGAGAATCTTTTAAGGTCCTCAGTTTTCTTGTGAACATTTTTCAATTTAAAAAAAATAAGTGTCAATTAGTGCATGTATGTGAAGACAGCAGTAACGGCAGTACAGCAGTACAGCAGTAAAGCCTTACTGTCAGAATTTCATCATTTTCAGGCTGATTGTTTGGAAAATGTTTTCACGGGTACATTTTGAAAAATAAGTCAACAATAAGGGCACTGCGAGTGGACAAAACAGGCCCATTTTCAAATGTAAACTTTTGTTCGACAGATCGACATCCTTCTGCTATTAATAAATACATCTTTTATAAAATTACTTCACCAATCTATTCACAAAATCAAATTAAATATAGAACAAGCTTTCTTTTGGTACACAAATGTGAGAAAAATTCGAACCGAACTTTCGTACTGAGAATTTTCGTACTTGATATATTTAAATACATATATTTTGTCGCAATTAAAATGAGTTTATCTCACATTTATACACCAAAACAAAGTTTGTTCTATATAAAATTTGATTTTGTGAATAGATTGGTGAAATAATTAATAAAACATGTTTTTATTAACAGCAGAAGGATGTCAATCGAACACAAAATTCACATTCGAAAATGGGCCTGTTTTGTTCACTCACCAGGCCCTTATTATTTATTTACTGTTCAAAATGTACCCGTCAAAACATTTTTCAAACAATCTGCTTTAAAATGATGCATAATATCACAAGTTTTGTCTAAATTGTGGCTTAAAATAAGACTCGGTAATTAGCATGTTTTCGCACATTTCAATGAAAAAATCAAACCAAACTGTGGTCGGGCGAATTTCAGACTTGATATATAAACATATATTTTGTCCAAATTAAGACGAGTTATTCACTCATTTATACACCAAAAGAAAGCTTATTCTATTGCCAGTCAGATTTTGTAATTTGGTTGGTAAATTAATTTAAAATACGTGTATTTATTTGTAGCAGAAGGATGTCACTCAAACCGAAATGTACGTCCGAAAATAGGGCTACTTTTTACACTCGTCTTGCTGTAATTCTTTTACAAAAATTCTAAATCGACCTGTCTAAACCTTTTTCTATGTATAAGCTTTAAAATGATGCATAATATCGCATATTTTGTCTTAATTGTGGCTTAAAATAAGACTCGGTAAATAGCATGTATTTGCACTTTTTTAATGAAAATATCGAACCGAACTTCCGCACTAAGAATTTTCGTACTCGATATATTAACGTATAATTTGTCGCAATTAAATAGAGTTTATCGCACATCTATATACCAAATTAAACCTTGTTCTATATAAAATTTGATTTTGTGAACAGATAGATGAAATGATTAATAAAACATGTGTTAAATAACAGCAGAAGGATGTCAGTCGAACACAAAATTCACATTCGAAAATGGGCCTGTTTTGTTTACTCACCAGGCCCTTATTATTTATTTACTGTTCAAAATGTACCCGTCAAAACATTTTTACAACAATCAGCTTTAAAATGATGCATAATATCACATGTTTTGCCTAAATTTAGGCTTACAATAAGACGCGGTAATTAGCATGTTTTCGCACATTTCAATGAAAAAATCAAACCAATCTGTGGACGGGTGAATTTACGAACTTGACATATAAACATAAATTTTGTCCAAATTAAGTCGAGTTATTCACTCATATATACATCAAAAGAAAGCTTATTCTATTGCCACTTTGATTTTGTGATTTAGTTTTTAAATTAATTAAGAATACGTGTATTTATTTATAGCAGAAGGATGTCACTCAAACCGAAATGTACGTCCGAAAATAGGGCTATTTTATACACTCGTCTTGTTGTTATTCTTTTACAAAAAATCAAAATCGACCTGTCTAAACCTTTTTCTATGTATAAGCTTTGAAATGATGCATAATATCGCATATTTTGTCTTAAATGTGGCTTAGAATAAGACTCGGTAAATAGCATGTATTGGCACTTTTTTAATGAAAATATCGAACCGAACTTCCGCACTGAGAATTTTCGTACTCGATATATTAACGTATAATTTGTCGCAATTAAATAGAGTTTATCGCACATCTATATACCAGATTAAAGCTTGTTCTATATAAAATTTGATTTTGTGAACAGATAGATGAAATGTTTAATATAACATGTGTTAAATAATAGCAGAAGGATGTCAGTCGAACACAAAATTCACATTCGAAAATGGGCCTGTTTTGTTTACTCACCAGGCCCTTATCATTTATTTGCTGTTCAAAATGTACCCGTCAAAACATTTTTACAACAATCAGCTTTAAAATGATGCATAATATCACATGTTTTGCCTAAATTTAGGCTTACAATAAGACGCGGTAATTAGCATGTTTTCGCACATTTCAATGAAAAAATCAAACCAATCTGTGGACGGGTGAATTTACGAACTTGACATATAAACATAAATTTTGTCCAAATTAAGTCGAGTTATTCACTCATATATACATCAAAAGAAAGCTTATTCTATTGCCACTTTGATTTTGTGATTTAGTTTTTAAATTAATTAAGAATACGTGTATTTATTTATAGCAGAAGGATGTCACTCAAACCGAAATGTACGTCCGAAAATAGGGCTATTTTATACACTCGTCTTGTTGTTATTCTTTTACAAAAAATCAAAATCGACCTGTCTAAACCTTTTTCTATGTATAAGCTTTGAAATGATGCATAATATCGCATATTTTGTCTTAAATGTGGCTTAGAATAAGACTCGGTAAATAGCATGTATTGGCACTTTTTTAATGAAAATATCGAACCGAACTTCCGCACTGAGAATTTTCGTACTCGATATATTAACGTATAATTTGTCGCAATTAAATAGAGTTTATCGCACATCTATATACCAGATTAAAGCTTGTTCTATATAAAATTTGATTTTGTGAACAGATAGATGAAATGTTTAATATAACATGTGTTAAATAATAGCAGAAGGATGTCAGTCGAACACAAAATTCACATTCGAAAATGGGCCTGTTTTGTTTACTCACCAGGCCCTTATCATTTATTTGCTGTTCAAAATGTACCCGTCAAAACATTTTTACAACAATCAGCTTTAAAATGATGCATAATATCACATGTTTTGCCTAAATTTAGGCTTACAATAAGACTCGGTAATTAGCATGTTTTCGCACATTTCAATGAAAAAATCAAACCAATCTGTGGTCGGGTGAATTTACGAACTTGACATATAAACATAAATTTTGTCCAAATTAAGTCGAGTTATTCACTCATATATACATCAAAAGAAAGCTTATTCTATTGCCAGTTTGATTTTGTGATTTAGTTTTTAAATTAATTAAGAATACGTGTATTTATTTGTAGCAGAAGGATGTCACTCAAACCGAAATGTACGTCCGAAAATAGGGCTACTTTATACACTCGTCTTGTTGTTATTCTTTTACAAAAAATCAAAATCGACCTGTCTAAACCTTTTTCTATGTATAAGCTTTTAAATGATGCATAATATCGCATATTTTGTCTTAATTGTGGCTTAGAATAAGACTCGGTAAATAGCATGTATTGGCACTTTTTTAATGAAAATATCGAACCGAACTTCCGCACTGAGAATTTTCGTACTCGATATATTAATGTATAATTTGTCGCAATTAAATAGAGTTTATCGCACATCTATATACCAGATTAAAGCTTGTTCTATATAAAATTTTATTTTGTGAACAGATAGATGAAACGATTAATAAAACATGTGTTTATTAACAGCAGAAGGATGTCAGTCGAACACAAAATTCACATTCGAAAACGGGCCTGTTTTGTTTACTTACCAGGCCCTTTTTATTTATTCACTGTTCAAAATGTACCCGTAAAAACATTTTTACAACAATCAGCTTTAAAATGATGCATAATATCATATGTTTTGCCAACATTTAGGCTTACAATATGACTCGGTAATTAGCATGTTTTCGCACATTTCAATGAAAAAATCAAACCAAACTGTGGTCGGGTAAATTTACGAACTTGACATAAAAACATATATTTTGTCCAAATTAAGTCGAGTTATTCACTCATTTATACATTAAAAGAAAGCTTATTCTATTGCCAGTTTGATTTTGTGATTCAAGTTTTAAATGAATTAAAAATACGTGTATTTATTTATAGCAGAAGGATGTCACCCAAACCGAAATGTACGTCCGAAAATAGGGCTACTTTATACACCCGTCTTGCTGTTATTCTTTTACAAAAATTCAAAATCGACCTGACTAAACCTTTTTCTATGTATAAGCTTAAAAATGATGCATAATATCGCATATTTTGTCTTAATTGTGGCTTAAAATAAGACTCGGTAAATAGCATGTATTGGCACTTTTCTAATGAAAATATCGAACCGAACTTCCGCACTGAGAATTTTCGTACTCGATATATTAACGTTCAAATTGTCGCAATTAAATAGAGTTTATCGCACATCTTTATACCAGATTAAAGCTTGTTCTATATAAAATTTGATTTTGTGAACAGATAGATGAAATGATTAATAAAACATGTGTTAAATAACAGCAGAAGGATGTCAGTCGAACACAAAATTCACATTCGAAAATGGGCCTGTTTTGTTTACTCACCAGGCCCTTATTATTTATTTGCTGTTCAAAATGTACCCGTCAAAACATTTTTACAACAATCAGCTTTAAAATGATGCATAATATCACATGTTTTGCCTAAATTTAGGCTTACAATAAGACTCGGTAATTAGCATGTTTTCGCACATTTCAATGAAAAAATCAAACCAATCTGTGGACGGGTGAATTTACGAACTTGACATATAAACTTAAACTTAAACTTAAACTTTTTCATTTGATTAAACGCCTATTTCTATGTTACATATTCAATGGCGTTGTACAAAAAAATGTTATAAAGAAAATAATAATAAATACATGTAAGTAAAAACCCTCCACCATAAAAACATATGTATATACAATAACACAAATAAATAAAAAGCCTTTATAATTCATATTACATAAATTTTGTCCAAATTAAGTCGAGTTATTCACTCATATATACATCAAAAGAAAGCTTATTCTATTGCCAGTTTGATTTTGTGATTTAGTTTTTAAATTAATTAAGAATACGTGTATTTATTTGTAGCAGAAGGATGTCACTCAAACCGAAATGTACGTCCGAAAATAGGGCTACTTTATACACTCGTCTTGTTGTTATTCTTTTACAAAAAATCAAAATCGACCTGTCTAAACCTTTTTCTATGTATAAGCTTTAAAATGATGCATAATATCGCATATTTTGTCTTAATTGTGGCTTAGAATAAGACTGGTAAATAGCATGTATTGGCACTTTTTTAATGAAAATATCGAACCGAACTGAGAAAATTTCGTACTCGATATATTAACGTATAATTTGTCGCAATTAAATAGAGTTTATCGCACATCTATATACCAGATTAAAGCTTGTTCTATATAAAATTTGATTTTGTGAACAGATAGATGAAATGATTAATATAACATGTGTTAAATAATAGCAGAAGGATGTCAGTCGAACACAAAATTCACATTCGAAAATGGGCCTGTTTTGTTTACTCACCAGGCCCTTATCATTTATTTGCTGTTCAAAATGTACCCGTCAAAACATTTTTACAACAATCAGCTTTAAAATGATGCATAATATCACATGTTTTGCCTAAATTTAGGCTTACAATAAGACTCGGTAATAAGCATGTTTTCGCACATTTCAATGAAAAAATCAAACTAATCTGTGGTCGGGTGAATTTACGAACTTGACATATAAACATAAATTTTGTCCAAATTAAGTCGAGTTATTCACTCATATATACATCAAAAGAAAGCTTATTCTATTGCCAGTTTGATTTTGTGATTTAGTTTTTAAATTAATTAAGAATACGTGTATTTATTTATAGCAGAAGGATGTCACTCAAACCGAAATGTACGTCCGAAAATAGGGCTACTTTATACACTCGTCTTGTTGTTATTCTTTTACAAAAAATCAAAATCGACCTGTCTAAACCTTTTTCTATGTATAAGCTTTAAAATGATGCATAATATCGCATATTTTGTCTTAATTGTGGCTTAGAATAAGACTCGGTAAATAGCATGTATTGGCACTTTTTTAATGAAAATATCGACCCGAACTTCCGCACTGAGAATTTTCGTACTCGATATATTAACGTATAATTTGTCGCAATTAAATAGAGTTTATCGCACATCTATATACCAGATTAAAGCTTGTTCTATATAAAATTTGATTTTGTAAACAGATAGATGAAATGATTAATAAAACATGTGTTAAATAACAGCAGAAGGATGTCAGTCGAACACAAAATTCACATTCGAAATGGGCCTGTTTTGTTTACACACCAGGCCCTTATTCTTTATTTACTGTTCAAAATGTACTCATCAAAACATTTTTATAACTATCAGCTTTAAAATGATGCATAATATCACATGTTTTGCTTAAATTGAGGCTTGAAATTATAATTCAATTATTCTGCCAACAGACGTGGCAGAAAGATTGATTCTGTTGTTGTTTAATCCTTCTGCCAGCAGACACATCTTTCTGTTATTATAAAATCTTTCTGCCAACAGACACATCTTTCTGTTATAATTCAATCCTTCTGCCAGCAGACCCAGCAGAAAGATTGATCCTTCTGTTGTAAATGTATCCTTCTGCCAGCAGACACAGCAGAAGGATCATTCCTTCTGCTGTAGATTTATCCTTCTGCCAGCAGACACAGCAGAAGGATCGTTCCTTCTGCTGTGTCTGCTGTGTCTGCTGAGTCTGCCAACTTTACGTTCATCCAGGACGGTTTGTGTCGTGAATGACGATGATGATTTTTTGAAGCCAGTGTCATTATATTTAATTTATGCGTGGCTTGGCTTTGGTAAAACAATAGTCAACCTATGTATTTACTGTATAATGGCTGGATATTCGTCAACTTTTACACAGAAAGGATTTAAACGCAAATTTAGGAGTTAGGCACTGTACAGAGGACTTCGACGATTGAGTTTTTGTTAAATTTGAATTATGAAGTAAGTGATTTTTAATTTACACTTAAAATGAAATTGTTTGTAAAATCCCTTATAAGATTATTTTGTGTAAAATATATCTGTAAGGTTGTCGTTAAAAGAATGAAACGCAGCCGCTTTTGATGCCTAATGTTATGATTATGCAGTAAAGTAGTCCGTCAATGCGTAGTCACGTGACTGCCGAATAAAGCAACGGTGCCGAATAAAGATAGGTTTATTTGGTCAATAGGTTTTCCTTCTAAAAGATCACTTTGGGGTAGGATAAAATGAATAAACCACCGAACATAATGCTATTAGAGCTCAACAACGTTTAATAATGTATTTATATCACACTGAAAGCTTTTGTCGTAATAACGAGATAACTTACTGGTAATTACGAAATAACTAACTCGTTATTACGTGATAACTTGCTCGTAATAACGAGATAATTAACTCGTAATAACAGCAATCTCCGTAAACCAGCGTTTTTTTCCTTCTTTAAATGGGTCCGGAAAACGGACCCATTCCCAATGACGACCAGACCCTTCCCAGTCACGCCAACGGACCTTCCAATTGTGTCAACGGATCCTTCCCAATCGTTTCTTTTATTGGTATTTCCCAAATCAAAAGAAAAAACAGCATAAGTTGTCAAAACTAAAAAAAATCGGCAAAAAACGGGTTTTGGAATTGATGAAATTTTACTTTTGTTTATTTGTCCAAGTATCGTAACTGACAGTTATTTAATGACTGTGTGTCAATTATCACTTAAATGGGCAAGAGTCGGCAAATTTCAATAATCAATATCACTTATCATCAATTACAAATAAATTAGAATCTTTATTCATGCCGTTCTTTACGACATCGCTAATCCGTAATGTTGGTGAATAGCGTCATCTGAGAGTTTGTGTAATCACTCTTTCACACATTCATTGTTCCGCTTCATTAGTTTTACAATCAAACTAAACGATGAAAAATTTAATGTTTACAAACAAACTCCTTTGTCTTACCGCGTAAAATTGTGCTTAAGTTGTATTACCGGTCAAGGTCATTACATTGACTAATTTCTCACGGACCCGTGATTTTACGATTTTTTTATGAAACTAGCTGCCATTAAGCATAGAAATTGAAAGCTGTTCATGTCATGATGATTTCTCAATAATTTTCTCAATAATTCTGCAATGGTTGAAATAATCCAACAGTAGTTAATTGTTACTCAGAGTAAATTGTAAAACAATCGTCCCCAATAATTTCGTACCCGACAGTTTCGGACATTTGATGATTTTTAATGATTTTTTATTGTGGGAAAATGAGACATTTTAAAGCCAAGCTGAATTGCTTTTCATGAAGATTTTGAGTAAAAACTATAAGAAAGGTTATTTGATTAAATTGATCATAACAGATCTAAAAACGACTCAGACACTGAAATACTGGTAGCCTTCTTATTTCTGAATTATGCTGTCGGTCTATCAGATAGTTTCATTACATAAGAAGATAAGTTGCTGGTAACTTTGAACACATTTCCATCAAGCTTGAGTAGATAATGTGACTGAAGATAATTTTTAATGACATTTCCCAAATGTTAGGATAAACAGCTTGTCACATAACCTGACTCGCGTGTACCCTCTTTTTTTAAAGCCTATATTGTTGTTTGGAGTGTCTAGGGGTCATTATATGGATGGCCAAATTCTAATGTTCCTTTACTTGTGTAATTTACCTCTGCATGTCTCAAAAACTACAAAATCTAGTTTAATGTAACTGTTAAAAGGCAGAATGATGCAGATATTTTACAATTTCTGTATTTAAACGCTTGTTTATTAATATTCCCAATTTATTCTTAGTTGTGCATGATTTTCCCAATTTTTCCCATTTCACGACTAAAAAAATCCAAATCGGAGGGGTACAGGACCCATTCCCAATCGGATGAAAAAAACCCGCTGGTAAACAGATATCCTGTAGAGCATTGTCGTACAGGATCTCTACGTGGAAGGTCACGTCGAGATGAACTTTGTGTCGACCAATCAATGCGTAGCTTTCATCTAGACGAAACACTATTAATAACA
The DNA here is from genome assembly GCA_025267735.1 of Mactra quadrangularis. Classification (NCBI taxonomy): domain Eukaryota; kingdom Metazoa; phylum Mollusca; class Bivalvia; order Venerida; family Mactridae; genus Mactra; species Mactra quadrangularis. Next base: position 12,694,079 of record CM046306.1, read on the forward strand.
TTTTGATTTCGTAATTTCTATTTTTAGACCAAGATTGGCAAGCTAATTTAACAGCGGTATTATTCACAGTCTGCGATTGGACGGCTAATTTCAAATTGCGTGAGGTAGACGATGTAAACAAGTTACGTATCATAACAATCTCTTCATGAATATTATGATGAGAAAAGGTCACTTGAACGTGACCTTTGTTTGAAAAGGCCAGATCTAAATTAACGACTAGGCGAGCGGAAAATTTTAGTTTGGGTTTTAATCAGATTGTAATAACAGCTACGACAAGTAAAAATATCAGTTTCAACATATGTTGCTGTTATTTTGAGCTGTTAATGTAGTTGTTTGAGTTGATGTTGCTATTGTTTTTAGTTTCTGTTGTTATGTTTAGTTGTTGTGAATGTTGATTTAGTTGTTGCAATTGTTTTTGTGTAAATTATGTTTTGTTGTTTTAGGTCGTTGTTGCTGTTTTATGGATCGTGGTTCAGATCGTATCGCCACTTACTCAACGATCCACAGCTCTACTGTTGTTTAAGCTGTTGTTGCTGTTGTCTTGAGGTTTTTTTTCTTAATTCTTAATGGTATTATAGTGTTGATGGATTTTAGTTGTTGATGCCGATGTCTTTAGTTGTTTTTATTCTGAGCTTTTATTATCTCTTAATTACGAGTTAGTTATCTTGTTATAACGAGTAAGTTATCTCGTTATTACGAGTTAATTATCTCGTTATTACGAGTTAATCACTTCGTTATTACGAGGTAATTATCTCGTTATTAAGAGTTAATTATCTCGTTATTACTAGTAACATAGTAACATTTCTTATACACAACACTTCTTATTAATGAGGTATATCTACAAACTAAATTTGACGTCGATACCTCCTGTAGTTTCGGAGTTATGTCCCGGACAGGACATTGGACGCAGACGCCGTCGCCGACGCTGCCGACACCATGAGTACCACCTATATGTCTCCTGACTATGTCAGCCGACACTAAAAAAGAACTAAAAGATTGTCTTCCCAGAATAAACTATGATACAAGCTTTTTTGATCATTTTTTGAAATTCACGTATCCATAGCAACCAGAATTTCGGTAAAAAAAGACAATGATGTGCATAATCTGACGTATTCACATGCAAAGTTTCAGCAAAATAGATTGGATACTTATTTCGAAATCGGGGGATATATATTTAAGCGGACAGACAGAGTGACAGACAAGCAGACAGGCCGACGACGGACGGCCGGAGTGCAAACCTACAGTCCCCTCCGGAGTAAACACCGGTAGGGGACTAATAAAAATGTTTGCCAATGATGCTAACAGTGTGTGCAAAAAAAAAACAAATTCTTGTTCAGGCCTAATAAAAAATAGGTTTGTTTCGGGTTTTCCAACTGATAATATTTTTCGCCGATTTCCGATTTTTTTTAGTAAACACAGTAACATTACGATCAAAACGTCGCAAAAACAGGACAACAGGCGAAATGTTATTTATTTTTTTCCTATTTAGTGGTAAATACGTCGTTGAAATTGTAAATAGACGTGCATAGTAGCCATCTCCGAGCAGAATAGTCGTTTATTCGGCGAGAAAGTAACGTAGACGAATTAACGACCATCGTCCATTTCAATAAGTTGATAGATCGGGAAATTCAGTTACTAAATGTCATGCCTATTTCGGTATACATAATATCAATTTCAAGAATTAGTCTTGGCTTCATACGTAACAAGTTGTCTAATTTATAACGGAAGAGTCTATATTTTGTTTGTAGCAATTGAAATTAATATTAATCATTTGATTGATAACGAACATATGGCAACACTTTTTCACACATCGATGCTTGATAGCGTATGCTTTATTGTGAGACTATGGAGTGTAATTTGATTCAATTGTTATTTAAAATAAATTATTAAAACAAGCGTGACCTAGTTTTTAATTGTTGACTACATGTTAATAAAAAAAAATGCCGGTAAAGACGCTATCGGCGATCGCACAAAACATCTTTGTTTAAGTTTACTGATACTTGTCAATCACACCCGCCTTTTTATTTCACGGCGTCTCAACGCCGTGATATTGTGGTGGGTAGATTTTGATAGCAATGGGCAAAAGTCACGTGATAAAAAATGATAAAAATCCTTTCGATTTCCTATGCCGACAAATTTATTGTTTTTAATGCAGTCATAGTACAGTCAACTTCCGTTAAAAGTTAAATACAAAAATCATTTTTGGGGGAATCAATATAAACAATTTTTCTTGCAACAATGCAACACACGAAAAATCAGCGTTTTATATCAACACATTTCCGCAAATCCTTTCGAATCACACGAAAAGGGGTAGGTATAAATCGCGAACCAACTGGACCAGGAGACCAGTTTAGTATACGGATACAGTTTAACAAATATGCGTATCATAATGTGTGTATAGTACATATATTATTGTTATTTGCCAATATTTTATTTGAAAAGATAAGACACCAATATCGAAATTATATTTTAAGAAATAACTTTGCAGACTTTAACTATTAAAAGAATCGTCGATTGCTTCATCACATATTGTTGTAAATATTATATATTTCAACTGTTAGAGCATTTATCATTTGAAAACTAATTTGATATGATTCATATATTTTAATAATATACCTTTTTTTCTTATTAGCCGACTGTATAGATAAAGAAGCGTAATCGTGTAACATTGACTCTTAATTCTTACTCTTACTGAGCTCTATTGGCGATCTTTTCTAACTATGATTAAATGCAGCGGACCAGTTAATTTTAAGAGCATAAGAGTTACGGACCAGGGTTGAGTTCAGTAACTGCGAACGTTATAGAACGTTCCGCAACGATGCATTCGGAAGTCCTCGTCCGTTTGCTGCGAATAATCTCGGACATATTTGGACGCTATTTTGGAATGTCCGGCGTTAAAGTAAACAAATGTATGACCGAGGAGTTCCGAATGCATCGTTATGTAACGTACTGTAGCGTTTTGTGTAATTGAACTTGCTTCTGGTTGTAGATCGAGCAGATGTAAGATTATTTTTGCAGACTTTTTTTAATTATGAAAAGTTTGGTACTATATTGACGGACTATTGACCAAACGGACGAAGTAATTTTAAGAGAGTTAAAATGACGGACATTTACACCCAGGTGAAAAGCTCGCCCGTTTTTAATTTGTTCGAATGGAGTATGTTTTCTCGAGTCCGAGTGAATTCATTATTAAGAAAAATGATTTCTATTCGAAATAGCTTGCCTTTTGTATTTAAGTGCATCTTTTCGGAATTAGAATACCTGTTAAATCCTTTCGGGTATCCGGCAACAAAATTCTTCCGTAACAAGTAAAGGTATGACTACTCTCTAATACACTGGTTTGAAAGATTCACTCGCTGACTCTCTACCTCTGCTTAAATACTATGTGCAAACTGATATTTCTATTTCAAGGCAAAGACACACACATTTAGATTGCATGTCTGTCTCGTGATTAAAAAATAAATGCAATAAATGCAACAAATGTTCACGCCTGTAAAATCAAAATGTCGAAATTCAAAGATGCTGGACAGTTATGCATTAGTTAGATGATTGGTTTCACGGATTGGTAAGAACAGATCCGCAATGTGAGGAGCACTTGACTAAACAGAAGCGATAAGTCATGTAAATAGCTTCTGTTCTGAAGAACTATGTTTTCCCTTCTGCCGATCTTTTTAAGCGTCATGCAAATATGAATTACTGGAAATAAATCCAACTAAAACCAAACATCCTGTCGGCATAAAGATGGTGTCTAGATCCAGACCATTCGCGTACTCCAAATTTGTCAAGATTCTCAATCTAACTAGTATCGAGAATCTTACTAGGCTTTTGGAACGAGATTGTTACATTTGAACAGAAAAACGTTTTATGACAAGTTACCTTTTAATTACTGAAAAACCTTAACATGACAATTCAATATAATGCTCTTTTGAGTTACCTTTAGATTACAGTATAACCTGCATTAAGCAGCCAGTGAAGGGAAGTGACAATATTGGCTGCTTACAGCAGGTGACCACTTAATCCAGGTTCAGATAAAAATGCTTTGATTAGTTCAGCAGAAGTGAGTGATTAATTTTACTGGCTTTAGACATAAAATTTATGTAAATACTAATTCAAAATAATCTTAATTAAGAAAACAACAATTTAGTTAAATCAAAATGTGTAAAAATTAAACAAATATTTAGATATAAGCTATATATTATATATTTGATTTGTCCAATCTTATTTTAGATAATTAATTATGCAGTTTCTTATTAAATGGTCTTCAAAAAGGGCACAACTGACAATGTCAGTTGTATATTAGAAATCTTACTTTATGTGATGACACTTTGTTGATAAAGTTTGACTGTTCAAAGACTTAACTATGTGGGGTTTCACTCATCTGAACCATTAAACAATGATGGTGACACTTTGTTAATTCGAAAATTTAGTTGACTGTGACCACTTAATGCAGGTAAATTGATCAATTTTAAAGGGAATGGGTGACCACTGGCCACAGACAGCAGGTGGCTGCTTATAACAGGTGCAAAATAGAGTGATTTTCATTGGGAGGAAGCCAGATTGGCTGCTTACAGCAGGTGACCGCTTATTACAGGTGGCTGTTAATGCAGGTTATACTGTATTCTTTTTTGTTTGCCGTGACAATCCCTTTGCTGCATTTAGCAGCAATTTTTTACTTGTCGTTTTATTTTAAGAAAGTTAAAACATTACTCTGTCCGTTCAAAAACAACTAATAAACTATTATTCAACGAATTAACGCACTTTATCGTTGAGCGTAGAAGCACAATATCGTTCACTAATTGCAAAAAGGTGAACGCATAATGTTGTCTACAGATATTTATGGATGAAAACGCAATATTGTTTTCTTTACAGTTTAGGACGCGCGATTTACGCTTATATTTCGAATATCACCAAATTTTCGGCACATAGGCGCGTAAATCCCCTCTGAATTTCTTGTCTTATTATGAAGAAACTAGTAAGATTCCACGCAAGTAATGGTCAAGACAAACTGTTTTGTCAGCAAATAACAGCAAAAGAATGTTATTATTCCTAATTGAATATTATAATTTGTAAAATGAAGTTTGTTCAAAGATTTTTTGCGTACTGTCATGTATTTTAGCGACCCACGCAAATTGAAGTTGAATCTTCTTAAAACCACGTTTAAAGTGTTATAAGCTTGTTTGCTGATGGTTATTTTTAATTCAGCAAACTATGCTTCAGGAAACAACTAATTCAAACATCAGTCCCCGTTTTCGCCCGTTTGATGTTGGAACAAATCTCCGAATGACAATTTTTTTAAGTGTCAACAACAATCGTTTTGGTAAAATTTTAAGTATGTTCATATAATTTAAATTCAATAAACTCTGTTAAACAAAGAGCCCCCTTTTTTCTCCTAAATGTAGTACTTCTAATAATTTTTCTTTTGTCTTCAGTATGTGATTCTAAAATGTCCCCTTTTGTCTTCTCTAAACTCAATGATTTCAAAAAATTTTCACTGCATTAAGTCACATCATTATTTTTAGAAAATATTGTAAATAAACTGAATCACTTACATAATGAATGCTCAGAATTATTTTGTCATATTTTGATTTTTAATTACAAATTCGAATTTAAAAAAATGAACATGCATGTACATCCAGATGTTACTTTCGTTGTTGGCACCGTCTGACTTGAGTGTTTATAATCCATATTTAATCCTTGGATTGGTTTAGCATTTAAATCACTTTCTTTAAATAACTTTATAGTGAAAAAATATTATCCTTTCACGAACCTTTATTTTAAAATGTTTTTAATAATGCAAAAAGTTTTTTTTACTACAATTATAATCGTTAAGAGAAATCCAGGAATTAGATAATCTTATAATTCATTAGCTATGTCCCTGGAGAAAAGACAAAACATGTCAAATCACTTGTTCATAGGACAAGTCATTATCTTTTAGATTTTACCAACCCTGATAATGGGTAATAGCTTATAGGATAATTTTCATACCAAACTGAACTAGAAAGATTCACCAGAGCTAGAATCTGTTTCTTGTCAGAGTCATAGTCATATAAGACTGGGATTGAACCTTTAACCTGCATTGAAGATGTGAGATATACTGATTTTGAAGTCAATAACTTAAGTGAAATGTAAGTTAAGCTGAAACTGTTTATTAAAGCCCCTTTACTAAATAGAACGCTGATAATTGTCAAGTATCACGTTTTTGCTTAAAACTCATGCAAACATTAAATGAATATATAAAACGCTCCCAAGGCACAAAAAACTCAAGTATTTTCTCCAGAATTTATACTAATACTATTTTAAAATTAGCGATAAAACCCAAAGTAATGACTCTACGGAAAATCACGGAACTCAACGAACGAGATCGGAACATCCCGTCGTGGCTAAAAATAACCACAACTTCAAATCGGAAAAAAACAAATTTTCTTCTTTGATGAATACACTTTTGTATGGTGAATTTTGTGCGAAAGCCAATTAAAACTCACGAAATTATGTAAATAGTTTTATACATAAAAATATACTGACGGGAAAAAGAAACGAACCAATTAACGTCATGTGTGGTGAAAGGGTGACCGTTCATGCCAAATAAGTGTGAAATCTTGTTTGGTGTAAACGGTTCTAAAGTTATGCCACCGTCACCAACGTCTATCTCTCCGCTCGTATCTTCGCGATCATGGTGTTGGGATAGTGTAGAGTTCAGTGAGGATTCGTGTTTCGGCCAATGTAATGCCCTCAGATTAATCAATGTTTCAAAACGAGTCACAACTCGTTGTTTGCAAAGGTAATCTCGTGGACATACACATAGACAAGCTTTTATGCTCGGTGAGTGTCTCTATATTTTGGCAACGTCATGACTGTATCTATCAGCATAGTAACGACACTCCTTCCGTTGAGCATGTCACCAAGGTCTTCTTTCAGGGTGAAAACATTAATGTTTCCTTATATTATTCTGAATCACAAAGATTGTGTACCTAGTTGAAATGAGGCGTTTCTTTTTAGCAACAGTTTAAATGTTTGCATACTCAAAATTTGCACGCACTGATTTCTCGAGTAAACCACGGGAAAAACGATATGACATATCCATCACTTTACAATTTTGTGTAAGTTTTACCAAACACCTTTTAAGCAACTTAATTGGCTGAGAGGGTATCTAATTTGCATGTTATAAAAGTACCCTACTTTTATAAGAAATTGATAGTTTGAATAACTTGACCCCTAAAAGGGAGCCCGCCACAGAGAGTTATTATAATCCGAAGGCGGTTATATTCTATTGTCTTTTTGATAGTTTTACTTGTTTTTAAATTAATGATAAAGAATTTGTCTTCGTTTAGTGGCTTTAATACTTTGTACGCCTGAAACAATAAACTCGACTCAAGATTACTCTTATAAGTAAGTTAAAACCAAGAAAGATTATATTGATTCTAATTGTAAACAAGAGCTCCGCTGGGCGGGGCATTATACGCCTGTGTGCAGTCCATGCTGTGTTCTATCTCATATGAAGTCCCTGTGACATTGACCAATGACCCCGGGATCTCATAATAGGTCACATCCTAAACTAGAGGACTATCCAAAGCAAAGATTTTGAGAACCTAGGTACAGCCATGAGTTATCACCGGCACAAAGAGTATCGATACTTAGATAAAGTTGGTTGTTGGACAAGGTTTTTCCTCATGATTTCCTTGCGACCTTCATCTTTGACCCAGAGGCCTCCAAACCAAAGGGGCATATGTTAGACATTGAGGCTACCCTAACATAAAATTTGGTGAACCTAGGTACAGTCATTATTGAGTTCTTGTCCGGAAAATGCTTTAATATAAATTAAGTCCCCGTGACTTTGACCCTGGGGTCTCAAAATCAAAAGGGATCAGCCTCTACCAAAGACCTATCAGCACATTAATCCTTGACACATGGGCTACTCTCACATAAATTTTGTGAACCTAGGTACATTGGTTGTTCAGTTATTGTCCGGACAAGGTTTTTCCATATGATGCCCTAGTGACCTTGACCTTTGACCCAGGGGCCCTTAAACCAAAAACGAACATCCTTAACACAGGGGCTACTCTTACATAAAATTTGGTGAACCTTGGTACTGTCGTTGTTGAGTTATTGTCCGGACAAGGTTTTTCAAAATGATGCCCCTGTGACCTTGACCTTTGATCCCCCAAAAACCAATAGGGAACATCCTTAACACATGGGCTACTCACACATAAAATTTGGTGAACTAATGTTATGTAACTTAGTCCGGTATACAAACTACAAAAATCGACTGAACCGTGCATGGAATGATGTAGAAAATGTTTTTGCATTTTCTTGAAGCTAAGACATTGTAGTTTACGAAACTGGATGATGCCACTTCGGCACTCTTGGGCAACTCCCAAAATTCAAGATGGCGGACAAAATGGCGGATGACAGCTGATTAATGTATAATAAATACATTTTTACCACAGTCCGATCATTTAAATAGCTGAAATTAGTCTAACATTATCCCAAATTTTATTTTCTTGCAATTTTGGTACCCCTCATTTGTTATCCAATCCAAGATGGCGGACAAAATGGCGGATAAAGCTACATTTGTCGGGAATATCTACCCCAATGAGCAGAATCGTACATAGAGGCATTTCAAAAAAGTTTAAATGCATTTTTGAAGTAATAACTCTTGAGTTAAGTTTATAAAACTTGTTGATGCCGCACTGACATCATTGGTCAATTTCCAAAATCGAAGATGGCGGCTATAATGGCGTAAATAACTAGCTCTCGGGTATATATTAGTCCTGTATATATACTACACAAATCAATTGAACCGTGCATGGAAGGATGTAAAAGATATTTTTGCATTTTCTTGAAGCTAAGACATTGTAGTTTACGAAACTGGATGATGCCACTTCGGCACTCTTGGGCAACTCCCAAAATTCAAGATGGCGGACAAAATGGCGGATGAAAGCTGATTAATGTATGATAAATCCATCCTTATCACTGCCTAATTTTAAATAGCTGAAATAAGTCAAACATTATCTGCAATTCTATTTTTTGCAATTTTGGTACCCCTCGTTTATTATCCCATCAAAGATGGCGGACAAAATGGCGGATAAAAACTTCTCTTGTCGGGTATATCTACCACAATGAGCAGAATCGTACATAGAGGCATTTCAAAAAAGTTTTAATGCATTTTTGTAGGAATTACTCTTTAGTTTAGTTCATTAAACTTGTTGATGCCACAATTTCAAAAATCCAAGATTGCGACTATAATGGCGTAAATAACTAGCTGTCGGGTATATATCAACCACAATGAGCTAAGTCATAGACTGGGGGTATACCAATTAATTTCAATGCATTTTATTTCGTGGATAATCCTTTTTTGTTTATGTAACCGATTGATGCCATATTGGTATTATTGGATAACTTCAAGTATTCAGGATGGTGGTCAAAATGAATGATTAGAGTTTGAAAATTAATTTCAATTCACATAAAAGACATAACTCCTTACTAATGGGTATACAGCATTATGTTTAGGTTTTTATATCTCTTGGTCTTGCGAATATTGAATCGTTGATACTTGTTAGCTTGTCAGTTGACTCTGGAAGCAATTGTATCTAAGATGGCAATTTAGAGACACTATTCTGATAATATTTAATTTATTGAACAACATATGGTGTGATATCCTTAGAATAGCGACCACATTCCCAATATGTTTGCCACTTCAATAATAATCAATATGTATTTAAAGGAGGTTATGGAAAAAAACCTAATGATATTGTAAGTATTGTGTGCATGTTCTATTATCTTTCAAGAGTATATTTATGCCAAAAGCAATTGACAGAAATTCTGTTGACATTGTAACACATTTTGATAGTAAATTAGAGAAATTGCAATAGGATCATTTCAAGTCCGATCTTGGCATCAGATATAACAACTGAATCATGAAGGTTCTATATTTCATTGTAAATGACTCTGGCCATTGATAAAAAAATGGAGAAATAAGAAAAGCACATTTCCATCAAAAGTGTGTAGTAGAGTTTGGTTTTATTTACAAGGATAGAGAGAAATTACGTGGCGTAGATGCCAATTCTTATTATAAGCGTATACACTGCTATTTGAACCAAGTGTCTAGCTCATGATTTAGCAAACAGTGTTACTCTGTGCAAGATGGTGGTTTTAAGGGATTCATTAATTACAAAACATGGCCATGTAGAAAATTTAAATATTTATTGTTTCACTTAAGACTAAATATCTTGGAAGTACACATAACAGATCTGATGCATCAGTGCCAAAAGTTTAAACATGTCTGATTACTAAACACATTTGGAGTATATTCACTATCAACTGCAAAGACTCCTTCAAAGAAGGATGGTACGCTGAGACAACATGTCGATCTCGTATGTAATATTTAAATATGTTCCACTCCAAACATTATATAGACGACGCATTGCAAGAAATGGTGATTCTTCATTTTTTCGGTAACATTGCATATATGTTTAATCGCATAAACCTTCAAGACTTGGTACGAGAAGCACAGACAACAAAATTGTTCAACAAATGATAACTTTTGCTGCAATTTGCTGAGCACCAAAAATAAATGACGACATTGGTGTGATGATACTCTTTTGAGATATCTATCTAGGAGTGACAATATAACAATGCGGTCAACTGACATTCGTCCAAAATGTAATGTTACAAGTCAGTCAGTTTTGACAATGTAAAGAAGGTACACTATTAGCATGGGTGTAAAATATGCTTTTAAAGCTAGTTCACATATTCTACATCAAAAGTGAAGACATTTATTATTTCTTTTGGCCATAAGCTAGTACCCGCTTGGATACTTTCTAAAGATAATAATTATTAATATGTTTAGTTTACCATTGCATATGTTTAGAGTGTTGAGTTCAAAATACACTGTCAACAATAATTTGTGTCGTCACTTGAACATGTTGTTATCAACATACAAAACGAGCAGAGAAATTGTGCTATCGTCAAGTAATATTATTAGACAGAAGCAAACTTAAACATTTAAGCGCATATTCTAATTGAGTCAGGTTTAGTCAAGTCAGACTGTATCATTGTTTGTGTAATGATATTGATAGAGCTCAGTCAATTAGTTTCTTCCTCATTTTGGCACATGCTTATTTCGCTATTGACATGTTTCAGTTTATTTTCACGGCATCGAAATATTTCAACTAAAAGAATTATAAGCTTTTCAAATATCCACACATATTGCAATCTTAAACACAATGATAGCACTTAAAATAATCCTAAATTAAATTGTCTACTGTTAATTGTATATTAACCAAATTTTATTTTCTCGTTTTTCTTTATTTAAATGGCTTACATTTTGGAAATTAAATTAGTTTGTCCATCACAATTCGAGGGTACAATCTGAGCGTTTTTTATTGGGACCCTATCAGCGACAATGGTGAATTGTTTTCATAACGGCCTGTATTTGGCTGAAGACAGTCATTATAACCCTAGGCCACAGGCAAAGGCTAATTTGACTGTTTTCAGCCAAATAACTAGGCCATTATGAAAACACTTCATTATTTAAAATACATTATTGCTAAAAAAGAGAACTGGTTGAATTTGCTTCGTAATCGTAATCTTTGACTCCATCTTGAATCTTGAGTTGTTAATAGATGATCAGGTGGGATTAACTAGTTTTACAAACTTTAGAGTTTATAAAGATTCAAAACATCATATAACAAACATTGAAACTATAACCCAAATGTGTTTGTTTCCGTCCATGTATGTACTCGTATATTATAACTATTAGATCATATCGGCCATTTTAGCCGCCATTTTGGATTTATAATTGTTAATAATAAATTATAACTTAGTGAAATCAATCGGTTTCTTTAGTAACATAAACTATTCTACTCCACTCAGTCTCTTTCTGCCAGTTTGTTCTTTAGATTCTGGGAAAATAACCTTTACCTGCAATTTTGACCGCCATTTTGACCGCCATTTTGAATTTTAAAGTTTGTATAAGAATAACAAAATTTAACCAACTCGATCTGTAAATATTGAAATCACTTTTGTCCTCCATTTTATGACCATAATGTGTACAAATACATTTTGCATGTATAATTTTGCCTCTAGCCGCCATCTTGGCCGCCATCTTGGATTCTGGGAGTTGCCCAAGGATGACAAAGTGGCATCAATCGGATTTGGAATCAGTAAGACCATGTCTACCAATAAATTGAATAACATTTTCTACATCATTTCGTGCAAGGTCATCCTTGGTGTTGGCCGGACTAACTTATCAAATATTGCATTATTCCACATTGTTTGCCATTTTGACTAAATTAACATATTGATTGAACATTTGAAGTCACTGCTTGGTAATTTGCACAGGGAATTGTCAAATTACCTTCCTTTAATCGTAGCAATGGTCAAAACGGGCGAATAAAAAATACCACAGAAAAAGAATTCCGACCCGATTTTTTTCGGGAGATGAAACCAGAAACATAACTAATTTTTTAGGCCTCAGGCCATAGTTTTTTTTTAAATCTCGTTTACGGGAAATTTCTGGACACATGCGCATAAGGAGGAGGATTTGTTGGTTAATTATTTGTTTATTGGAGTAAACGCCGTGTCAACACAATTTAGGTCATTTTACGGCGTCCAGCGCACCTAACCTAGCTTTCCTGGACCATTGTCTATAACCAGTACTCACCTACCCTTCCACAAGGCCGGAAACTTCTCCATATTATCTAAATAATGGAGGAAAATCGACATTCTTGTCAAATTTTCATGGAAGGGTATAACCTCCCCGGGTGGGATTCGAACCTGCACCCTAAGGAGGAGAAAATAAAAATATAAAAAAATGGAAAAAGTGAGCATCGGAAAAATAAATAAAAATAAATGAAAAAAATGAAAGAAAAAAAGCTGAAGTATATGGTCAAATCTTCTTTGTTTCAATAAAAACATCCCAACAAGGTATGTACAGCCTATTTAGGAGGTATTATGTTGATAATGCTTCTTAATACTGTTACTGTAATAAGTTACTGTAAGTTCACATAGAAGGATGGATTAATATTAACAAAGGATGATCACAATAGTTCCGACAGCTCATTTGCAGAAGCGATCTTAAGAACGTGTTTGTTTCTTGTTTTTTTTGTGCTGGAATAAACATACATGTACCTTTTGCTTGCTTGTAGTACTTTCTTTGTAGAGACTAAACACGCCTGGCATGTATAATTCACAGACGAAAGCTGTAGTGAATTTAGCTGTATAACTTCAATATATACAGTCTTAAGCTTATAGAGCTTGCTTTGTAGAGACTAAACACGCCTGGCACCTGCATGCAAATGGTTCTGGTTGTGTTGTATCAAAATTTGTGTAAAAATATTAACCCTTTACTGTTTGTCACCATCAGCTTTATCTGATAGTAGACAGATTGTGTATCAAGATAAACCTAACACTGTGCATACACTCACATTTTTAAACTTGTACACTCAGCAGATAAGGGTTAAATATCACATTGCATTATTTAACACCTCTGTTAGTTTAGAGTCAATTTCTGGGTAATCTTTAATCTAATCATTATAGTGTGAAAGTAAGTGTTGGTATTTAAATTTCCTTTTTAACAGTGTAACTATTAAAGACATAGTACAAAAACTGTTAAAGATATGAGTTAAAGATATGAGATGTTTAAAGTGCATTTTGCATTTAAAATATTTTTTGACACATTTTCAATGAAAATAAAACATTGAACTCATTCTTCAAAATTATTTATTGTTTAAATCACGAATATATTTGAAATTACTATTAAAGAACTTTATTTATGTTCAATATTTAATCTACAATGAATCATGAGTGAAAAGGTGGCCATTCTAGAGTATGATCAGTGTTGTGCCATCTTTTAGTGAGCATTATTGTTGTTTCGAGGAAGTATAACAGCAGGTAATACTCTTTCTCTCATGGTCAAACTTATCAGGATGATGGTCCTGGAGTCTATTAAATTATATACATGTTTGTAATCTGAAATTAAAAAAGAATAAATTCATGTCACAATTCATATACAACATGTTTGTGTACGCCATCGAAACATAACGTCACGCGATCTTGAATTTGACACGATATAAAACAATCAAAAGCACACCATCAATATTTACAATTAAAATTTTTAACTAACATCGCCGATGTTTCGGTAATTTCTTTGTTTAATCCAAGCTTGTTTATCTTGTTTCAGACACGTGTCTACGGCTATTTATAAATATTAACCCCGTCATTGAAATGTAATGCTTATATTGCGTGTCTTGATCAAAGGATCATTTCCTGCAATATACAGATGATTACAAATCGTTGGGGGTACACGTGCTGTAAGTTGGACATTTTTATTGCACATAATAAAACTAAGGGGACTGATTGTGCCTTTGATTAATTAGAGACAAGTATTAAGTCTTTGAAATTTAATCTCTTGATTGTCGCTTAGTGAGTGTCAAAAGTTGATAACACCCGCAAGCTTGATCATTGGCATATGTTTTGTTATAAATACGCCTAGCATGTATAATCTTTTCTCTTTCAGATAATTCATGGCCAAATAATTTTTTATCGCATGTTTAAAAAGTTTATACAATTAAATAAAATAATACAAACTAGAAATCTTAAACTTACCTAATAATTCTCGACTTTTCTGCATACATATTACAGTTGAAAAAAGCCGATAATTACCGCGCTCCATCGCGAGTTGTAGTTGTTTTTTTTAAACTGTTATTACACGATACATATTCATTAAAACACATATCTCTTTAAGGATATAATCTCTAAAAGGTTAATTCAACCAAAAGTAAAAAATAAACGTTTTATCGGAAATAATAGAGTTAAAGTTATTGAAAATGAGACATATACAAATATATTACAGTTAAAAAGGCCGATAATTACCGCGCGCGCTCGCGAGTTGTACTATCTATAAAAGGTTAATTTAACCAAAATGAAAAAAAAAACCAATTTTTTTGCAACACGGTAAGCTAACGGATCCGTCGGAAAAAATAAAAATAAAAAGACTGATTTTGAAATTTATTTTTATATGAGTTTTGCAAAATTTAGGACCGGCGCTCCCGTAAACCAGATTATAAAAAAACTATGGCCTCATGTAAAAAAAAACAATGTAACAATCTACGATGGAGGAGCTCAGGATGACAATGAAATATTGTAGAGCGTTATTTTATATGTTTTATATAACTAACTAAACAGGTGTTGATTTATAAATCCGCCTGGTTAAAGACTATGACGTATAACTTTTGTTTTCAATACTGTGCCGACTTTGGAATGGATTGGTTTATTTTACATGTAATGTTATCTTGTATAAATTATGCACCTTAGTATTGCGAATTTCTATTCAATTGTCCGTGGCTCATACGCTTACTCCGCTGATTTCATGTATATTTTGCCAATCTTAAGAAAACAAGTACTTAAGTGAATTTTTAAAAAGTAAATGTAAATACATAAACTTTAACAATACCGCACGCACAGCACAATACTTGAACCATTATGATAGCTTTATTAAGACTATGGATTTCCATTATTGATACTACATTGGAAAACCAGAAAATCTAAATATAGAAAAAAAAAACGTTTTCAAAAGTTACTACACTACAAAACATAATTGCATTATTTCATATACAAATGACATATTCAACTGAGACAAGGCATATTTCCGTAAAGACGAGGCCTTTTAAGACCCTTGTCTGTGTGAAATTTCTTAAAATCTGCAGTATTTTCAAATTCAACTTTGAGCTTTCATTTCCCGTATCATGTGTATTGCAATGAAGTTTAATTCCACTCCCAAAAAAAACATGAGGTCTTTTGCCCCCTCTAAATATTGAAAAAAGCCCTGAACTCGAACGCAACATTCAAACAGAAACAAATTTGGTGTACTGAAAACAAACTCCTCGCAACGGTTTGTGCAAGTGATTTGAAAAGGCAAATATTGCAAATCATGACGTAGATGCCAGTCAATTGTTTGTCTAAAATGCGGAATCGGTAAGAAACAAGTTTAGGTTTATATTATTTAGTTTCAGTTGTAGATCACGTGACTATAGGCCCTAAAATAGGACATGAATGTACTTTATCGGCATTGCACACTTTATTTTATGAATATTACTTACGGCTTTTGTAAGAACGATGTTGCTCAGCTAAAACTTCTTTTACAGAAGCTAAAACATCTTTTACAAAATCTTCTGTATTTTCAAATTGTTTCAGTTCTTCATTTGCTTTATCGAGTTCTTGAATTGCAGAAACATGACCAATAAGTTTATCCAAGTAATCTTGGTCATTGCTAGTCAGTCCGGTCGATAATTTAGTCAATACGGATGCCAGATTAGTCCAGTCTATAAGAAACTGTGTCTCAGATAATGAGCTAATCTTCCAATGTGCCGAATCATTTCTCTTTTCTCTCAATGTCTTAAAAGCAGTTTTTTCTGTAACTGTCAATTTCTGGTCAAAAAGATTCAAAAGAACATACGCATATGCAGATATGTCCCATTCATCTACATTCTTTGGTTGTCCAGACTTAGGGCTCAGCAGATCCCGCTGTTTCCGTGTAATTACTTTGTCATTGAATGCTTTAAAAATTTGATCTTTATGCGTTTTCAGACAGACATCAATTGTAGTATTATTATTGTCTAATATCTTCAGAATATGTTGCTTGCAAACGTAATTCCCTCCTTTAAATAATAGTAGCAAGAGCTTCACTTTCCTTGTATCATCGCTTAGCAGTAAAGACATTGCGATACAATGGATGTTTTTATGTTTAAATGTATAAATCTTTGTATAAGATTAAATTATATAATACATTGAATATTAATTGTCAATAATATTGTCACATGATATCTTTAAAAAAAGGAAGTGAAATCAACACGCAAACACAATTAAAACATATTCCTATAATACATGTACTCCAACACTTGTAAGCTATAAGCATTAACATTTAAAATATGTACCATATTCTTCTTCTCCTTACTTCACCGTACATCTTCCCCTATCCGGAAACTGTCGTACGCCCACATAATTGATAATTGAAGTCATGTTGAAGTTTCTGTTGAGTAGTGTTTGATTTTCTCTGTACAATCTGAATGAACCAAGTCTATTAAATCATGATAATATATTTACAATACATGATATAATCCTTCAGGTACAGCTTTACGAACAGACATTTAATTCGAAAGTGAAATCCCAACGACTTTCATTTGACCTTCGTGTCTTCAACTAAAAGTTTTGTAAAACAGAGAAAATGTAGTTTTCACTGTACATCTGTTTCAACTGTCATATGATCTTACTCCTAATAAGAATTATTAAGATAGACTTTAACATGCTGTATCTGATAACATCCATTATTTAAGACGTTTGTATTATTGATAAACTTAATCATTTAAACATTTCATAATTTAACAAAATGGCGATGTTTACATATACTACGCAAATGTCGTCACCGAGTATATCATCTTACATTTTAAAAGGGGGTCATGTCAAAGTAATTTTACCAATAAGATAAGCTTTAAATATGCCAGGCAGTTTAATTTGTCAAATAAGATATTGAGAAAAATTAAATTTTATATGCTCTCTTATACCCCAATTCGTAATATTGTCATAGTAATCAAAACATTATTTTAATCATCGTAGATCTAATCCTATGCCCTTTTCACCCGTTGTTACGTTCATATGATCCAAACATTTTAATTGGTAGTTTATTGAAATCGTCCCTCGATGTCATAAATAAGAACATGTCAAAATAGAACAAGTTGGGATTCCAAGAAAATGGATTCCAAGTATTCCTTTTCAAACTCCCCACAGCTGTTTTCTCCCTTTATTAAATCAATAATCACTGCCACCACAAGTAAATTCGACCCTCAGAGAGCTGAAAAACTTGTTTCATCTTTTCTTTTACATTTCAATTTTTTCAATAAATTTAGTTTTCTTTTGGTAAAATATGATTTTCAAAGTACATGAAGGGGAAAAATAAACTGTATGAAAAATAATTTGCAAAAATTTACTTTAGTCATTTTTTATAAATGCTACATTATTCAGTATCGTATACATATACTTTATCATAAATAAATGATAAAACTTCTCACTCAAAAACATCATTTAAGTAGCGCAAGTTGGACCAATGACCATATTGGGTGGACAACGTAGCTCATTCCCGACCTTGCACACTTTCTGGTGTAATTTATTCATGAATTGAACAATTTTGATACATAATGATATAATTTTATTCAATTTATCTTATTTCTTTGGCAGTGTTTGTAATTTACCCACATTATTGATCATTCAATGTTCTTTTTCGCTACATTACGCCTAACGTATTTTAGGCTTACCGTTATTGCTCGTTTAAATTTAAACATTATTCATAGTCGTACTTTGACAGTTAAAAGTACGTCTGGCAAAGCATGAACAAGGCCGCGCCCTTTGTAATGAATAAGATATCGGATAATTATGTTTTCAAATCAGCATTTCTCACCACAAAGGCTTAAATCAAAGGACCATTGTGCAAGAATTGTGGATACCTTTTTTAGTTGTTCGGTTACATTAATTAATGCAAATTAAGTATCCTATATTCTAACTAGACTAATATACACGTTCGAATTGTGTATATTTGATACATGTTATTGTTAATCGTCGGCTATATATACGTGTTATCTGAAAAATCGAAAGTTCCATATAGTACCGAACTCCTACTAAAATAACTATCGTCAGCTAATGATCATGCAAGATTAAGTTATTAGTAATGTAATACAGTGTGGTGGGTAGATTTTGATAGCAATGGGCAAAAGTCACGTGACATAAATCCTTTCGATTTCCACTGCCGACAATTTATTGTTTGTTTTAATGCAGTCATAGTACAGCCCATTTCCGTTAAAAGTTTCATCGAAAAAGCATTTTGAGGGAAAGCATATAAACACTATTTCTATCAACAATTCAACACACGAAAAATCAGCGTTTTACATCAACACATTTCTTCAAATCCTTTCGACTCACATGTAAAGGGGTAGGTATAATTTGCGGACCAACCGGACTAGGGCTGTAACGATTCACCGATGCATCGTGAGATCGTATTCGCGACTGTCCGATACGGGTGTATCGAATCGCGTCCTAAAAAATCGCGATTCAGAGGGCCTTTTAGTTTACAAGAAATCAGTTAAAACGAAATATACTATATACATTTGTATCTATAGCATTTAACGTGCAATTGCAATCTTTACTCAGTGTTCAATCTAGAGCGCGCCATTGGCCCCTTATGAACGCAAATGGCGCAATATCAATCGTCTATTGGGCCCGTCGGGCGCACTCGCCGAAATTTTGGTTATATCGCGAATTTGACAACTTTTCGTATATTCTATGCCATTTGGTTTCGTTACATCTATTTTCCTAAATTAAACGGGTACCTCATTCTTCGAATCTAGCTACCGGGTCGAAGACCAAGTCCGTCTTTAACGCCGACGGTTCGTTAAAAAGATACGGATCGCAAGACCGCATGTCTGGTAGCAATTTCAATAGCAATATTACTAAAAATGGATAATTGAACATAAAATTGCAGTTACAAGCAATTTATTATTTGGAAGCTAAAAATCCAGCCGTGAGTCCGCAATACGCATTAATTTTTTATCCACGCTTGTAACAATCATAGACAATATGACTTATGTCCTCTAAAAATTAATAGTGCTACATACATGTACATGACGGCTCGATAAAATTGATTACGTAATCAAACGGTTGCAATTAACAAACACGTGACAAACTTTGGTGAACATTGATTGAGGAAGATAACACTTTCTTTTATGTTTGCCGATAAGCTGATAATTGTTGTTAATTAATAATTATTAGCGTGTTGTGTGGCAGTTTATATAGACATAATTAGTTGATTTTTTAATGAACTAATTCGTTTTATTCCACTAGAAACAAACAACTTTGTCATTATTTTACAACAAATAAAGTTATTTGTATTTTATTATTCATAATGTGGTATTCCATTTCGTAAAAATAAAATTCCTTCAATCATTATTTCGTTATGTCATACATTTTCGCGACCCACGCTATCGCTTTTTTAAATTTTATGATTGTTTGATAATGATATCATAATTTGTCTATGCATTCATACCAAATTTACAATTTACATCGTATCGCGATTGATATCGTAATCGCGAGGCGTATATCGAGATACGTATCGTATCGCGACATTGGCCACGATACGCAGCCCTAAACCGGACCAGCGGACCAGTTTAGTATACGGATACAGTATAACAAATATGCGTTTCATAATGTGTGTATAGTAGATATATAACTGAGTTTTCGGAAATTACTCAAATTTAAATATATAAATACCAATATTGAAATTGTTTTTAGAATAATTGTTATTACTGTTAGAGTTTTTTTTTCATTTGAAAACAAATTTGATAGGATTCAAACGTAATATTTTAATAATATACCTTTTTGTCCTTTCAAGCGGACTTTATAACAACAATAACAAATGTTCACGCCTGTAATATCAGAATGTCGAAATTCAAAGATGTTGGACAGTTTTGCATTAGTTAGATAACGGAAAATTAACAAAAAAGAAAGTAATCATTGATTTTTTCGAACGTGCATCTCTGGTCCTTCACGTATAAAAATAAAGCAACTCATTGAACTTGAATACAAAGTGTAGCCACGATATATGACGTAATACGAGGTTGCATTCGTCACTAGTAGGATAATATCATATAAGGCGTTGTTTACACGCTCAACAAATGCGTATAAAGTTTTGCAGCTATATTGGAATTTGGTGAACGTTCATTGG
Organism: Mactra quadrangularis; assembly: GCA_025267735.1. Lineage (NCBI taxonomy): Eukaryota > Metazoa > Mollusca > Bivalvia > Venerida > Mactridae > Mactra > Mactra quadrangularis. Next base: position 12,714,843 of record CM046306.1, read on the forward strand.
CTGTTTAAAGGTTCATAGTAAAGGTCAGTATCATTATCGCCGGTCGTTGGACCGGCGATATAGACAATTGTCAAGATTTGAGCAATGTGTATTCAACACCGGTTGCTTAAAGCCAATCAAAACAATGCATTTGAGGTCACATTATAAAAAAAATGGACGTCGAAAAGTCAAATTAGGGGTGCGTGGATGGGCTCGTCGAAGCCATGTTTTGTTGGGTTACTTGATGGAATTAATTACCAAAAATACCTATATCAATTAATAAACGTGTGCCAGTTAATTGACAGTTGCAATGTTAGACCAAGAAAAAATGCTTAACTATATGTAACGTGGTTAATTCTTTCTAAAACTCGCATTTGTTGAAAAATTGCAGACCTAACTTCGCTACTTCGGGGCGAATCTAAATCAATGGTTTTACCTAGGGTACACTAATTCCTGGTATTCTATAAAAAGACTCACTGGTTTTACATATCTTTACCAGCCCCGTGTCCAGTTACTACTGTTAGCTAATAGCTAAGGTTAAGGATACAGGAGAACTCAACCCGAAGCCAGCTCAACCTTTGGAATACTCAACACAAAGTCGGGACAACTCAATCTGTTAGTATGATATTGAGTTGTCTCGGGTTGGGCTGTCAATTTGTTCAGTTGTTCCGATTCTACAGTTACGGAATGTCTATTTGTCAGGATCTTTTAACTTTTTCTTTATTAAACCTTTTCCGACATGCACTTGATCAGCAAATCAACATCCTATTGCTTCTGTACAGTTCGGTATAGGCTTATCTGTGGACGAACTTTCTTATGATTATTATGACACATCTTTTGGTCTTAAACCGGTTACGTGATGTTTTGTTCTTGGGATGTATAGCTGTTGCGGTTAAAAGGCCCCTTAATTTTTATGTACTTTGTTTTGTTTTTCATTTTGCCCGGAGATCAACGATCGTCCCTTATTAAACAGATCACTTTTGGGAACCAACAGTCACACGGATTGATAAGAACAGATCCGCAATGTAAGGAGCATTTGACAGAACAGAAGCGATAAGTCATGTAAAGAGTGTCTGTTTTGAAAGACTATGTTTTCCCTTTTGGCGATCTTTTTAAGCGTCATGCAAATATGTATTACCGGAAATAAATCCAACTGAAACAAATTATCCTGTCGGCATAAAGATGGTGTCTAGATCAAGACCATTCTCGTACTCCGCGGTTATCAAGCTTCTCGATCTAACTAATATCGAGAATCTAACTAGGCTATGGGAACGAGAATGTTACATTTGAACAGGAAAACGTTTTATAACAAGTTACCTTTTTATTACTGAAAGATATTAACATGACAATTCAATATAATGCTTTTTGGAGTTACCTTTAGATTATACTTAATGGGCCGATTGCATAATTCAAGTTTAATTTAGTCTAGTTTTAGCCTTAGTCCGGGACTCACTAGCCTCGGGTTTATCTCTCAATTGCATAATTCAAGTTTAATTTTGGTTTAACTAACCTAAGACTACCTGTCCAGAGGATAACCATCCTTCAGCTTTGTTATTCCATAATAGTTAGTCTGCAGGTGAGATAAATTATAGTGTGTTTTTGTTTTCATTGAACCTCAAATTCATGAGAATTTCGTGCTTGGATGTTAATTTTTGCACAAAATTTAAATCGATCAATAGTGTAATTATCAAATACATGCAAATATAGACATATTTAAATAAAAAATATGGTTATTTTTACGGGATTGGCTGTTCTTCTATCGTTGTCTTGAAAGCGAGTGTAAAAAGATTGTATTATACCAAGATCACCTGACCTTTTTAACCTGTACTTGAGTGATAAGTCTTGTATATAATCATCAATCTAATCTAATTGATAGATTAACTAGTAAATTAATAAATGTATTGTTCATGTATATGTTTCATCATTTTACTTGCACAGTCAGAAAGCTCTGGTACATATATGTTTTACGTTCCTCAGGTGAAGGCTCCGATCAAACTGTTTTTGGACGTAATATGTAGTTATGCCGAACTAGCCTAACTAAACTACCTATTTTTACTTTACAAATCATAGTAATGCTTTTTTCACACTTTAATGTAGATAAATTCCACTTATCAAATAAAAGATATAGCATAGATTCGTCTATTTGACCATTTTTTTATTGAGAACTCGCGTTAATCTTTATTTCTTTTGTATTTTTTTCAGTTTTTTTCTGACAAAAACAGGCATTTGTATTACAAATTATATAGTAAGCCAAGCTGACCTTTCTATTAAATCTCAAATTGTTTTCGAAGACTTGTGACAGAAAAGAAATTCATTGTTATAATAAATATTAATTAATGTGAAGGGCATTCAAGTTTTATAGTTCTGCTGATTATAATAATCATGCAGGGAGTTGGGCTGTGGATCGTTGAGCAAGTGACGATCCGATCCGAACCACGATTCATGTGTAGCGATTCACGAATCGAACCACGAATCGAATCACATGTTAATGAAAATGCATACTGAGAATTTTGTGAAACATTACAGAAGCTTTTACTTTATGGGAAACCAGGTACTCCAAACTTTACTATCAGCTGTTTTATGGGCATTTTCAGTGATATCATTTTTGTTCAAATGTGTATCAATCGAAATTTTGACGCAAGATAATTCGGTCCCTTCATAAAATTAAAGTTTTCATTAGTGGTGCGACTCTTTTCACTAGTAATTAAGCTGAAAATGTTCTTTATTTTTTTCCAAAACTAGATCGCGAGCCGACGATTTCGGACATGACGAATATTCGTACTCGATTTCCTGGTCGAGATAGCGAATATCCGAATACTCGGATACTCTCCGCAGCCCTAACAGGGAGCGGCCTATTTGCAGAATGATAATGATTGTCAGTACTTGCAGAGTTTAATCTATTGAATACAATCATGACGTATATAGCTCTCAATAAATACACGCATTAATTCAAATATATTAAGCTCTGCTTTCCACAGAATATCGCTAGAGCAACTTCTTGCCATCCCCTATACTCAACAGCTTGATAATCAAAAGCAAAGCCACAAATTGTGATTGAGCAACAGTACAAAGTAGTGTATAAATATAACAACAATACTTCTGTGTTTTTAAACATTACAAAAAAATACATCACATAATCATTATTAAAATTGTTGACGTTAATAAAATGATTGAAATTTTAAATTTCATTAATGGAACGTAACATAAAACTATACTATAAGTCATGAGGAAAAACTTCATTGATATTTCATTAATATCACATTCTGAGGTTTGATTGTAGCAGATCAGCTTTGGCAGTGACTTGCACCTTCTGTGTTGGTTTGAGTCATGCTTAGAAGCCACTTCTAGGTGCAGATCCAAGATTTTTTACCGTGGGGGATCCAAACTTTTTCTAGGGGGGGGGGGGGTCCAAACTTTCGAACCACATCCACATTATACATATTTTGCAGAATAATGTTACATATTGATAATACAAGCTACATAACCATAAAATCTATATAAGCACCGAGAACATTTGCTTCATTCTATTTAAAAAATGACTTATAATCAAGAAATACTCTAATGTACAGGTACATTTTGGAAATTCTAGGGGGGGTCTAGACACCCCTGACCCCCGCTAGATCTGCAATGCACTTCTTTGGTTTAATCTTGATTGTGAGAACTTATTTTACTACGAATGTTAATTTAGATAGTTGCGCATTATATTTAAATTAATCCTCTGCAAATATGAAGAAGAAGTAAAGGGTCGATTGCATAGTTCAAGTTTAATTTAGTCTAGTTTAAGCCTTAGTCCAGGACTCACTAGCCTCGAGTTTATCTCTCAATTGCATAATTCAAGTTTAATTTTGGTTAAGCTAGCCTAAGACTACCTGTCCAGAGGATAACAATCCTTCATCTTTGTTATTCTGTAACAGTTAGTCTTCAGGTTAGAAAATTATAGTCTGTTTTTGTTTTTATTGCACAAAAAATACCACATATTCATGAAAATTTCGTGCTTGGACGTTCATTTTTGCACAAAATTAAAATCGATCAATAGTGTGCTTATCAGACCCGAATTTTAATAATATTTCCTGTATATAATCTGCGATCTAATTGATGGATTAGTAAAATAATAAATGTATTGTACATGTATGGTGTTTAATCAGTTTACTTGCACAGTCAGAAAACTTCGGTTCATAATATTAAATGTTTTGAGGTTCCTCAGGAAGGCTCCGATCAAACTTATTTTGGATGTCGACATGTAGTTATGCCTAACTTGACTTACTAAACTGCCTAATGTCACTTTATAAATCATAGTTATGCTTTTTTCAAACTTTCATGTAGATAAGTGCCACTTATTATATAAAAGATATCACATAGATTCGTCTATTCGGCTAATTTTTTTATTGTGAACTTGCATTAAGTTTTATTGCTTTTGTATTTTTTCCAGTTTTTTTTCCGTTTTGTTCTGTTTGTTCAGGCATTTGTGTTACAAATTAGATCATTCCTTTCTATTCAATATAAAATTTGTTTCGATGAGTTGTGACAGAAAAGAAATTCTTTGGTATTGATAAATGTTTATTCATGTGAAGTAAATATTGAAAAATAGTAGTCTAACTACAAATGAGTTTATTTAAGTTTATTTGAAGGGCATTCATGTTTTAAATTTTTAATGATTATAATAACCATACAGGGAGCGACTTATTTGCAGAACGATAGAAGTTGTCAAGTGCAGAATTTAATCTATTGAATACATGACGTATATAGCTCTCAATAAATACAAGCATTAATACAAATATATACTATGCTCTGTTTTCCACAAAATATCGCTAGTGCAACTTCCTACTATCCCCTTCCAGATACTTGATTTGAAACACTATACTCAACAGTGTGATAATCAAAACGTAAAAGCCACATCACCGTACAATATAGTATATAAATATGACAAAAATACTTCTGTGTGAGCCCAAAATAACATCACATTATCATTATTGAAATTATTGTCGTTATTTTGTGCTTCTATTACAAATGTTACTACATGTATTTGGTTATTGGGGGATTTAGACATATCCCAAGTTAAGCAATAGCTCTTTGTCAGACCTGGGCCTTTAAAGCTCACATAAAGCGATCAGAATTTAATTAGAAAAAAAATTTCTTTAATGCAAAAATAACATAATACTATATTATAAGTTATGAGGAAAAAAAACTTCATTGATATTTCATCGATATCACACTCTGAGCTGTTTGTAGCAGATCAGTTATGAAAGTAGACTTTCACCCTCTGTGTTGGTTCGAGTCTTGTTTAGAAGCCATTACTTTGGTTTAATCTTGGTTGTGAAAATTTGTTTCATTATGAAGATTAATTTCTTAGATAATTGCGCATTATACTGAAATTTATCCTCTGCAAATATGAAGAAGAAGTGAAGAATTCATTTCTGCAACAATAGGTCAATAGGCCCATGTGAAACATACAAATGCATTTAAAAAAGTATACAATCACGTGACAATGGCACAATACTTATTTATGATCAACAAACATAATGCTAATATGCGAACGCCATTTTTCTCAACTTACAAAAAGATATATTTCTAAAACTCGGCTTTAAACTACCCCCATGGCAGGTTTAATTTTTATGGTGTATTGGACTAAATATAAACTCAGGTTTTGTCTAATCTGTATTTATGCAATCCATCCAGTTTTTTCCTTAGACTGCGACTAATTAAACTATATTTATGCAATGGCTCGAGTTTAAACTCTGGTTTAAACTCGAGATTATCTTTAAACTAGAATTATGCAATCGACCCAATAATTCTTTTTTTGTTTGCCGTGACAATCCCTTTGCTGCATTTCGCAGCAATTTTTTACTTGTTAAATTATGGCTCAGGTATAAGTCCATTTTGGCATAGTCCCGGCAACTCCCCCGCAGGATTTTTCTCTATGTACGGAAATGAAAATTTGCAATCCTTTCGATCTTTTGTATTGATCATGATCATTTAGACGCTTGACTATGTAAATTAGGTTAAGATACCTTGTTTTCGCTTTTAAAAAAAAATTGCTATTTTCTTCTGGTACAAAGTAGCAAAAGAAATGTTTTCACTTTAATTATCTAAATAAATCATTACATTTCGTGATTCGTTAAGCTAAATCGAAGTTAAACAAATAAAGTCGCCATATAATCTCTTGTAACCTGACACGGTCACGGATGCCGGAATTAAGTACATTGTACGTAGAGCGACGATATAGGTATACATGTTATTGAAACTTGCATTTTTACGGAATGAATCTCATTGTACGAGGGGTGATTAATAAATTCGCGGAATTCCCTTCTAAAATATTTACCCTTTTTTCAAATCACATTAAAACTCACATAAGGCTAAAACAATTCATTTGCCTTTTCACAATCATATTGGTGAACAGATTATCAATATGTAGAAAGAAAAAATGGTATCCATAGCAACCACTGTTTGGTCACTTGAAGCACGCTTTTTTCACCTATTTTGAAAACATTAAACATAATATAACTCACTCAATTTTGGAGTGAATTATGCGCCAACATTATTTACACTAGCGTGACGTCTCGACACCATTTCCTAAAAGTTTCATGAAATTGTTTTGAATGGTTATTGCATAGCAGAGATTTTAGAGTCATGGCTTCGAAACAACGAATGACGTCAACAGATGATTGTGAGTTGGGCCCAGTCATAAATTGCTGTGTTTGACTCAATTTGTCACCTGCAGATACACTAAAACAAATTAGAATAACATTTGTCTACAAATGGCACCAAAGGTACAGGGAAGGTAGAATATAGATATTTGATGAAGAAAGACCAGGTCAACTGACACTGACAGTCACTGTTGGAAAGGCAGCGTGAGTGGAGAAGCAAGTAGATAATGGTTGATGGCTTACAGTGTGCCCTGGCTTACAGTATTGCACAAGAAAATTATTTATTCATTAAGTGAGGAATACTTCAAGGTAACATTTAATCAGTGGGTACATAGCCATATAGAAAAGATAGGGAAATAGGTGGTGATTATGTGCAAAAAGCAAATAGGAAACTTGACTTTGACGTGTAAGTAACCCAATGATGACGTCGGCGTGCTTCAAGTACGGTATACTAGTGTTGTAAAATGTTTCATGAAAACTTTATTTTCCAATGTATTAAGAAAATATTTGTGCTTTATATCAGCCTTTGGTAAACGTACAGAATGATGTATTTTGTTTTTTCCTATGTTATTCCGTGTAGCATTAAAAATAGATTCCTCGAACTTTCCAATCACCTCTCGTACTACCTGTATAAACATAAAAATTAGTGTTGCCTAATAGTTCATAGAATTTAAAGATCGTAGCCAATGTGAATGTTTCATACCCTAACGTTTATGCATGTGACACAATGAGATTCATTCCGTAAAAATGCAATTTTCTATTAAATAAAAAGTTAAATTATACAAAAAATGTGAGTTGGAAGAACAATAAAAATCTAAATAAATTTTCGCCATATAACCTCGTTTTTATCCCTGACATTAGTGTCGCTCAAATTTTCTTGTAGATAAACATCTTTAATTATCGTTTGGCACCCCCAAATTTTGCAAAGCTCGATTTTCTGGTAGCATGATATCAACTAACATTTACCTTGGGTAGCAAAACATTAAAAACAAAAATCGTCGCTCGACATTTATATATTTAATCCCGTCTTTTCCGCTGGGGGACTTGTGTTTGTAGATAAATCCGTTAAAATTCGTGCATTTTCATATTGTACATTCTACCCAACATCTTCCAAGCCCCATTTTGTGGTAGCATGTTGTCCCCAAAAGAAACCCTTTTCGCGGGAAACACTTCCCTTGAGTAGCATTATATTAAACTCTTAAATCGTCTCTATATATATATAACACTGTCTTTTCTCCCGGGGGACTTGTGTCCGTTGCTAAATTCGTTGAATTGACGGATTTTAAGAGCGTCGTCTACCCTAAAAATCTTCCAAGTCCCATTTTCTGGTAGCATGTTGTCCCCCAAAGAAACCCTTTTCCCTGGAAACACTTCCCTTGAGTAGCATTATATTAAACTCTAAAATCGTCGCTCTATATGTAATCCTGTCTTTTCCCCCGGGGGAGAAGACAGTGTTATATATATATAGAGAATTGTGATAATTGACAATAATCATTGATTAAGGACTATGTAATTTACGAATGTTCTTCATGACTTTAAAATAGGTGTGGTTGCAATAATTGAAATTTACAAATAATTTTCATAAATTTCAGTTTTCATTTTAATCGTAATGAAATAAATAAGTAAGTTTAATAGAAAACTATCAAAAAAGTGGTTTAGTTATATTTATTTTTTATGAAAAAAGTGAGTTTAAACATGTAAACTTTTGTGCAAGTTTACATGAAGTACAGTGAAAACAGTTAAAATAAAATCTTCCAATAAGATTGTGTACACCCCCGTACAGATGCACTGAGAGTTAAAAATAAAAATTAATTTATACATTGTCTGAAATCAGTATAATAAAATATCTCTATATACTAAAATTCATAATTTTCAACATGTCCAAAATACAACTTTACACAAAAGAAGTAGTACAAACAAAAAGTACAGTGTCCAATAATGGACACAGGTAATGAAAGGTACACACTTAAAATAGGTATTATTCACTAATGTCATTATTGAACGGTCTGTTAGCGGAAAACGTTTCAGGCAAACAGCAAACGGTTTAAGTATATAGTACGCGAGTATGTAACAGCCTGAAACAAAATAGTTCCAGTATATTGTGCAAATTAGTAACTGCCATTACAACGAAGTCGGCGGTGTTACTCCCGTTGATTAAGATCAATAAATTTACAATAAACAAGTAAACAAGAAAAGAATTTCTCCTCTCCGAATTCTTCTAATAAATTGAAGTAAAGATTCTCTTGTCCGCTATCTTTAAACGTTCGCGCTTCAACGGATCGTTCAATTAACCGTTCATAACGGTAACGGTGATTGACTAACTCTAAATGCTTACTGAACGCAGGGCTGATAAAGAACTGGGACTGTTTCATAAGAATCTCACGTAAGATAGCGAAATTTCCGAAATTACTTACTTACGTTGAACTTACGTTTACGATGAGAGAATTTCAAAGACGCACTCGAAACTTAAAATCTTTGCTACAATACGATCTGACTTAAGTCAACGACAAGTGGTGAAGCCCTCAAATTTTGGTCACATGATTTGTTGTCAACAATACATTATAAACTACAAAACATTTAAAGAATACAATATGTTCCACAAACTTCAACGAACAATTTCACAAACGGGGATTAGAAGCTCTCGAAGAAAATGCACGAGGGCTATACTCAGCCACCATACTCTTGATTTTTCAATACACGGTCAATTTAAACAAAGGTGGTATGACACAATAAATGGTCATCTGCTAACAAAACATCGACCAATTTAAGACGGAACACATGGATGTCAAAATAAAGTAATTAGGCACAAAAAAGTTCCCACGTGGCGTCAAATAAATACCTGAAAAACAATAAATCAACAAATCTACAGACATATATAGTAATAACTTCATAAAAAATAAACCATTCTTAAAACATTTCTTCGAAATCTTGCAATCTTTAGATAGAAGTTCAGTTCGCGTATGTACACACGTTTTTGTGATTAGCCCCTGACTTCCGCAAAGATGTGTAATGAATAAGTTTTTAATACACACAAAATGGACGCCCAAATTTTGATTACAAAGCCCACTTGTTTGTTAGTTCATATATGTAAATTCAGTCACAGATATAGAAAATGTAAGCCTCAGTGCATCTAGAGTAATATTAGTGCATTCAATATCTGCATATGTGTTGTGAAATTGTTCGCTAGAATTAAAGGAAACTTGCACAGAAAATAACGTATTTATTTCTGTATTCACAGGTGATGTGAAGTACCTACAATAATATTGCCTGGTCCAAAAGATTTCAGGCAAGAGGGATGATTAAACATTATATTTTTAGCACTGCATTTACCCTAACCAACCTTTTGAGGGCCGGTACTTATAGGTGCCTTTCTGTAATTTCAACTATTACATAGTCCTTAAACAAGCGCGTTGTTTTTGTATATAACATTTGTCATACTACACGGCGAAATGATCATTCTTGCATTCTGATTCTCATTTTTTCCGACTTTGGCTCTGCTTATAGCCAGACGTGCGTTCGCTGTTTTCTCTTTGTACTGAAGAATTGAATTAGTACATCAACGATTGTCTAATTTATACATTGAAATACAGCTTGAGTGCACAAAGTTGTACTGGGGATAAAATAGTTTAACCTCCGAAATAAAGAAAAATATTGAAGAGAGAAGTTTGAAGAAAGCAGTTTAAAGTTTATGGTTTTCTTCGTATCAACGCTTCACTGATCGCTTAGTTATATGGTTGTTTGGTGTGCAGACGACGGATATCGATTTTCTCCCCCCCCCCTTTCGTGTACTGGTTATGGTATATGGACATTGGATATGGTATTATAGATGGTCTTGGTTTATGGTTACTACACAGACTGGTGTTTGCTCGTCTTGTGTGAGAACTTTATATTATCATTGTCGTCTGCTATGTTATCAATTTTTTGTTAGGTGAAGTTATTTTAAGTTTAAATTTTTACCAATATTGGTTTTACGCTATACTGTCTATACTGTCTTATGTTTATCATTTTAAACCTCGCGGACTGTGATAAGATTATTTTTGTGAATTTAATACATGAGTTTACATATTAATTTTTTTGATAAACTACTTAGGTTTAGACATTTACAACCTAATCCGAATCGTAACTAGAAATCTACAATTGTAAAATATCAGGGGTTTTCTCAAACTAGTCAATACTGTGTTTATATACTATTCATGGTCAACAGCACTGTTGTGTAGTTATCACGATCGCCCGTCTGTATGTATGTGTATCGTAATTTACATGAAGCATGGGCGTATATAATGTGATTTGAAGGGGACATTTCCCATTGATGATACCTTTAAATTGATATTATCATTTAACTTTACCATTCATAATTAATCTATCTGTGTTTCACGTCCGTGTCTCATGTGGATGAACATTTGATAACATTTATTCGACATAAAATGATGTTACTGTATTCAATATTTGTTTCTCATGTTAAAATTGGAGAAAAAAAGCTCCATCATTCTTAAACCACCACCACTACACAAAATCTTATTACCTAATGTACTTTTTTCGGCTGCTTAGGTATGGTGGTAATTCGTTTAAGAGTAAAAGACGCATTGGTTGACATTTCTGTAAAAGCACAGGTTATACACAGGAGTCTCTCTTTAATCAACCCAATTACATGAAATTTAAAGAACCAAGACCATGTTATTTAAGCAGAACCGTGTGAATTGCATATTCTTTGGTTGAGGTATTATCCTACGTAGAATCTGTTGTCAGCCATGTTCGTTTTTTATTGTTGTAGCGTTGGAAAACGAAATCAAAACTTTAAGTCTTATATTCACACCATAGTTTGATAAAACGGCCAACTAATGTGCGAGAAAAATGTTATTATGCCATCCATGCACACGTTTTTGTGGATATACATGGTGTACATGTAATTCTAAATGAGACGGATTGGAACGGATTAGAATTTTCCTGATAACTTTTATCTTTTAGGTGACAAAATGTAACAATCAAGGACCGATAATTACACTATACCTCTGCACTGTTCGTCCGGAAACATACAAGTTTGTGCCCGAAGTGTTTAAAATAAAAGTTAAAAGTTAAAGTGCGGTTTAAAGTCTGCTTCCATTTACATGTTCAGCCGACTTTACAATCTTCTATAATATCTCCTGGTCACTGAAATCCACCTCAGGCAGGCAATCCCTCACAGAACCCATTTACACCTGGGTGGAGTGGAACAATTTTAGGTTAATTTCTTGCTCAAGGAAATAAGCAGTGCCCCTAGCGGGGATCAAACCCGGGACCTCTCGATCCTTAAGCGCGCGTCCTACCACTGGACCACTGCTCCTAAAACAAAATTACACGTAAACGTCGTGAATGCGCAGGACATATAATTGTGGTATTGGAATCTTACAAAAGTATCGGATCCCTGAGCTCGATGATTTTTACATGGCTGGGAAATTTGGCGATCTAAAAAAACGTACCTCTAGAATTCCTCAGTCAGTTGTGAAAACAATTTTATAAAAAATACTGATAGCTTTTATACAATTTGTTGCGTATGATTACAAATAAAAACGTTCACAACCTTAAAAACACTCATTTTAATATCAAGTAATCCCGAATTATCTTTGTCTGTAAATAAGTGCGCACACGAATTTAAACTCATTCATATATACACCCAAGTCATATGTACACTTGATACGCAGCTGTAAGGCTTAATGTGTAATTACCAAAATTCGTTTGAGCAAACCCCCGTATTTATTTAATTTTAGAATTTCATATTCAACTTCGGATTAGGTTGTAAATGTCTTTTAAAACGATTTTAAAAAAGTTTTTCTCTATACTGTCGGCTGTGTACCCTATCCCCCCCCCTATTTTCTTGGTGTAGTTGACGTGTTATACGATTGTATAAACCTGATACATATCGGAAGTTTAAGTCATATCAATATCGCGTGATTGCTTTTGTTTACATAACCCCACCCATATTAGTATACCCAACCATTTGTTTATACCAAAAGCAAGACGGGCATTACCTCCCCTGGTAAAACGCCACCTATACTTTTGTTTACAAAACCCCACCCCCTGACACTGCATATAGATAACGTCCCTTGAAACTCTTTGTTTACTTCTCACAACTGAGTGAGCAGTATCTCCCCTTAGTAATAGCGCCACCTACCCCATATTGTTTACATTCCCCCTCCCATACTTCAAAAGTTAGACGGGCATTACCTCCCTTGGTGAAACGCCACCTACACTTTTGTTTACAATACCCCACCCCTTGATACTACGTATAGATTACGTCCCCTGAAACTCTTCGTACACTTCCTGAAACTGAACGAGCATTACTCCCCTTAGTGATAGCGCCATCTATCCCACATTGTTTACATTCCCCCACCCATACCTGTATCAAATTACGCCCCCCTGACCATATTATGATATAATTTGAGCGTTACCTCCCTTTAATGATAACTCCTCCTACACTTGTCAGACAACTCCTCATAAAAGTAGCGTACTGATTACCCCCCTGGTATATTGTTTATATTTGTATTCGTACTCAGTAATCTCCCTTTATTAAAAAACCTTTGATGTTAATACGTTACAAAGGTCTCTCTAAATTTATAGATATAATTATATTATATCTTTTAAGGAAATTGTCTATCGATACCGTTTCGTCAGTACACCATACTGCCTATTGACTACTGCCTGATTGTTAATATCCGATTGGTTGGAGGAATGCAGATTTGAAACTTGAAATTTTAAGGTCTACGTACACCCGTTGTGCGAAATACACAACCGATATCTAGACCTAGATATATACTTTTATGTTGTATTCAAAACCTTCTATTTATTTTCTCCAGAAATATTTAGAAACAGAAATTCTCTTTTAAATTATAATTGTGCTTAATACTTAGTGTGAGTAACTTAGTTAAATTGCTCCGGTTGAATCACAAGTACTTTAATAACTAACATCCGTGCTTTCATATCTTGAAAACAAAATTATTTATATTATAAAGTAAAAAGACTTTATTTTAAAAAAAATTAATTATAAATTTATATACTTATATAAATTTAGTTATATTATTGGGTTTTAAGGTATTCCTCCTATTATTGATACTAGTACAAGTCAATCAGATTCTGAGAAAGTGTTAAATTTTGACTTATGTGATAAAGACGGGTATTCTCCTTTTAATGATCTCAGAGAGGTGAGAAGAAAACACCCTAAGAAGTTTATAATGGCCCATTTAAATATAAATAGTCTAAAAACTAAATTTATAGATATTAATGAGCTTTTACTTGACAAGATTGTAGATGTTTTATTTATTGCAGAGACTAAGTTAGATGCATCATATCATGATAATATATTTAGTGTACAAGGTTATAAACTAGAAAGGAAGGATAGAATATTTATGGTGGAGGTCTAGCTGCATTCATAAGAACTGATTTACCATCTAGGAGACGTAAGGACCTTGAATGTATTACCTTGGAGAACATAGTGATTGAGGTAATTCTAAATTAAAACTAAATGGTGTTTGACATGTATTTATCGTCCACCAAGCCTGAAAGATGAAATATTTTCAGACATGTTCATAAAGTTAATGGACAAGTGCATACAACATTATGACAACTATGTAACTGTTGGTGATCTTAACTATGACTTATTGTGCCATAAAAAAGGTAAACCTTTATTTGACATTATGGAACTTTTTGATCTATCAAATTTAGTTAAAGATGCAACATGTTTTATGGTCAATTGTAAGCCATCATTGTTAGATGTTATACTTACAAATTCTGTCAAAAGCTTTATTAGAACACTAAATTTCTGTACTGGTGTCAGTGACTGTCACCATATGATTAGCACTGTCATAAATTTTAACACTCCCTCTATTGAAAAACAAAAAAATATCCTTCCGTAGTTTTAAAAATTTTGATGTTGTAAATTTTAATACTGATATTTCAAACATGAACTTTCCATGCAGTCTTTTGAACGACGGAAATAAACTAACCTATGTTTATGATACTTTTGAGAAGGAGCTTTCCTCTATTGTTGATAAACATGCCCCGATAAAAGAAGCCTATGTTAGACCAGGGCAAGTACCATATATGAACAGAGACCTGAGAAAAGCTATTTATAATAAGAAAATGCATCTTCATAAACATCAGAAAAGTAAGTCTCCAAAGGCATGGGAAAAATATAGACAGTGGAGAAATATGGTAACTAAACTTAAAAGAATTTCTATTAATAATTACTTCAAGGAACGTTGTATTGGAGGGAGCAAATCTGTAGATTTTTGGCCTACTATTAAGCCTTTTTTGTCTAAAAAATGTACAACATCTGAAAATAAGATTATTATAAATGAAAATGAAAACATCATGACTGACACTTCTACAGTTGCTAATACTTTGAATGATTTTTTCTCAACTGTTGCTAATGATATTGGGAATGACCAAATTTTTTATTCAAAAGAACATCCAAGCATAAAAAGGATATTGGAAAATGGATTCACTATGAATAATTTCAAATTTCATTCCACTACTCAGAGCAGTGTTTCTAAGATCATAAATAATTTTCATGTTAAAAAAGCAAATGGTATAGACAAAATGTCAGTAAAAATTCTTAGACTTGGCAAGACATCTCTTGTCCCCTTTCTTACTGATTTGATCAACTCAACAATTTTCACTGGTATTTTCCCAGATAGATTAAAAGAAGCCCAAGTGACCCCACTTTACAAAAAGAATGACCCTTTAAATAAATCTAATTACAGACCAGTGAGTATTTTGCCAGTTCCATCCAAAATTTATGAACAAGTTTTGAATGAACAACTTTCAAATTATTTTGATAATATATTCAGTAAGTTCTTGTGTGCTTTCAGGAAGGGTCATGGATGTTGTAATGGTCAGTAATGCCACGCCCTCATGCTATCTAGCTAACCAATGGAATATCTTGATGCATGCATGTTGTAGTATAGTATGAATGTTCTGAGTATTATAGTCATCTTACTGTTAGAGTTCTAGAATAAAGGATATACTATTAAACATCCCTTTTGGGTCTGTTATTATATACAATCCCTATTCAGGGTCGGATAAGTTATAAGAACATTACATTGGCGACGAGGATAAACTTAATCAGTGATTTATCAGTTTGACAATTTCCAAGGGGAATCTGACAATTATTCAAGAAGTTAAACATTTATCTGGATTCAATTTAATTGTAAAGTATGGCTAGTTTAACACCGTTTCCAAAATTTGATGTGTACTCAGAAGAAAACTCACTGGGAGTCAGGTGGAACAAATATGTGTCAAAATTAGAGAATTTATTTGTTGGACTTAACATTGATGCTAGAAAAAGGAAAAAGGCATTATTATTGCATTATGCAGGAGATGAAGTTTTTGATATTTATCAAACTTTGAACCTGGAGGATAATGACTCAAATTATGATGAAGTCAAGGATGCTTTAACAAGGTACTTCAATCCAAGGAAAAATAAAGAATTTGAAAGGTACGAGTGTAGAAACTTAAATCAACAACCAAATGAATCAATTGATCAGTTTGCAACACGACTTCGCCAGAAAGCAAATAATTGTGAATTTTTAGACAAAGAAGGAGAGATCAAAAGCCAAATTATTCAAGGCTGTACATCCAAAACACTCAGAATGAAATGTCTCCAGGAAGACAAGCAACTTAATGATTTGTTAACTTTAGCTCGAACGATGGAGATCTCTGAAAAGCAAGCCAGTATTATGGAAAATCATGACTCGCCCAAAGTTGATAGGATAAAACCAAAATCAAGAAATCAGAAATCTAGGTCACATAAGCCTGTACATATGTCCGCAACCAACAGATCATGCAGAAATTGTGGAAAGAACTACCCACATCAAGACAAATGTCCAGCTTTAGGAGCAACATGCAACTACTGCCATAAGAAGAATCACTTTATTGCAGTTTGTCGGAAAAGAAATCGGGTCAACAAATACCAGGGTCAACGGGTAAATGAAATAGAGGAAAGTGACAGTGAATCAAGTGAAAATGATCAAAATTCAGAAAATGCAATTACTTTCGGAATGTCAGAAATTATAAAATCTGTGGGAGATAAAGTGCCAAAAGTAACAGTATCTATTAATGGTGTATCTTCAAAAGTTCTTGTGGACACTGGAAGTTCAATTAACATAATCAGTGAATCTTTAATTAAGAAAATGGTTCCAGAACCTAAAGCAAACAAGTCACCAATCAAGGCATATGCGTTTGGACAGAAGAAACCCTTAACCATAAAATGTAAGTACACCTTACCAGTAGAATCGAAATCAAAAATTATCATTGCTGATTTTCATGTCGTTGCCGGAGCATCGGAAACATTATTAAGCTATAAAACTGCAGTGGATCTAGGCATCGTTCCTGTAATCAACTCTGTGCAACCTGACAAATACAAGGAATTGTCTGAGAAGTACAAATCAGTATTCACGGGTCTCGGTAAACTCAAAGACTGTCAAGTAAAATTCCACATTGACGAATCCGTTATACCTACAGCGCAACAGCCGAGAAGAATACCGTTTCATCTAAGAGATCAGGTCAATCAGGAATTAAAGCGACTCGAACAACTCGATGTAATAGAAAAAGTCGAAGGTCCGACACCATGGGTCTCAAACATGGTCATAGCTCCGAAACCCAAAACAGAGAATGAAATCAGGATATGTGTTGATATGAGAAAAGCCAATCAAGCGCTCAAGCCAGAACATTATGTAACACCAACTATTGATGATATCATACATGAGTTAAATGGATCAACTGTATTTTCGAAAGTAGATTTGTATAAAGGCTACCATCAATTAGAACTGCACGAAAAATCGAGGAATATCACGGCCTTTAACGGTCCAGACTCTCTGTGGAGGTATAAACGTTTAAACATGGGTGTCAGTGTAGCCCCATCCATTTTCCAAAGGGAAATAAGACAAATCGTACAAGGACTTAAAATGACATTAAATGTAAGTGATGGTATCATAGTGCACGGCAAATCTCGTGAAGAGCATGACGAAAATCTCGAAAATCTACTGAAAACACTTCAGGAAAAACATCTTACAGTGAATGAAGCTAAATGTAAGTTTGGAAAAAGTAAGCTCACGTTTTACGGCTATGTGTTTTCAGCTGCAGGAATATCACCGTGCCCCGATAAAATTAAGGCTATCAACAATATGGAAAAACCCCAAAATCAGTCAGAAATAAAAAGTTTTTTAGGACTTACTAACTACGTGTCACGCTTCATTGATGATTACTCTACAATAACTGAACCTCTCAGACGTCTGCTAAAGAAAAACACTCAATTTCAATGGTCAAATGAACAAGAAATCTCATTTAATCAGCTCAAAACCTCATTAGTCAGTGACCAAGTAATGACATTCTTTGACCCATTAAAACACTCAGAATTATGGGTTGATGCAAGTCCTGTGGGAGTATCAGGCATTTTAATCCAGAATAACAAAATTGTATCTTACGGAAGTAGAGCGTTAACACCAGTAGAACAACGCTACAGTCAAACAGAGAGAGAAATGCTCGCTTGTGTCTGGGGATGTGAACATTTTCATATATATCTGTACGGTAAACCATTCAGTTTAATCACGGATTGTAAACCACTGTTGTCTGTGTTTACCAACACAAAGCAAATACAGTCAGCACGTCTTGAAAGATGGCGTTTGAGGTTAACTGGATATTACTTTAAAGTGAAGCACCATCCTGGGAAATTTATGATATCAGATTACTGCTCTAGACATCCAATAAATGGTCGTAGCAATGAAAACATTGCCGAGGAATATGTGAAATTTATTGCTCGTTTATCAGTGCCAAACTCATTAAGCCTGTCCGACATCGCAGCAGCTTCACAGAAGGATTGTATTATCACATGTGTTATGGACGCAGTACAAAACAACACATGGACAAAACAAACTTGTTGTAAAAATGACAGTTATAGTTTGTATCAACAGTTATCCGATGAACTTACAGTTGTAACCGAAAATGACAATGACGGACGTATTTTATTACGTGGAACAAAACTCTGTATCCCTGAAAGTCTCCAGAGACAGATTGTCAATCTAGCTCATTTAAATGGACATCAAGGCATTAACAGATGCAAAGCATTACTACGAGAAACCTGCTGGTTCCCGTTCATGGACCGACTAGTTGAGCAAGTTTGTAAAAGCTGTATTCCATGTATGTCAGTCTCACCAAAATCAACGCCGGATCCTATCAAACCAAGTCCGTTACCAAAACAACCATGGGATGAAATTTCTATTGACTTCTGTGGTCCATTTCTGACTGGGGAATATTTTATGGTTCTCATATGTGACTATAGTAGATATCCTGTCGTTGAAAAGCTTAACTCGTTATCTGCACAAACTGTTATACCACACATTGAACGATTGTTTTCGCTGTTCTCAATTCCAAGTATCGTTAGAACAGACAACGGTACACCTTTCAATAGCCACTTATTTACCGATTTTGCAAAAAGTTATGGATTTACGCACCGGAAAATAACACCGCTTCACCCAATGGCAAATGGTATAGCCGAAGCTTTTATGAAACCACTAGTTAAAGCAATGAAAACTACATCAGCTTCTGGAGAAAACTTCAAATCAAATTTATCTGGATTTCTTATGAATTATAGAAGTACGCCACACCCTAGCACTGGCGTGTCACCTTTTGAACTGATGTTCAACAGAAAAATGAAGACAAAACTGCCACAATACATTGTACCAAAGAATGACAAAACCATCAGAAGAAAGGATCAAGAAGCAAAGGAGAAAAACAAATTGTATGCTGATAATCGAAGAAAATCAAGACCTTGTTCGTTGAAATCAGGTGACAAAGTATTAGTGAAACAAAAGGTACACAATAAGCTAGATACACCTTTTAGTCAGACACCCGGGACAGTTATAAATCGGAACGGTTCTATGATAACAGTTAAATATCAAGATAGAAGTATTACCAGAGATGCTTCTCATTTCAAATTAGTGCCTAACCAAACAAACAACTCGCAAGATAAACAAACTCAACAAAATGCTAATAAAGAGCAAATGAAACGACGAAGCAAAAGACAACATCGTGTGCCAGCCCGTTACATGGATTAACCACATAACTAAGTGTGTGAGTGCCCGCGTTAAAAGACTATTCAACAGAGCTCCGAGATTATTATCTGTGAAATTTGCAGGTCACAATAAAACCTGTATAAAGTTAGAATAAATTGTTTCTTGTATTAAAAGTGTTTCAAGCACAGGTCATAATAACACCTGTTCTGTACTAAATAAATAGTGTCAGTTTCATGCTGGATTAAATTAATGGTTTACAGTGTTCTCAAAATTGTTTCTATCAATTTAATGTCTTCAAACCAGACGAATTTTCAGACATTTGTGGATTGTAAATCTTTACTGCCACACACGCGAATGACTTAATCTTCTTGCCAAGAAAACTTTCGGACATGAATAGAGATACTAATTGACCATTTGATAAACATTAAATCAAAATTTCATGCTGATTTTGCGGTCAAACTTTCAGACTAATGAACTTAAATGTGTTATCATCAACTGTAGAAAATTGAGATTTCAGAGAACTATGGACAGTTAAAATTAATTACTTGAACTATTTGTAATATAAACCAGATGTTGCTTTTTTCCAAATTGTGGGAAGGGAAACTGGACTATAAACTGGACTATTAATGATTGTAAATAAAACCGGACTATATAGACGATTGTGAGAAATGATAATACGCTAATACATATGAACCTTGTGAATATGAACATGAATAATTTTTGCCATACATATTTTATATAATTATAATGAAATTGAGTTAATATTGTTTAAATAAAAAACATACTTTTCAGTTTTATTTCACTTCATGTTTATGCTTATGTTATTGATTCATATTTGGAAACATGGTTCCAATCCAAACATAGGAGGGATGTAATGGTCAGTAATGCCACGCCCTCATGCTATCTAGCTAACCAATGGAATATCTTGATGCATGCATGTTGTAGTATAGTATGAATGTTCTGAGTATTATAGTCATCTTACTGTTAGAGTTCTAGAATAAAGGATATACTATTAAACATCCCTTTTGGGTCTGTTATTATATACAATCCCTATTCAGGGTCGGATAAGTTATAAGAACATTACAGATGTCAGACTACAATTGTGAGATTATTGGAGGACTGGAGGAGGGCCTTGGACAGCAACCAATATACAGCTGCCATTCTCATGGACTTGTCCAAGGCTTTTGACTGCCTCCCCCATGATATTTTACACTGTAAGCTTGCGTCCTATGGCCTTTCAGATAGTTCTGTCAAATTAATGTCCTCATACTTGAGTGACCGTAGACAGCAGGTAAAAATTGGTGGTGTAGTGAGTACTTGGGCAAATATAAACAAAGGTGTTCCTCAGGGGTCAATTTTAGGACCTTTGTTATTTAATGTTTTCATCAACGATATATTTTATTTCATTAAGAATTCTACATTATATAACTATGCTGATGATAACACTCTATCTTTCAGCACCCCAAGTTTTGATGAATTGATTCAGGTACTTCAAAGTGAAAGCCAAATACTTACACAATGGTTCTCTTCTAACTGTATGAAGGCTAATCCAGAAAAATTCCAAGCAGTAGCTGTTGGTAAGAAAACGCATGCAAAATCACCAGTCTTTCAAATAGATGGAAATATAATTAGCTGTGATGATATAGTGAGACTTCTAGGAGTAGACATTGATTTTAACTTATCTTTTAATATTTATATACAAAATATCTGCAGAAAAGCTGCTCAACAATTAAATGTTTTAAAGAGAATTGGCAAAAGCCTAAGCAAGCTTATTCGGCTGACTATTTTTCATTCCTTTGTAATATCAAATTTCAATTTCTGCCCATTAGCTTGGCATTTTCGTACTATAGCTAACACATCAAAAATTGAAAAACTACCAGAGAGAGCATTACGCTTTGTATATGAAGACTATGATAGTACTTACCAACAGCTGCTGGAAAAGGCCAAGTTACCATCTTTGCATATCCGTAGAGTAAGAACAATGGCTCTAGAAACATTCAAGATTCTAAACAATTTAGCTCCCCCACTTTTAGAAGATATGCTTATTAAAAGAGAAAATACTTACTCTTTTAGATATTCTAATATATTACAGGTACCACATGTTAAAACAACAAAGTTTGGTTAGAACAGCTTCAGGTATGCAGCACCAGTATTGTGGAACTCACTGCCCGAGAGTTTTAGACAAATTACAGATTTTAATGTTCTTAAATCCTCAATACAATTTTGGAATGGAACTGAATGCATCTGTATTGCTTGTCATGACAGATGTTAAGGTTTTGAGTCATACAGTACTCTGCTGTATACCATGTTAATAAAAAAAGTAAAAGTAATATTAATACTGTAACAATACAGATTTCTAAGAAAGAATTTACAATACATTAGATATTTATGTTTCTGTTTGCCTTGCTTTAAGCTTTGTGCTTTGTTTTAAACTGCTTATTTTATTAATTTATTTAGTTTGTATTAGAAGCTTGCAAGCTATGTTGCTTTTCCCTTATGTCTTAATCTGTCTCATGCAATTTTATTTTTGCTCTTATTTTTGCTTATTTTTGCTTATGTTGCTTAAAGTTGTATATGTAGTTGTATATTCAGAGTTTGACAAATTAATCAATGTATATGTAAATGCTGTTTAGCACTTATTTGCATGTGTGTTGAATGTTTTTCATCATGCTTTTGTTTTGTAAAGTAGTATACCTTTAAAATATCTTTTGGTTCTATCAAAACATTGTTAATTACATATTTTTGTCTGTTTCAATTCAAATTTCGAGTAACCAATTATTTGATTTAAACACTTACCTTATTATGCAATATGGATCTTATCAATAACCTCATTTTTACTTTTTTCATTAGTGTCATTCTCTGCTCTTGCTTTAAACTATTATATTTTTAACTTTTACTCAGCTTGTTACAACAATTTTAATATTGGGTTAATGTACAGACATAGTTTTTAATGGATATTTTAATTTTGATATATATTTTTTATCTATTAATTACTTTATGTAATTTTGTTTATTTATTTTAGAATATGTCATTATTTTCCATGTATATGCTTATATTAGCTGTAATTTGTTTTAACTTATGTACTCTGTGATAGTCGGTTAAAAAGCTTTTATAGCTTATGTTTCTTGTTATTATATCTTGCCGACTGTAAATAGAATTTACTTACTTACTTACTTACTTAATCCACCAACTCGGTTAGATTTAAATCAAACATTTGTTTCTGTTCTATAATCCAATCTTTGTAGAACTAGTTTGAAACAAATAATACAATCCTTAATTACACCTGGTTTGCTAGGGTTAAGGAGAAGTACCAGAGCTGTTTCAAAAGATATATAATAAATAGATTAGAGACACTCTGGATACCGATCCAATTACTTACTTCCCACTGGTCCTAAAAAATTTGGCCACTTGTTAGCAGTTACTAAAAAAGAATTATAAAATAAAAAATCAAGTAACTGCTACAATAGTTTGTTGATTAAAAGCAATTAGACATACGTCTTCTTGTTAGTAGTTACTGTTAGCCATGCCTGGAAGTTCGTCTCCAGGAATGGCTAGCAGTCCAACTTATAGGCCGACAAGATATGTCAGAACACCCCCCTATTGACGCCAGGGAGACACCCCCTTGACATCAGCAAATATGTTGGAACTCCACTTCATGAAGCTGATCACCACCGGATAAAACATCCGGACCCATTTATAGTCGTTTTGAAATCGAGAGGACCTAATCCCCTCCTCAAAACCTTAAATATTATAAAACTGGGAAAACTCATAAATGTCAAATTTCCCAAAGTTAAGAGGGTGACCCCCCTGGCGTCTGGCTCGGTAGTGCTTGAGTTTCCCGGGGCCGAGCCAATGACATACCTGTTAAACAATAAAAACCTGTGGCTGGGTGAGTGCCCTGTGGAGGTTTCCCTCCCCAGGGGGCAGCCAGTCACTGACCTCCTTATTCATGGGGTACCATTAGATCTTGACATAAAAGATTTTCAAAACAACATTACCTTTGAACCAAGTAAGGGGTAGAACTGATATGCGCCGAAAGAATTACCAACAAAAATGGTCCCACAGGCGAAATCAAACTCACCTTTAGGGGGAAACCCCATTATTTGTAATTATCAAAGGTACAAACATAAAATTTCCTACAGAGAAATATATACATCCCCCTATGAGGTGTTACAGGTGTCAGAGGTTCGGCCACAGGGCCAATACATGCAAAAAAGAACAAGTATGTCCTAGATGCTCTGGTAACCACAGGCCGGAAACCTGCAGGAGGGACGATTTTAAATGCCCTAACTGCAGGGGACCTCACCCGGCCTGGTTCCCGGGATGTCCCCAATATCTCAGGGCCCAGTGCATCACTGCAGTCCTGAAAAGGGATGGCATCTCGTGGACCATGGCGGGAGCCATAGTGGATGACGAGGCAAATAAACTTAAGTTGTCTCGTCAAGGAAATCCCTGCAGCACTGGAAACAAGAGTCAGGCGACCTCCATAAAAAGTACCCAAAGTGAAAAAAGGCAATAAAAACAGCCATTTCACACCTGTCAATTCCCCTAAAAAGGAAGAGGCAGGTAACATATCACCCACTGATATAAACATCAGTGGGTGTCAAATCATTGAACCTGACAATCCAAACAGCCCCAACCAACCTACCAGTGCCAAAGGAATAACCTCATC
Organism: Mactra quadrangularis; assembly: GCA_025267735.1. Taxonomy (NCBI): domain Eukaryota; kingdom Metazoa; phylum Mollusca; class Bivalvia; order Venerida; family Mactridae; genus Mactra; species Mactra quadrangularis. The sequence continues at coordinate 12,739,181 of CM046306.1, forward strand.
AACTTGTCTGGGGACCCCTGATAAATCGCCGGTTGGAGCCGCTTGTTCGTCGCTGACGCAGGTGACAGAGCTGAGCTCATCATCTGTGGTCAGCGACTGCAGTGACTTCAACACCTCTGGTGAGGACTCAGTGGTCTCCGTCCACCCAAGTTATTGCAGCAAATCATATGAGGAGCTGTCAATATCGGGGGTGGTTAATAAGGAGGAATCGCCAGTTAAAAGTTCTCCTGGCATAACTGCAAAACAGGTAACATACACAGAAACATACACAAACACCAGCATAAACTTCAAAATTACACAAGAAAACCACAACACAATTCTTAGCACTCAGGAACTAACAGACATCATCGAAAATATAATTCTGGACAAATCGCGCCCTGCGCGTAACAATTTAAATTCATTTATTTACGCAGCACTCACCAAAAACGCATTACACCAGAAAACAACTACAAAAGCACAAAAACAAAAAGAACAAAGCAAAGCAGTGTGTCAGGAAGCCAAGGCGAGTGCTAAAAACACCATTACCAGAGCGCCTACGGGCCTAAGAACTAGGAGGGTGGAAAAGACCCCCGGAAAATTAAAACTAGGTAGGAGACTGAGCAAAATTCCATCACAGTCTCCTAGGAGGCAACACTATGCTCAGGTCAAACAAAGGTTTAATAAACTCTTTGGCCCCTAGAGGGAACACATGGCAGAACAATTAAATATAATCTCTTTCAATGCTGCAGGACTAACAGCAGCCAAAATCTGTGAACTGAAATATACTTTGGATAGAAATCCACATGTAGACATTCTTTGTATCCAGGAAACCAAATTTAGTGATAAGTCTGTCAAAAACATTCCTAGATATTCTTTGGAACATAAAAACTTTACCAAAAACAATATTGCATGTGGAGGTTTGGCATTCTACATCAAAAACTCCATAAATTATCAGTACCTTCCTGCAGAAAATCCCAGGGAAATGTATAATGAAATAAAAACCGAAGTCCAGTTACTAAAGATACATTTGGCACATGGTATTGTAACGTGTATCCGAGCGGTCAACTATATATAAATGTATTTTCCTCGAGCTACTTAGCTTAATGATTGGTAAAATAAAATAAAAAAGGTATATGTACAAGGCATGAACTATAAGACAAATTTAACAACAGCAACTATACAATATATCTATAAATACAATAACATACATGATTACGAAGAGCATCACAAAGCATGATATCAATAAAAGACCAAAAGTAATACACATTAAACAACATCATCAAATATATACACAAGACAACGAAGCAAGAGTGATGCTAAATAGACAATATTATACAAGATTATCAACTATTGTTGACAAACAAACTATGCATATACAACAAACGGCAAAACTAAGTATGATGCAACATATAGTAACGACGTAAGACAATCAAATGAAGACAAATGCATGGACAATTATATACATTGCAAAATGACATAGATAACTATGATAGACGAGAGCTTCTCCGAAGCTCGTCCTTGTTATCAAATGAACGGACGATCAGAGTTACCTGTCTCCGTCGCCGAACTATATATGACAAAACATGATGGCAAGGAAAGTACAAGGGATGGGACAAACAGGAAGGATTCAAATATGCTACAGAAGTTGAGCTATCAGCTCGTCTTAAAATTATCTATGGACGGCCGAACAACATTCGCAGCCGTCATCTAACTAATAAACTACAAAGAGGTGGGACCTGATATACAAATGACGGGATAACAATACTGATGAGCTATAATATATACATAAGCTCATGCATATATCAAGTTGACGAGCGACAAGAGTGGATCATCTCTTTCGCTGAGTTACTAACAATATTTTCGATAACCAGTATAAAACATACACATCAAGTGGGTTTGAGATGTATAAAATACGCCAAGCTACCAAATGCTTCTCACCAAAATAATCAATGCTATATCCGATAGCTAATCTCTATTACTGGCTCTTCGATACATAATCACTAAAGCCCAAACTAAAATCCACAGTGTCTCTTGCCTTTCAACATAATACATTATTCAACTAGTATTAAACTCCGCTGGCAACCACTAAAACTCTAAAATAGTTTTAGGTATATATCTAACACGGCTCCAGGCCCTAGCCAGCAACTATGTTTCGGCTCTCAGCCTTATCAATATTCACAAACAACAACTATGGAACAAAACTGCGAGCCGCGCGTTTCTCCGGCTGTACACCACTCTGGGGAAGCGAGGCTTCGGCAGAGTTGCAGTAAACAACAATGAGGGATGGCTTCGGTCCTCCCAGGTATTTCCCATAGTGTTGTTTCAACAACAATCATATTATTCAACTAGTACAACATTAAGCTGGCAACCACAGAAACTCTACAATAGTTTCATTTATAGACACATATCTAACACAAGAGATCCAAGCCAGCAACTCTGTTTCGGCTCTCAGCCTTAACCATATTCACAAACAACAACCATAGAACACTACTGCGAGCCGGGCGTTTCTCCTGCTGCATACCACTCTGGGGAAGCGAGGCTTCGGCAGAGTTGCGGTAAACAACAAGGAGGACAATTGACTTCGGGTATCCCAGGTTATTCTTATGGCGCTGTCTCTCCAACCATCACATACGCGTACCCACTATAACAACTAACAATTTCAGTAAAACATATCACCGGAAGTAGATAATATTTATTAATTAATTTCTGGGGCTCAGAGTGTCGGACGTGCGAGTCTGCTGCCAACGGCAGACTGATTAAAATTGACTAATTTTCTCCTTTTATACTCTTCGAAACAACTATATTCAATGAGCGTCTTAAAACAAAGAGTACTAATGCATCTTTTGACCCAGATGAACTGACCTCACAATGGACAATGTTAAAACCCGTGTCTCCGTACCAATAATCGTCACATTACCCTCTCCTCCGTTTTTAAGCGTCTCGCTTAAACAATCTGACAATTTTACACAAGACCACAAGGCTCTGACCATCATACATATACTTAGATAAAATAGACAGAACCGCAACAGTTAAACAAGAATGTTGATAAGCCATTAGATAAACGAAAATTGAAAATAAAGACAATGATCATGACTAGTGGGGAAGATAACCTACACAGAGGTTAATTCAATCCCACCGCTGCCACCAATTTTGTAACGTGTATCCGAGCGGTCAACTATATATAAATGTATTTTCCTCGAGCTACTTAGCTTAATGATTGGTAAAATAAAATAAAAAAGGTATATGTACAAGGCATGAACTATAAGACAAATTTAACAACAGCAACTATACAATATATCTATAAATACAATAACATACATGATTACGAAGAGCATCACAAAGCATGATATCAATAAAAGACCAAAAGTAATACACATTAAACAACATCATCAAATATATACACAAGACAACGAAGCAAGAGTGATGCTAAATAGACAATATTATACAAGATTATCAACTATTGTTGACAAACAAACTATGCATATACAACAAACGGCAAAACTAAGTATGATGCAACATATAGTAACGACGTAAGACAATCAAATGAAGACAAATGCATGGACAATTATATACATTGCAAAATGACATAGATAACTATGATAGACGAGAGCTTCTCCGAAGCTCGTCCTTGTTATCAAATGAACGGACGATCAGAGTTACCTGTCTCCGTCGCCGAACTATATATGACAAAACATGATGGCAAGGAAAGTACAAGGGATGGGACAAACAGGAAGGATTCAAATATGCTACAGAAGTTGAGCTATCAGCTCGTCTTAAAATTATCTATGGACGGCCGAACAACATTCGCAGCCGTCATCTAACTAATAAACTACAAAGAGGTGGGACCTGATATACAAATGACGGGATAACAATACTGATGAGCTATAATATATACATAAGCTCATGCATATATCAAGTTGACGAGCGACAAGAGTGGATCATCTCTTTCGCTGAGTTACTAACAATATTTTCGATAACCAGTATAAAACATACACATCAAGTGGGTTTGAGATGTATAAAATACGCCAAGCTACCAAATGCTTCTCACCAAAATAATCAATGCTATATCCGATAGCTAATCTCTATTACTGGCTCTTCGATACATAATCACTAAAGCCCAAACTAAAATCCACAGTGTCTCTTGCCTTTCAACATAATACATTATTCAACTAGTATTAAACTCCGCTGGCAACCACTAAAACTCTAAAATAGTTTTAGGTATATATCTAACACGGCTCCAGGCCCTAGCCAGCAACTATGTTTCGGCTCTCAGCCTTATCAATATTCACAAACAACAACTATGGAACAAAACTGCGAGCCGCGCGTTTCTCCGGCTGTACACCACTCTGGGGAAGCGAGGCTTCGGCAGAGTTGCAGTAAACAACAATGAGGGATGGCTTCGGTCCTCCCAGGTATTTCCCATAGTGTTGTTTCAACAACAATCATATTATTCAACTAGTACAACATTAAGCTGGCAACCACAGAAACTCTACAATAGTTTCATTTATAGACACATATCGAGGGGTTACTGCCAGAACATGCTATATGCCATTTTTTCCAAATTTCACTTTTTTACATTTTCTGAAAGTGCATTTCAATCCGCATATTTTGCACTAATTCACAAGATCATATCTTAATTACAACTAACATTATGTAATAAAAACCAAACCAGCTATCTTTCTAACCTTGTAATACCTATATGCCAAATCAGACTATATGTACATAGCTGGTAACTTTTAACATTGAAACAACAATCAATGGAACCAGAACATTCTATAACAAGATAGCTCATTTTGGCATGAAGGGTATTAATAACAAATAATACTTTTGAAAATGCCAAAACGTGCTATCATCAGATAGGTGGTTTTGTTTGGCAGAATAGAACATATTTTAGAAACATTTGTTAATGCTAAAACAAGCTATATTGATATAGCTGCCACACTTATACTCTATAGCAGTAATTTAATCAGCTAAAACCATCCACATTGGGATAGAGCTTTTTGGCAGAAACACATCTTTAACTTAATGTTATGTTTTGGTGCTCTAAACCAGTTATGTTAAGAAATGTCAGTTTGACCTAGTGGTCAGTTTGCTTTGTTTTGATAAATAGGAAGTGATAAGAAGTTATTATAAATAAAAATAATGTTTAATTGTAAACAAAATGTTTTCCAGGCATTAAACATTATTATACTGATTATGCTATAATTTTGGGAGGGACTTTACAAAATGATTTTGGTTTAAAAAACTCATTGAAGCTGTTAAATATTAACAGCAAAAGTTGTGTAGGGTTGCATAGTTTCATTTTTTAAGATTTCTTAGTTTTCGTACACATAGATGATTTTTTTTTAAATGTATAATAGGACTCCTCATGGCATGAACTTATTAGATTTTATATCTTTCAAATTAAACAAAATCCAAATAATAATGTTTTTTGTATATACTCGTAAACAAGTCTGGGATTTTACTTTAAACAACTAGTCAATTTTGTAACTAATGAGGCCTAATAACTTAATTTCTGTTGGATAATAGCACCCATACTATTTATATTTTAGATGAATTAAGAATGAAATGATTGGTCTTAAACTAATCACAGAAATACATGAAAATTAACCTGCTGTCCAAAGTCATCAGATCATTAAAATTGTTTAATACCGTATAGATAAATGACGAAAAAGCAAGCAACACCAGATAATGTCCTGGAAGCTACTTCACTGATGATTAGAAGCATTAACATATAAATCACTTTACGGATTACTGAATGGAAACATGTACCCACAGATTGATATAACGAAATAAAATTCTTAACATTCTGTACATAAAACACAAAAAGGCAAATATTTCATAAAAGAAACGAACATAATGGTAAGCACAAAAATCTCTGGTAACAAAATGGGTTGACAGACAATGCTTGGATGACATATCTAAATCAGATAGTCAGATGATGTAGATATCGCACTCAAAGAAAGCATTTGTTCACCAAATACTGGAGATTTATTAAACTTAATTAGCCATATATATCATAAATGGAAATAGCAACAAGCTAAAGACAATAAAATACAAAAATAAGAAAAACTGTAGGCTACAAATTATCTCAAAGACATTTTTAAAATAAATGTAACTGTGTACAGTTTAAGTATGGAAATGGCAAGTTGTTTTATGAGGTCATATATAGATGGGAAATGGTCTCTAATGTAAATAGTGAACAAAAATGATTCTCCAGTCACTATAGGTGGGATTAATGTTTTTTATTCAGATAACTGTGGCACATGACATAGGAATAAAAACATATGTTAACCACACCAAGCTCTCTTTTGTATATCCTTTTAAAGCACATATAGGAATTTCAATTATAATATTCCAATTATATGAAAGTATTCATACAGAAATTATAGAGGTACATTTTGTGAACATTATTATTATCAACAAATATCGTTTCACCCAGCTTCATTTTGTGTTACAAATAGTTAGGTGAAAAGTCATACTATCCCTTTAAAGTATGTCATGTTTCATTTCAGTAAAATTCTGTTAAAGTTTAGAAACTAGCTTCACGATAAGCTGTATTCAAAATGATTTTACAATGTTACCTGGTGCTTGCTTCTTAAGGTAAAAAGCATTTGATGAAGATATTCTCTTGGTCAAATCAAATACAAATAAAAACTAGTCAACACCGACAAATGCTAAACAAGTTACTAAGTTTTCTGCTGAACTTTAGATTTTGACAGAAAGGACCTTTGCAAAGAAATAACCAGCTAAATTATTTTAGTATAATGACAAAATGTACATTCACCTTCAAACAGTGTTAAAAAGGTAGTTTGCTGGTGTTAAAAAAACACAAGAAAACTTAGGAAAATTTTAAGAAATTTACATATTGAGACTTGAAAAACCTTATCAATATTTCTATGAGTCACACTATCTCGTACATGTATTAGATTTTGAGAATTGACTGTCTAAGTATTTGGGTATTTGACTGGATGTGCCTTACAAGAATGCAATATAGCACTATTTAGCATCTTTTTGACTCAAATCTGTTGTTTAAGTACACCTCATTGTTGAGCCATAAGCAGCTATAAGCTTGTGTAATGTTTTGGTCCTGTTTATTTGCTATATTCTACATTAAGTATCTCTGCCAAAACAACCTATCAATATATAGAATGTTTTGGCACAATTCATGCCATTCCAATATACTTTTTAATGCATGCTATCTTTTTATAGCATGTTTTGGTACAATAAGTTTTAAACAGAAATTAAAAATTTCATTCAACCAAAACCAGCTATGCGATTATAGCATGTTTTGGCATGAATGTATTACATATTTAGGTGCCTATTTTCAGAGCCAGAACAATTTTAGCTATTTGTGACTATGTTAATAAAGATAATGCTAAAAAACATATATCATATTGTCAATGACATAAATGTGAATAACTCCACTGCGTTAAATTTTCAAAATATCAATTTTTTATCATTTGAAACAGAAAAATGTTCCTCCTGAAAAATTTCAAAATATGGACATAGCAGGTTCTGGCAATAACCCCTCGATATCTAACACAAGAGATCCAAGCCAGCAACTCTGTTTCGGCTCTCAGCCTTAACCATATTCACAAACAACAACCATAGAACACTACTGCGAGCCGGGCGTTTCTCCTGCTGCATACCACTCTGGGGAAGCGAGGCTTCGGCAGAGTTGCGGTAAACAACAAGGAGGACAATTGACTTCGGGTATCCCAGGTTATTCTTATGGCGCTGTCTCTCCAACCATCACATACGCGTACCCACTATAACAACTAACAATTTCAGTAAAACATATAACCGGAAGTAGATAATATTTATTAATTAATTTCTGGGGCTCAGAGTGTCGGACGTGCGAGTCTGCTGCCAACGGCAGACTGATTAAAATTGACTAATTTTCTCCTTTTATACTCTTCGAAACAACTATATTCAATGAGCGTCTTAAAACAAAGAGTACTAATGCATCTTTTGACCCAGATGAACTGACCTCACAATGGACAATGTTAAAACCCGTGTCTCCGTACCAATAATCGTCACAGTATCTTTTATTTGGCAAATATATATTCTAGAGGTGTAGAAAAAGAAACCCTAGACAAAATTTATAATTCCATCCCAAGTGAAAGAAAAGGCCTTATCATCACAGGTGACTTTAATGCCCACCACACTTTTTGGGGATCGAAAATGGACGACAATAAGGGGAGAATCATTTTAGATTGGGCAGACGAAACTAACTTAATCATACTCAACAATGGTGCTCCAACCAGAATTAGTAAATCAACAGGGGGGCAAACAAACTTAGATATAACACTCTGTGATGATAGGACCGCCCTCTCAACAACTTGGGATGTTCATAATGATACCCTGGGATCCGATCATTATCCTTTATTAATTAGTTGCGACTTTGGCAAATGCAACACACCTTTGGAACCAGAACATTCAAAATGTTCCCTTAGGAAAACAGACTGGCAAAAATTCAAAAATTCATGTAAAAATATAACAACAGATCAAGTCTACAGTGAAGATACTGATACATTCCTAGATAACTTAATGAATGTGTCCCTTCTAGTGGCCAATGAATGCAACAGTGCCCCGGCCAAAGCTTCAAACAAACCTAGGAAAAAGGCCCCGTGGTGGAATGAACTCTGCTATAAAGCGGTACCGGAAAGAAAAAAAATTTGGCAAAAACAAAAAGAAACCCCTGTCCAGACAATTTAGAAAAACTTAAGAGCTCTGAAACAAACGCGAAGACAATATCCAGTAGGGCTTAGGTGGCCAGTCATTTACTCTAACAACAAGGTAATTGACAGGTGTATAACTAGACTGAGAATGGGGGCAAGCCTATTACCAGGTTCACTGGGTAGATATCTTCCAGATACTGACCCGGTTTCTCCCCATTGTGGGGTTGATTGACAACTGAGCACTTTCTGTTCACCTGTACAAAGTTTAGCTCTCCCAGAACTGAGCTCAAGTCTGCCTTGCAAAAATTGGATATTAACTTTGATGTCCAAAACCTGTTAGATCCCAGCAAGGCATTCAGGAGCTCAGTTTATAAGGCTCTAGAGATTTACATTGTGGACTGTCAAATGACAGACAAAATCTAGAGCCCCAAAACTCAGTCTATGTCATTTATATGCCCAATAAAGCGCAAATACCACATGAGGAAAACATACACTGCATTTAAAATAGTTAAATGCAGCCTAAATAGCTTATAAAGCTATAAAATTAATGATTTAATTATTAAAATCAAAGATTAAAGGTTCTTATAACCTATATTCTATTGCTGTTTAACAGCAAAATGTCTATGATTACATAAATATACTATTAATATATCAAAGGATGCAAATTCTAATTTAAATTATATTTGTCAGGGTCTTATACCAAGATAAATTCCTTTTTTAAACAGTACCGGGTTATCAAAACCCATATTTTTAAGGAAATTTCAACAATTATGTTGACTATTTCAAATTAAATATATTATTAACTTCCTACTATACAGGAATATAATCTTTCTTAAACTTGAAACACTGAAAATAATGTTCCTTGTTGTAAAAATACAATAAATGTTCTGTTTTCACATGTTTTAACACTTAAAATAGGTCTAGAGACCCTATATACTACATATTTTTAATCAAGAGAAAGACCTGGAGACCTGGATCATAAACAATACATGATGACTCTATTTAAAAATTAGTTAAAAAGAGTGAATATCCTAAATAAATTTTTTATAAATAACATTCACAGTTTAAAAAATCTGAAAAACAGGATAAAACACTCTAAATTTAGAGTAAATTACACTAAATTAACAAATTATTTCCCAATATTAATATGGAAACAATATTATAAGTACATTATGTACTTAAAACCTTTAAAAATTAAATAATAAAAATCTTTACATATCAAAAATACTGAATTTTACACTTAATAGTCAATTCACTGACTATACAAGTCATCTGTATATTATAAAGTTTAACCCAGGATCTCCATCCTATTGAATACAACTACCCCGGATAGGTTAAAACCCCGGGGTAGTTACTCGGTATTTGCACTATATTGGGATTCCCGCAAACTATCAACCAAAAATAATAATATAAATTTTTTCATAGTGGTGGTAAAATGAGACATTTGCACCTTGAGCAAAATGTTTCAATCAGAAATTACACCTACTAAACACTATCAGTTTCAAAAACTAATAGTACCAGTCAATGTGGTTTTTCATGTAGAATCTTTTAACGTTTACAGAATGTTTTGTAAAATTTTTAACTTTTTTGTCAAAAATATTCTAAGTGTTCAAAACTGAACCTTCAAACTCTAGACCTGATCATTAACCAATCAGAGAAGAGAAAAAATTATTTAGGTCAATCCGATTCTAAAAATAATCAAAGCACTGGAGTGCTGGAGGAACGATGTCCTGAACTTATTTTTTGATTAAAGAATATATAATAATGTGTATTATCTATAAAATAATGTATTAAGTATCAAATTAACAGAATTTAACAAAAGGATAGCACTAGACTTCTCAAGTGGTTTGCTCATGGCAAGGTTTATCTTACTTTATCAAACAAAATAAATCAGTCAAAGAATTAATTTTCATCAACGCATTTTAGGGTCATGTACAGCAGCCATCTTACCAAACCAAAGATTATTCTGGACTATTTTCTTTAACCACAAGGAGCTGACAACTTCTCATTTTTAGTTATCAATGGGTATTTTTTAACGAGATCGTTAATATTTTCGTTAAAATTCTAAAGATTTGGTGTGGAATATCAAGCTGAATTTTTTTCACAAAAACATCGACTTTCTAACAATTAATTTTAACGTTTTTTCCCAAGTACAAAGCTCCTATGCATCAAGCTACATTCCCATTTTTGTTCACGTATTTTAAGTCAAATTAACGTTTTGCACTTGCAATTTATTCACAATTAAAATTACTCTAAGAATCGTCAATTTCCTATAAATATTTGCTTAAAATTCCGTACAAAATTATGCATATTCATTCCAAGTTATAATCAACCTTTTTAACTTAAAATCGCTCAAGTAAACTTTTAATGTGACACTTTGAAGACGACAACGTCATATCGCCGTATATTAACCATCCGGTAAGTGTATTAGTCATATCCACAATGGAGTTACGGTACCGTAACTCTAGCCACTGCCTAATATAATACGATCATTTAATATTGTTTATTACTATCGAATGATGTAATTATGCTACGCATATAACAGGCATTGTCAAAAACATCGTAGGCCCTTTTTACTCCAACAAGTAATCATTGCAGTTGTCACGGGTTGAGTTGTCTACGGGTTGAGTTGTCCCGTCTCCATTGCAAATTTGTATGTCCTGCGAGTAACCTCCCTTTTCCTGAAGAGTTTCAAGGACGACAACACAAGCCAGCGTTGTATTACATTTAAATGAGATGTTAATGAGTTTCACGCTTGAACTACGCCTCTTTGTCTATGTTGAAAATTGTTGAAGCGTGAAAAGAGTAATCTTATACTTTCTTGTTACCATTGGAACGATGTTAAAACATCGTTCCAATAACTCTAAGTAGGTCAATCAGCTAGGCCGAGTATATAAACGTATGGAACACCGGAGTCTACTTATCTCATTTTAACGTAATAAAATAGATCTACATAAAATTTTTAATTAAACACTTCTACCAATTTAAATGTAAAAAACTTGTTATATATAATGTTTATAAACATACTGAGTTCATAAAACTAACGAATCGACCTCATTTTATGCTTAATATTATCAATTGTAAAATTTTCGAAATATGGAAAGCCGGGGTATATATACTCAAGCTTCAAAAATTATTACGCTTAAAATCGATTTTCTTAATTTTAAGTAATTTGAATAAATATATAAAAGTAATACAGTTATGTTACTAAGACTAGATTGCTTATTTTATAGATTTAAAAATATAAAATCCAATTACTATACCACATTGGCTGGCTACTTATCCAAATGACTTAGACTGAGTACTCAAATTATGGGAGAGCAACCCTGGCCCACCTATACCGGGGGTCGTTTAGGTTGGGTCGCCTCTATCATAACAAAACATGTGTATACCATGTGGGTGAGTTGGGGCACCTGGGGCGAATTCGTCTGCAGTTACAACAGCGAATCCCGCCTCTTTTGCCTTGGCTCTCCAACGTATGTCTGACAACATACATAGATATATACCCTTATACAGGGCTTACAGTTAAAATATATCAAATACAGTGACCTAGTTTTGGCGGCTGTTCATGACATACTTCCAGTGGTAATGATCTTACTCCACACTGGGAGGTGTTAGCTCTATGGCCAGCCACTAACAAAAGGCCCCCTTTCTTTATTTTATTATTTTATGTTCATTTTGAACTACACTTTATCACTTGTCTGCACCCTGTTAGCATCTAAGGGCCGGTTGGTTCAATGCAGGACGGGGCAGACAAAAGTGACTTCATTAACCTTAACACCTTAGCAATACTAACCGGACAGTCTTCGTCTCCAGTGTTGTATCTAAGTGACATGTGTTACAATACGTATCTGGGGCCAAGGGCTGTCTGGTTTAGATTTTTTGCTAGTTAGACCGGTCTAAATCCTCCGGTCTACCACTCAGTAAATTATCTCATTCCTATTTGTGTGTTCTGCGCAGTGGTACCTGTGGGGGTCTTGTCTCCCCGGGGCCATAGAGCAGAACACACAGAAATCTGTATTATCCAATTATATCAACCTGAGGCGACCCGGCCATCCATCCTCCTCTCAAGCACTGCGGAGCCATTACCCCTAGCAGTATTACTATACCAAGTATTTTAAAAATGATCAGGTAGTAGTCAAATCATAAGCGACAGTCAACTGCACCGGAAAATATTATAGATAAGTGTAAATACTAAAATATAGACTGGGAACAACTAGCGATACACATAGCCCCTTCTTGGGCCTCACTTGTCATTTAATGACAAAAGCCCTTTTCAGGGCTTTTCAAATAATTCATGTGTATACAGCCCTTTTCAGGGCTAGTTGTATCCCAACTTAAACATTCCTATAATTTAAAATTGAAATATATCAGAGATCCCCTGTTCGGCCTACATCCCCATTCTTTTATTCTGTAAATATTCATTTATTAGGTTATCTTATTAGTTCTTGTTCTTTTAACTATATTTTTTACGTGGCCCTATAAGTGTGCCGTTGTAAAAAGTCGGAACTACATTATTTGAATCATGATTTATTATATAACTTTTATATCGTCTTTTTTACCGGCCGAACAGGAAATTCTCATCCCTCCCCCCCCCCTGTAAATAACACAGCCGATATATAGATTTTACATGTAAATTTTTTATATAGTCGAACATTACGCTAATAAAGTGAAAATACTTATGTATTTGTTAATAAATTGCATTTTAATCATAGATATGAAGTAAGAAATTTTTAAAAATATATACTTATACATTATTTCTTATATAGATTTTTAAATACAGTTTTTTAAAAATAGATTATCTAACGATGAGTTTACTTTGTAAACTTGATTATAAATTTTGTAAATTTTTAACATAGATTTTTAATATAGACATTATTTATATAGTTAAATTTTTAAACAGCAGACGATTAATGATAGCAAACACTCGCCCAAAGCATTTTCACTAGCCAGCCGGCGAAATGATACATTTTCATCATTATTTTCATACTTTAATACCTGCCACTAGCAAAATAATTTCTTATTTTAGTGGATCACGATGGGAAATTGATTGAATTGCTACCTGTAACCTTGAAGTTCTTTACGAAAAAAACATATGAAATGTTCATTTATTCATGTTTAGCATGGTAAAATCTTTTCCGTTATAAATATATTAATTGCATGCGTTTTTTCTAATTAACTTTTTAGCAATAAATGAAAATCATGATGATATTACTGTTTTCCTTCACGAAAACAACTATAGCTAACTGTTTAGCTTACGTACGAAAACAACTTAACAAACTGTAAAATAAAAATTATCTGTGTTTTTAATTTAATCTTACATCGTTTCTTAAGACATTTAATTGGTGAATAAATATAATAATAGGAAAATAATGATTTTATCGTAACAAAACAACTATTTCTACGAATACAACTTTTCCTACGAAAACAGCAATCAGTCAATCTCACGAAAACAACTAATCCTACGAAAACAAATTTTATACGAAAACAACCATCAGTCAATCTCACGAAAACAACTTTTATAAGAAAGCAACAATCAGTCAGTCTAAAGAAAACAACATTTTCTACGAAAACAAATTAATTATGAAAACTACAATCAGTTAAGCTCACGAAAACAACTTTTCCTACGAAAACAACTTTAACTCGAAAACAACCACCAGTCAATCTCACGAAAACAACTTTTATACGAAAGCAACAATCAGTCAGTCTCACGAAAACAACTTTTCCTTCGAAAACAACAATCAAGCAGCCTCACGAAAACAACTTTCCTACGAAAACAACAATCTGCCAGTCTCACGAAAACATTTTTTACGAAAACAACCATCAGTCAATCTCACGAAAACAATTTTTATGTGAAAACAACCATCAGTCAATCTCACGAAAACAGCTTTTTGTACGAAAGCAACAATCAGCCAAACTCACGAAATCAATTTTTTTTCTACGAAATCAACTTTTACATAAAAACAACAACCAGTCAGTTTACGACAACAACTCTTATATGAAAACAGCAGTTAGGCAAAACTACGAAAACAACTTTAAAACGAAAGCAACAATCAGTCAGTCTCACGAAAACAACTTTTATATGAAAACAACAAGCAATCAATCTCACGAAAACAACTTTTCCTACTAAAGCAACAATCAGTCAATCTCACGAAAACAACAATCAGTCAGTCTACGAAAACAACTCTTATACGAAAACAGCTGTTAGGCAAAACTACGAAAACAACTTTAAAACGAAAGCAACAATCAGTCAGTCTCACGAAAACAACTTTTTCTACAAAAAGAACTTTTATACGAAATCAACAATCAGTCAGTCTCACGACACCTACTTTGTTACGAAAACAACTTTTATATGAAATCAACAATCAGTCAATCTCACGAAAACAACTTTTCCTACGAAATCAACTTTTATACGAAAGCAACAATCAGTCAGTCTCACGAAAACATTTTTTTCTACGAAAACAACTTTTATACGAAAACAACAATCAGTCAGTCCAATAAAACAACTCTTATACGAAAACAACTATCAGTCAATCTCACGAAAACAACTTTTATACAAAAGCAACAATCAGTCAGTCTCGCGAAAACAACTTCTTCTACGAAAACAACTTTTATATGGAAACAACAATCAGTCAATCTCACAAAAACAACTTTTCCTACTAAAGCAACAATCAGTCAATCTGGACAGGTGTATTCCCCGGACCCATCTATGTTTTTTTAGAGAAAATAGAACGATTACATGGACCCACCCCTTAACTTTCTTAATAATGAATGTATTTTTACATGAAGGTACTGTTGGAAAGCTAAGATAATACGCTTTATACAAATATAAACATGAATATAAATCTGGCGGCAAAAAATGTATATTAACTTAGGTTGAATATGACTCATTTTTCATCGATAACTTACCCCCCCCCCCCAAAATATTGCAAAGATTCCAGTGACCCACTCCTTAACTTTTTTATTTCTCATTATATTTTTATAAACTGGACATCATTTTGAATACGACTCATTTTTCATCGATAATTTATCCCCAAACTTATTGCAAAGATTCCATGGACCCACCCCTTAACTTTTTTATTTTTTAGAATATTTTTATAAACTTTCATCATTTTAAAGCCAATGTAAAGTATTTTTCGTGTATGTTTTACTTTTTAAAATCGAATCATTGAAACGATTTTACAAACGTTCAAACTTAGGTGTATTCTTTGATAATTTTTGCGCGTAATTATTTTTTGTTGGAGCAAATGGACCCACCTTTAACTTTTTTATTCATGAATGGATATTTATAAATAATGTATCAGTTGAAAGCTATGAAAATGCCATTTTCAAAAATACTAAAATGGACTAAATCGGATTAGTAGTAGTTGATATGCATGCATTTGAACACAACTCTGTCCAGCGCGCGTGAACTTTCAACTATAGATTTTTTATGTATTATAGCCTATCGATATTTTACTCCCAAAAAATCGCAAAGGTTGCATGGACCTACCCCTTAAATTTTTTATATCTCAATACATTTTTATAAACTGGACATTATTTTAAAGCCAATGTAATGTAATTTTCGCACATGTTCTACTTTCCAAAAACGAAATCTGCGAACGATGTAAGTTGGGTGTATTCTTTTAATTTTTTTGCGCGTCTATCCTTTGTAAGAAATGAACCCACCTTTATTTCTTTATTCATGAATGGATCCTCATAAAAAAATATATATGTTAAAAGCTATGACAATGCCATTCTCAAAAAAAGTTAGAATAAGGAAATCGGATGTTTAGTAAATAATAAGAGTGCATTTGAACACAACTCTGTCCAGTGCAAGTGAACACGTGCCCATTGTATTTCTGTTCAACCATATGTGGGCATTAATACACCTCTATATGCTATTTATTTAAATTTTATATCTTTTAAACGATCAATTAAGCTGGCGTCACACTGTTCCGAAATTGAAACCAGATGGACATATACGAATATGGAATTTCGAATTTCGCACGAAGGTGGCCCCGAAATTGTCCGACAATCAATCAGCACCTGAAGCAAGTACGATTCCTACAGAAGGTCACGCGATCGCATCCGATCCACACACGTATCTTTCTGAATTTCATGCGATGGCATCTGATCTACTCACAAAGTCACCTCAAAGACGCAGATTTTTACAAAGTTGTAACACGCAGGACATGCGAGGGCCACACGATGGGTATACGCAATTGTATTGTAAGAATGATGTGTTAGAATGTAGTTACGAACGCGTCACGTGACTCCCGGTTCATGGTCCCTGGTTAAACGCTTACGTTTATCAATTCAGAAAATTTACAAAGATTTAAAGGTTCCTATTTCATATATCATAGACAATGGTCTGTCTCTAAGATTCATTGTTTGGATACTTTATTTTGAATATTTTTTCATAAGTAGTGCATCTCTTTTTCAGTAATAATTAAGCTAATGAATGTTCTTTCATTTTTCCAAAAAATTGATCGCCATCCGACGATTTCGGACATGACGAATATTCGTACTCGATTTTCTGTTCGGGATAGTGAATATCCGAGTACTCGGATAGATAGGACAGCAATCTCACCAATAAAACATTTTGTGAAGCAAAGTGGCTTGAATTTTATTTTCAGTACAATATGGGATCGGGAAGCGGGCTCGAGAGTGATAATTCTAGATTTGTTTTCACATTTGAGCTAAAGGCTCTATACTAAACAGCGCGAGGCGGAATACCGTAGAATTTAAACTCCCTTTATACCGCAATAAACCATACATTTAGAAGAATAATGTATTTTTAATTAATAGAACACAGTAAGAATCAAAATGATACAGAATACTCGTATACACATAATTAACACATGCGCATGTGTATCGATATTTACATAACACATGTATAGCATAATGATAGAATGCTTCATTCAGCTTCCGAAGAAGAATTTCTGAAAGTCTGTTGTGGCGGAGATTTATTTGTAAAGATCACGAAACTGACATTACTTAGGTGAGAGGAAAACTCTTAACATAAAGGTTAGTTAATATACATGTATGTACATTCGCTAGCAACCTCATTATATACGTGCTGATGATGAGTGTATTTTAAGATTTTGAAAAAAGGCCCAATTTATTTGAATATTTCAGATTGATAAAGAAAACGGTTTGTCAGCAACTATGACTTGCTAATTCTATGTTTATTAAACATGAAAGAAAATATAACTTAAAAAATAACTTTCAAGCAGTGAACAAAAGCCAGTTTGTGTGATGAAAATTTTGCGTTCGTGACTCCATTGTTCTCAATCCTGTAGATATGGATGTTTTAACCAGAACAAAAACTTCCGTATAGAAACTTTATCTCGCGTGAGATTAAGATCACAAGTTTGTTTGTAAAGGTGTGTCATTTAGACGTAACTAGATAAGGGGTGTGACCAGACCATTTATTGCATTGTCTTGTTGATAATGCCTTAGTACCTTTCCCAAAATTTCAAAAATGCCCAAAATACCAAAGAGTGCACAAAAAAAAATAGTCTAAAGTTGTATTGTTCATGCAGATTACCGGATATAGTTGACAATTTAATACAGTGTGAAAATAAAACTTGCAAAACAAATGGTTTCACGAGCAATGCGTTGAGAAAACTGAAGGAACTTATTTATGCCGTATGTGTTCGTGGTAAATGCAATATTTATGTACAATGTTTATTCGACATTAATTACATCTGAAGCTATTGTTTGTAAACGGACTATTCTCCACATTTTAATGTGTGAAAAAAACTTTATCATTTGTGCGCATTTTTGCATGTGCCAGGCATTATGCACTTATGACAATGTAGTGATGAAAATTATTTAAATAAACATTATTGTATTAAATGTATATTTAATTATCCGTGGTGCATACATTAACCCAATTTATCTAATACAATGTAACAGTAGTTATGTTCTCACAGTTGATTACTTCAGCGGGGTTAATGTATGCGCCACAGACAGTTGAATAATATGTATCCATATCATATGTATTTCCTTTTTAATTTATGCTAAATATAGTGAAAGCAATCAGTATTCATACCTACTATTTTCAATATTTTAGTACTAATGAGTTAAATTCTGAGTTACACTCGTATTTAAAATTGTATCTGTTATGTATATAATGAACATTCCATATACAAATGATAATAAGAATACATTTACATCATATATACCATTTGTGTAATACATGTATTCATTGAAATATATATCTTTAATATATATCTTTAATATATACATCCACATAGAATGTAGAAATTTTATCATTCCTTTTTTAGTTAGTAAAAAATATTAGCATGCTATAATGTATGATAAGTTCTTCCTGTCATTAAAATCTATGTTAAAATACTCTATGTTATCAATAAATATATCACAGAAAATATTGTTGTACAACTTCCGGTAATCGGTCGGTTGTGACCTGGTTGAAGGGACATGTCATTTAAATGAAAGAGGTTTGGCCTACTTTCATTCCCAACTATAATTACTAAGTCCTGGAGATTTTGATTTGCTATACGTTTCAAAACTCCAGGTGGGGTATGACCTATACTTAAATATTACTATACTTAAGTTGTTTCTATTCTTAAGTGTGTTGGGTGGACTTAAAGTTGACCTGATCTTCCATTTTGGTTATTTCATGTTCCAAAGTGGTGATCTAAAGAGAAAGTTACCTTGTATGGCTACTCAGGTAGTTAAACTAGCTGAGTGCGTCAGTGTATAAACGAGAGATTTACGTTTTTTAATATTGATCTAAATAAAACCCCTTATTAATATAGTCTCTCTACTTTAAACCCAATCTTAATCTGATCTTTGTTGAATCCTTAGTACAAAGTACTAAACAACTATCTTCGTAATTCAACCTAATCGTATCACTTTGTTATATGTGTTATAATAAGACAAGTTTATAGGGGGGGGGGGAGTCTCACTCAGTACAAGTAAAAAATCAAGTTAAAACAACAATATGTAAAAATATATAGCAACTTATAGATATTTAAACATTGAACCAACGGCTAACTTATTAGGGCCTTAAAAATAAAGTTTAAAACAGAACATGTAAGTAAAAAATCTAATATATGTACACTATGTACAATTAAAAAAGAAAAGGTAAAGTACTGAGTGAGTGGGCTAGGAGTTGGGGGGTGATATAGTTTCACAAAAACAACAAATATTAGAACTATATCATTTAAGATGTATAGTATAAGTAGATGTGTACTCACGACATGTTCAAAAATATCTTCATGCGGTGTTTTAGTACACTTATAAACTTAGTAATTATTGTAATGTAATATAATATTTAAAACATATGTGTGTACTGATGGAAGTACTGTAGCACTGGAGTGCACAAGACTGTAGATTCGGGGCCCGCCTATGTGCCCCAACCCTCCCGACCACACCTTGCTACGCATTGTGCCACATTAGCACTTAGATGCGCCACCGGTGTCGCCGGAAGGGTAGGGCCCACCAGCTGACCCCGAGGTAGGTCACCAGGTGAACGGTGATAGGCCAGGGTGCTCTCCCACTAAGTGGTATCTCAGCTTCATTACCTGGGGATTGATCAACATGACGGGTTTACATAAGTTTAAGAACACGAAGTATCAAAACAAAGTCAGAAGTTAAAAAAATTCTAAGTATAAACGCAAATCATTTCAAATTAACCTATATATAAGGAAATCCTACTTTATTAAACAAAATAAACCAGTCAAAGAATTATTAGGATCTAACAATTTTCATCAACACATTTTAGGGTCATGTACAGCCGCCATCTCACCAAACTAAAGATTATTCTGGACTATTTTCTTTAACCACAAGGAGCTGACAACTTCTCATTTTGTGCAAGTAATTTGATATTAAATCAAGTTTTCATACACTGATATAACCTGCTATGACTGGAGATTGAGTCAGGGATCTACAGATTTGTGATTCTAAGCTCTTACACTGCACCATGTGTTCAGTTAGGAACACACGTTTTCACTGAAATCCTGCCCACATTATTCTCAAAATAATTAACCATAAGCACTACATACGAAAGAGCCATTTTTTAATTTCACGGGTTGAGTTGTCTACGGATTGAGTTGTCCCGTCTCAAATACTTAAGGTTTGTATGTCCTGAGAGTAACCTCCCTTTTCCTGAAGAGTTTCAAGAACGACAACACAAGCCAGCGTTGTAATACATTATAATGAGATGTTAATGAGTTTCACGCTTGAACTACGCCTCTTTGTCTATGTTGAAAAGTGTTGAAGCGTGAAAAGAGTAATCTTATACGTTCTTGTTACCATTGGAACGATGTTTAGACATCGTTCCAAAAATGATTTTGATCTAAATGTAAGTAGTGTTGTATAGATATACTATTGCGTTCCATAGTTAACATTAGTCATACTTGCTAAGTTGACCTATATTTGAATAGAGCGATCTGATTGGCTGTTGAAAGTTCGGATTGAAGTAAACGACACTTAGTCGTTTTTGTTCAAAAACCTCAAAATTTCACAAAAAAATTCTGAGCACGTTAAAAGTTTTCTGTTATTATTCCCGTCATGTTGATTGAAAAAAATTTGAAAAAGGATTAGGGAAAGTGAAAATATTTCACTTTGAAGTTTTACACATTTGCTATATTGACCAACACTGTACAATGACTATGTTGTTTAGTGTAGGATTACATAAGTACACTATATTGTGTCTAATAGTATGTTTAAGTATATAAAGTTATAAATGTTGATAAATATTATAAAACAACATTAATGTTTCAATGTATCAAGTCAAGTGAGTGTTTATTAACACCGTCGGTCATTTATAAAAATGTTTCGACCGACGCGGCGACCCATATTGTATAAAAATCTAATTTTAATAAACATATTTTAAAATGTAAAAAAGAAAAGGGATGAATGGCTCTGATAAGGGCCGCGCGCATACTCCTCATAAGAGGAGCCCGAAAAAGGGCTGTAAGCGCGCTATTCATCCCTTGCAAACTATGTTTAAAGATAAAAAGATAAGGGGTTAGAGGCCCTTACAAGGGCCGCGCACATACTCTTCATACGAAGAGCCCTGAAAACTAAGATGAGACATGAGAACTAACATCATGTTGAGCTGAACTTCCATGAGAATTAACATCATGTTGAAATGAACTTTCATGAGAACTTATCTCATGTTGAAATGAACTTTCATGAGAACTTATATCACTATGAAATGAACTTTCATGAGAACTTATATCATGTTGAGAAGAACTTTCATGAGAACTAACATCATGTTGAGATGAACTTTCATGAGAACTAACATCATGTTGAAATGAACTTTCAAAAGAACTTATATCACTATGAAATGAACTTTCATAAGAAATTATATCATGTTGAGATGAACTTTCATGAGAACTTATATCATGTTGAAATAAACTTTCATGAGAACTAACATCATGTTGAAATGAACTTTCAAAAGAACTTATATCACTATGAAATGAACTTTCATAAGAACTTATATCATGTTGAGATGAACTTTCATGAGAACTAACATCATGTTGAGATGAACTTTCATGAGAACTAACATCATGTTGAAATGAACTTTCAAAAGAACTGATATCACTATGAAATGAACTTTCATAAGAACTTATATCATGTTGAGATGAACTTTCATGAGAACTTATATCATGTTGAAATAAACTTTCATGAGAACTTACATCATGTTGGGCTGAACTCTCGTGAGACCTAATATCAAGTTGAGTTGTACAATGAGAGAATTCTGAAGATCTAGATAAGATAATACATTGTTTACAAGAAGCTGTATCATTCCCCTGCAGGTCCTATAGCTTCGTATGATCATTAGTATCAGGGTTGGACTTCATATCAGCGCCTGCATTCCGTTTTGATTTGTTGGAAACAGGATTTTTGATGGGTGGGTGGACTTTCAATAAATAGCCATGGGAAGATGATGACTTTTTTGTTGTTGTAGCTTTACCCTTTGTTGATTTTTTATTGGTTGATTTTTTAGGACTTGGTTTGGTAACTGTAGGTGGACTTGATGAGTCAGAGCTACTACTTTCAGAGCCAGATTCTAAGAAGACTTGGCTCACCTCAGAAACAGCTATTTGATTTTGTGACTCAATAAAAGACTTGACAAGCTTGTTAAATTTATCTGCAGTTCGTGCTGTTGTATTGCTGTTCCTAGATCCACGTAAAACTGCATGCCAGTTGGGAAATAGGTCACGGACCACTTTACCTTCAATTTCTATGGCTGCTGGGAACAGAAATTTTACCTTGGACGGCCCATAAGAGATACGGGCCTCCTTATATTCATGCCACAGTTCTTTTCTAGCGTCCCTTATTTCAGTAGGATAGTCCCTAGAGATTCGGTAACCTGAATGCTTTAGGTTTTTAGCTTTACTCATCGCTTCATCTACCAAGCAATGCCTTACAAATTTAACCATAACTGGTCTTTGATGATTTCTGTCTTGATTAGCTTTACGCCTACCTATACGGTAGCATTCACTGATAGCATTTAAGTCACAATGAATGTCTAACTTGTTTTTCAATACATCCAGTATTAAGTCCATGCAATTTTCATTTTGACTTGTTTCATTTAGTCCAAAGAATATAAGGTTATTTTTCAACATTTTTGTCTCCATGTCGAGGATTTTGTATTCCAATAATTTCATACGGGCCTCATTTACATCATTAATTGCAGTTTGCATATATACATGTCTATTTAGAGATTCAACCTGAGATGATAATTGACCTATATTTACAATAATGTCAAACATTGTATTCATCTTACTCTCCATGTCCATTTTAGCGAATTGGGAGTTGGATGGAATATTTTTGTTCTCTTGTATTGGAGTACCGGTTGTCGACGTGGCACCCTAGGAGTGTCTTTTCCTCTTTT
This sequence comes from Mactra quadrangularis, assembly GCA_025267735.1. Lineage (NCBI taxonomy): Eukaryota > Metazoa > Mollusca > Bivalvia > Venerida > Mactridae > Mactra > Mactra quadrangularis. The sequence continues at coordinate 12,762,704 of CM046306.1, forward strand.
TTTCTCTATTGACTGGTACGTAGCCGTCTGCCAGTGGGGTATATTTACCTTTGTAATTATTTTCTCCATTCATCATAACTTTCTTTAAGATAGTAAACGACAATTTGGAGGTGTTTTTAAAATATTATACGACGATGTAAACATACAACCACTATTTTTCAAGGCCCGTAACTACTACTCTACTACTCTATAATTGACCCATTCTCTAAACAGTGTTCATATTATAAATATCAAGAATCATAATAAAATACCCACAATACAAGTATACATGTACATGTACGTCTATATATATAGTCATGTGATCTACAGATGGTCTACAAACCCTTGTTTTTCGTGAATTACGGAACCAGTAAAAAAATTGAAGAGTCAAATAGAGCATATAACAATTGTTACTCTTTTTTATGAAAATGCAAATTTCTGCCTGTGATTTGCATTTGTTCACAAAATATTTTTGCAAATGACCTAGCTCTCTAGTTTACTTCTTGTTTCAATTTTTGTGCTGCGAATTTAGAGTTAATTATCAAAATTCACTGAATTTTTGGGGGGATGAAAGCCTTTTTATAAGCTATTTTGTGTCAGGTAATTATTTGTCTTAGAAAAAGAAATTGGTGAAAATTGATAAGAACTGTTAGTTAACATAATTAGTGATTGATGTAAATCACATGACTGTTGACCTTGTATGCTTATAACTTAGACATTTGTTTTTGACTCACATAGAAATTGTAGATTTAGCTTTGTGATAATATGTAAATGTATTAGAGAGCAATTATAAATAAAACAGTTATAAATTATTGAAACTTAGTGATACTAATTGTTTATTAAAGGAATAAAATATATTATGTATTACAACTGGATCTTTGTCTTCAATTATCTATTATTTATATAATAACTAGAAGCTGTATGTTAAAAGTTTAAGTACCGTTTAAAGTCCGCTTCGATTTAAATGTTAACAATTTACAATCATGTACGATAACCCCTGAGCATAGAAATTGCGTTTAGGCAGGTCATCCCTTACAGTACCAATTTATTTATGAGTGGAGTGGAACAACTGTAAGTTAATTTCTTGCTTATTGAAATTAGCAGTGCCCCTAGTGCGGATTGAACCCTGGACCGCTCGAGCCCTAACGGCGTGTCCTAACACTGGACCACTGCTCCTTCAAGATTCATTGGAGCCCTAAATATTTAGATGCAACAACAACTACAAGTGAGACTAACCAACTTCAAGAACCATAAATATTAAGTCCTAACTGGGGTTGTCGAGTAGTGCTTAACATCAGTATGCTGATCCTATTTAATTGTGACATATTATGGATGAGATTTTTCTGGACTTGGCCCAAAGACTACAGCAGAGCAACTTCATTTTGATACATTCCACAAGTGGGGATATAGGTTTAGACCTGAGTTCCCTGCTGAAGATAATCATGGAGTATATTCTGTTGTAAAATAATAAAAGGGTAAAAGTCACTCTAACTTACAAGTTAGAACAGAGACATAGTATCTACGGTATCTAAGGTATTCTGATTGGTTAAATATTTATTGCTCACAGCGGTGGACCCAGGATGTTTTTCTAGGGGGTGGTCCGAACTTTTTCTAAGGGGGTCCACATTTTTGCAGAATAATGCCACATATTAATAATAAAAAATACATAACCATTAAATCTATGTTAAGCACCAAACAAAATTGCTTCATACTACTTAAAAATTACTTACAGTCAAGAATTACACTATTAAATACGTACAATTTGGAAACTCTAGGATGGGGGCACTAATGGCTCAAAGGAAGCAGGCTCCTGTTCAGAAATCAGCAAATACCAGTGTTACCTTATAGGTCGTATTATGCCTAAACTTACTTTACATCTACAAACTATTCTATTCTTATAACTAATGTCCATGCCATATTTAAACAATTTGTGAGAAATGAAAGCTACAAGGACCATTGATTATAGGAAATCTTTATATATTTCTATAAAAGTTCTATATTACTTTTTATATTATTCCTTTACAATGTCTTCATTAATTTCTACATTATTTCTATACCATTTTTTATCAATTTACAGCATATATTAATTTCTGTACAACTTTTATGTCTCTTAAGTTTGTCATCTTTACCAAACTTACCATAAAGCTCAGGTGAATGTTTGCTTCGAGGAACTTTACAATCTCGTATTTTAGCCCCTGATTATCCAAATCAGCTTCTAATAGTCGAGCATCACACTACCTACCTATTTTCACTAGTGTGGAGTGACACAACCACTAGTAAACATCTTGCTGAAAGTCTTCTCCATTATGATGTATGAACCTGGCACCTTTCTATTCCAACCATTGGGTAGCTTATCATATATACTACATGTATATAATAAAAAAGTATAGCTCTTTTGATGTGTGAACTTGGGACCTCTCCTTTCTACCCAAGATAGCCATTGATAACTTCTTATATATACTATATAATAAACAGGTATTGCCCCGTTTAATGAATAGAACTGGGACCTATTCTTTACAACCATTCGATAGCTTCATATATATACCATATAATAAACAAGTATTGCCCCGTTTAATGAATAGAACTGGGACGTCTCCTTTATAACCATTGGATAGCTTCTCATATATACATTGTGATACTATATGCTAGCATATATCAGTATAAAACAATAAACCTACTGTTAATTACTTTTTATTATATATAGTTCTGCTTAATACATGAACTAATGGTGATACAATATACCTATATAATGTCAAACAACAAATTCTAATGCTTAGTACAATAAATTTATGTAATGTCCAACAATGAATTTTACTCATCAGTACAATACATGTATAACTGTAATGTCAAACAATAAATTTAATTCAAATTATTTTGATCTTCTAATTTGATCTAATTTATTTTTTCACAAAACGTAGGTTTAAAAGTTTAGTACACTTCACCTCGATAAGGTTTCGGGCGAATGGTTTTGCCTTCAACCGTTTTCATTGGCTAACGCATTCTCTTAGCCATATTTAAACACCAAATCCTCGTGCGTCGTCTCCACACGTTATATTACTATTGACTGATCGACTTAGTTTCCCACCCGCCTCGCCCTTCAATTATCTGCCGCCAATTATGTGCCTCTTTAGAGTATCTTTCTTAGAACTGCCATAACTATATGTGACTTAAAACTTTAATACTGTCATGTGACTGCTGTCAAAGCAGTTATGTATTGTTTAATTTGTATCATAACATATATTGTACATATGTCTTTTTGAATTTAAGTTAGCATCAACATAGCACTTGTATGACGTTTTTATACACATAGTTTCTGCCGCTTTTTTCATGTCATTTCAGAATAAACATGGTGATGAGAGAACAAATTAACTATTGAATACACTGACATCTATGACGATCTCATGAGAACACAGTAATACATGTTTCACAGAGATTGTTGACCAAGTGGAGCTGATGAAATAACGTCATAACCATATTCCGCTGTGCATGGATTTTGTGGAAATGAGAATTGTGTTTAAACTCTCGGTAAAACAGATGGAAAGTAATTAATTTTGAATAATAAGTGTCAGTGTCAATATTCTCTCATCATAGTACTTGTGACGTTCAGTTCTAAAACATGGTAGCATGTTTTTACTTTACCAACTAACAGGAACTATATCCGTTATATACGGTGCCGTCCAAAATTACCCTTACAGTCGTAAGAGAAATTAGCACAGATTGGCTTTACATTTGTACAATTTCTTTTTATACTAACTTACGCATTGAGATTTGTGTTATAAACTTAAGGACTATGTAATTTACGAATGTCCTTCATTACTTTAAAATAGGTGTGGTTGCAATAATTGAAATTTACAAATAAGTTTCATAAATTTCAATTTTCATTTTAATCCTAATGAAATAAATAAGTAAGTTTAATAAAAAAAATATCAAAAAAGTGGTTTAGTAATATTTATTTTTTATGAAAAAAGTGACTTTAAACATGTAAACTTTTGTGCAAGTTTACATGAAGTACAGTGAAAAAAGTTAAAATAAAATTTTATAATCAGATTGTGTACACCTCCGTACAGATGCACTAAGAGTTAAAAATACAAATTAATTCATACATTGTCTGAAATCAGTACACTAAAATATCTCTATATACTAAAATTTATAAATTTCAACATGTCCAAAATATAACTTTACACAAAAGAAGTAGTACAAACAAAAAGTACGGTGTGCAATAATGGACACAGGTAATGAAAGGTACACACTTAAAATAGGTATAATTCACTAATGTCATTATTGAACGGCCTGTTAGCGGAAAACGTTTCAGGCAAACAGCAAACGGTTTAAGGATATAGTACACGAGTATGAAACAATCTGAAACAAAATAGTTCCAGTATATTGTGCAAATTAGTAACTGCCATTACAACGATGTCGCGGTGTTACTCCCGTTGATTTAGATCAATAAATTTACACACAAAAAACAAGTAAACAAGAAAACAATTCCTCCTCTCCGAATTCTTCAAAGTAAAGTAAAGATTCTCTTGTCCGCTATCTTTAAACGTTCGCGCTTCAACGGATCGTTCAATTACGGTGATCGACTAACGTTAAATGTTGACTGAACGCAGGGCTGATAAAGAACTGGGACTGTTTCATGAGAATCTTACGTAAGGTAGCGAAATTTCCTAAGTAACTTACTTACGTTGAACTTACGTTTACGATGAGAGAATTTCAAAGACACACTCGAAACTTAAAATCTTTGCTACAATACGACTTAAGTCAACGTCAAGTAGTGAAGCCCTCAAATTTTGGTCACATGATTTGTTGTCAACAATACATTATAAACTACAAAACATTTAAAGAATACAATATGTTCCACAAACTTCAACGAACAATTTCACAAACGGAGATTAGAAGCTCTCGAAGAAAATGCACGAGGGCTATACCGAGCCTCCATACTCTTGATTTTTCGATACACGGCCAATTTAAACAAAGGTGGTATGACACAATAAATGGTAATCTGCTAACAAAACATCGACCAATTTAAGACGGAACCGATGGATGTCAAAATGAAGTAATTAGGCACAAAAAAGTTCCCACGTGGCGTCAAATAAATACCTTAAAACAATAAATCATCAAATCTACAGACATATATAGTAATAACTTCATAAAAATAAACCATTCTTAAGACATTTCATCGAAATCTTGCAATCTTTAGATAAAAGTTCAGTTCGCGTATGTACACACGTTTTTGTGATTAGCCCCTCACTTCCGCAAAGATGTGTAATAAATAAGTTTTTAATACACACAAAATGGACGCCAAAATTTTGATTACAGAGCCCACTTGTTTGTTTGTTCATATATGTAAATTCAGTCACAGATATAGAAAATGTAAGCCTCAGTGCATCTAGAGTAATATTAGTGCATTCAATATCTGCATTTGTATTCTGAATTTGTTCGCTAGAATAAAAGGAAACTTGCACAGAAAATAACGTATTTATTTCTGTATTCACAGGTGATGTGAAGTACCTACGATAACATTGCCTGGTCCAAAAGATTTCAGGCAAGAGGGATAATTAAACAATATGATATTTTTAGCACTGCATTCACCCTAACCAACTTTTTGAAGGCCGGTACTTAAAGGTACCTTTCTGTAATTTCAACTATTACATAGTCCTTAACACGTGAAAGCAAAATAATGTTTCTTTTGGACAAGGGTAGTTTTAATACGTTTTGTATTCTTTAGTCTTGATGAACACACATTTACAAGAGTAAGGGCTAATTATGGAAGGCACTGTTATAGGAATCATGCAAAAGACAATTTTAATATTAGATATTTTCTATTCTTACATGCTGAATATTTGAATTAAACTTTCTTCTCCTTTAGTTTTTTCTTTTCTGTCACTCATGGAGGAAATCCTGCCAATTAAAGGTGGACTAATAAAGCTGGAAGACGGTAGCTTGAAAATCTAGATAGTTAAATAAATCTTAAGGATCGTTATACAATGCACTCTCACTATCCAATTACTATCAGCCTGAGAGAGGTTATACGGTCTAACTTGAGTTTTTCACAAGACGAATTATCACTTCAAGTCAAGACACGATATAGCTACCGGGTTGATAGTTGAATGTTCAATAATAATAATAACGAAGTACATAGCGTTGGTTCTTTCCAGTTTGTGCGCCTTTCGTATCCACGGATACCCAGGGAAGAGAGATGTACACACAAAGTTCGATGCTCCGGTGACTTAACCAAGCTATGACTTCAGTTGGCTGTGTAGTATGTCACAAATGGTATCCAGGTCGGACTAAACTCGCGTGTCTTTCAGATCTCGGGTACCCAAGGATGAAGACCGTTGGTTTGAGGTTCGATGCTCCGGTGACAGTGACCTTATAACGATCTCATATCATTGATCTTAAATGTTTAAATACTACCGGTATTTCATCAATCTGATTTACACTTTAGTGTTACATGTATGTCCACCTTCGGTCGACGGGATTTCCTTTAAACTAAACACGGATACCCTGTTTAGTATTACATGTAGTGGCCTTGAACACCTAACTTAAACATCCCTCTTTAATGTTTTTATTACAATGATTTAGTAAAGGTAATAAGAAATCATTTATTTGTTGTTTTATTTTTGGGTAATGAAATAACATCTCAGTACAATATAATTATGTAATGTCCAACAAATATTTTTACTCCTCAGAACAATAAATGTATAACTGTAATGTCAAACAATAGATTTAACATCTCAGTACAATATAATTATGTAATGTCAAACAATAAATTTAACATCTCAGTACAATATAATTGTGTAATGTCAAACAATAAAACTACTCCTCAGTACAATATAATTATGAAATGTCCAATAATGAATTTGCTAATCAGTACAATATATATATGCAATGTCAAACAATACATTTTACTCCTCAGTACAATAAAATTATGTAATGTCAAACAATAAATTTTACCCCTCAGTACAATATAATTATGTTATGTCAAACAATAAATTTTACCCCTCAGTACAATATAATTATGTAATGTCCAACAATGAATTTTACTAATCAGTACAATATAATTATGTAATGTCCAACAATGAATTTTACTAATCAGTACAGTATATTTATGCAATGTCAAACAATACATTTTACTCCTCAGTACAATATAAGTATGTAATGTCAAACAATAAATTTTTCTCTTCATTAAAATTAAGCTCTGTAATGTCCAACAATAAATTTTACTCCTCAGTACTATAAAATTATGTAATGTCAAAAATAAATTTTACTACTCAGTAAAATTTAATTCTGTAATGTCAAACAATTAATTATAATCCTTAGTAAAATTAAACTTTGTAATGTCAAACAATAAATTTTACTCCCCAGTAGTGTTCAGTACAATATTACTGTAATGTCGAACACTAAATTTTACACTCAGTACAATATAACAGTTATGTCAAACAAAAGATCTTACTTCTCACTCCTCAGTAAAATTAAACTCTGTAATGTCAAACAATAAATTTTACTCCTCAGTACAATACAAGTGTGTAATGTCAAACAATAATTTTTACTCCTTAGTAAAATTAAACTCTGTAATGTCAAACAATAAATTCTACTGCTCAGCACAATATAATTGTGAAATGTCAAACAATAAATTTTACTCCTCAGTACAATATAATTGTGTAATGTCAAACAATAAATTTTACTCCTCAGTACAATATAATTGTGCAATGTCAAACATTAAATTCTACTCCTCAGTACAATATAATTGTGTAATGTCAAACAATAAATTTTACTCCTCAGTACAATATAATTGTGTAGTGTCAAACAATAAATTTTACTCTTCAGTACAATACAAGTGTGTTATGTCAAACAATAAATTTTACTCCTTAGTAAAATTAAACTCTGTAATGTCAAACAATAAATTCTACTGCTCAGTACAATATAATTGTGTTATGTCAAACAATAAATTTAACATCTCAGTACAATATAATTGTGTAATGTCAAACAATAAATCCTACTCCTCAGTACAATATAATTATATAATGTCAAACAATAAATTTTACTCCTCAGTACAATATAATTGTGTAATGTCGAACAATAAATTCTTCTCCTCAGTACAATATGATTGTGTAATGTCAAACAATAAATTTTAATCTCAGTAAAATGTAACTCTGTAATGTCAAACAAATTATTTTACTCATCAGTAAAATATAACTCTGTATGTCAAACAATAATTTTAATCTCAGTAAAATGTAACTCTGTAATGTCAAACAATAAATTTTAATCTCAGTAAAATGTAACTCTGTAATGTCAAACAATACATTTTACTCTCAGTAAAACATAACTCTGTAATGTCAAACAAATAATTTTACTCATCAGTAAAATATAACTCTGTAAAGTCCAACAATATATTTTACTCATCAGTACAATATAATTATGTAACGTCAGACAAGGTATACACATATTTTCATATTTAAAGGTTTATGTATATTTAACGACTTTTCTAACAGCACAATTTTTTTTCTGGAAAAATTCTTAATGTACTCATGTATTAAAACTTATTTATATTTACTGCCCGATTTATTTAATTTGTTGACAAACATTATAAATCTTTTGAATTCTACTTCATGTGTCAGCAGCTTCGGATTTTAAAAGCGCGTGTGTCCTCCTCGTCCCAACAGCACACCCTCTATCTTCTACTGACATCATCGCCATAACTTTAAATTAGGGTTTTAAAGTGAAGTGTTTTACGAACGTATCAGACTAGATATGTTTGGTTTGTATGTATTCTTTTCGTTGGTAGCAATTGCCAGGCAAACAACATGAAATACAAGTGCTTCATGGATCACGAAAAATACGTGTTTCACAATTAATTTTACACATAATTTCTGTGTAGCTTTTAGTAATTCTAAATTTTTCTATGTTTAAATATATTACGACTAAACGTTTAGAAATGGTAGGAATTTAAAAATGTGGAGTTAGAAAAGTTGTGAAGTCTATTCAAATGATGTTTATTTGTGTGTGATGTTTGATGTTGCAGCTCCTTTTAACATTTTTTTAAATATATATTGTTATGGTAGAGAACAGGAATGAAACCAGCAACACACAAAAATGAACAATAACAAATCATTGTATAGAAAGTTACGAACAGAAAAAAAAACACAAATATAATATTATATAAAAGTGTAAAATCAAACAGTTCACTGATCCTGATTGAAGAAACCTACTACAAAAACAATGTATTTAAATCCAAATAATAGATGTGAATTATATAATTTCAACACTGTGTCTTATATTAATATATGTGAACACCCAAAATGTAGTAATCAATTAAATAATATTCTAATGAGTTTTAAAGACTGACTCTCGTGGTTGAACTTAACGACTGACTTCGACAGAACTCATCCCAGGACCAGTGACCCTTATATAAACATACGGAACATTTTAGAAAATTACAGAGACATACAAATTTTAGAGACATACAGGCAAAATTATAAAAGTAATAATGTAACTATATAATATACATAGACGAAATATTCTAGATTACATGTATTCCAAAATTTTTCATTAAGGTATAAAATCCCTTACTACAAACTATGTTTAATGACAGCTGAATAATTTCAGAAATAGTTTTATATGTTTGAACATTGTATTAATTCACTTTTGACCGTATTTGATATTTTAATAATGTTAACATAGACTTTTACGGACACATTTAAATCTATTCTAGTTTCATATACAAGGTAGTTGATTACTAAGTCCAATCAAAAACTTTTGTTATAGTTTTGAAATTGCAAGATATGTAATAAAATATATTCCATGCAAAATGATTAACATATTGTAATGAATGAAAAATATGTTTTGTGAGCTTTTATCATAATTTCACAAAATAAATTTTTAACTGTGAGTGGTGTAAGGGACTGTATACATTAAAAAACAAACATAAACACATATGTAACATTATATACATAGTAAACAACTATGCAAGTATAGATTGTAACAGAAATTTCTATATCATAAAATAAAATAATATATCAGTATACTTGTTATCATTTCTGTTTTTGTATTGTTGAAATATCGTCAGTTAATATGTTTAAGTATTGTTACTGAAAAAACAGGACAAATTTCCTTAAATGAAATTTTCAAATAATGTGTCATTATATATGCACTTACTATTCCTCATGGTACCGACTGCTTCATTAAATTTAACTATGGAAAATTTATTGTGATTTTTAATTGCAACGCAAAGTTTATAGTCTGGAGCTATTTTCACTTACATAATGTAACAATAACAGGTGAATCTAACTAAGAACCTAAGATTTGAAGTAGAGCGAACTTAGCACTTTACCACGTACGTGATTTAATGTAATTTCTCATGTTTTGTTTTAGACAAAATGTAACATATACATAGATCAAAGCCACATTTGTTATATAAATAAAGCATATCCATATCTTGAGAAATAATATCATCAAAATATAGGTTTGTTTTTATAAAGATTCATATACATGTATACCATTCTTTTGTTTCAAAATCTAAGTGCCATGGGATAGACCTTGTAATTCTCAAACGAGGAATGGTCCTTATATACTGTTCTACGTCTAACTCGAGCTTAGATGTATCATCTGATAGAACAGTACAGCAAACCATAGATACTTTTACCATGACTTGGTTTCTTATGATGCTATGAATAAAATCATGGAGGCATTTTTCACTCATTCTGATAAATATCAACAGTACATTTATTGGTTTATCATGTGCAATGTAAGGATATAATCGAAATGACACACTATCTGGTATTGTCATTCCACCCAGTATAAGATCTTCTATGTATGCTAGACTTCCTATAGCACCAATAACATCATTTACATAAGGCGCATAGCCAAATCTTCCTCCTAGATGAAGATATTTCAATTTTGAGAACTGTATGGCACGAGCAACCTCTATTAACATAGAAGAGTCCGATCTGGGGGAAACCAAGTCCAGCGATAGTGATGTTAAACTATAGGCATTTATTCTACTACATACTATACCAATATTTTGGAAGTGCAGAGCAATTAGTTTAAAATGATCTGATAGGTTTAATGTCATTTTGCACGCCATATGTTCTGTACAACTAACCTGTTGTATATTTATATTCTGTAGTAGAAAATTACTTGATATATACCACATCAAGTCTTCTAAAATTGTATGCTTTACAGGCATTTCACAGAAACATATTGATGTAAGAAAAGGTAAACGTCCCAAAGGTAGTTTTGCTGACAACCCACCCCTAATTCCTACAGTATGTAATGTTGACCGATTCATTAACATTACATGTGTAAACATATCATTATATGTTTGGTTGACAGAGAAAGGAGATTCACTAAACAGTTGACCAATAAATAAATATTCAAGACCTATGATTGCTGAGAACTCATCTAGATATACATCTGCAATAAGCCATTTGACATTATTTCTGTTTAAAACAAGTATTTGTTTCAAAACACGAAGATTGTTTGGGTCTCTGAGAGCATGTTCATCACAGATAAGATTCTCTAATTTGATAAATCTCTGAGAATCTTCTGACACATGCATTTCTTTTAAACACAAGAAAATAATTTCCTGCATTGAGCCAAGTGGTCTATATTCACTGTAAGGAAAGGGAGAAGTGGATATCATTCTGCGCTGGAAATCCAATTCATCTTTCCTTACTAAGTAAATGATATCAAAAAAATACTGGACCATCTGTGGAGAAATTCCAGACAGTAAGATCAGAAAATTTCCATACTTAACTACATCATTAATATGCAGTTTCTTTACCACTTCAGGAAATAGGTCAGTTTTATCAAACAGTTGAATAAATAATGCAGCAAGATATTCAAGGTAGCTCATGTGTAAAAATGACAATATATGTTCTTGCTCGCCAATAGATGCATTTACCTCCTTTGTAGATAAAATGCCGAGTTGACATAAAAAGTCAATCTCTTCTGGGGCAATTTCATAAGGCTCCGACATTAATTGTGTTTTTGTAAAAACAAGCATAGGTGATTTGTCATGTGGATCAAACAATAACAGAAATGATAACAAACACACTTTCTCTAATGTACTAACATACGTTTGTAAGTATGTAAACTCTGAAATTGACTCTGGAATCTGTGCTTGAGAAAATGACATTGAAGGAAACGTTATTTGGTTTCTAACTGCTCGTTCAAACAACATTTCTAGAGTACTATTATGTATACTTGCTTTGCTCATTTTGTTTATCTCATGCTCAAACCAGAAAGCTATCAATTGGGTTGTAAGTAAAGGTATAAGTAATTGATTATCCATTTCACTATTTTTTATCTGATGCAAAAAGTCATCTAACTTTTTATTAGTGTGATGTAGTTTATTTACATAATCAATCACTTCTTTTATATACTTTTCATTATCATACCCTGTTATTTGAACTTGACGGTCAATGTTTATCTCTGATAAACGGACAGTATCAAGTATGTACGGTCTACATGTTGTCAGGTATGTACATGTGTCAGACGTGACTTTTTGTGGAAATGAGAGATTTCTATTACCTCTCTTGTCTGGTCTCCATTCATCCAAACCATCTAATATTACAAGACATTTTTGTGTTAGAAGAATGTGTTCAATCATATTCATTAATTCCTCATACTTATCTTTGAATGGAGTGTAGAAATATTTATCAACGATCATATTAACAACATCTTTTTTATCAGTTTCTCTTAATATAATATGAAATAAAAAGTCAAATTTAGTCATGAAGCTAACTTCCTTTTGTATGTCTTTATTACCGACACTATCACCAGTTATAGCCTTACTCCAAAGTAATGCCATGTACTGGACGAAAGCTGTTTTCCCCATACCAGCATCTCCCGTAACAAATATATTTCTGAATACAGTATTTTGTTGACAAAATACTTGTTCATATGATACTATTTCATAGTTACCTCCATGTTGTCTATCTCCGTGATATGGTACATGTTTCATTCCAGGACGGATATAGAAAGTTAACATATCCACACGTTCGTCCTCACTGTCAAGTGGACTAATACATACAGCACTAAAATCTTTCTCATATGTTTTCTTCAGACGCTCTTTTATATCTAAAAGTAATACCAAAACAACTTTTATAAATAATTCTTAGGTATAATGAGGGATATAAAATAATTCTTGAAATATAAATAATATATTAACAATTCTGCTGTTTCATACGTATCAATGCCTAATTAATTTTGAATTCAGTAGTATAGACGAATCGCTGCAAACTACATGTAGTAATACTAAAATTAATATAAATTTTATGAAATAAATTGTATTAACATTGTATTAGGTACACACTTGTAACTTAGCATGATGGTAGAAGAAAGTTTAGTCTTTATTTCGAGATCAATAATTTCTTTCAGATTTAGATCGAATGGAGGAAAAATGGTTAGGATCGTACGCGTTGTAGAAAACATTCAATACCATGTGTATTATAAATAAAATAGTGTACAATATACAAAGGGGTGGGGGCTATATATAGGATGCATTATTCTATGATTATTATATATTCAATTATCAAGATTTGAGCATTTTGTAGTCGACACCAGTTGCCTTAAGCCAATCAAAACGATGCATTTGAGGTCGCATGGTGAAAAATGGATGTCGAGTAGACAAATAAGGGGTGCGAGGATGAACTCGTCGACGCCATGTTTTGTCGGGAACTACATGTACCTGTTTGTATTACCAGAAATACAATTATACGAACGAGTACCAATTTCAGGGAAGTTGCAATATAAGACCAGGAAAAATGCAAAACTCTTTTTAAAACTCGCATTTGTAAACAAATGCTAACTTATCTTCCCTAATTTCAGGCGAATCTCAATATACCACAGAAGTTTGACATTCTGTATCGTAGTTTGAAAATTTCCTCCTTCATGTAATAAAAACTACTACTGTATAGCTATTATTTCTGCGGGTCCAAACTTTCGCGTAAACAAAGAGTTTTGTATTGGCGATGCTAAATATTGGCGGAAATTACACTGAGCGCCAAATTTAAACCTCCTGGTAAAAGATGGTTAAAGGGACATAACTCTGTCTGCCTGGGTCGTATACGGTACCTTTCCTGTATGATAAGTATAGGATAGAGCATGAGTAGCAGTTTGATATGGGATTTATCAACGAGCGAAGCGAGTTGATAAATCTCATATCAAACTGCTACGAGTACTTTATCCGACTTAGACAACGGGTAGGAAATTATATGTTTATAATGTCCATTTTCATTTATTTTGTCACGTATTTATACTACTGTCACCTTATAGCCATATAAAACGCAGAGAAATATGGTTGGCCTTAATCTAAAGCGTACGATATTTGTGTCGTGAATTTCGTGCGAAAGCTGATTAAAACTCATGAACAACATTTAGATTGTGTTATTCATGGATATAAATATTTGTGCCCATGTACATATCGGCAGTTAAACAATGAATAAAAAATACAAATCAACAATAATTTTTGATAAATAATCACAGTGGTGAGTCGTCTTAGGAATAATTCTTTATCGCAGAACTGAATAATGTTTTTGCTAACCAAGAGTGTTATTAGGCTGTAAGTACATGTTATTGTTTTACGAACTTACCGTCTCAACACCTATCCTTACCATAAACAATACAACAAACACTACTGTTTTGGCGTGAGCGAGACGCGTTTATTGTACAGAAATATACATGTATTCACAATACTAATCTGCTTATTACATTGACAATAAATATTAATAAATATATAATACATATATACGTATGTATAAGAATAGTATAACATAATGATTTAATTATAACTCATTTCAAAATATAGTACACATATAAGGTAAATGTCAGAAAAGACTGCGAGCCGGCTGCCCCGACACAAACCTTTTTAAAAGGGAGTGGAGGTAGAAGATAACCAAAACTGAGTCAGGATTCCCTCAAGAATAAACTTATTTACAGTATTTCTTGTAAAGTTTCCTGTAAAAAGACCTAATCCGGAATCCAAACATATAGACCTTCCCGTCCGTGCACAGGCTGGAAAATTAGTTACATTAATACTGAATTCCGTATATAGTCTTAACCAAGGGCTGCAAACAGTACAGTGTATCTTACCACTGTCTGACATTTATTATTTTAATAAAGATTTTTATCAATGTACTATACTGAAAACAAAATATTACTGATACATTTATAAAGTATTAAAACATTATAAAGCCAAAACAATCATAATCTAAGAACGATAATGTCTTCTATAGAATATAGAACTAGCGTTTAATAATGTGCAACTATTAGTAAAAAATTGAATTTCCGTACAAGTGCGTTCGCTTCGTAGAATGATTCGCTTTGGCGCCCTCGCCTCTATATATACCCGGACAAAAACTAACCAATCGTTTTGGTCACGTGTGTGTTGAGACAACGGTTCTCGGCTATACTATGTAACGCAGAGAACAAAATGTCTCAACACCTATCCTTACCATAAACAATACAACAAACACTACTGTTAGGGCGTGAGCGAGACGCGTTTATAGAAAATGCAAAGTATAGAGTTAAAGAAATTCAATTTTTGATGTCCTCAAGTACCAAACATTTCGTAATGTCAAGTTTTTGCCAAATTAATCAACTATGTAACAATGTTAGACCATATCAGGTTTTTCACAAACCGTGACGTTTAAAACAACTAACATTTATTCGTGCTGCGTTTGCTGCAGTAGTAACTGTACTGGCTCTCAAAGAATCTAAATTTAAATACCTAAATTCTAAATTTGGAGCAACTAAATTCAATTAAGAAACTATACGCTCTTAGGCCATGGTATGACGAAACCGTTTATTTGTCTCAATCAGGGTATATATGTCGAATATTTTGAATTGTATTCAATATAAACTGTTCTAATGAATTCGACAGAAACATGTCTGAGATATACTGTGTTACATAAAATACAGACAGGCATTAGATGAACTATCGTTGATATGAATATGCCTAGTGTCTATATAAATAACAGCTCTACTTTTCTAATTTGATTACAATATAGTCAGAAAATTTTATGTCAGGACCATTTTAAACTACTTAACTCATTAAAATGTAAACAACAAACACAATAGCATGCTAAAATCAAAGCTAAAATCCTGGTATTCATAATTGTCATATCATTTTCATACATTTCACTTAATAATTGAAGTACTTATGAAGTATATTTATGTAAAAATGTCTTTCCATTACCGGTGAAAAAATATCTCTTCAAAGTTTCTAACAAATTCTTCTTTTTAATGTTCTCCGTTGGACCTGTATGGCCAGGAATTGGATGCATCAATTTGATACCACGTTGATGTAAAACACTAGCTTACTTTTTCTCATTTAATCACACGACTAGGTATAATGTAACACTATTATCATATTTGTTGCTGGATTTGATGATAAACACTATCAAAATAATGTCTATACATGTGTAGATGTTTTCACCAGCCATTCTGTTTATAAATATTCTTGGTCATTGCCTGTGAAAAAAGGATAAACTATAATGATTCACATACATAATGCGATACAAACACAGTAAATGTATATCAATTTCAATTCTTACATTCGTTAAAAAATATATTCTTACACATAAAATACTGAATGGATAATTATCAGTATCATTTACAGATATACATATTTTTATTTGTATAAATAACTTTATCTGGATAACATCCTTCTATCTACAAAATATGATCTAAGTGTGCTGCCATCAAAATGCATTGCCAATACTCAGCTGATTTTCATTTATTGGACCTATCAAAGTGCCTGTCTTAAAGTATCACCCCTCGTGGGCTCGAACCTAAGACATTGCTTCTCGTTCCGAAGCTCTACTGCTAGGTCATCTTTTTGCTCTTTCCTTAACTTTTTAAATGCACCACAAAATCAATTTATGCGATTGAACGATCCAATTAGCCTCAATAGTCGAGATATGATCGATCAATATGTTAATATTGCTTGTGGTAACCACCATTTACGAGAAGTAAATCTTGTAGAAGTAAACCTTCCACAATCATTATTGAAGTGAGCTAAAAAAATTCCATTGTGTATGTGTCTCACAAATTGTCAAAAAAAAATAAAAACAGTGTTTGGGTATAAACCAATTATCACTGTCCTAACATCGATCAGTTATTCATTTTGAGATCTTTGTATCTACTCCAATTGTAACGGGGCTCTATAACGATTACAAACTTTCATTGATAACAACTGATATATTTAACAGACCTGATTTAGTTCTGCTATAAGATAAGACACATTTTACTTTTATATTATCTGAATGTACTTTGAACAACATTTAATGACAATTATTTTGTCTTAAGAATAATACCAACAACTTTCGTTTCCATTTATGTAGAAACTAAACAGAATCTCACTATGACTCCAAGAGCCAAAAACCACATAACTGGCTTTGAATTATGAATATTTCTATATGCACTGATGTTTATAATCAGATTTACCATATATCTCGTCAAACGAGATACTCACTTCCGGGAGCTCATTTCTTTCTCTATGCACTGATGTTTATAATCAGATTTATCATATATCTCGTCAAACGTGATGCTCACTTCCGGGAGCTCATTTAAACCTTCTTCTGCAGGTTCATTTGCCTCTGATCTGTGGTCTATCAAATAGCCACTATATTTATCGGCAAAATTATCGCAATAAAGCGAAATATCACATTACCTCGGACATACTTATGATTTTTCTACGTCATTCTTTTTCTTTCAATTCTTGCAACAACATTTAAACTCAGTACAAGCTTTTTATGATAACATAATAGGAACATTCAACTCGCTTATGTCAGTATGCAAATTTACTTTTATCTAGTTCTTAATTCAACAACGTTTCCAAGTACATTTTGTAAAGATATAATCTCTCTCTCTCTCTCTCGGACTACAGATGCTAATTGTCTTACATGCAATAAAGACAGTTTTACGTTCTGCTAAAACATTTAATATTGGCCAGTATAGAGAATTTCTAAATTTCTCAATTCTGTCTTCATTTGTGAAAATACGTTTTAATATTGAATCGATGCAATGTTCTTATCATGTTACTTTTCTCAATGGAACCTATGAGCACCTATATATATGTATACATATACACAAACATGCACACACATATGCACATACATAAGCCTTTAAGAAAAAAGAAACTAAATAATGCATTTTGTACATAAAATACAATTAAATGCCTTTGAATATATACCGTCATCTAGAAACACAATTACTTTATGACCCTGGACATACGTAATACAACAAGCATCATCTGTTAAAGCGTTTATCGACTAATTTAACTATGAATAAATGAAAATGAGAATTCATATACATGTACATGTATACAGTACAAAACTAATCGTGGCTTTCCTATTTTTGTAACAGGCTGCAGTCTAGAAATTGACAACTAGCGGCTTAAATTCAAATTGTATAATAACTCCTAAACTTAGTAAACTTTGAATCTCTGAATGTACAAATTGTACATTATAATAAGTTGACTTTTTGTTGCTCAAACTTGCCTCTGATGGAACAGTTTTAAATGGAAGTTTATATCCATTTTGAATAATACAAACGATATAATCTACTGCACATGATTTTCACATGTTTAAATGTCTACTAGAAAATTTGAATGAGTGCATTATTATCTATATCTATTGACGACTTTGATAAACTACAGATTTTAGTACTTGTCTTTTTGAAGTTTTTCAACCGATATATAATTTACATTTGAATAGAGGTAATAAATGTTCTATGAGGTATTATACTTATCTTATATGATACCCTGTCCTCAGTACGGTCACCATCCCATGCACAACACGGACCTGGTTTATTAGTCCTTTGGCCATGAGCTATGATGTCATTAGCTGAATAATAAGAAATAATGAGGACATTGAATTATGATTTATTGTAAAAACATATTAAGAGCGTAATCTATGTAAATTGGATATAGCTATACACTAACTTACTAAAATTTACAAAATTATAAAGTGTGCTTCAAAAAAAAACGATACAAAAAAACGTGTATTTTCATAGTATGAATATGTTGAGGTACATACTCATACACGAATCCACTAGCACATATATACATACACATAAATACACTTGTAAATATACATTATCTCAATTGATAAATTTATTTATGTTTTAAACACAGTTGACTCCATATTAAGAGCTCTACATGATGATCGATTTTATGCATATTCACACTATGTTACTATATTTATATAACCTATATACTTTAAATATATAACCATCAAACTTATTATTTAATAACTTGTGTTCATATGTAATTTCTGACTTAACGTATATTCACCGCGGGTCGTCCACGTAAACAATGCGCATATAATAATAATCAAAATACTAAACGTACTGTTGGAAGGAATTTTTGAACGATTTTAGGAGTCCAAAGTTACTATTTCGATATCCATCATCATATCTCTATCATTCATAATCGAATGTGTTTCATATTTCATTTTACATGCATATTATGCTACTGATCGAGAAGTTGTACGTTTTGATTCATGGTCAGGGCATACTTTCGTGGAGCTATACTATGAAATAATTTTTACGGTCATTCTCCCTCCTACCACTGATTCTAAATCATTTTAATACGGCAGTAGTAAGTCACTGAATTGCATCTAGTAGTAATCCAGAGATTGAGTCTTTTCAGGGACAGGTGGATTGCTGGTCACGGTGTAACCTAAACAATGTGTTGCCATTGAGTTAAGGCCACAACAAATTGATCACATGTTCTGTGTATTTTGTTCTAAAGAATTGAGCTAATGAGCAATTAAATTCTTTTTCCATATTTTGAATTTTGAGAAGCGAGCGAAAGCGAAGAATAAATTTGTGCGGTTTCTAAGACATTTATTTACCATAAGTTCAAAAGAGCAGAAAAGGTATGGACTTTCTTATATAACATATAACACTAGATAACTACGAAGCACAGATAACCCCGGTTCACTTTTTGTGTATACAATGTAATTAGATTTTGGTAAATTATGCTAATGTCTAATAATATCACAAGAATTAAATCAAGCGTAATATGTTATTTTGGGACATCAAAATTGTAGGAAATTCAATGTAATTTTTTCTCCCTGCCCTATCTGCTCTCTATGGAACAATCTTCATATTTTACGCTACAAAGACACGTATGACGTCACACATCAAGATAAGGTGTGTAGAGTGAGTAAAAGTTCAGTTTACGGTCTAAGAGAGAGTGCAGGGCTGAGTTCAGTTATCAAGAACGTTACAGAACGTTACATAACGATACATTCGGAACTCCCCGGCCATATAATTGTTTACTTTAACACTGGTAGTTTCAAAAAAGCGTCTAAATATGTCCGAGATTATTCGCAGCAAATGATTGAGGAGTTCCGAAAGTATCGTTACGGAACGTTCTGTAACGTTCGCGGTAACTGAACTCTGAACAATGGATTGTGTCATTGTAATTTCTAATGCCGTATGTTAGCAAGAATACATTACTGCTTTACCGTAACAGTGGAATTTTCTGATTTATTTTGCTATTTAGAACTCAATTTTCTAATTTTTAGTTCAATTTCTACTTGGTCTAGTGTGAAAACTTCTGATTTTCCGAAATTTATTAGGCGTCAATTTCAAGGTGCGGACGCATTTTTTTTTTTTTTGATTTTATGGTGCAAGAAATCAGACGAACATAACGGTTAATTTGTTGCGGTCTATTAAAAAAAAAATTATGTTACTAGCTCCGCGCTGTCACTAAACCTCTACGGACACCCATCCAAAGATTAACCATACATTTCGTTGCTTAACTTCGAAAAATGTCCAGCGCTCTACGCTCTCAAAGTAAACCCCTGCTGAGATAAACGCTCGTTAAAATTGTATATATATATATACAATCGTGTGGTAGATACTACTGCGCAATAATACAAAAAACTTCTTTCCGTGCTCAGTTAGAAAGTTGTTTAATTCACGTGTAAAAAAACATTTAATATCATAATTTTAAGTATTTGTTGAAATTACTTTTTCAACTTATCTACTTTTGATAGTACACATATTTTTCTGCTGCACTATTTCTTGATCGCATTGACTCATTGATTTCTATTGAGTTGAAGGTGTTGTTCATTCTTTTTCAAATTTCCAAGAGCGCTGACATAGAAAGGAATTCAAAAGAATTCCTTCCAATAATAATAATAATAATAATAATAATAATAATAATAATAATAATAATAATAATAATAATAATAATAATAATAATGATAATAATAATAGTAATAATAATAATAATAGTAAAGACTTTATTTTAACGAGGCTACACATTTGGATAAATCCAAACTTCCATGTGAACTTCAAAACATCACATTCCAATACTTCGGGCCGCGTTATTATTTTCAGTTTTATAGTTTAATTATTTGAAATTCATTTTATAAATGCTGTTTATGCGTCAGTAAACACAAAAATAATAATACGTGCGCGTACATTCATTTTTTTAATTATCATACTCTTGCATTTTGTCATCAAGCTAATAAATAAAAATATATTAATATATATACCTATTGATTTTAACATATCATTTACAAAACTAGTATAAACCTAAAAATATGTGAGTCTATCATGTGTAAAAGTGTTTTAAGTTCCAAATCTACAAATATTAATAGCAAGTCGTTTTAATAACAAACTCATTTTATCATCATAGTTAAGTACATAACATCGATGTTAACACAGCGTATAATACACACGGTGACCAATTAAAACAATATAATACATATTGATCCCTATAAAGCATCCAATGTATAATTATCCTGTAATTATGACAAATCAAAATAAAACATTTAAATATTTCTTCCTCTATTCTTGAATAACAAGTTTCAGTAGACTTTGAAAACCCAAACCTTCAAGTTTGGCATTCAGTTTTAAATAATTATTTTATTGGTTATGCTAGCGCTTATTATTTAAAAGTTTGCGCGCAGTGCACAATATCATAAAAACAAATTAATTAGCATAATTTTAGTATATTTACTTATCTTATAAAATATGTGTCCTATCTCTGATAATAAAACTTGTTTATTAACAACAAATGTAGTCTCAATCTTCAATTCAACTCTGTCGAGAATGCTTCAATCCACGTGGTCTCCCATGGTTGTAATTGTATAAAGGTTGAATTTCCGTACAAGTGCGTTTGCTTCGTAGAATGATTCGCTTTGGCGCCCTCGCCTCTATATATACCCGGACAAAAACTAACCAACCGTTTTGGTCACGTGTGTGTTGAGACAACGGTTCTCGGCTATACTATGTAACGCAGAGAACAAAATTAATAAACATGCAAATATTCAATTTAGACAATATTTCTCATATATAGTCGGTTTAATATGTAATCAAGGGAGTGGATAGATGTGAATTGCATTGTGTTACATAATACTGGTCGTTCTATTATGTAGGAACAAGTGGACCTTTGAATCAACCCCTACCAATATTTTTTTCACCTGCTTAAAACCATCAAGACGATTGTCCTGAACAAAAATGGTAGAAAATCTCAATTACATTGTTAAATACATTATGTTTTATAAACATTTGTGCATGATGACGCCTAAACATTTGTTTTGTTGAAAGTATGAACTATCCAAAATACAGTTGATCGAAAATCTTTTTGTCTTAAATATAGATCTTGGTTTTTTTTTTAAATAACATAACATGTTGTAATAACTTGATCGGATGAATTCAATAAAATCATTCGTTTGCAGTAGTTTTAGACTTATAAAAAATGCGCTTCCTTGTCACCCGGTAATAAGCAATTATGACAGTTAATTTCTCAAAACTTCGGTTAGCTTTCAAATAGATTTGTCTGGTTCCCATTCGAAGTTTGACAGGTAAAAGAACGTCAGGCAAAGCATGATAATGGTCACGCCCTATTAATGAATTATAGGCATTGGATAATAAGGTTTTTATATGAACATTTCTCACTACACGGGCTTAAATCTAACAATCATTGTACAAGAATTACAGTGGATACCTTTTTAGTAGTTCGGTAACATTTATGATAAATAAAGTTTCCGAAATTCTAACGAGACTATTTCACGTCTAAATTGTGTTCACTTCGAGACATGGTTTTTGATTAATTGTTCGCTAAGTATACGAGCAATCAGAAAAATCGACTTAGAATTTCTTATATAGTACCGAATTCCTACTAAAGTTACTATTGTCAGCAAATGATCTTGCAGATAAAGAAAACGTATACGATAATTTTGTTATCTGAATAAAAACTGGGAGTGCAGCCGTGATCGTGCTTTTCCTGACCTGATAACGATAGTGGTAAGGGCCAGGTAATCCAGACAATATACAGAACAAGGGGTTGTACTATTTAATGACTTACGCTTGTCAACAAATACGATCATAATTAGACTTTTCCAATGTTCGTGGCCGCTTGTATACGAACTATAACATTTCATTTTGTTCTTAGTGTGCAACCCACTTAAAAAAAGTCTTGATCCACCCCATACTTTCAGTCAATGTTTTCTCGAGTTTAACGCATGGAGAAAACGATCAGGGCTGCGTTCAGTTAGCAGTTAGCGTTAGCCAAACACAGTTATCGTTATGAACGGTTAATTGAACGACCCGTTGAAGTGCGAACGTTTAAAGATGGCGGGCAAGAGAGTCGTTACTTCTAGAAAAATTCGGAGAGGAGGACTTGTTTACTTGTTTTATGTATATGTATTGACCTAAACCAACGGGAGTATCAGTGCCGACTTTGTTAGACCTAATTTTTCCGTCCGTGCACAGGCGGTACAAACAAAGTTGTCTACTCATTATTGCTAAACAACACGAACTATGAATTAAATACTACTGTTCTTTTTTACACACGTTTTCATTGAAACAGTGAAAGTTTGTTTGTACCGAGGGGAAAACCCAAATATTTGAATTTCGGATATAGTCTATTCGCTATGGCAGTTACTATTTTGCAAAATGTACTGGAACTACTTTGTTTCAGGTTGTTTCATATTCGAGTACTATATACTAAAACCGTTAGCTGTTGGCCTTAAACGTTTTCTGCTAACAGGCCGTTCAATTATTACTGTTGGCGAACGTTACAGAACGTTACAGAACGTTCGCGGTAACTGAACGCAGGGCTGATAATATCAAACACTTTACCGTGTGTTATGGGATTTATCAAACACTTTTTAAGCAATTTGATTGGCTGAGAGGGGGTCACCGTTGTCTAATATACGATTATCGAATTATATAAATAATGTCGTGAAATCAGAATGAGAATGAAAGTATTATAGCTCGTTTAGGATAACTTGAGACAAAATACAACGATACCATTTTTATACACAGGTGGATTTAAGTTTAGTACACGTAATTATCGACTATTATCAGTGTGTTTTTGATGTATTAAATTTAGTACGAGAACACACGTTCCACGCATTAAGACATGTTTTATACTTTCATTACACAAAATCAGCTGACCCACCAATTTTATGTAATACCGAAGTCCCAAATATGTAAACAAACTGAGTCGTTTGTCTCAAGTTATCCTAAACGAGCTATAGTAGGTGTAAATGTTTGTACTGTTGATTATAGTGCGTACAAAAAAAACGTGTTTTGGTAAACATTATAAATGAGACCATTCATTTCAGGGGTAGGCAGTATTGAAAATAAAATTTGTGTAATTCATTTTAACAAAATTAGCATGGTTGATAAACCACCGCCACTTGGTAAATCATGCTTGTTATGGTAGAACGCTTTCCATAACACCAACAACTAAGACACAAGAAAAATATATCACAATTGTTTATTTTAAAGTCAGCCTGAGCATTCCTCGTCGTGGGTTAGTCCATTGTATTGTTATTATAAACAGTGTTTTGCTTTTTTTGTTCGAACTATAGGTAAATGTGTTGATTACTTGAAAAATAAATACATCTGTATTCGATTTGTGTTCACTCTATAATAAAAATACCCGTGTTTGTATTCGATTTAATTCACACTATAATAAAAAAAATACCCGTGTTTATATACGAGTTTTGTTTTGAGCGATGTTCAGTACCTGCACTGTTAAATTTGGGCTGTTGCATTTTATTTGTGGTTTTGAAACTGTTGGATTCGTAACATGGATAAGTGGTTGAAACGTGGAAATTTTGAGATAAAAAAGCCACCATTAATATTATTGCCAGATCCAACAAAAAATACGGATTCAAATGTAGCCAGTGCAGTAACGGCAGCAAATGACAGTGTTTCCAAGGAATTAGAACCGTCCGGCTCGACTTCCAGTGGCAGAAAACGACATAGATCAGGGCAATATATAACTTATTTGTAGTTCATATTCATTAGTATAACAAGAAGAGAATTTTTCAAACTACGATACAGTATGTCCAGCTCCTGTGAATATACATGTTGGCGTTCGTTCAATTAGCTGCCGGACTTTGGACAGAACATGTTCTTGAATCGAATATATCGGTTTGCTAATAAATTAAATATAGTTCCTTTATGCCAAATAGACAGGAAAAATCTAAATTCTACCATAATTATGCTGTTTTAACAGTCGGAACATGTCCCGGACAGCATATGTTCATTTGATGTATTTTTATCAGCCTGGAAGGTTCCATACAATGAATAAAAAGCGTCCAAATGTTTTGCATATTTTAACAGGACACGCCCATCCCGGTATTCTATAAACATAATATAATTCTATGAAGACATGGGACGGTCTAAAACGCTGACACATAGTGCTTGACGAATGTTTTTACTCAAAGGAAAAGATGTACTAGTAATACACGGCTAAATGGCAATTTCAAGCATATTTGAAAATGCTAATACTTGTACGTTATGGACTCAGGTACCAGTGGTGATTGATGAATAGAGCCGCGGTCACGATAAAATGATCAACAACATTCAAGTGTTTAGTTTCTAGTATGCGCTAATTCTTCAAGGAAAAAACGATTATTATGATTATTTACTAACAAATATCCGTTTTCAACATAAGAATTATAAAATTGTTATAAGTAGTCAGGGTCGCTTATCAGGAGCGCGTTTAGGAGCGCATTTAGGACCGCATTCAGGGGCACTTTCTCTTCCTCCTCCTCAGGGGACTATCATACTGTACCCTATTGAAGGTAAATGGTGTTTTTTACTTACATTATAATGAAATTATAAAATACTTGAACTTAATTTGTAAATAATGTTATAACATTTGCTAATGTACATAGAGCTTGCTATTGTAGAAATGTAAATAAAATGTCTGTAAAATACCTAAAAACTTAACCAAGAATTTTATAAGTATAAAAGGGCCATAAAAGTTACATAACTCTTGGATTAATTTGGACTGAATTATGGCTCTTTTATACTTAGAAATTTCTTGGTTAAGTTTTTAGGTGCAAAATTTTATCTTTGCAACTACTGGAGGGATTCACTTGAAACCATACACATGTCTACAGGGTAACCATTAGAGTTCAAATACCAAGTTACATAACTCTTGGATGAATTTAGACTAAATTATGGTCCTTTTGTACTTAAAAAAATACTTTTATATACAGTATACTTTTATACTACTGAAGGGATTTACGGGGTACTAATTGACGTCAAAGACTATTCTCCGAATAGTCGAGCTAAAAGGCGGTATCCTGTGAACAATATTTCTTTTAACTCCTATATATTTCCCTATTTTACTTAGTAACTTATAATCAAAATATTTGCATATTATTATTCTTATTAAATTAATAGACAAAGTAGTAAAATATTTCAAGATACTAGAAAAAAACAATAAAAACATAAATATTTAAAGCTCACCATCATAAGTGAATGTACTTGAATGTTTGTTAGGCAGTGCATCGTCCAATTCAGATTGTTCATCTTTCATTTTAGATTGACCATACTTCCATTCAGACTTTACATCTTTCATTTCAGATTGACCATACTTCAATTCAGATTGTTCATCTTTAATTTCAGATTGACCATACTTCAATTCAGACAGTGCATCTATTATGTCAGATTGATCATACTTCCATTCAGACAGTGCATCTTTCATTTTAGATTGACGATACTTCCATTCAGACTTTGCATCTTTCATTTCAGATTGACCATACTTCAATTCAGATTGTTCATCTTTAATTTCAGATTGACCATACTTCAATTCAGACAGTGCATCTTTTATTTCAGATTGACCATACTTCCATTCATATTGTGCATCTTTCATTTCAGATTGACCATACTTCAATTCAGATTGTTCATCTTTAATTTCAGATTGACCATACTTCAATTCAGATTGTTCATCTTTCATTTCAGATTGACCATACTTCCATTCAGACTGTGCATCTTTCATTTCAGATTGACCATACTTCAATTCAGATTGTTCATCTTTAATTTCAGATTGACCATACTTCCATTCAGACTGTGCATCTTTCATTTCAGATTGACCATACTTCCATTCAGACTGTGCATCTTTCATTTCAGATTGACCATACTTCAATTCAGATTGTTCATCTTTCATTTCAGATTGACCATACTTCAATTCAGATTGTTCATCTTTCATTTCAGATTGACCATACTTCCATTCAGACTGTGCATATTTCATTTCAGATTGACCATACTTCAATTCAGATTGTTCATCTTTAATTTCAGATTGACCATACTTTCATTCAGACTTTGCATCTTTCATTTCAGATTGACAATACTTCCATTCAGACTGTGCATCTTTCATTTCAGATTGACCATACTTCAATTCAGATTGTTCATCTTTAATTTCAGATTGACTATACTTCAATTCAGATTGTTCATCTTTCATTTCAGATTGACCATACTTCCATTCAGACTGTGCATCTTTCATTTCAGATTGACCATACTTCAATTCAGATTGTTCATCTTTAATTTCAGATTGACCATACTTCCATTCAGAATGTGCATCTTTCATTTCAGATCGACCATACTTCAATTCACATTGTTCATCTTTAATTTCAGATTGACCATGCTTCAATTCAGATTGTTCATCTTTCATTTCAGATTGACCATACTTCCATTCAGACTGTGCATCTTTCATTTCAGATTGACCATACTTTAATTCAGATTGTTCATCTTTAAATTCAGATTGACCATACTTCGATTCAGACGGTGCATCTTTTATTTCAGATTGACTATACTTCAATTCAGATTGTTCATCTTTAATTTCAGGTTGACCATACTTCGATTCAGACGGTGCATCTTTTATTTCAGATTGACCATACTTTGATTCAGACGGTGCATCTTTTATTTCAGATTGACCATACTTCAATTCAGATTGTTCATCTTTAATTTCAGATTGACCATACTTCGATTCAGACGGTGCATCTTTTATTTCAGATTGACTATACTTCAATTCAGATTGTTCATCTTTAAATTCAGATTGACCATACTTCGATTCAGACGGTGCATCTTTTATTTCAGATTGACTATACTTCAATTCAGATTGTTCATCTTTAATTTCAGGTTGACCATACTTCGATTCAGACGGTGCATCTTTTATTTCAGATTGACCATACTTTGATTCAGACGGTGCATCTTTTATTTCAGATTGACCATACTTCAATTCAGATTGTTCATCTTTAATTTCAGATTGACCATACTTCGATTCAGACGGTGCATCTTTTATTTCAGATTGACTATACTTCAATTCAGATTGTTCATCTTTAATTTCAGATTGACCATACTTCAATTCAGACGGTGCATCTTTTATTTCAGATTGACCATACTTCAATTCAGGCAGTGCATCTATTTTTTTAGATTCACCAAAAATCCATTCAAACAGTTTATGTATATATTTTATTTTAGATTGATAATACTTCCATTCAGAGAGTGCATCTTTTATTTCAAATTGACCATACTTCAATTCAGATTGTTCATCTTTAATTTCAGATTGACCATACTTCAATTCGGACAGTGCATCTTTTATTTCAGATTGACCATACTTCAATTCAGACAGTGTAGGTTTTGATTTAGATTGATCATTCTTCAATTCAGACTGTGTAGCTCTTATTGTTTCAATAGCCAACATGTCAAAGCTCATGTCGAAAGTGTTTTTTACGAAAATATTTTCTGCTTCATGCCATGCTTTAAGAATGTTATCATGTTTTCTTTGTAATTCTTCATCGAATGGTTTGTAAGCAACGGAATGAATCAGCTCAGATAAGTTAGGAATATCACAAAATTTATTCAAACTGTACAAGATCTGAAAAAAGATAATATCATTATTAATGTTACTATTGTTACGTGTATACTCTCCAACAGATTAATTAAACAAAGTAAATATAGTTAAAGTTATTGAATCCCTAACATGTGAATCTTAAAATTGGGTATATGAATTAAATACATATCTAGAGCTTTTCTATTACATTCTCATTTAATGGCCATAATTTTAATAAATAATTCTTTGTTGACACTTAACAACAATAGATACAGACATAGAAATTAATAATAATGCTATTATAATATATTAAACGTAATATTATTTCGTTTTAACGAAATATTATTTCGTTTTAACAAAATATTAATTCGTTTATTCGAAATATTATTTCGATTAAACGAAATTATAATACGTTTAAACGAAATAATTATTTCGTTTTTTCGAAATAACATTATTTTGGTTTTTTTTTCGAAATATTATTTCGTTTATACGAAATATTACTTCGTTTATGCGAAATATTATTTTGTTTAAACGTAATATCATTTAGTTTTTATTAGATAATTATTTCGTTTAAACGAAACAACTATTACGTTTTTCAAAATATTTTTTTCGATTTTCGAATTTTTACGTTTAAACGAAATAATATTTCGAAAAAACGAAATAATTATTTCGAAAAAAAAACGAAATAATTATTTCGAAAAAAAAAACGGAAATAATTATTTCGTGAAAACGAAATAATTATTTCGAAGAAACGAAATAATATTATTTTGAAAAAACGAAATGATTATTTCGTTTAAACGTAATTATATTTCGTAAAAACGAAATGATATTCGTAAATACGAAATGATATTACGTTTAAACGAAAAAAGTTGTGAACATAAAAAAGTATTTCAAAATCACTTTAGGGGCTCCGTAGAAACACAATAAAAATATCTAAACATTTTTGTCTCCGTGTTTAACAAACTGCTTATTTCTTGCAAGTGGGCCTTTTGTAACAGCTTACGAAATTCATTTTTGTCAACGTGAATTACATACGATTATATTCCAAATTCCTTTAGAGCGTTATCATATGATTCGTACAGGGGAAGGACTGTTTTCTATGCAGAGGTGCGTTCAACAATGCGAGCGCTCGAGCGAGCGCCTGCTTCGCGAATTGTTTGGCTATTGAACGATTGTAAGCACTCGCTGTAAAATCCAAACTGGCGTCAAACAGCACATTATTGAAAATAGCGGGAGTAGTATAGTAAATGAGCGTGTCTAGCGCCCCCCCCCCCAAAAAAATAATTTTTTTATACATTCTAACGGTACTGAGGTGGACCACGGAAAGAATTTTTTTTAACATTTTACGACTTTCTAAAAAAAAAGTAAAAATATATTAACCGTCATATTTCGGTGGTGGGTCATTATTCACTATAGTAATTCTATTGAATAGAATTAAACATTTTCCTTTTTTTTTAAATTCATCTTTTACCTGTGCCATACCTTCTTCAATAAGTTTCTTTCTTTCTGTATCACTAAGCCCCGTTTGTTTCGAACGTATATTATCTTTAAAATTATTATATTTCTCTAATTCATCTAATATAAGTTTTAATTCACTCTCAGATATTTGTCCATCTGCTAAAGACTTAGAAATCAAGTTTTTAATACTATTTAATTTACTTTCTGCGACAGTTCTAATCTCATAATGTTTTTGTGATTTTGATTGAAATTTACGTCTAATAACCGTAACACAAATTCCTAATCCAGCACATACAGCATCAGTAATTTGTATCGGTAATAGAATTGGAATAGCTAACCCAACACTCATTAAAATAACAGATGTTGAAATTAGGACAGTATCAACCCCTTCAGTAGCATTAACTCCACGTTTATATTTTTTGTATAATGATTTACGAACATCCGTTTCACTAATTAATCTTTTTTCAATTTCCGATATCTTTTGTAATCTATAATTTTGTCCATCTTCTACATGTAACTCCGGATAAAGATCTGGCGCAGACGGTTGCTTCATTTTATTAAATATTATTTAAAATTTACAACATAACATTTAAATTCATATCGGGACCTGGTGTGTCATCTGGTATAAATTCGAATAATAACGCAGCAACTGTATTAGTCACGTAGTTATTATTATTTCCATGAGCCATAAAATTTAAAGCACTTCCAGGTTCAATTATAAATTCCCGTTCACCAAAATACTTAACAGCTTACTCTTCTTCTGTTACAATAGAACAATCACAAGCCACAAGAAATGCACCATTAAAACTTACACTAATATTAATAACACCCGTAGTCTTTTTACATGATAAGCTAAGACTAACTATCCTACCACGTTTCATCACTGTATAACCAACTCTACGTATTTTACCACCATTTCCCATTGAAAACACTTCACCCGGAGCTAAAGACCCCTTTGATTCACCACCTAAGAAAGTCCACATTGATTATCTTCAACAAGCAGATGATGTTAAGGATGTGTGGACCACATTTATTCTCGATACATCAAAAGGTTTTACGAGAGCAGGTGTTGAACGGATTAACGAATCCATAAGGACATATTGCTGGTCTATCCTTGGGTCACAATCTCAAACGAGAACAGATATACTCGGAACAGGAACAGCTTTTGATGCTCAAAAACAATTCCTTGCAAATGTTGAGGATGCTATCAATAGTCCCGTAGATTTACCAAGTCAAATAACATTAGGTATCAAAACACACTAAAATATGCTCTAAGTAAAGTTGACTATGTTTACGGATTTGGGTTGTATATGTCTCCGAGTAATATGGAATCACGAATTGGAACAATCCGAGATTATAACAATTATATTGTAGTAGCCACTGATGATCAAGAGCTTGGATTGAATAATGATGTGAATACCCAACCCATTCCACCAAAGCAACACGTAAAACTCAAGGGAACACCAACAAAGAAATCTCTACCAGAACCAAAGCTCAAAGGATCACCAACAAATTATACAGAAAAAATGAATGTAATATCCACGAAAGAAGCAATACAACACGAAGACAACAAAACAGCATTAATCGTTGGTTGCATTGCAGTAGGTCTTATCGCTTTACTCATTTACTAATATACTCCCTAGCAGTTGCATACAACAGTCCAACAACAAGAACAACTACAGCCCATAAATGTTCACCAAATCAGTTAACAACTTTGCCTGTTGTTGATAACAACCAAGATACAATAGAACCAATTATACCGGGTAATGTTGCTCCTGTTTTTTCTGCAAGTATAGCTAATAGTTTACCAAGATTTTATAATTGTTTTTTTTACCCAATCTTTTACACCATTTCCATCTTTCGGAGGAGGTTTTGGTACAGCACTAGTTCCATCAGGAATAAAAGTCTCAACAATAATACCAATTATCATTCCAAAAGCAGTTGAAACATTAACAATTGTTATTCCTTGTTCTCTGAATAACGTTCTAATTCTCTCAGCTAATGTAGTGTCTTCTTTCAATACTTTATGGATAGTGTCTTTTATTCTACTTACCTGACTACGTAGTATATCCCTGTTTTCATTAATTACTTTAATATTTTATTTCAATCTTAACCTTTTCTTAATTTGTACGCGTCCGCATTTTTACTTTTATCCTTTAAATTGTTGACCGCATTTTCCATCTATTTCGTCTGCCTAACGCGTCTGTCTTTTGGACTCATCAGTGATGTCCATCTACACAAACATGTATTAGAGCTTAACTTTATAAAATGACAATAAATGAAAATAGTGGCACTTATAGTCTCTTAAACGAATGCCAGCTATTAGAATTTATGAAATTCTTCTGCAATGTCTTTAACACACCCTTTGAAATGTTCAAATTATTTCAATAAGTTGTATAGGAAATATATGACAGAACAGGAAATTTTGTTTCCTACATCTTTTGTCCTTATTGTATTATAAATAAATAGCTACAAATCATTCTAACCCCTAAGAAACTAAGTAGGTATCAAGTTTGTTGCAAAACGTGCACACTTCCCAGTACACATCCATGCATACAGTATACTACAGTGGATGCTTTACCTATTATTTGGCAGTAGGCAAATCAGATGAAGCTCTATATGGCAATGGGTTAAAGCTTAATAGGTAATTAACAATTGGCATGATGACATTATCAGTCTATCAAAATAGTGTCGCAAATGAACTTTTCATTTAAAGTAAGATATGTAATAATGCTTATTTTACTGGACAAAAGTTGAGTCTTAAATGTTGCATTGGGATAAATAAAGCTTTCACATTGTATAATTGTGTTGAATCTTTATATTGTCATTCAAATAAAAACATGGGTGCTGAAAAAAGATTATGTTATTAACTCCCAATATATCGCAATACGTATTGCAATACGCTGTTTGATATCGCAATATATCGCAATACAAAATTTCCGGCGATACCCATCCCTACTATTTGGAATTCATCGTTGTCCGATTTTGCTTGTTCTAATTTAGCTTTTCTTTTGCTAAGTCTTTATTTGTTTCATTCAATTTTGCCAATTCATTTGCAATCGCTTTTTTTACAGTAGTCATCGCTTTGAGGACACCATCCATTTCTCTATTTGTCATATCTGTTTGTGTTCCTTCAGTAAATCATGTTTCTATGACTTTCACTTCAGTTTCAGCCGCATTAGGTAAATCAGTCATTTCCAAATTATCAACATCGGGTAGGTTATTTTCTACATTTTGTAAACTTGCAACAGCCTGTGCTGATAATGTAGAGCTATAAGTAGGTAAATTCAACAACTCTCTAATTG
Organism: Mactra quadrangularis; assembly: GCA_025267735.1. Classification (NCBI taxonomy): domain Eukaryota; kingdom Metazoa; phylum Mollusca; class Bivalvia; order Venerida; family Mactridae; genus Mactra; species Mactra quadrangularis. The sequence continues at coordinate 12,796,556 of CM046306.1, forward strand.
CATTTGTACCACCTCTTCCAATTCTACTCGCCAAGACCCCAATTTTATAAAACTACCCCCTTTTTTGGCAGAAATTTAAATATCTTTATCTCCAACCTTTAAAAACAGTGTTTTATTATCAGGGCCAAGTTCAAAGCTTGTATCATCAATATATACAGGGTCTAACCCATACGTTTCTTTTATCAACTTGTTATATTTTTTAACAATTAATTATTTCTGTTCAACTATTAATGTCGTTCTTAGATCAACATCATCACCAATATCATCAATATGAGCGCTTTGGTTTTGTATAGTTCTATTAAATTCATCATGATCATCTGTAAGCAGTTCATCTACATCTAAGTCATCATAAGTAGGATTATCAAATTCCATTCCACCTTCAGCCATTTTTATTTCTTTAAAAAACCTTAAAAGAATGTCGACTTACGGAGAAAAATTAAACCCTACAGAAAAAAGAGAACCACGTGGTGTGAGAGGAATTCGCCAGAGTGTTGTAATAACAAATAATCCTTCAACTATTGACCAAAATCAACAATTGTTAGTGAGATTTCATAATCTAAGTAGTAATGATGTTATTGTTCTTGGAACAGTCAGATTAGCGTTTGAAATTGAAATCAAAAGCGACAATGACGCAAACGCAACAGTATATCCAAACCTTGGAAGAGCCATCGTCAAGAAGACAACAATAAGAATACCAGGAAATGAAGTGATGTCAATTGACGATAGTGACATCTATCATTTTTATATTGTTTTATGGAAGACTCCTACAGAACGTGTAAATATGGCATACCAAGGCATTGGCAAAACATAGGGTTCGAGCTGGTAATGCTACCGCGGACAAAGGAGATGAAGCCATATGGAAGCAGATTTTGCATCCCACTTGATTTTGAATTATTAGAAACGCATATGCCATTTTATCAAGCTGGTCTAGGAGATAGACTTGAATATGAACTTACATTCATGATTATAACAAAGTAATTAAATCAAGTGTCGCATCAGCTTCATACATCATTAAGAATATTTGTTTGGAATTTGATACTGTTTCTGATACTGAAATAGCAAGACAAATAAGACAGCAAGTCAGCGGTAAAATGGTTATTTTATATGACAGAATACTTAGACACAGGAAAATAACTAAAAACAAATCCAGCTAGAAGTATGAAAGGTATTCTAATGTTGTTTGAAGACCCAGATAGAACATCAACTGAAACTTATTACAATCCTAAAATAACAAAAGTAGAAATGACAATTGAAGGAGTCCCAAATCAACTATACAGTCAAGGAATGAAAGCATATCAACAGTGGGATGATATAAATAAATTCTTTGCTTTGAATTCAAAACGAAATAAAGAAACAAATGTGATTATAAAAGATTTATATTTTACTGATACAACATTAGAAAAATATCTAACAGATAATTATGCATTATGGTTAGATTTACGTCCAACGGATGATAACTCACTACACGGTTCGGGAAGAAGAATTGAAAATGCATCAGAAGGTATCACAATACAAATAATGAAAGAAGCAGGAGCAGTTGAGCCAATAAACGTTTATCTGTTTGTTATACAGGATGCCCAGATTAATTTTGAAGATGGAAGATTTAAAGAAGTTAATTACTAGACATAAAAATGGTTAACTTACCAAAATATCCTCATTGTGCTATTTTTGTGGACAAACAGGTTGTGGTAAAACAGAGTTTGTACTTGATATTTTAGAAAAAGAATATTTTCAAGTGTTTAAATATATTGTTATTTTATGTCCTACTATTCAATGGAATAAAGCTTATAAAAATCGTCATTGGATTGGTGATGTAAAAAAACCAAGATCAAAAAAAAGAAATAATTGTTAATCCTATTGTTAAAGAAGAAGAAAAATTACAAGAATTATTAAGAATGTTTTATAAAAGATATGCTGGTCAACCAACATTATATATTATTGATGATTGTAGTGCAACAAAAGAATTAACAAAGAAAAGAGATATGCTTTCAGAGTTTGCTTTCTCTGGTAGACATGCTGAACAATCAGTATGGGTTATTTCTCAGAGATATAATTCACTTTTAAAAGATTTAAGAGAACAAACAAAATGGTTATGTATGTTTTATACAAAAAACACAGTCCAGAATACGTTTGCGAATCCGGAAATCTTGCAAACTTACTTTTTTTTTTATCCGATTTATTTCAAATTTTCAATAAATGTAGATCTACATATGGGTATAACACCAGTAAACTTTCATCCAGATATCTTTACTAGAAATATGTTTAATTTTAAGTCAAAAGTCAAAATTCCCATGGGAATCGGCAAATTCCCATGGGAGAATTGCTCTCCCATGGGATTTTTATGGGAGAAAAATGGGAATTTTCTCCCATTTACAAATATGGGAGAAAATTCCAATTTTTTCAAACTCATCCAAACTAACATTTAGAGATAGAATTGGATAGATCTATTTGTACATAACATGATTCTAAAGAAAAAATGAATAGTTTGTCACTTTTAAAGCATTTAAACACTATTTAAGAATTCTCCCATATTAGAAATGGGAGAATTCTCCCATGGGAGAATTCTCCCATTTCTGTATATGGGATTTCTCCCATGGGAGAATTCTCCCATTTTATAAATGTGATTTCTCCCATGGGAGAATTCTCCCATTCTGAAAATGGGATTTCCTAATATATTAGATTTAGCATATTTTATAAAGAATTTCTAAGGGAACTGTTATTTAATGACTAGATATTATCGTTTTTTTACTATTTGACTGTATTTTATGAGTAAATAACGCTGCATAGTTGAAAATAGTTCTATGGCCTTTTTATATACTAGAATGATTTTATAAAATCAAATATGGCAAAAAAACATTGTTTCAGATAGTTGAAAATACCCTACATTACTCAAAAGCTGTGTTTGAAACATTATTTTAGAAATCGGCAAATGGGTGCCTTTTTCATTCAAAGTTGACACTTTCTTAGTAAGAGCATGTTTGTATTGTTTTCGTGTCAGGTAATTGACTGGAAAAATGGTTTGTTGAATCAGCAGCTAAAACATTTTTCAGTTGTGTTTTATACATTCCATCTGATTCCCGAATTGGGCATACATACTTTAGCAGAGTTTGTTCAAGTATCGAAGTCCACCACTATTCTCCCTTGCTGATTCTAAGCCATGTCAGGCAGTTGTCAGTCACTGACTCAGTTACTCAGTTAAATCCATACATTCCAGGAAAAATGAGTACATGGGTTGACTGACAGATAAGATGCGACTTATACAATGTGTTGCTACGACACAACCCCGCCCCCTAAAAAACCAACGGTCCACCAAAAAGAATAATAATATCGAAAATAAAAAGCAGACTTTACTAGATGATACTGTAAATTAAATATTCATAGGCAGATCTAGCAGGGCAGGGCAGGGCAGGGGATTGAACTAATGGTCTGTATCAACCTGCCTCATGCATCAACCCACCCCGTGGAGTTTCCCCTTAATATCATATTTCACGATCGATAGAAAAAGACTTGGCATCAATCCCCTTACTATAAAAAAATTTAGAAAAGTAAGCACGAAAATGCCAAAAAAGTTAATTTCAAACTACATAAGAACAATATGCATAGATTCTACTTAGTGAGTAAGTGCTGAAGTCCTCGACCGCGGCACAGGCTCGAACTTATGTAGTGCGCCCTGTGCAGCAAGTGCTACACAGTAGCAGACCGACAGCAAACGTCGCGAAAACGCAGCAGTGATACAAATATTGCATTACAGACTGCTACGCTGTCGCGCTAACGGTCCCATAATGCATCAGCACTGCGCTCTATTTCGCAAAAGTAAAACGGCAAATACGGCCCATTAAACAACAAAATATACTAAAAATACATAAATAAATATTATAATAACATTGTATGGATGATTTCAAATGTTTATATCCTTATACATGGTGAAATCAGTTAAGTACTAAAATGTCCGTAGATTAAAAATGTAGATCCGTCTAATAGAACGAGCGTTGTTAATAGCAACGAACCGGAAACAGTATTAATAAGTGAAATGGACGGTTGTTCAACATGTGACATTTTTCGCTTAAAAATCGTTAATATCACAGTAAATAATTGGAATAAATCACTGAAACTTGGCAGAAATGTGAATTAAGATACATATTACTGATTTAAACTAACGAAATTATGTGTGTCGAACTGTCAAAGTTAAAAAATGGATACAAACAGTTGTTTACATGGACAAACGTTATGACAAATAAGCCATGTGAAATCAGGAATGATCTGAAATATCTTAGTGAAATTCATAGACCAGACATGATGCATTGTAATGATTATCCTAGTGCACCTGTCGAGATCTATGGGCGAAGCCAATGCTATCTGCAAACTATAAAGACTAAGAAATAAGTCTTACAGTTACAACTTACATGATACAGTTAACATATGATAGAGCGAAACCTGACAGGACCATAAAGGTAAATTAATTATTATAGTTTAATGTCAGATCATTAGGGGCTACTGCACTTTACCTGTACGAAGTAATTCACCGCAAGCAGAAATATAACCCTAACCCTAACCCTGGTTGATTTGAAAGGTAAATGATCTTATTTTAATTTCATGATTAGGGCTGCGACTATTTTGGGGGGAAATAAAGAACATTCTCAGCTTAATTACAACTGAAAACAAGTAGCACTTCTAATATAAACTTACAGTTTTGTAGGGACTGAACAATTTTGTGTCAAAGTTGATTGATACACATTTAAACAAAATGTTATCACTGAAAATGGCCATAAAACGTCTGGTAATAGACATGTTAGGAGAACATGGTTTTGCTTGAAGTAAAAAACTCTCGTAACTCTTCAGTCTTTTTATTACATGAATTCTGTATTCTTCTTCATTAATAAGTGGTTTGTGGTTCACGAATCGATACGTGAATCGCATCACATGGATCGTGGATCGGATCGGATCACCCCTTGCTCAGCGATCCGCAGCCCTATTCATAATATTTTCTGTCTTTTATCGGGGGCAACTGCCCCGAACCCCCACTTTTTTACGGTCATCGTCAGTACGGTACCGACTCAATGAAGAATGCAAAATGACGCATGCGCAGTAGGCGGGTACCGGTAAAGTGCATTCTAGCCCAATCATTTCAATTCTATTCTGGGTGTGTTTTTTGTCTTAAAATTGAGGATGATTTACATTGAAAGTCATCAACAGTCATGAACATGATGAACATACAGTAAACTTGACAGTTCCGGGTCATTAACATTTCCGGATCACTTTTATAATAGTACAGATGATTCCTTGATTATGCAATATTTTGATTATATGAAAGCTAAGTCATGTACATTAACCACTTAGCTACTGTTATACAAACTTTCCATGTTAATTTTCCATGCTCTCTACCCAAAGTCATAGTCAAGAAACACTAGAAGCAGCGTCTTTTCCAAACAATTCAAAAGTATGTGAATGTTTCGTCCATGCGTTCGAAAAAACAGCTATTTAAATACACAATTAAGATAAAATAAGTCCTTATTGCACATCATTTTGCTGGAAAGTTATCCGTGATCATGATTTAACTCATAGACTTGTTACATCTAATTACTGTATGACAAATATGCAGACAATTTGACCTGGTAAGCACATAACAATTTCCGGTCAAAACTTAACCCGTATTATATAAAATCATTTATTTTAATTAAAAATTAATTTTTTAACATTTAAAATTGATTTCATTCATAATTTTATCCAATATGTAAGAAATTTGTCTATCAAATACAATTATGACACTTGTTTTTATTTGCAATAGGTAATTGCAAGTGACATGATTAGATCTTTCATTTACAAGCTTTATTTGTGTTTAACTTTGAAGAAAATATGAGATAAAGTCTTTATTGACAAAAAGTCAGCGTTTTTATTGTTTTTAACCCAGTTGAGACCACTCCGGATTAAAGATACAAGCATCTGTCACATGACCCAGAATTGGCAAGTGCGACCCGTAACTATCTAGTTTGCAACATGCAATTTCGAAATGTCTTAGAAAATTACAACCAAATAAACAGTATTAATTTATTATAGCTTGGTAACGTTGAAGTATTTGTTTATCAATATAGGCAGGTTTGATTCCCACAACTTTCGTTTTGATGAGACACGCATTATTTGTTTCGTTACTGACCCAGAACTGTTAACTGTACTTTTGGTTTGAACTTTATATGGGACAAGCACAGAGGATTGAGCATGCATAGGTACGGTCCTTTATATCTACGACCTGTTTTTACATGTTTGTATTCTGTGCTTCTGTCATTTACAACATAATGAAAGATGGTGGCATCACCTCGTATCAATAAATGCCATGAAACAATGAGGTAAACTCATTTCAATCATCAATGTTCTAATACTCTGTCATTTTTTACTTCATAAAAAGGGTGGATCAAGAATGTTGATCAGAGGGTTCATGTTAAAATCATAATTGGTTATCTGGAATTTTATTATGTTTTTGGAAGACCCTGTAATGACTGGACGTAACAGGCGCATAGGAAGAATCTGAATATTTGGGCCGCAGATGAAGTGGGTGCGGGAGGGGCCCCATTCGGTTGGACGAAATTTTTTCTGAATGTAAGCCTCTGAAACTCAATTTCCAGCACTTACAATACCTCCTGATTAAGAACAAATCTTTGCATTATAACGAGACCTAAATGTGTTCAATATGTGTCATGAAAAATTAACTTGAGACCGGCTTGCCAGAATATTGGGGCCGCAGCTGTGGCCCCTGTGGCCGCTGCTCCTACGCGCCTGCATTATCTTACATTGTTTATTTAGAAAGTCATACGACATTATCTTATTTAGTGAAAACAAGTTTGTGTGACTCAATATACATTGTAGGTTATAGTCACTTCCGAATGCCTTACTGTTGGGTTAACCATTTTAAATTTGTGTTTGAGTGTCTCGCCTACCACCTGGGGGAAAACCGTTTAGATTCACAGATAGGGCATTGTTTTTATCCTCTGAATATGCTGTTAATTAAAATTAATAAACAATTTAAAGATAATGAAGTATAACATTTACACATAATCATCTTAACAGTATTAAATATCAAAATTTACTGTACCACAGCAGAATGAACACTTGAGTGTTGAAGGGGAATTTGCTTAAGTCCTCAACTGACAATCTTATCTTATATTCAAGTTCATAGTAGGCCTATAATTAAGGTTTGTAGTGTTATGTTCCTTTCATAGTACAATAACTCTTTCTAGTGATTAAATGATGATCTATTATAAACGATAATCGATCGTTTTATTAGAAGTGGGAGACAATTGATTATGAAGTTTAATAATCGATTATCGCTGAATATGTTGATTATTCATTTTTATTGACAATAAGACATTCTAATTTAAATTAATCAATATAGCTTAAGAAAGATATTTTATGGGAATAAAGCTCTTTTTACTTAAAACATGATGGATACATTTTTACTACTACTTAAAATTAGTGTACATGTATCATTGATTTGTCACTAAACCAAAAATTATAAGTTTATTATGCATGATTTTAATATTCTATTATATGAAACAAAATCATTTCAACCATTGCAATGTATGGTCATATATTTTTGGAAATCCCAAATGAAAACCGATTAAATGTTTCGATTAATATAATCGATGATTGATCGAAAAGGCTTGTTCAATACTTTCTGATGATCAATTATGTTTTTTTTTAGTTTTTTGAAACCCTAACTCTTTCTGTATTTTCACTTTTATTATTTGTAAAGTTCTTTTTAATATTTTCTAACAAGTTCCAAGTATTTAACATAAAATAAAAATTATAATTTTATAAGAAATTTATTGGGGGGGGGGGGGGTCAATAAAAAATATCCAATGAAATTAATCAACTTAGAAGAGTGATACTTTGGGTTATCAATTAATCATGTAGTAAATGTTTATTTTGTGACATCATTCAATACAGATTTTTGTCTATCAATAGACAAAGCCAGATGGTATTGTCAACTAAGATTACATTGATAAGATATCTTATATTGACTTGATAACGTTATATGATTAAACAATAAATATTAAATTCTATTAAGAAAGAATATATAAAAAATATAGTTAGTAAAGAAATAAATTAAAAGTTAAGAACTTTTTATATAAATCCTAAAAGTTAAGACATATTTATATAGATCCTAATTTAATTCTATCATTTCCCAAATGTCTGATTTTTTTTGTATAAACCTTGTTACACATATTATAACCCTCTTATCAGACTAGATAACATTCACACTAGGGATCCTGCATTGAAAGGGGCAGTTTTGACAGATGTATGTAATATACACTGTTGGATTTTACTGGGTGCTGATTGGCTAAGGTCTATAGTTTCACTATGATATCTAAGAGAGGGATCCTATATTTTACTTAAAAAACAAAACTCTAAAAATACAAATTACGTGTACATGTTTTCATAGAGCAGTTTATTATGAAGGCCTATAAATATATATCTGAGTCCATAAAGAATCTTTATAAATTATGGAGTAGTTGGGCACTATTTGAAAAATTATTTTTATTTATGTTTTAGTATTTGTAAACATATTTTTTTGTATTTGTTTACATATTTGAAAATCATTGTCATTTTTACAATTATTATATACTATTAAAGGCATTAGAAGAAGATCTAAACTCAAAATTTATCACTAGATTTATGATCAGTGCATTCAAAACCAATAAACTAATGCATTATGAACCTAATAATGATAATATTTTGTGTACATATTGTCAAATACTCTTCTGGCTTACAACTAAATCAAATGTATAAGACACTCTGCAACTACCCACTACCAAATAATAGAAAAGTAAGCATCATTTAAACTTTGATATAGACTATATACATATACAGTCTAACCTGTGAACAAAGGACAGTCACGGGAAAATCCAAAAGTGTCCTTTGTGGACAGGTGTCCTCTATGGACAGGTTCTGATGGACATGTCTCATATAATGTAGAAATTGCTTCCCGGGCATAAGCCAGTACTAATTCCAACATATAAACAACTGTACTTAGTTATTAATTAGTTTTGGAGAGCAGAGCAGAACAGAACAGAACTAATGCAATAGTCTCACATTTGTACCCATTCAACTAATCTAAATAATCAACCCTTTGTTATGAGGTCAAATAAGTGTTCTTTTTGCAAACTCATTAAGACTGTAAAGTGAATATCTGGGCTCTAGTTTGACCAAAATTTCAAGGGGAAGTCAAATCTTTTAGAGCTCATAATAGAGCTAAGTCTGAAGAAGTGTAGACAAGTGAAATTACATTAAATAAAATGGTTGTATTCTATCCATGAACTAAAAAAATCACGTATCCGAAATTTTGCATGTCCGAAAATGTGTTCACTTTTGTAAAGTGAGACGACAAAAATAAATGAATTAATGATTGTGCTGTTCTATAATTACTTTTAAAAATTAAATTGCTTCATACTAACATCATTAGTCCGATGAATATCATTTAAAGTAATCCTGGGGAAAAATATAAACAAAAAATGTCTCAGTTGTGTATTGACGAAAATCGCCGATATTCGTACTAAGAGGTAAGTTTTTAGACCAACATTTAAGAAATCTTTGATAGATATGCAATTTAAAATTGAGTAAAATAAGGTAAACCGATGTTTATAAATAATATTTAAATCCAAAAGCGCCTTATAAGTGCATACACTTCAATGTATATTAATGGCTAAATGACGATGTTACTGAAAGGTAAACAATGAATTGCGTAATGGCGGCTTTTTTATTTGAAATTTTGAGACCTACGACTAAAAAACTTTATTTGCAAATCAGAATTTTTGGTAATGTTTTAATTTATACATCAAATGAAAGCTTATACAACAAGGGATATGACTGTGTATACTGACTTTTGATCGTAATTTGACAGGTAAAAATATCCTGCAATGTCCGTATATTTGCTTGTTCAAAATGTCTATAAATTTCACGCCAATTATGAGAACTAAGACGAGCAAAATACTTATGCAGACAGTTTTAACAAATTAACACGTAATTAAAGTGCTATATAAACATTTCATTTATTACTAATACTACTACGCATGCGCAACATGGCTGACGGTTTTTCAAGCCGCTGATAAAAAATAATTTAAAAATAAGAATATTGACGATAAATATTGGATAAAAAGTGAAATTTTTGGACTATTGTGGTTATTAAATTTATTGGACAAATCACGGAATACTTACAAATGAAGAACGCAACGGATTTTGGACAAACTAGATCAACTTTTGTTTAATCCTTTGTCCGAAAATTTTCAAGTTGCCGCGCAAAATTGTGCTTTTTCATTCAACTCTCAAATCAAGTCTGTCAAATTTGTGAAATCTTAAAACTTATTACTAATATACTGTAGTGAAATGGATAACTTGGATAATATTAATGTGTCAGTTAAAAACCGATTTGACGTTTTTGATAAGAGTGATTTTAACAGGGAAGATCAAAATGTAGAAATATCCAGACAGGATTTCATATCAAGCAGTACTGACGGTAAACTACTTCAAATATTTGATGAACTGAAATTTATAAGAACTGATCAAGTTAACAATAGTAAAACAATTGTAAACATGCAAAAATCTATGCAGAAAATGGGTGAAAAACTTAGCCACGTCACAACAATAACAAACAATCAAACCCAGTTCATGAAAGCACTGGCGTACAAGTCAATCGATTTAGAGGGGCGCTCTAGGAGAAACAACTTGATATTTCGAGGGATAAATGAAACTCGAAATGAAGATTGTAATTCACTCCTTAATGACTTTATCAGAGAAAAATTGAACATAAATAGTCAGGATATTTATATTGCAAGAGCCCACAGACTTGGAGCCAGAACTCATGGTAGACGCTATACACAACGCCCAATAATTGCAAATTTTAGGGATCACCAAGATATATCCTACATTCTTAGTAAAGCTTATCGACTGAAAGAACATCCTGGGTGTAGCATAGATAATGATTACCCCAAAGAGATTCAGGCAGCAAGGTCACGTCTTTGGCCCCAGCTAAAATCATATAGAGCTAATTATCCCAGATCTAAAGTCACCATGGTTTACCCGGCAAAAATTGTGATTGATGGAAGGGTGGCAGTTGATGCTTTCCCCGACTGGAATCGTTTAGTGAACTATGATAGACTAACTGATATTTCAACTACTGAAGGGCAGTTTGACCAAACATCACTTCACAATACATATCCTAATGAAGTATCAAAACCAATCAGCGGTTCTAATCTCCTTAGGGGTGAATCTATAGTCATCGATGAACAGCTATATACGCAACAACGCATTTCTAGTACTCGAGATTTAAACCCCATTGTCATTGATGAACAGCAGGAAGATACACTCCCCAAGCAAACAGGCTACGCACATGAAACTTTCACTCAACAACTACTAAACAATGATGTAACATGCCACAGCCAGCACACAGTCAACGTAGGATCTCCTCAAAGTGTTAATAATAGTCAACAGTCAGTGTTTATACAACCACATTCTAATGTGAATACCGTGTCATTACGCAATACAACCAGTGAATTAGATGAAAATAGCTTAAATCGTGCAAGTGAAACAAGTGAAATTCATTTTGGTGAATTACCTGCCCTTGTCAGTCGATCATCATCTGTGTTGAACAGTGAATCGGTACACCACGAAGCCAGCACAAATCCAGTTTCATATATAAATTCTTTAAGTGATAATGCATGTTCAAATAATCCAAGCTTTAAAAATCAAATCACAAATAAATCCAGTATTGGTGATACAGTGAATGTTAACGGTTGTAGTGATGAAACAAGTAAGAACACGCCACATGTGTCGAGGTCTAGAACCCGTAACATACGTAGAACACATTCAGCGAGTCCATATGGTCGTAACCATTCGGTGTGTAAACGTGGGTTTTCCCCCACAGGTAAAAATAAAACTCAAAGTAAACTGACCAATGATTGCCAGTCTCAACACTAGGACAATCCGGAGAAGGTCAAAGTTCGTTGTGTATATTTGAATGTTAATGGTCTATGTTCTAAAAGAACAAATAAACTAAATTCTGACTATGTACAACAACTGTTTAAAAATAATGATATTTTATTGTTTAGTGAAACATGGACAGATTCTTCCTCCAATCTTTATGTTAATGGTTTTGAGTATTATGTCTTGAACAGAGTAAAAATAAAATCGTCTGCTAGACGGAATTCAGGCGGAATTATTATTTATGTTAAAAGTAGCCTGATATCTGATGATACCATGTTTTTTAAGTCCGAAGATGATATTTTATGGTTAAAATTAACTGCTGATAGACTGCAGATAGACAAAGATTTATATGTTGGATTATGTTATGTAATACCTGACGACAGTAGTCGTCAGTCTTTAAACACCAGTAACATATTTGATAGATTAATCGATTCTATTGTACATATTGATAGTAAATCAGATGATTATTATTGTTTATTATTTGGCGATTTTAATGCCCGTACATCCACCCTACCAGACTATGTTGAATATGACTGTCATAATTATGATATATTGCCTGATGATTATACCCCTGATATGATTTTACCTAGATTTTCTCAAGATGATGGGCATGTAAACAGTAACGGTAGATTGCTGTTAGATTTGTGTAAGCAAACTGGTCTTAGAATTAGTAATGGCAGGAATGGTAATGATTCTAAGCTAGGTAAATATACATGTGTTACCAGCAGGGGAAGTAGTGTTGTTGACTACTTATTATGTAAATATGACATGTTTAAAAATATTTCAGAATTTAGTATATGTGATCCTAATATTGTATCTGATCATTGTTTAATGAATGTTGTATTTTTATTTGATAATGTATCTCAAAACCCAGAATATGTTGAACAGTCCACGGCTGAATATGATAGCATACCTTTTAAATATGTTTGGAATCCTGACGAAAAGGCCAAATACATACAAAATCTAGGTAATGATGTAAGTTCACTTTTATTACACGATCTCAATGAGAATATACATGGTAGTGTAAACCAGTCCGATATTAATAATTGTATTCACGAGTTTGAGGGATTTTTTAATACTGTGTCCTCCCCATTCATAAAAACATTACGCTCGCAAACAACGTACGATAAATCGCACGGCGAATCATCTCAGCCATGGTTCACTGATCTCTGTTTTGAGAAACGAAGAATATTTTATCATTGTTTAAATAAATATAGAGATTGTAAAAATGACTTCAATCGAAAACAAATGGTCAAATCTCGGTCTGAATATAAATCTGTTTTAAGACGGTCTAGGTTTGAATATGATAAAAATAGAACTGATCAATTATTATGTAACAAGCAAAAAAACGCGCGCTTATATTGGAAAATGCTTAAAGAAACATGTGGTATAAAACAATCAAATATTTCAATTGACTCTTTTCAAAATTATTTTAAATCTATTAATGATCCCGCGGATCGATGGTTTTCACCGGATGAAGACGTTCTTCACTTTGTCGAAAATTATGAACGTAAAGAATATAAAGTTATGTTCGATGAGCTTAATACACTGATATCACGTGATGAGATAATCTCTGCTATCAACCAATTGAAAAATAATAGATCTAGTGGACCTGATTTATTACTGAATGAGTTTTTTATTGTTGGAAAAAATGTTTTAGTACCTATACTGTATACACTCTTTAATAAGATTTTTAAAATGGGTTATTTTCCTGACAGATGGTCTGAGGGTTACGTAATTCCTTTACATAAGAAATCTAGTATTAACAACGTGGGAAATTTTCGTGGGATTACGTTATTATCTTGTTTAGGTAAACTTTTTACTCGCATAATTAATAATAGGCTTATTACATGCATTGGGCTGAAAAATATAATGTATACGTAGAAGCACAAGCTGGCTTTAGGCCAAATATGAGCACCGTCGATAACGTCTTTGTGCTGAATGGTTTAATTTCTCATGTTCTTAATCAAGGTAAAAAACTTTATACTGTATTTGTTGATTTTACAAAAGCTTTCGACTATGTTGTAAGGGATAATCTATGGTACAAATTAATAAAATTAGGATTAAGAGGGGAAATATTCAATATAATTAAGTCAATTTATGATTCTGTAAAATCTCGTGTAAAATATGATAATAAGTTGAGTGATGAATTTTCATGTTTACTAGGTGTTAGACAAGGAGAATGTTTATCCCCCTTTTTGTTCTCTATGTTTATAAATGACTTAGAAGATGTTTTTGTTAGTAAAGGTTTAGACGGCATTGACGTCGATTATTTTAAATTATATATGTTGTTATATGCAGATGATATCGTGCTATTTGCTAATACCCCATCAGAGTTACAAAAAAGCCTCAATTTATTAAGTGACTATTGCAATACATGGAAATTACAGGTGAACGTAACAAAAACAAAAATAATGATTTTTAGAAAGGGTGGTTCTGTGCCTAATGATCTTAGATTTTACTATAATGGAGTACCTATTGAATCTGTTTCTAAATTTACTTATCTTGGTATAGTATTTACTCCAGGGGGGTCATTCCAGGTAGCACAAAGCACCATATCATCGCAAGCTCAAAAAGCTATTTTTACTTTAAACAAATATTTGTACAAATTCACATACATTTCACCAAAGCATAAGTTAGAACTCTTTGATAAATTAATATCTCCAATACTAAATTATTGTTGTGAGGTATGTGGATTTACAAATAATTTATCTATAGAAAGGCTACATATGCAATACTGTAAAAGGGTTCTTGGTGTCAAGAAATCAACACAGAATGATTTTGTATACGGTGAACTCGGTAGATTCTCTTTTAAAACTACTTATTTGTTTAGAATTATTAAATACTGGACTTCATTACTTCAAAAGAGTCAGAATAAGTATGTCTGTATTATATACAATTTACTTTATCACGATTTAAATATATACCCTAATAAGTCTAACTGGTGTTCCCTATTAAGAGATTTACTATTTTCGTTAGGTTTTTCGGATGCATGGTATAACCAAGGGGTGGGAAATGATATTTTGTTTTTAAACATGGTTAGGCAAAGATTAAATGATCAATTTATACAGAATTGGAATGCTAGACTTCATGCTTCAGATAGAGCATCATTTTATAGAAATATTAGTTCATTCAAATTCCAACCATATTTAGAATATTTTACAATTGAAAAATTTTGTCAATCATTAAGTCGTTTTAGAGTCTCTTCTCATAATTTAGCTATTGAATCAGGTAGATGGGTGAAACCCAATAAAATTCCTTTACATAATAGAAAATGTTTTAGTTGTGATATTTTAGAAGACGAATGCCATTTTGTCTTGGAATGTTCTATATATAAGAATTTAAGAAAACAATATATACCTAAATTTTACTGGTTAAGACCAAGCATGTATAAATTTGTTGATCTTATCAATTCAGATAACAAAAAAATTATTAGAAATCTTGGCATTTTTATTAGTAAAGCTTTTGAGGAACGTGATAGGATTTTGTTTAGAAACTAGGATATTTTTCATCAAACGTTTGTTCAAATATTGTCATGGATATATTACACTGTGTTTTTGTTCTATGCAATTGTATCTAACTTTATATGTGTTACCTATGCAATTGTATCTAACTTTATATGTGTCATTGTGACCTTCTCCTATCCTATCCTTCTCTTTCTTTCTTTCATTCTTTCTTTCTGTCCTTATTATTATAGACATAGTTATATATATTCCTATTAGTATTTGGTTACATCTCATTTGATTTGTGTAAACTATTTATGTTCATTATGCGCATAACATGCTATGTATTGTCCTCATGCATTTTATATGTATTGGAAATAAACTATACCTGTATTAAATCATAAGATTATCACCTCGTTGTATAAACCATTATCATGATTAAGTCACGTGTTCGCCAACGTGTACTGCTGTTTAATAGACCGACGCCTAATATACAAAGTGTCACTTGTTAATTGGTAACTTCCGCGTTGTCCGTTGTTTGGGGTAATATAATGGATTTGGGAGACAATACAGGTGTCCGCTGTCCGCAGACGACAGGTGTCCGCTGTCCAGAAGTAATTTTAAGAGCATTTTTGATGGGGGGAAATTGATGTGTCCGTTGTCCACAGGTGTCCGTTGTCAAGAGGTGTCCGTTAGCTCAAGTTGGACTGTATATAGATACAGACTATACAGACTATATATGACTAGCATAGAAAAGATCTGATAAGAGATATTGTTTTGTAAGAATGTGTTTATTATGATAGATTTATATTTTTAGGCTGAAAGAAAAACCTATCAGTCTAATTTGAAAATTATACATTCATGTATATAATATATATGTTTATTATTTTCAAAACATGTATTTGATAAGCAAAAATACAGAAAGTTACTGTATACAATTTAGCATTTTATACAAATTACACAGCAGACAACTTAAATAATAATAAGATATATTCTTAAAATGTATATATTCATGTGTACGTATTTTCATTGATAATTCAGTAATTGCTCATAGATGACTTAATTATTATAATTTCAGTAGATTTAGAGAATTAATTGAATTTCGTTTCTGCATTGTCTCATTTTTTGTATTGATTTTTTTTACAACTACATACATCATTTATATACACATTATTATAAAATAACTAAAATGTTTTTGCTTTTTTTCAAAATAAGTTTGGTGCAAATATTAAATGCTGTATATCAAATTGAACAGAATTGTTAATTACTAATAATAAAATCTGGTCAATTAATCAATGAAAGAAGAAGCTGTCAAAATTATTACCATGACAACCAGCTGATATACCAGGTTCAGCAGTCTATTTATAGCCAAAGATCTTAGATAAGATAAGCAATTGAGACTAATTGTTGAGTACAATGTATAGATATACAGACTGTGTAATCTAATGTCAGGGAGTAGATCTTTTAAAGATAAAGCAATGCTAGTCTTATTTTAGCTACTAAAAGCCTACTATATTTATTAACTTATAGTTAGATGAACTGTATAATGATTAGACTGTTAGCCAATATGTGATTATGAAAAAAAGATCTTTCTCTCACAAACTTAGCAGAATATTATATTATGCTATTATTTATAATTATTTTTTCTGATGAAACTAGTATAAAGTAAAATGTATACTGATATGTATATAGATAAAATTGAATTTGTTCAGTGAACTAAAGTGATAATGTCACCTGAAGAGTGTAAATATTGTCTTCATAGGCCTCTCAACAAAATATACACTAAATAAAACATGTTTTTTTTTTCTTGTTTGAGACAATAGAAGCATTTAGTTTTATCATCCTATCCTCAGTGCTGTGGACAGTAGGGAAAAGAGATAAGATATTGCATTTTATCTTCCCACACACTGCTGGCATGTTGACATAAAAATCATAGGCAGGTCTAGCAGAGGGGGGGGGGGGGTCTCAGGGGGTTCCGTATACTGTGAAGCAATTTTGTTCTTAAGCTCGCTTCACTCGTCTTATTTTTAACACAGATCTAATGGTTGTGTAGTTTTTATTATCAATAGTCTATATTACTCTGCAAACAGTTTATGGACTATAACCAGTCATTTAGAATTGACAAGCAATCTCCATAAACAGATATCCTGTAGAGCGTTGTCGTTCAGGATCTCTACTGTCTCCGTGGAAGGTCACGTCGAGATGAACTTTGTGTAGACCAATCAATGGGTAGCTTTCATCTAGAAAACTATTAATCACATTTTGATTTCGTAGTATCTAGTTTTAGAGCAAGGTTGGCATGCTAATTTAACAGCGGTATTATTCACAGTCTGCGAATGGGCGGCCCATTTCAAATTGCATGATGTAGACGATGTAAACAAGTTATGTATCATAACAATTGTGTTATGAATATTATGATGAGAAAAGTTCACCTGAAAGTGACCTTCAGTTGAAAAAGGCCAGATCTAAATTAGTGAGTAGGCGAGCGGAAAATTTTAGATCAGGTATTAATCAGATTGAATTGACAAGTAGATGGAACTATCTTAAGCTCCACAGAGCAGGGATTTTAGGAGAGATTTGCATGATCGAAATCGTAGTCCCTGCTGTTTTCTGGGATTAGGAGAGATGGGTGTTCTTAATGATCTTAATTGATTTTTTTACAAACCAAAGTTTGGCTTACTTGTGTAACTAGTAGGATTCTAGTACATTTAAGGGAGATATTTACAAACATTGCCTTAAGTTAAATCAAGCACTAGCCAGAATAATCATGCTACTAGTGGGCTAGTTATAGTTAAGGTGAAGACTAGTCTTGTAAAATAACCTAAGAAAAAATATGTATTTGGTTTTCAATAATGACTGTATCTATGTACGCTAGTCCTGGTGTCAAGCTAGTGGGTTAAGTTGATGACTGCCATCTTTAATGTGTTTGAGCACTAGGTCCATTATAAATATTATTGAAGTTCAAGGTAAAATTATTAGCTATCCCGATTGTATGATTCAAGAAGATTTCACAAGCCTATATCTATGTATGCTAGTCCTGGGGTCAGGCTAGTGGGTTAAGTTGATGACTGCCATCTTAAATTTTTCAAGCACTCAGTCCATTACTATTTTTTTTGAAGTTCAAGGCAAAATTATAAGCAAGCCTGATTGTATGCATCAAGTAGATTTCACTAGCCTTTATCTTTGTATGCTAGCCCTGGGGTCAGGCTAGTGGGTTAAGTTGATGACTGCTATCTTAAATTTTCTCATGCACTTGATCCATTATTAATTTTTGTGAAGTTCAAGGCATAAATTACCTATCCTGATTGTATGAATCAAGTAGATTTCACAACCTGTATCTATGTATGCTTGTCTTGGAGTCAGGCTAGTGGGTTAAGTTGATGACTGCCAGCTTTAATTTTCTCGAGCGCTTGGTCCATTATTAATTTTATTGAAGTTAAAGGCAAAATTATTAGCTAGCTCGATTGTATAAATCAAGTAGATATCACAAGCCTGTACCAATGTATGCTAGTCCTGGGGTCAGGCTAGTGGGTTAAGTTGATGTCAGCCAGCTTTAATTTTCTCGAGCGCTTGGTCCATTATTAATTTCTTTAAAGTTAAAGGCAAAATTATTAGCTAGCTCAATTGTATAAATCAAGTAGATATCACAAGCCTGTATCAATGTATGCTAGTCCTGGGGTCAGGCAAGTTAGTTAAATTGATGACTGCCATCTTAAATGTTTTTGAGCACTAGGGGCCCGTACTATCAAGCGTCTTAAGACTGATTTTAGTCGTAAATCCTTCTATATTGTATTGTAACTTAATCGTAAGAATTTTGATAATATGCTGCCCTGGTCCATTATTAATTTTTGTTTAGTTCAATACATAAAATTAGCTAGCCTGATTGTATGAATCAAGTAGATTTCACTAGCCTGCATCTATGTATGCTAGTCTTTGAGTCAGACTAGTTGGTAAAGTTGATGACTGCCATCTTAATTTTTCTCGAGCACTTGATACATTAATTATAAAATGAAGTTCAAGGCAAAATATTAGCTAGCTGGATTGTATGATCAAGTAGACTTCACAAGCCTGTATCTATGTATGCTAGTCCTGGGGTCAGGCTAGTAGGTTAAGTTGATGACTACCATCTTAATTTTTTTCTTACACTAGGTCTATTATTAGTGTTATGAAGTTCAAGGCAAAATTAACAGCTAGCCCAATTGTACTTATCAAGTAGATTTCCCAACAATATATCTATGTATGCTAGTCCTTGGGTCAGGCTAGTGAGTAAAGTTGATGGCTGCCAACTTAACTTTTTTTGAGCGCTAGGTTTTTATTTGTACGGGACGTCAGTCCTGAACAAATATATCAACTGTATTTTAGGCCCTCTCCAATTTTGAAATTGCGCCAAATCCAGAAGTAGTCCTTCAGTATATAAGTATAGAGCAATTCAAAATTATCGGCTGCTATGACAGGCGCAATAATTCCTGCAAAATACTTGTTAATCGGTGTATAATGAAGCGTATGTATAATAGCTTGTGAGTTAAGCGTCTCAGTAGAGATCTTTTTGTTGTATTATGTAATAGAATGGTATCAACTATTCAGTTACTACCAATCGTAAGTGCCAGTTTTTAGTAGAGATGTTACATCAGCTTATGTAATAGAATGGTTCTATAGGAAAAGTTTAAATAACGTAGTTGATGACTTTTACTTTATCTATCTTACATACAGATGGAGTAGAATAAATGTGCATAAATGATAAAAGGGGTTATTATTGTATTGTTCTAAGAATGACCTCTTTACTTGTCGTGATTGAACACAAATCAAAAGTGTGTTCGCCTGGCCGGTTTACCTGCTGTATTTATAGGTCGATTGTTTGAGGTGTTTTGAACCATAGCAATGCCATTCTACCTATCACAGAACTGTTCTTCTAGCCAGATTGTGTGAATCAAGTAGATTTCACAAGCATTTATCTATGAATGCTAGTCCTGGGGTCAGGCTAGTGGGTTAATGACTGCCATCATTTCTCGAGTTATTAATATTATGAATTTCAAGGCAAAATTATCAGCTAGCCCGATTGAATGAATCATGAAGAGTTCACAAGCCCGTACCTATGTATGAAAGTCCTGGGGTTAGACTAGTTGATTAATTGATGACTGCCATCTTCAATTTTCTCGAGCTCTTGGTCCATTATTAATGTTATGAAGTTATAGGAAAAATTATAAGCTAGTCTGATTGTATGAATCAACTAGACTTCACCAGCCTGTATCTATGTATGCTAGTCCTGGGGTCAGGCTAGTGGGTTTAGTTGATGACTGCAATCTTAAATTTTCTCATGCAGGTCCATTAATAATGTTATGAAGTTCAAGGCAAAATTTCAGCTAGCTTGATTGTATGAATCTAGTAGATTTAACAAGCCTGTATCTATGTATGCTAGTCCTAGGACATGCTATTGAGTTAAGTTAATGACTGCCATTTTTAATTTTCTCAAGCACTAGGTCTTAAATTAATGTTATGAAGTTTAAGGCAAAATTATCAGCTAGCCCAATTGTATTTATCAAGTAGATTTTACAAGCATGTATCTACATTATGTATGCTAGTCCTGGGGTCAGGCTTGTGGGTTAAGTTGATGACTGCCAACTTAATTTTTTTTGAACACTAGGTCTATTTTTAATGTTATGAAGTTCAAGGCAAAATTATCAGCTAGCCCAATTGTATTTATCAAGTAGATTTTACAAGCCTATATCAATGTATGCTAGTCCTGAAGTCAGGCTAGTGGGTTAAGTTGATGAGTGGTATAAGTGATAGAATAATAGTGTTATCTACTCCTTATTTTTTATGAAACTTAAAATCTAGGGAAGTCTGTATTCAAGTTATTGCATTATGCTCATCTACAAAATGTATTCATAGAAGCAGGTTAACAAATTTACATTTATGTAATATATTTACAACCAACAAATCATTATAAGTATTATATTTTTTAAATGAAAACTTCATTTAAGAAAAGAAAAAGAATCAACTGTAAGCATTAACTATTTTAGACTTTAAAATCATTAAAAAAATACAAGCCGTCTTTTGAAACTTCAGCCCAATATCAAATTTCCCTTATATCTTTGCAATAGTTTTTCATTGTGAATATTCTACCATTGAAAAAATTGGATTTCTCCCACGGGAGAATTCTCCCATTTTGAAAATGAGATTTCTCCCATGGGAGAATTATCCCATATGCGATATGGGATTTCTCCCATGGGAGAATTCTCCCATTCTGAAATATGGGATTTCTCCCACGGGAGAATTCTCCCATTCTAAAATATGGGAATTTTTTATTTTTGGACTTTTTTAATATTTTTTTCACATTCTTCTTAAGAATATCAGTATGATGCCAAATCTGTTTTTTTACCTTGTTGTGACCTTTATTAATGGAATTAGAAATGGGAAAATTCTCCCATGGGTGAAAATTCCCACATTCTAAATGGGATTCCCATGGGAGAGCCATTCTCCCATGGGAATTTGCTGATTTCCATGGGAATTTTGACTTTTGACTTGAAATTAAACATATGGATGAAAGTTTACTGGTGTTATGCCCATGTGTAGATCTACATTTATTGAAAATTTGAAATTAATCGGATGACAAATAAAAAAGTAAGTTTGCAAGATTTCCGGATTCGCAAACGTATTCCGGACTGTGTTAAAAGATAGAGAAAGTTTTGAAAATTGTTTGAAAGAGAATGATGTTATTCCTACATTAGAAAAAAGACAAAGAATTAAAGAAGAATTGAAAAAAAAGAAACATCGTAAATTAATATTAAAAACTGATCAACCTACTGATTATTGGTTAGTTGATTAAATAATGCTTAAGTAATGCTTAAGTAATGCTTAAATAATGCTTAAGTAATGCTTTAGTAATGCTTAAAAATATACCAATAAAAAAGCAATGCTTCTTGAAATACTAACAATTATATCAAACACTGCAGTCTTATCGATAGTTGGATATGTTGTATTTAATTATTTGAAGATAAAAAATAAATATTTAAAAATGGATGCTGAAGAATTATTAAAAGAAATTGAAGGTGATGTAAAATAAACAAAACTTGAAAGATTATCAGCCATTGTTGCCGGTGGAGGAAGTAAACAATATCTTGGTAAAGACTTACAAATGTCAGACATTGATACAATGACACCAGAACAAATAAACAAACTATACTGCAGATATGAAGCAAGATTAGGGGCAAGTATGACTAAGACATTGGGTAACTCTCTGATTAATTTATATGTTATGGGTGTATCAAAATATTTTATGTATAATATGTTAATTGTTAATCCACCAAAACTAATACAAGACTTAGAAGAAGATCAATTTATCAATCATGCTTTCACTAGTACATGTTGTGAATTGTATTATAGATATGGCATGTATTTAGCACCTGTTACAGCAATGCTAACAACCACAAGACATATAACCTTTGAGAAAGAAACAGAAAATATAGATATAAAAATGATGAATGAAAATGTTGAACAAAAAATAAAAAACCCAAAAAGAGTATCTGCAGGAAAAAAGGTACAGAAGCAAAAATATAATGAAAGCTGAATTAAAAAGAAAAGAAATAGAAGTAATAAAGAAAGAAAACATACAATTAAAATATAACGAAAGATGATGATGATGAAGTTCAACGTATAAATATATATATATATATACCTTTATGTTTAATTGGAGTTGTTGGATTGGGATTATATATGTATAAGTCTAAACAAGTTACACCTATGATACAACAACAACCTATGATACAAAAGAAAGAAAATGACCCCTTTGAATTTAATTAAATTTAATATATAAAAAATGACAACAGATGGGAAACAAATAGTAAACATGTTATAGCATGCTGGAGTGGAAACGGTATTAACAGTCGGATATGCAGAATTAGGAAGAAAACTATTGAAAAAACATCCGCCAAAAGTAGATTTTAATATGACAGATATTGGTATTTTATCTTTTGATATATTACTTGCAATGTCAACTAAAGATATGTTGATTACACAAGGTATTATTCCTGCTGATATTATGAAGTAAAAAATGGCTAGTGCAATTGCGATGATGGTTGGTGGAGCTGTTGTTAATGCTTTTGCTTTTTCAGGTAGTGATTTTTTGTTTTCGCATATAGGTAAAAGCAATAGCGACGAAAAAAGAAAATGACACGACAAAGCGATGGAACAATTAGAAGCAGCAAAGACAGCATGGAATAAAAAGAGAACACAAAGATTAGATTTTATTAATGAACAATTACAAAAAGAACATCATGCGGTTCAGACAATATTATTATATTACCGGTAAAGATTTACAGGAACCTAAACCAACATTAAGTGATTTTTATACTCCATCAGAAGACCAAAAAATAAAGAGATTGCATTTGTTGTTGGTGGCATGGCATTAACTGGATTTGTTGCATGGATGTTAAGTACCATAAGGTAAATGATCTATTCCATTATCTAAGATATATCTCTTATCATCAATGGGAGACATACTAATTTTATTTATTTCATTAACAAACATTTCATGTTTATTAGAGTTTAGTGAATACATTTTATTCATTTTAGTTTTACTGCTAAATAGACAATCTTTATAATCTTCGATTTTAATATTTTTCTGTATCGTTGTTCTTCCAATTCCCTTTATTTTTTTTCTTTACTTAAATCTGTTAATGTAAAAGAATATGCTTTACTTCTTAAAAAACTATTTCATTCATAATTTTTCCGTTTAATTCATCTTTAAATTTTCCAATTACTTTTTTATTTTTTTCTGAATATAGAGGGTTGTCTGTAGGATAATCTGATGTATCTAATTCATCTATTATTTCTTTCATATCTTCATAAATATCTTTAGTTTTAATACTTAAGAATTTACTATCTGTATCTGACGCAACTAATACATTATTTTCCCACACTTTATTAACAACACTATAATAAAAGTTGTTCATTAACTGTTTTGAGTAATCTAATATAGCATGTCCTAAATAAATAGGTTGATTAAATTTAATAGAAGTAACATTATTTTCGATTGCAACAAAGTTATCGTTAAATATTATTGAGTCTTTAAAGTTTGTTTATGTATTTCTTTACTTCTTCCTTATTATATTTCATTTCTTTCTCTGATATTTTCTAACGTCTTTCCATAGGAACTGTTGTTCATCAGTTTCCAAAGATCTTTTTCAAAATCAGATTTTGCTTTTGTTCTTTGCTCAGTATTAAAATTAATATACTTTGCTAGCCAATCTGATTCTTCAACAGAAATTATTCTATGAACTTTTGTTACCTGTTATCCTAGTTTAATACATTCATTTAGAATACTATGATGAATAATATATTTTTTTATCATTTAGTGTTAGAAATAGTTTTTCTTCTTTACCTAATGGTTTATCTCCTAATAACTTTAATTGATATTCTGATAAATCTTCTTTATCTATTTTCATCTTCTCCGGTGCTAAAGAATATTTATATGTTTTCTTTTTACATTTATCTGTATACTTTAAATCACATTCAATTGAACATCCTGTTCCTTTTGGAATATTTTTATAATAATCAAGATCTTCTTCTCATTTAAAATCTTTAGTTGGTAATTTCTGTGACATTGCCCAACCATATAAATTATTTGCATCAAGATATAGTAAATATTTTTCTAGTAAGAAATCATTTAAGTTTCCTCCATTCTTTCATATTTCTAAACATTCTTTCATTTCATGTGAATCTAATATTCTATTCCCGTCACCATAATAGTTAGGAGTATATTTATTAAATGCTTTTACATGTCTTGGGACTATAGTGGGATCGATAAGTGTCATTTTTCACGACAATCTTTCACTTTGTGATACAAGCACCAAATTTGGTACAGTTGTTGTACATAGTGTGTAGTTTACAAAAAGCACGATTTCCACCTCCAAATTCAAGATGGCCGCAATTTTTTTAAACTGGCCGCCGATTATTGGGATTTTTGTTTTGCTCATCGTAAATAGTACTTTTTAATCATTTTTATTAACGTATTTATCAAATTAATTTCAATATTTTATTACTAATAAACAATTCTGTTTAATTCTTCAAAAAATCATTTATTGGCGGTAAATTTAAAATGGCGGCCAATTCAAGACGCCAAATAATTGTATCACTAACGCTTATTCTCGGATGAAATGCATTGCATTTACCTTTTTGTATTATATAACTATCGTTAGTCGACATGAAGGAGCCAATGTTAAAAGGGCTCACCACAATAGTGTACAGCTCACACGGAGTTCAAATAATATTGAATGAACTATTAGATGTAGGATGCTCTTTCCATTTACACACATTTAGGAATGATGACCCTGGACTACTATGAATTTAATTCAGTGGCGGTCGTATCAATTAGTACAATTCAGAAATTAATCTGTTATCATCCATGACTACGGTTTGAATTCAAACTACTTTTTAACATATCTCAGTAGCTACATATCTATTTTAATCAGTACTCAACCGATTTCCTTCTTCTGTAAATGTGTGGCCAAGATATTTAAAAGCATATATCGATAGTTGTATCACATATCCCAATGTGCTTATACGGTAAAACAGTAAAAAGATACACTATAAAGCAGAAACTGTCTACAAAATATATCACGTATTTCTATAAAAACCGATTTGGAGAAGTGCTGCTGTCTTTATCAGACACATACAAAGTTCAAGTCTCCCCCCAATTGTTAGTAGCTCAAATGAATATTCTATATTAACTCAAAATATATTACCCCTCCATGGGACAATTCAGATTGATTTTAGGTTCAAGACATCTTTGTAAGACGATAGAGCTGGTGTTAATGAATCTTTGTAATGCAATAGTGCAAAGTATCACGAATTTTCCTTCATCAAAAGATTACTATTTGCAATTTCGAACATGCTAGAAAACGAGCAGTTAATAGAAAGTCATTCGTAGCCACACAAACAGCAAACTCTATACAGGTCAGAAATACTTTTCAGAGTACGATCATAATACATGACAATCAACCTATTTCCGATGCAATTTTTGTATTCATTGTGTTAACAATGAATACTCTGTTATGAAAAGTTTATAGTAGTATTCCGATCAGAGTCCAATTTTAGATCGCATATACCTAACAGCACCCAAGTCAGAATATTCCGAGACAAAGTAGTTCATAATTTGCAACATCATGCTGAAACTGGTACTTAATGTATTTCTGCGCGAGAAATTGACCAGACGCTCAGTATGACGTCACAGAATATACTTGAATCGATTAATTTGTTACAGAGATAAGACTGCCCATAATACTCGTGAGAGGTGTGTGGCAGTACTATGAGATAGATGTACACTCGACGGCCTTCGCGGTCTATTTATAGAAAGTCACAGTCTAAACCACTGACGAAGACACTGTCATATCATAAACAAAGAAGGATTATCAGACCATCACTGATAATGATCCTTTTATATATTGTACATTTAATTATTAAAAAATCAAACATGATTGGTTTAATTAACGGTTGATAAACATTTTCTAAAAAATTTTAATGCCTCACGTATAGAGTTCACTGGCGTAAGCAGTACTTTCGTGCTATTAATTGTTTGGGGACCTTTGATGCTTTGCGTCAATATTTTCTTGTAAATGAATATAATTTACGTTCATTTAGCCGTCGGAATATGGGAGAAAACATGTTCTTGAATCGAATAATCTGGTTTGGTTATCAATAAATATTGTTTCTTGCCAAATGGACAGGTGAATTATAAAGTATACCATAAAAATGAGTTTGTACGTGCTCGGTCGGAACATGACGAAATTGTTAAACTATGATACATATATTGCTTAAATGCTTTACTAAAGGAGATGTCATACATGGCTAACCGACGATTTCAAGCATTTTTGGAAATGCGTATACTTGTACTGTATACATTATTATAAGTGCTGATTCCCGCGTATTGGGTTTGTTTTAAAGATAACTATTTCCGGACTGAAACTGTTCGGGTCGTGTGCATTTAAACCTGAAATTTACGGCGCATTGGATGCAAGTCCTTTTGGGAAATAAATTTAACAAGGATAAAATCATCAATATACATTTTGTCAATGAGTATCACGGATAAAATACTTGCAATAAAAGCCATCCATGACTATATCGGGTTTTAATACTTACAAGTCAGTAAATTTGGAAAATCCTCTGTTTTGAAGTGTTTGTTTTTTTTTGGGGGGGGGGGTCTTTTGAAAATCTTGTGCAATAAAATAGTGTGAACTATCATTGGTAAAGTCACACTATTAGTGTTGACTATGATACATTAAGTAGCACCCTGACTTGGATACTGGAGTATCAAACCCTTTCAAGAAAATAAAAATTAATGTAGATATTTTTCTCTGTGGAGGTACAGTTTGAAGCACAGTGAGAGCTAAGGGATTATGAAATCTATAAAACCTATTCAATAAAGAATAAAGGCTTATGATGGAAAAGTTTCATTTCACCAAATTGTAATCTGACAAGAACTGGAGAGATTAAGGAAACATTCCTGAATAAACACTGTTAATGCAACTTACTCATTTAAAAAATACAATAACTGCGTTTAGCTTAAATTTATTAATTAATAAGGGCGTCTCTATCAACAAGCCAAAGGTTCTGTCTTCCACGCTGCATGTATTTTGGGTAAATTGATGGTCATCAAGATTAAAATCCAGTTGACTGGCTCTTATAAAACAATAGCGAATGGTAAGACCTATTGGCCAACCTTTCACCAATTGCCAAAAGTTGTCATCAGTTAACCAAATGTGGTGACAAGAAGGAATGTCATGGGCGATGCATATGCTATCGAGTCAGTTTTAAATGAACTCGTTTATGTGCTTGCATGTGCAAATAATGAAATCATTACACAGACTAAACCATCTAATGTTTGCATTCATAAAATTATCACAACATTATTTGAACTATCTATACGACCTTGACTTTTAGACATGTGTGCATCACGCATTATTGTTGAAACTTTAGTTTTTATCAAGGACTATAAGAATCCTTGCATCATTTTTGTAAATTGTTTTAAATTTCTGATAAAATGACTTTATGCATATACCTTCTCATTTGAATTGACCTTTGACCTACACAACATGTGGACAACATTAAGCATAAACATAGTAAACACTTGATGAAGTCAATCCAATATATGTACATGTTGTACATGTATTCATATTTCATTGTCAAAATGATAGTCTCAAATAAACTAATTGTTTGATTTTTTAATTAGTACTTACGGGGTATTAACACCGTCCTTGGATCAAGGTCAAGGTCACGGTAAATGTCAATTAATGCTTCAGATTTGCCAAAGATTGAAGTTAATTTGATTAATACATTTTTTCTAATTGCATCTCAAACCCTACATGATCATGAAAATGGTTTAAAAAGTGTCCCGTATAGTGAAGTACTAAGAACAACCACAGTTCAGTTTCTACGACTTTTATTGCAGTAAAATAAGTGTAACTTTCAGTCTGCTGTCCACTACTGTACACTACTGTACACTACTGTACACTCTCTCACATTTCCTAAGTCTTATATAGTATTGAAGCTTATGTAAGTATTGAAATTGGTTTATATAACTGTCTAGACCAATTAATACCACTAATAAATATTACATGAAAAATTATGTATGATATTAACAACATTGAAGAACATTTGAATAACATAAGTAATTAAGAACAGATGTTTATTGAAAGGTACCCCAATAACTGACAAAATCGTCTATCAACTGTGACACATGAATGAATTGGTAGCTAATGACCAATGTAATATAATATGAATAGTCTTATGAAATGTTTCAATCTTTGACAAATATTTGACACTACGCCACACTTCGTTCCTTCCTAATTAAAAGATTGAAAATTTCATAAATAGTAGTAAATGCAACTTAAACAAAAAGTAACTTTTCTAACAAATGGTAACAAATGTAACTTCTTTAATAAAATGTAACTTTTCTAATGCAACAACGAATAATGATGCATTCTTGCTTTGTTAACAAATTAAACCCTCTCTCTCTCTCTTTCATTCATTCTCTCTCATCTTTTGACAATTCACCATATTGAAAATATAATGATATAGAATAATAAGGAAATAAAATCACATAGGAATACACAAATTTGTATAAGATTAAAACTATTGTCAATAATGTTTCTATATCATAACGTATATCATAATATATAATGTTTCGGTATATTGTTTCTTTGAAATAGGGTTCCCTGATAAATAAAAGTTTAAGTTTAAAGATACTTCTATGATGACAACACAATCGCGGTGATGATAATAATAAACATTGTTGTGGGTCCTGATGACAATAACACAATCGTGGATCTTGATGACAAAATAAAATTATGACAATAAACACAATCGAGGATCCTGATGAAAAATAAACACAATCATGGATCCTGATACAGATATGAATACTCTTGTGGATCCTGTTTATAAAATTAAACACAGTTGTGGATCCTGATGAAAATACAGTTGTGGATCTTGTTGACAAAATAAAATACTGCTGTGATTTTTGCATTTTGGAAGCATTCTTAAATCTTCTAATCTTCTGATGTGACATAAAAAGTTATTTGTAATAAATTAAACATTGTTGAGCAACAATGTTTCCATGAGATTTGGATACATCTCTCTGTTTCTTTGTATACCATTCACTGGCGCCGATGCTATTCTCGCTTCGGATGCTTTATTCGAGCACACAGTGTTGTCTGTCGCCAAGCGCTTCTTCTGGTGTTATTATAACATCATATTCAAACATATGCTATTTTCACTCCGGCAATATATATTTTATAGTAATAATGATAGATCGATAGCTTACTTATGAAATTGAAGTTTAAACCTACTTATATATTTTGATAATACGTCAAAATACAATGACATGTGAAACTGTCAATACCCTCAAGCTATTCACAGCAACTTGCAATTGTTGGTTATCAACAATTATTTATTTTTATAATATCACCACTTAAATTACACATAGCATTGAATCATTTATTGTAATATTTGTAGTTTTTTTAATCTATGTTCTCGGGTGTACCAACAAACAGTCAAACTTAAGTGTCCTAGTGCAACCATGATCATACGTATTCCAATAAAAGTCATGCAGTGGGAAACTATTTTCTCCACTTAACACCAATAATAATGTCACAGACAACCACTACACATGGTCTGTGAAAACATGCGACTTCTCTAATCGCATTAAACAATATCATAACAAATTACTTCATACAAGAAATGAAGTCTTGGTCCTATCCGACCGATACACAAATTACTTCACATAAGAAATGAAGTCTTGGTCCTATCCGACCGATACATACAATATATAAATTCACATAATCTCAAAGTAAGTACGCCTTATACAGTCCCTAGAATTAATGGTGCGACAGAATCCACAGTATGATCATTAATACACAGAACACACAACCTCAACTGCAGGCCCGAACACTACCGAATAATTTTTAAATTTTAATATAATTAACTGTTTTTTGTAAGGTTTTCATTTTTAAGTACACACAACTACTATGAACATCTATCTAACATTAATTACAACAGTAACTATTTACATTATCATGTTATAAAATGTACACATTTTTGTTACAGTTTCCTACTTGAAACACTTTTTTGTCTCATATTTTTCTTTTTTTGTTTAATTTTTACCAAAAAATAGCTTTATATTAACATGTATGAATTATCTTTCCGCATCATATTCTGGAAAAGTTAGTTTTTAACACGAGCTGGGCAATTAATTTCACCCTACTTTAACACAAAATTAAAATGCATCACAGACAATCTCATGTTACTCTGAGGATTTTCTGGGTTATACTTCTATGGCTACGCTTATATAATATATACAATCGTCTGTATCGCACATGAGCTACACATAAAACATTTAAATATTCTCAATTATCGAATAACAAACATAATTTAACAAGATATATCATATATCAAATAAACAGGTGAACAATGCGAACTTTTCCTAATCTTCATTTTAACACTTAATTAGAGCGTTTTTGTCACATTATTTAAATAAAACATAATCGTTAGAAAATCTAAGTACATGAACATTGAAAGCATTTACAATATAAATTACTGCTAACATAAAAATGATATTAATTTATTTAAGATGATAAGCTTGCGTTAAAACATAATATTACCTACATTAATGCTATCGTACCAAAATTACTAAAAACAATATGCCAGACTTACTCTTACAGCGCTGTTCCTGTCCATTTTGATGTTCCGCCATGAGTATAGCATCATCATCTTTGTCTTTCTGTTCCTCCTTACATTAGTCATGATTGTTCTGGATAACTTTAATCTTGATTTTCCTGATAACTTCAATCCTGTTGTCACGTGCACCAAATCTCAACCGTGTCCCGTATAGTGAAGTACTAAGAACAACCACAGTTCAGTTTCTACGACTTTTATTGCAGTAAAATAAGTGTAACTTTCAGTCTGCTGTCCACTACTGTACACTACTGTACACTACTGTACACTCTCTCACATTTCCTAAGTCTTATATAGTATTGAAGCTTATGTAAGTATTGAAATTGGTTTATATAACTGTCTAGACCAATTAATACCACTAATAAATATTACATGAAAAATTATGTATGATATTAACAACATTGAAGAACATTTGAATAACATAAGTAATTAAGAACAGATGTTTATTGAAAGGTACCCCAATAACTGACAAAATCGTCTATCAACTGTGACACATGAATGAATTGGTAGCTAATGACCAATGTAATATAATATGAATAGTCTTATGAAATGTTTCAATCTTTGACAAATATTTGACACTACGCCACAAAAGTTTGAAACAACTTTCTCGTGAAAGTTACCTTTCCCATGACCTTGATCTTGACCTTGGAATTATATCACATGCTGTAAATCGATGTGTTAACATGTTCAACATTTGCAGTATGCAAAAACACTATAATATACCATCCTATAATACATTTAAAGAGGCAAAAAGAAGTTTAATCGCTTTGGAATATAGATTCACATGCACAGAAACGACGGTCATCTTGAATTTCGAAGTGGAAATCGTGTTTTTGCATACTGCAAACCATGCTGGATATCTGTGCCAAATTTGGTGCTTGTATCACCAAGTAAAAGATTGTTGCAGTTATCGACCCCACTACTAGAACACCAGAGAAACCACCTCTTATACCTTTCTCAAACATTTGTAACATATCAACATCGGTTAATAATTCTAATTCTACACCTGTATATTTTAATCCACATTGCCATGTTAAACCAGGAGCAGAATAACAAGAATCATGATCAATATTATGATGTTTTAAAAAGAATTTTCTAAATTTTTAAGATGCATCTGCTAAAAAAAGAACATCTGTTTTAAGATATAAATTATGGTAATCTAATAATTGTTTACAATTATAATGTTTCCAAACTTACTGAGCATGTTTATACTCTTTATCTGTAATAGTTTTTTGGGTTAATGTGGAATAAAATTCCTTAATATCTGGCAATTTCTTATCTTTTAATTTTTTTATAGAATCTACATATTCATATGGATAGAATCCTTTTTGTTTTAGTAGAGAAATGTTTCCATCAAACCCTTTTCTAAAATAGGAAACTCATCCATTGATTTAGCAATACCTGATAAGCCTTTTAACATAAATCTATATGAATCTAGGAATCTTAATTTTTTATAATTTGAACCATAATCTATAGAAATATAGTTTTCTGAGTTTTTAGAAAGGAGTTTTACTTTATTATATTTATCTTCATATTTCATCAATTCTTCAATTAAAAAGTGGAAATCATAATTTGATCCATTATGAAAGAATACAGGCCTTAATTTTGATGCTTTACCTTCTTTTATATTACACGATTGACACGCTGCTCCTCTATATTTACCTGAAAGATGAATATGTTCTCTTACTTTATTATATTTTTCACAATAGAAGTCATCAGTCTCATCATCCCTTGTTATTTCTTCAAATTCTTTTTGCACAAATATAACATACTGTTGCTTCTTGAAATTCATCTTCTTCATACTTATTTAATATTGTTTTTTTCTGTTCACTAAGGTAGATCTTTTAATTTATTTCTTTAAATATCTTCGTTACTTTTTATACCCCCGCTTCGAAGAAGAGGGGGGTATACTGTTTTACCCTTGTCCGTGCGTGCGTGCGTGCGTGCGTGCGTGTGTGCGTCCGTCCGTCCGTCCGTCCGTCCGTTACAAAATTTCCGTCACAGTTTTCTCAGCAACTATACCATGCAGCAGCCTGAAACTTTGCATATTGCTTCATCCTATAGTCCCATGTGGTGTAAAGCGATTTCATGCTCCTCGCTCATCTACTTCCTGTTTGTCGCATATTTTTAGATTTTGGCGGGGGTATCACTAGTGAGCATTAGCTCACAGATTTACTTGTTCTACATATTTTTCTACTGCATCATCACCAACATAAGAAAAGTATTGTGGTTTATATATTTTTGGATAATCCGAATGAACGTACATACCATAACTATTAATTTTTTGTTTGCGTATTGAGTTTATATATGATTTATCTGGATTTGGTTGAGTCGTAGATAACAGAATATTATTTGATTCGAAATCAGAATAGATAACAAATGGTAATTTGTTTTTAAAATGATAATTTTTAAATTTAAGAATTTTTTTTCCTGGTTCTGGCATAATGATTTTACATTGTTCATTATCATAACATGTTTCTTTATGTTTTCTTAGTGATTCTTTTCTTTGAAATCCTTGTAAACAATTTCTACATGTAAATTGTTTATGATTATTTTTATCACATCTGAAACTACCTAAATCTAAAATTAAACAATAATGTGTATTTCCATTATTTTCAATATATAAAAGATCAATTACTTTTTCACTTTCTACGGTTGAAGCATAAATTGGACACAAAGATTCTTTATTTGTTTGATCCTCTAACGCAAATACATTTATACTGAGATTATTTTGTTTCTCTACTTTTGAGATATCTTTTATTGGTACAGGATATTCCTTTCATGTTAATGTTATTTTCATATGCTTTATATTTAGATACTCTTTGTTTGTCTTTATTAGCGAGATATAACTTTGCTAATATAGACCATAAGAAACATTTGTTATCATTTTATTTTGAACATTAACATTTTGAATATTAATTGATTTAAATTGAAGAGGAATATAAGATGAAGCTCTCTGATAATCATATTTATATTGTTTTACGTTTACATTTTTAATATTACTGAAAACAAAACCAGATCCTCTTTCATGAAATTTATCTATCCAAGCTTCAAATTTATGTATTAAAGTTTCATAGAATTTTGGTATATTATTTTGTGTTAGGATTACTTGAACAGGATGAGAGTAATGACTTTTTATTATATCAAATGACATAGGCGTTGAAAATTCACTTGTTACTATTATTTTTATTTTCAAAACCACTGATAATTTGAAACGAATGACCGCACCAGTCTGCTATATGTTTACAGGTAACTAATGAACATGTGATGACAACGCCCTAGGCTACAAGTAAACATACTGTTAATAATTTCCAATAATCGATTTAGTCTATTTAAAATTCGCCGCTTTAGAAATGTATATAAAGTAGACCAGCGGGTTCAATATTGGGTGATTTGTCAGATCAATACATGGTAAAAAGGAATTTTAGATGCATGATTTTATTTAATAGTATTACTAAAGTAAACGACCCACCACCGAAATATGACAGTTAATCTAGGACCTTTAGTTTTTTTCAATTTTTTACTTTTTTCATTTTTTTCTAGAAAGTCGTAAAATGTATAAAAACCCGTTAGAATGTATAATAATTTTTTTTTTTGGGGGGGGGGGGGTGCGCTAGACACTCTCATTTTCTATACTACTAGCGGGCGGTGGGGGGATATTTTTGCTGATACAGAAGATCTTTCACATTTTTATCATATATGAATCGTAATAATACAATAACAACCGTACCAAAAAAATTCTATTATATGCATTGCGTGGATATGTTATGTGGAAAATGTTACACACACGTCCCACTTTTTAGGGATAATGTTTTGAGATAAAAAAAAAATTTTCTAGCCGCCATCTTTGATATCTAAGCGAAAGACCTCTCAAACTGAATCGCAAGTTCTCGCAAGCAGTCGCGCGGGCGCCCGAGTTCAGAAAGAGAGCACTCGATGTCGTCCCAAGCGCTCGCAGCATTGTTGAACGCACCTCAGTTATTAAACAGTGTTGGTCTTGATATAGGGGCTTAAACTATTACTTATCAAGTGACAATTACACAATACCATATATATGTACAAGTTCACCATATCATTTTTAGAATATAAAACTCAACTTTTCGTCATACTTTCTTCTTCTAAATTTTATTCAAAATATAACAAAGTTGAATAGTTTTATTATAAAATATGATATTTACCTGACACAGTTCAGACCATTTTATGTTGATATCTGACGGAGAAATATGGGTAGCCTCTCCATGTACGATCTACAATACATAAAGTGTCTAACCTTTATTCATAAAAATGTAATAGTTCATTTCTTAAAAACAAAATCTTCTTTAAAAAGATTGTAAAGTTGAACAATAGAAATTAATGTCTAGAAAAAGTCTTCAACTTTTACTGAAAATATTTTGAGGATATAAAATGTCAGAGAATAAACTGTAAACGGGAATGTCATAACCGCTCAACCACCTCGAACTTGTGATTGCATTTTGTCATAATACGAGTTATAGACGAACAAGCTAGTTCATATTAATTACACCTCCACTTACACTGCAGTAATGATAAACATACACATTATTATCTGTGATTTATATGAGAAAAACACATCAAGATTTTGCAAAATAATAAAATGAATGGTGCATTGATTTGCATTTAGACAGTTTGTCATCTATATCGCGGCGATGAATCGTCAAACTAAGCACATATCTACGCAAGTAGCAGGTAACAACTACATCTACCTAACATTATACAGAATGCCACAATAAAAGTTTTTTTCTGACGAACTCTTCAAAGCTATGCTGTTGCCATCTGAACCCACGACTTATGGTCTTAAGAGTTCAAATGCACAACTGAATTAACCAGCCGTACTTACATAATTTCTGCAATGTTTGAGGCGAGTGATTACGGCCTCAACTGTCATATCCGTGTCTGCTGGATGACTCCAAACACTATCTTGAGGATGTTTCAACCCACATATGTTTCTAAGCAAACATATTAGCAGCGAAATGTCAAAGTTCGCTGTATCAGGTGTCTTGGCCAGAGGAGGTAAAAACCTTCTCTGCTCATCACTTATGCAATCTTTGTCAATCAGAGTCTGCAGTTTCTTTGCGGCTTTGGGATACGTCCTTAAATATTGCATTAGATCGTTTTCTACTATATCATCAAAAAGCTTTTTTAATAACATGGTTCCTACTTCTAACAGTGTGTATTGATAGCGAAACCTCGTAATATCTGTAAAATAAAGTAAAAGGTAATAAAATTCTTAAAACATATAATTATGCAAATAACAAGGATGCAAAAAACCAATGATTAACACTATATACGAGGGGTGTCCCAGTAAATCGTGTACTTTGTCCATAACTTTTTTTCTTTACGTCTCATGATTATCATGATTTACTAGACTGTTTGTCAACCTTATTTTTATACAAATTAAGCATTTGACCTAAAAGTATTTGCATTAAAGGCGTCATTTTAATATTCAGCTAATACAAGGTATGTGCATGCGGCGCAACCACTTTCACACTCGTATATTCGTTCATACTGAGTTCAAGTGTGCAGCAAAATTTATACTTAAACTTTTTAATTGCATTTTATTTATACATAGACATTCGCAGAAATTATCAATATATTATCACACCAAATCTCAAATCATAAAATACGTATACAAGAGTGTCATACGCGTTTGCACCGAAAGACGAAAATTGTGACATCAACGAGATAAGGTGACGTCAGGACAAGATTGAGTCTATGTAATTGCAACTCAGTTTCATAATCAGCCTGGCACAACATGGATGGGTATAAATTTGAATTTAAACATATAGACAGACAAAATGAATCATTAAGTATACATTGTGCATACTACATACGGTAGAGTAGTTATTCATTGTGTAGTATATCCACTGAATTTATCGTACCAAAAACTGCTGAAAGTGTTATTCGAAATTAAGTTGGATACTTAACCCGTGGACCATTATATCAATGACCATACTAATATTTTGAGACTGATGTCACAAATTTGTAACAAAAGTAAGACAAAAACAAATTTGTGAAAGTAAATATGAAGTAAATACATTGCCAGTATTTGTCGCTGTTCACAACAAGGCGAACTTGGAGAGTGAATAAAAATGATTTCATAGACCTGACGTCTTAATATGACGTTGGCTTGCGCCGCGTTGTCATACCTAGTGTCTTATAAATTGAAGCAAAACTTTT
Organism: Mactra quadrangularis; assembly: GCA_025267735.1. Taxonomy (NCBI): domain Eukaryota; kingdom Metazoa; phylum Mollusca; class Bivalvia; order Venerida; family Mactridae; genus Mactra; species Mactra quadrangularis. The sequence goes on from CM046306.1 coordinate 12,834,388, forward strand.
ATTTTTTGATTAACCGTCATAAAAATTTAGCATACTTACTCACAACACATGCATTTAATGGCAGTTAAAAGTTGGTGCTAAAGTTGCGCGTAATTTTTCCGCCATAAACAGAGTCCACGATTTACTGGGACACCCCTCGTATATAGGCAAAAAAGAAAACGCCCTATGTGGCACATTTGTCCCCAAATCATATTAAAGCTGTATGAAAGCAGCAAAGTCAATTGAATTGAAACAAGAGAAAAGAGAAAATTGTTGGAGGCCATTGTTTTCGGCATTTTAAAGATCGTTTCCGTTCGATGGGAAATCGGAATGTCCACTGGTGCCCACTATTCGGAGGTTCCATCATACCAGAGTGTTTATCGTAATAAATCAAGGAGTTGAAATAGCTTTAATCAAATGCATAGTGATCTGTTGAATGCTATCGATAAGAATCAAGTTACCACTGTAGTAATTATTGATCTTAGTGCTGATTTTGACACTGTGGATATTCCAATTGTGCTTCAAATTTTGAAACAATATTTTGGAATTACTGAATAACTAAATTGGGTCTAATATTATCTGACGACTAACACCATGAAAGTAATTGTCAACAATACATCCTAAATTCTGGTTATTTGATTTTTTTCATTTCCTTGAGGTTCGTGTGATGGGCCTGTTATATTTACTATGTTTATTGACGCCTGGAACAAAGTTGTGCAAAAATACCCCCACTGTTTTATATGGCTAGACAGGTGATCATAAAGTGGCATTTAGGTTTCGCCCGGGAAATTCTGTCGATGAAGAACAAGTTTTACACCATCTGAATTCTTCTCTCAAAGATAAAATTGCACGGATGAATAAATACAATTAAAAGATGAATAATTCAAAAACTGAAATTATTATCTATGGCAATAAACAACCATTGGCAAAAATAATATCAAGTGTGGTGGTTTGTGGAACTACCGTTAAGTGTGTTGAAAATGTAAGAGATCTTGGTGTCTTGATGGAAAATACTCTTAGTTTTGATAATCACGTCAGAAAGAAATGCCAAATAGCTCATAAAAAGTTATACAATTACGAAATCTCAGAGAAATCCGCAAACATCATTCACACAAGAAAGATAATGTGGGAGCCACATTAAAGCCGGATTTTTCTGCATATGGGAACATTGAGAACAAGTTTACGTTGGTACAAAAGAAAGTCATTTGATAAATTGCTTATCAGAAGGTATACAAAGGGCGATAATGAATCTTGAAGGAAAAAAGAGTTTCAGTTACCATATATTTGTCCTATTGTATCTTATCTGATTATTTTGTTGGTATTTGACAAAGATGGCATAAGACATGAAAACTATCAATGAAAATAAAGCAAAACTAATGGTATGAAATTGGTAAGAGAATTTAATTTAAAAAGTTTTATATGGCAAATGGTGAATTGTTGAAATAAAAATGGCGGGAAAATATGACAGGAAAATGCCAGAATACTTGCTATTGGAGAGATCCAACATACTGAAACCTTTATCATAAAAATTACAAAGGGAAAAAATCCATATTTAAGCCAGGTAGAGTTGCCATTACTGTCTAATTCTTTCAACAAATGGTATGTAATCATTGTATGAAATTATATAAACATCTAACCATAAATGGCAGAGATATCCAACAATTTGAAAACTTTAACGCCAAAAAACAAAGGGAAATAATCTATTATTATGCCAGGTGGAGTTACTGTTACAGTCTCATTCTTTGCAACAGATGGTATGTAATCATTGTATGAAATTTCACAAACATCTAACCATAAACAGCAGAGATATCCAACAATTTAAAAACTTTAACGCAAAAAAAAACAAAGGGAAATAATCCATTATTAAGCCAGGTAGAGTTGCAGTTATTGTCCAATTCTTTTCAAAAGATGGTATGTAATCATTGTATGATATTTCATAAACATCTAACCAGAAATAGCAGAGATATATTACAATTTGAAAACTTTAACGCAAAATTAACAAAGGGAAATAATCCATTTTTAAGCCAGGTAGAGTTGTAGTTACTGTCTAATTCTTTGCAACAGATGGTAATTAATCATTTTATGAAATTTTATAAACAACTAACCATAAATGGCAGAGATATCCAACATTTTGAAAACTTTAACGCAAAAAAACCAAAGGGAAATAATCCATTATTTAGCCAGGTAGAGTTGTGGTTACTGTCTTAATCTGTTCATCACATGGTATGTTATCATTGCATGAAGTTTCGTAAAAATCTGACAATAAATGGCAGAAAAATATGCCAAATTAAAAACTTTAACGCAATTGTTAACGACACCAGACATCCAAAATTACAAAGGGCAATAATCCATAATAAAGCCAGGTAGAGTTGCGGTTATTGTCTTATTCTGTTCATCACATAGTATGTTATCATCGTATAAAGTTTTGTAGAGATCGGACTATAAATTGCAGAAATATAAGGTACATTAAAAACTTTAACGCAATTGTTAACGACACCGGACGCCCGCCCGCACGCCCGCCCGCCCGCACGCCCGCCCGCCCGCCCGTGTTCGCCAAACTATTAGCCGAATTTTTTCGTTGAAAAATCCGGCTAAAAAGTCAACAGAAACATTAGTTCATGGTTTAATTCACTCGCATTAAGATTTCTGCAATGGTTTGCTAACAGATATTACAGCATATCAAATAGATGGATAGCAGGAAGTTCAAAACCATGCAGTAACATAAGTAACTAATTCTGCATTTGACATTTACTTTTTTAAAATCTTAAACAGCGCTTATATTCTCAGAGTATAATATACACTATTCATAAACCTAGGTCGTTAAATGACCCCAATCATTTCCGAGCAATTTCTCTGCTAAACATTATAAGCAAAATATTTACGTCAGTTTGAAATAATCAGCTCTCTAGGTTGGCACATGAAAATAATATCATGTGGATTCCGAACCGGCTTTTCTTCTATTGACAACTTTTTTCACATTACAAAGTATTGCTCGGAATATCTAAGTAAATCATAGGGAAGGTTTTACTGCCTTTTAGCATTTTTTCAAACGCATTCGTTCGTATTAGACAAGATAAACTGTGGAAAAACCTTGCACGAAAAGGAGTTCATGGAAAATTTCTTAGAATATTTGAAGCTATGAACGAAAAACTGTCGGCCTGTATTCGAACCCCAAATGGACTAACCGAGTATTTTAAATGTTCAATTGTCACAAGACAGGGTGTGTCAGCAGCCCGTTACTTTTTCATTTTTCAAAGAAAATAACGATCGCAGCACAAGGTAGAAGCGCCATTATGTCAATACATGCATTCCAACGAAAATTTGGATATTTTGAACATGAAGATATCTTTAAATTCTTTGATTCAATGGTTAAGCATACTCCTTGTTAACCAAATCTGAGGGTTCGAATACTGTCATCAAAAAAAAAATCTATTCATGCAAATTTGTGTAAAAATACCTTAGTTTTTCTAAACATATAAAGGATAACATGGCGTAGCGCGCCGGGATTTGGATACTCGTGCCCGAGGGGGTGCGGGTTCGAATCCCACCCGGGGAGGTTATACCCTTCCATGAAAATTTGACAATTATGTCGAATTTCCTCCATTGATAAGATAATATGGAGAAGTTTCCGTTCTTGTGGAAGGGTAGGTGAGTACTGGTTATAGACAATGGTCCAGGAAAGCTAGGTTAGGTGCGCTGGACGCCGTGAAATGACCTAAATTGTGTTGATACGGCGTTAACTCCAATAAATAAATATAAATAAATAGATAACATGGCTCTAGGAGAATGCGGTAGAATTGCCCTGTGTTTAACTTACAATGTACGTTGTATTCAGTATAGGTGTCGTCTGTTAGAAATGGAATCTCATTGATACCCCCCGAAATTGTTATTTAATGCTTAAACAACAAGACGACATTGGTTGTCAAGTGGGCGAGTAAAGTAAAAGCATTACTTTGTGTTTTGGTTTCGGTCATGTGTTGATAACACAAGAGTTCGGTAACTCAACGCATTTTTGTTTTTATCTAAACAAAGAGTAGTGGACTGCATTAAGCAGGATTTGAGTGATCCAATGGATGTTCACTATATTAAAACTTCAAATCTCTGCTTGATTTAGAACGCTATCTCACATGTAATATACCAATTTGTCTTAGAAAAGCATTATGTCGTTTTTTATATTCACACCATAGACTATGTATAGAAACCGGACGTCGCAACAGTATAGTCAGGCAACTGCGATATCGTAATTAATGCTGTTTAATGCATGAGGGTATAGAGGTAATTGAAGATGAAATTCAAGCATTCTTCTTTTGTAAATTATACTCGGACATTCGTTCATAATATATTCATAATTTATACATTAATGTCACAATGAATATTAGAATCATTTCATCCTAAAATATTGAAACACTTAAAAGATGTTCTACATTTATATATCACCCTCTTAAAAAAAAAGAAATACATTCCAAAACATGTATAATTTGCCATTATCATGAAGAACCTTGTATAACTATTTTGAAACATATTTATGAAATGGGCCGGCGGCCTATATCAATAAAAATAGTTGTTGTTGTTGTTATATTTATCATGTACAATTTAGTTGTATTTATATTATACTCTGTATAAAGAATGACAGCTGTCAGCCTTTTGTGAGTGTATACACATCATGCAATTTAAAGGCTTGAGTCCGGACATCTAAGCTTGTTCACAAATACTCAATAGGACGACTGACCGCCGCTCTGGGGCGGATTTTTAAAAATACTACTTAAAACGCTTTTAAAACAGACATAAATCGTAAGTTACCATGGTATTCATAACGACGTTCGAGATTGGAGATTTCTTGTTCAAGTTTATCAACATCAATGCTTGCATGTAGGTCAATTCTTTGACCTACTGATCTGGATAAAGCTTCTGACAAATTATTGACATTATTTGTTGAAGATCCATTGACAAGGTTATCACAAACACTTCGAACGCCTTTAGAACCTTCACAGCTCATTGTTAAAACTACAGATTTGTTATTTGTGCCGTGTTCTGAAAGCAAACACAATATATGTATTACACATTGTCGGCATGATGTAAGAGGATGTTATCAACCTGACTAAACAACTATCAACCAAACTAAAATATTTCCAGAGAGAGGTGTAGCCTAGACATCTGATGTCACCTCTAAACAATTATAAAATGTAATTTAACTTATGTCACCACAATATAAGATAGACTATGTCAATGAAGGAAGTATTGACACTATACAATGTATCTAAATTGAAGGATGTGGCATTACAGGCAAAAAAAATCCAATGTAAATGCGTTCGCTTAGTTATTGCGATGATATAAAATACAACGCGTGTTGCCAAGGTAGCTACGGTTAGCTTGGCAAAAGTGCCTTCTGGAAGTGAATCTCAAATTACCAAATTGAACATCATCGTCTTTTAAGTACCGGTGACATTTACTCTAACGACATAATTAAAAAAGTCATTTCATACGAATGTAATATTGATTTCTAAAAACATCCAATCCAAAAAAACAACAATTTTCGACTATAAAGCCCTGAAAACTGTTTCTCACAGGCAAACTGGGTTTAAACTACTGAATTTTAATTTATTCGAATTATGACCGTGGCGTAACTATTCACCGTATTTGTAAATCACAAGTAAATTTTCATGAATTATGATCACGTGAAAGCGAAAGCGGAAAGCAAAATGGTAAAATTTAAGCGAAACAAGAACTGTCTTAAAAACATAAACGGCGTAGCAGTTGTAGCTTAATAGCATGCCCAAGACAAGCATGATATGTAGAAATGACTTAACGAAATATCTGTATGATACCTTAAGATATATTCATTACAGTAAGCATGTGCAATGTGCACTTCGCATTGTCTTTTAAAATACATTTTTGTTTCACGTTTGATAATACATGTATACATAAATATCTATACCTGCTTTATCCAATAATGAAAGCAAGCTTTCAAGAACAATATTCACATTCAACTTGACACTGCAGCCGACCGATTGACTTAGAGCCTTTTCTAATTCTTGTAGTCTTTGACTGTACAATGTTTTAGTTAGATACAAAATAGCTCTCCTCAAACTAGTCCAAGTCGAGCAGCTGTTGAAAGATAAATTTGAAATGAAATATAACGATTTTGCAGTCAGTTGATAACTTGATACTGTCTCATTTTATGAGACAAGTTATCACATCTTGACCAGTGTTAGTTCCACTTGGTCTCCTTAAACAAAGCTATGAGAATAATGTTTCTTACTCAATGAAACAACGAGATAAGTTTTAAATGTGTTTGGAACTACCAATGAGCATGCTAACCTATGATAACCAGTCCATGTAGTATGCACTCGATTACGACCACTACTTCATTTAGTAGCAACACAGTCCAAAGTCTTAAGCTAGTTTTCCCATTTTCCATTTCTCTTGTGTCAAATAAACACCCAAGCGGATCCTCCTTTTCTACAAAACCATATTCTTTACAGGACTGATTGAATCAGTTAATGATAAAGGAGGTCAACAACATTTGAAGGCTAACTTTGACTTGTTCGGGGGGTATAGTTTCCGATATATAGACAAATTCGAAATCCTTTTATACATTATAAAAGGGGGAGGCTAAGTCATCACAGTTTCTAAATACTAGATTTATTTACCTGAAAGTGACCAAAACAGATCCTTCTTCAACCTTTTTTAGGTGTGCGCCTTCTCTACTCATATCAGTAAAGATATTATTAAAAGCAGTGAATACTTCATCGCTATCTTGCTGGATATGTCCACATGTAAGGCAACGTTCGCCTGCTTTAAGGAGTCTGTGATGAGCAGCGTCACAAGCAGTCTGTGTTGATGCACTCGCTGTGATTCTGACTCTGAGTTCTACAGAGAGATTAATAGAAATATTAAATTAAATATCTTCTTTGCCGAGTGGAAGGTCTATGTGTTTTGCTGTTGCTGCTCCTGATACGTTTTCAGTCGCTTATAAGTATTGGTCTTTATACATTTGAGTTATCTCGATAATGAGACAAAATCCTACAGCTCTGATACATATACATTTAAGTGTCTTTCTCCAAGACACAACATTGCAGGATCTGGATATAATTTTAATCGACTGATTTTATATCAGCTAATCGTACCACACGAGTTTTATTTTACAGACGGTTCTTGTTATCCGATACAACAAAATATTTACGGGCTTACTTATATAATTATTAGATAAAGTACAATTGAAAACATACTAAATTAGGTGTCAAGGGTATTTTTTTGTATTTAATTCAGCTACTTAGTGTATAAGATGTATACTGTTTGTTTTACATTACCTAACTGAACACTTTCATTTTTACGTTCAAGTTCACTAATACGCCGACGTCCTTCATCCAATTCTGAAAAAAAGTTTAAAACATTTGTTAAAATTTACCCGCTAGTAAAATTATAAATGGGAAAGATTTATGCAAAGCATCAAATGCCTGCAGGAAGTATTAACAAGTCATTTGTACTCGCAGTATAGTGAAAGGTGTCAAGGGACATTTTTTGTATTTTATTCAGCTACTAAGTGTATAAGATGTATAATGTTTGTGTAACATTACCTGACTGAACACTTTCATTTTTACGTTCAAGTTCACTAATACGCCGACGTCCTTCATCCAATTCTGAAAAAAAGTTTAAAACATTTATTAAAATTTTCCCGCTAGTAAAATTATAAATGGGAAAGATTCATGCAAAGCATCAAATGCCTGCAGGAAGTATTAACAAGTCATTTGTACTCGCAGTATAGTGAAAGGTGTCAAGGGACATTTTTTGTATTTTATTCAGCTACTAAGTGTATAAGATGTATAATGTTTGTGTAACATTACCTGACTGAACACTTTCATTTTTACGTTCAAGTTCACTCATACGCCGACGTTCTTCATCCAATTCTGAAAAAAAGTTTAAAACATTTGTTAAAATTTTCCCTCTAGTCAAGTTATAAATGGGAAAGATTCATGCAAAGCATCAATTAAATGCCTGCAGGAAGTATTAACAAGTCATTTGTACTCGCAGTATAGTGAAAGTTGTCAAGGGACATTTTTTTGTATTTCATTCAGCTACTAAGTGTATAAGATGTATAATGTTCGTGTAACATTACCTGACTGAACACTTTCATTTTTACGTTCAAGTTCACAAATACGTCGACGAAATTCATCCAAATCTGAAAAAAAGTTTAAAACATTTGTTAAAATTTTCCCGCTAGTAAAATTATAAATGGGAAAGATTCATGCAAAGCATCAAATGCCTGCAGGAAGTATTAACAAGTCATTTGTACTCGCAGTATAGTGAAAGGTGTCAAGGGACATTTTTTGTATTTTATTCAGCTACTAAGTGTATAAGATGTATAATGTTTGTGTAACATTACCTGACTGAACACTTTCTTTTTTACGTTCAAGTTCACTAATACGTCGAAAAGCTTCATCCAATTCTGAAAAAAAGTTTCAAACATTTGTTAAAATGTTCCCTCTAGTAAAGTTATAAATAAGAATGATTCATGCGAAGCATCAAATGCCTGTAAGAAGTATTAACAAGCCATTTGCACTCGCAGTATAGTTCACGAGTGCGTCGGTACTTACGAGAGGTACATTGGCGTGATAGCCAACGACCTACATTTGTAAACAGTTTATCAAATATCTGTCTCTCGAGGACAGGTTTGTTTACAAACGTATCAAATCTTCAAAACTTAATTGAAAACATGTTCATTTCTAAAAATGATATATTAAAACATATAAATTATGAAAGACACAAAACCAAGACAATGCCTTGTAAATTCAAATGACAAAAATTAAAATCATCAAGTATATGGGCCCATCTATCCTATTAAGTGTAAAGGATATAACAAACAACACTTCACACATAATTATATCGGTGAAACAGAAAGAAAATTTAAACAAGTTTCATGGAAAACAGACGACCAAGTTCGACTTCCAGTGAGGTATCACACCACATTAATTTTGACAATCCTAGACATAAAGTATCTGTCGAATCTGTGAATATCCTTGATAGTGACCCCTCTTGGTTTGGACCAGAAACTTTCTACATTCGAGCACACAAGCCAAAACTCAAAAAGGACAGGGTCAGTACAAACTGTATCTCATTTAGGAGCTTGTTATAATTTACAACTCTCATTTTATATCTAATCACTCTTGAGTCGGTGTTCTTGTTTTAAGTTGATGTTGTTGTTCTGTGTTGTCGTTACTGTTGTTTCGTGCTAATTAATTAAGTCGTGTAATGAGTCATTGTTGTTGTTGTTTTGAGAAGTTGTGGTATTATTTGACAACATTAAACTTGCATTTCATTATTATCCGTATCGATTTAAACATTCGTTAAGTTTCGTCACTTTAATGAGTGACACTATAAGGAATGGGTGGAAAAGTAACGATTGCATCATATCAAACGGTTTGTAGTTCAAAGGTAAAGTACTGACTTGTTAATCGAAATACCCCGGGTTCGATTCCGGCACAGGTTGAATTTTTTTTGTAATTTTGCAAACAACAGTAACATATTAGCAACACTATATCCTATTAGTTACTTATCACATTTAATTATTAGACTGAATATTAATTATATATCATTTTACGAAATTTGTTTTCTCTTTATTATCTATGGTGGCATATTTCTGACACCAGATAACCACATATCTAACACGTTATTTAAGTGGTTAACAATGGCAGTTCTAAGCACTAACTTGCATTTTTCCCTGTTATGATCTTTTATTTATTGAAAAATAACTAGTTACGTAACTAGTTGACTATACTTAATTAACTAGTTAATTGTCAGGTAACCTAGTTACGTAACTAATTTACCACTTAAATAACGAGTTACTTATGTGGTTATCGGGTGGCAGAAAAATGTCACCATAATCATAATCCTTTTTTTCTTTATTCATATTTTTATTATAATTAGATGACATGGTTGAAGACTGAAGGATTTGAATAAATGAAAACGCCCATTATGTGTGTAATTCACTTTCGCGGCAGGTATTGTTCGTTTTTCTCAACTGTCAAAGCTTGAATAATTTCACGGTGAATGATTACACACTATCTCAATATCACGAGTGTTACACAAAGAGCACAAAGTCACCGTGAAATTATTCATGCTTTGACAGTTGAGAAAAAACGAACAATATTCTTTTTAAAACGTATCCATTCGTGCGCCGTCGTGCACACAAGTATTTGTAAAGAATGTACCGATGATGTTTAAATTGCAAAAAATAAGGTTTTATGAGGGATCGAACCAGTAACCTCTTGATTGTTAGGTGGTACGTTTTACCACTACACCAAGTCCTTACGTGTCTCTTCGTGTCTTTTTACTTAAGAAATAACTTACAGTTGTCTATATTTTGTCTAATAAAATATAGGCACGAGTTGTGATGCGCGTATTATTAAATCACGAGTGCTTTAGCACGAGTGATTTAATTAGCGCATCAAACGAGTGCCTACGTTTTATTTGACAACATAATATAGACAGCTGTAAGTTACTTCGATTCTAACATCGAAAAATACATCTCTAGAAAAGATATATTTATAGAACTATTTTTTTTACTGTCAGAAACGTCAGGCTGTTGAAATCCACCCCCAATGCAAAGGCCGAAAATAGCATTTATTTTCACAATTCTAATAGATAGGTGTTCCTTATTCCGAACAAATAATATTAAAATCTTAATCAAAAAATAGAAACCAAAAACTAAATACGAATTGCCATAATTGTATTTGTGTGTTTAACATCATTCTACAAAATAAGCGCCGTGAAATAAACAAAACGCTTGACCTTGCCCTTAGTGAGCGACATTTTATAAACACATGATGATGTAGCAAAATTTAAAGTTCGATGTTTTCGACGGAATATTGCAAATACAGCTTAAATAATTGATTGTTAACTGGATAGTAGTGAGTTATCAGACAATTTGATTGAGAATTTCTGAAAAGGTTGGATATAAATTGGATTTATAAACGCGTGTCAAGGAAGAATGGATTCTCGGAAAATCAGCGCTGCTCGTGTCGGCTTGGATGAAACTTGAAAGAATACAAGTAGCCAGTTCCATTATTTTAGGCTATGCACAGTTTGGCTTTAATCAAATAGTCAATCTTTGCATTTTTTGTATAATGGTTGGCATGATCGTCGGATGAAGGACAGGATAAAAAGCGGAAGCGGGAATTGCTGGGACTTAGAAAACGTCTTGAAGTAGCCTAGGTATTTTTATGCTAGAATCGTTTTTTAACTCAATTTAGACCATTTTCGTTCAAATAATACGGTTAGTACATGTTTTACATTTACTGACATGTTCCAAGGTCCGGTTAAAGTCAACTCTTATAAACTCGGGCACTATTTTTGGCTTTGCTCATTTAACGTGGGGAGTGAAATTATAACAGCCGTCACGAGCTATATTTTGTTAAATAATGAAGCATAGATGACGTCACATTAAATAAAGAGTGAACGCGCACGTGCCTATGTTGGAATAAACGTTGTAGTAATATATTCGTGAATTTACGGAGATTTTATACGAAAATTCACGACTATGCATACACGCTCATTCTCAAATTTTGAGCCGAAACGTGTCACAAGTACAATTTCTGTTACATGTATGAAAGCATAATTGCTTATGTTATCTAAAAAAATTGAATATTATGTTACTGGTACATCATATCAAATTAATGAATGTAAAATAAAACATAATTTATAAGGAACACAACTTATTTTAGTCTGCATCAGCTTGTTTTATGTAATTACCCCTAGCAAAATTCAGTGTCATAAACGTTTTTCGATATCAAATGCTTTTCACCATCATGTTAAAGTGCAATATTTGAAAGAGAGAAAGATTGTGATTTTATGTGCACACAACATAAACTGTAGCAACCATAATTAAAATAATTTCAAACTGAGCAAACAAAAAATTTGGGCATTAATGTACCTGTCACAGACTGTTTGAAGTTTACGTGACACCAAGTTTGTAGGCAATTTATGAATAGTTAATAGGTGCAGAATCTTGCATTCAAACATTTATACTGTTGGCTTAATGTTATAGAAATCATGTCAAAAAGATGCTATCAGATGAGAGAAGTATTTATTTCAGCATTCCTGTTCAAACATTTTTGAACTGGTATGGGGAATTTTTTCATGAAGCTTTAAGTGACGGTCGTCAGTTCATTTCCAGTATCGTTTCAATGCATACTCCTGTATTTAATTTAACCTCATAATGTACTTATTCCACTCACACAACTTAAATAGAAACAAAACAAAAAATCATTAATTTTTTTCTGCCTTATTAATAAGCTCAATTTGAAGTTTACGTGACTGAATACTTACGTGACGCTTTAAAGGAAAATTTACTTTAACTTCAATCGACAAAGGCGAAATTGATATTTTTCTTTTAGACATATCCTATGACTTCATGTTAAGTTTAGTACCGCCATTTTCTTGAATAGGGGAACAATACATCGCATTTAAAGTTAAATTTTCCTTGTTTTTACCTATTGTCCTTAATTCAGTTGGTGTTTAAAAATTTTATTGATGGAATGCAATATTTCTGCAGTATTAACCAGAAAAAGTCTATGTTTTCACATGATATTACGCTTTCAATGTTATATGCATCTGTCTATATGCGATGCTGCAATCAAAATGTCACGAAAAAATCACTCTTATGTCACGTAAAATTCAACAGATCAAAGAGCAAGTTTGCATTATAAAATTGTTAATAAGTCAATTTTAAATATTTTTTTATATTTATATTATCCTAAGCATCATGAGACACAATTGTTTAATGGAATAACACTGATTTATGTTGTAATTGCGAATATTAAACATTATTTTTGCACATATCCCATTAATCTGACAGACGGAGCCTACTTAATTGTAATGTGATAAAATGTTCATGAAACTATTTCAACCTTTTAACTCATAGAGGGGTCTACCAGATTCTTATCAGTTTCTCATACAAGTCAGAGATAAAATGTACCTCATCTTCATCGAAAGTTTAAATGATGGCTACTGTTTTGACACCTATATATTTTATCAGGCATTTATTATCAAGTATTGATTTAATCAAATTTAAGACAAAACAAATATTAGTTAAAACAATTATTATTAATTAATAATAATAATAATTAATAATCGTAGTTATAACAGTAATTACAGTTGAATTATTATATATGACTGCATATACACGTTAAAACATATACTGTTATCGAATGAATAATAAATATATCATTTAAATTGGTAGGAAATGTTTTACATAAATGTTCTTCAAATGTACAATGGAGTATCTTTGTTAATTGGTGTTAATTGTATCCCGAACAAATTGACATTCCAAAATAAAAGGTAAGGCCGGTGAACGGACATGTTTGTAGCTGCTACAGTGAAAACAGTATAAATCTTAAATCATCAGTCTGAATTGAAATAATGACATTTTATGTCTGAATAATTAGTGTCAATCTCTTTAATTGATCTTCAAAATTTTCTAAAAATAATACGATTTTTTATTGAATAATTTTGATAGCGTTACGTTTAGATAAGACAAAAGGCGATGCGTTTAGAATCACAATGAACTGTGAGTTAAAGGTTTGAGTTGTCAGATGATGACAGAATTAAGGCCTTTGAAAACCTTGATTAATAAAGGTGAATTTTACGTGACATTCTGAATTTAATGCAATTTAAAATGTAGAATGGCATGAACAAGGCTTGAGTTCTTATTTGAACTGTAACCGAGTTTTTGAACATTACATTTGAGGATAGGTTTTAATTTCTTGACATAATTAAAGTTCTCCTTATGAATGAGAAGATAAGAGTGAATTTTACGTGACAATGACTTAAAGTTGATTTAAGACTGATTATGGCCTAATATTTTCTTTATTAATCACTAATGCTACTGTTATCGTTGAACGACATATTGATTGTTGTAATCTCACATAAGATAATTCTATATTTTTTAAAAACAAATATGAGAGAAAAAGAAAATATTGTATTTATTTTTATGTAAGTTTATAATCGTTTTCATTCTTCGTGTGTGACTTACTTTGTTATCAGTTGATTCTCGTTCCCAGTTAGATGTTCTTTCGATGTTACATTTTAAGCCTGGTTATAATTCCTGTTTAGTAAACACAAATTTTACTACTCTTGTTTTGTTTTAATTCACATTATCACTTTAAAAATAATATGAATAACTGTCACGTAAAATTCAAAGTGAAATTCAGCTGTCATTATTAGCAACATGAATAGCAAAACATATACCATATATAGTGTGACCATATTTCGAATAAAAAGGCAGACATATTATATTTTCATATTATTATAAAAATGAAGCCCAAATATGAGATTGAAATTTGTAATTGTAATTTCACCACTCCGTTTCGGCCAAAAATTTGAGAATGAGCGTACAGTGCATGTTAAATATTGCCAAATAATTATTGTTTTGAGTTGTTGCAGCTGTTTTTCAAGTTGTGGATGTTTTTTATTCCGATATTTTATATTATTATAGTTATTGCTCAGTGTTTCAATGTAATTGAATAGTTGTTGATGTTGTTGTAGAGCGGGACTGCAGCGAGTATCCCAACACTCTGATATTCGCGATCCCGACCAGAAAATCAGGTACGAATATTCGTCATGTCCGAAATCGTCGGATCGCGATCTATTTTTGGAAAGAAAAAAAATCCTTTTCAGCTTAATAACAACATAAAACGGGTCGCGCTTCAATTGATAACCTAATTTATGTAGGCACTAAATAAAATTGTGCTAAAGTTCGATTGATACACATACAAAAAAAGTGATCACTGAAAATGCCCATAAAACGTCAGGCAATAGACATTTTGAAGTACATGGTTAATATAGAAACAAACTTAGTAATCCTTCACTAACTATTTTTATTACATGAATACTGTATGCTTTTCCATTATCGAGTGATTCATGAATCGCTACATATGGATCGTGGTTCAGATCGTATCGCCACTTGCTCAACGATCCACAGCCCTATTGTTGTTGAAGGTGTTGTTGCTGTTGTCTAGAGTTATTTTTTCCTTAATTCTTAATGGTATTATAGTGTTGATGGAATTTAGTTGTTGGTGCCGATGTCTTTAGTTGTTTTTATTTTAAGCTTTTATAATCTCGTAATTACGAGTTAGTTATCTCGTTATAACGAGTTAGTTATCTCGTTATCACGAGTTAGTTATCTCGTTATTTCGATTTATCACTTCGTTATTAGGAGGTAATTATCTCGTTATTAGGAGGTAATTATCTCGTTATTACTAGTTACATTACTTATACACAGCACTTCTTTGAATTTAGCCACCAGACCAAAAACCGAGTCCGTCTTAAACGCCGACGGTCCGTTAAAAAGATACGAATAACGAGACCGACTTTCCAGTAGACATTTCAATAGCTTTATTACTAAAAATGAATAACTGAAAATAAAGATTGCAGTTACAACCAATTTACTCCCACATCTAATAATTTTGCCGTATTCTCTCTGTGATTCATGATTAACATAACAGCGCCGACGTCGAGCATTTATTTGGACGCTAAAAATGCAGTCGAGAGTCCGCGATACGCATTACATTTTTAACACCTTTAACAATCATTGACAATTAAGACTTATGTGTAAAACAAACCTATGTTCAATTAATAAGGCGTCCTTTAAAAAATCAATAGTGCAACGTATATGACGGCTCGATAAAATTGATAACATAATCGAACTGTTGCAATTAACAAACACGTGACAAACTTTTATGTACACTGATCGAGGTAGATAAAACTTGCTTTTATGTTTACCGATAAGCTGATAATAATTGTGGTAATGAATTATTAGCGTGATGTCTGGCAGTTTAAACAGACATAATTACAACGATGAACTAATTCAATAAATTCCCCTAGTAACAAACAACTGTGTCATAATTTTACTACAAATAAAGTTATTTGTATTTTAATTATTCACAATATGGTATTCTATTTCGTAAAAATAAAATTCCTTCAATCTTAATTCGTTATGTAATACATTTTCGCGACCCACGCTATCGCAATTTTAATTGGAACATTCTTAAATCTTCGTTAGTTATTTGATAACCATTTTAATTTGCTAATAAGCTCTTCTTAGTTTAGCAAAAAGTAAGTAACTATACTGGTTGGCTAAATCAATTGAAATTGTGAAAAAGAGTAGTCGCCGCGTAATGTTTCAGCTAATGCCGACTGAATAAAAACCAGTAATAAGCATGCACTGTCAAATGTAAATTAATATTTACGAAAAAGTACGATAAAAGAACCAATTTAATGAAATAATATTTAAACAAAGAATTGATAATAAGCGCTGTGCGTACAGTTTATTGGTGATGCATGGAAAACATAGCCCCCTCTCGGACAATTCTAGATTGAACACTGTGTAACATTATGATCAAAACGTCGAAAAACAGGACTACAGGCGAAATGGTTTTTATTTTTCCTATTTAGTTGTAAATACGTCGTTGAAGTTGTAAATAGACGTGCATAGTAGCCATCTCCGAGCAGAATAGTCGTTAATTCGGCGAGAAGGTAACGTAGACGAATTAACGACTATCGTCCATTTCAATAAGTTTATAGATCGGGAAATTCAGTTACTAAATGCCTTGCCTATTTCGGTATACATAATATTAATTTCAAACCCGGGTCGATAGCGCAGTTGGTAGCGCTTCGGGATTTCGAATCTCGTGCCCGGTGGGGTGCGGGTTCGAATCCCACCCGGGGAGGTCATACCCTTGAAAATTAGACAGTCGATTAGATGTCGATTTTCCTCTATTGATAAGATAATTTGGAGAAGTTTCCGGCCTTGTGGAAGGGTAGGTGAGTACTGGTTATAGACAATGGTCCAGGAAAGCTGGGTTAGGTGCGCTGGACGCCGTAAAATGACCTAAAATTGTGTTGACACGGCGTTAACTCCAATTAAATAAATAAATAAATAATATTAATTTCAAGAAGTAGTTTTGACTTATCAATATTAATCCTATGATTGGTAACGAACATCTGGCGGCATTTTTTTACACTTAATCGATGCTTGATAGCGTATGCTTTATTGTGAGACCATGGAGTGTAATTTGATTTAATTGTTATTTAAAATGAATTATTAAAACAAGCGTGACCTAGTTTTTTAATTGATGACTACATGTTAAACAAAAAATTGCCGGTAATGACGCTATCGGCGATCGCACAAAACATCTTTGTTTAAGTTTACTGATACTTGTCAATTTCACCCGCCTTTTTATCGTTTTATCTTAAGAAATTAAAACATTACTCTGTCCGTTCAAAAACAACTAACGAACTATTATTCAGCGAATTAACGTACTTTATCGTTGGGCGTAGAAGAAAAATATCGTTTGCTAATCGTGAAAGGGGTAAACGCATAATGTTGTCTACAGATATTTATGGATGAAAACGCAATATTGTCTTCTTTACAGACTAGGACGCGCGATTTACGCTTATATTTCGAATATCTACAAATTTTCGGCAGTTAGGCGCGTAAATCCCCTCTGAATCTCTTGTCTCACTATAAAAAAAATAGTAAAATTCCACGCAAGTTATGGTCAAAACAAACTGTTATGTCAACAAATAACAGCAAAATAATGTTATTATTCATAATTTAATATTATTTTGTAAAATGAAGTTCGATCAAAGATTTTTTGCGTACTGTAATGTATTTTCGCGACCCACGCAAATTGAAGTGGAGCCTTCTTAAAACCACGTTTATAGTGTTATAAGCTTGTTTTGCTAATGGTTATTCTTAATTCAACAAACTATGCTTCAGGAAACTACAAATTCTAACATCAGCTAGTCCCCGTTTACGCCCGTTTGTTGTTGGAACAAATTTCGTTTTTGACCACAATTATAATCGTTAAAGACACAACTTATAAATCTTGGACATCAAAGGAAAATTGTAGTATAGTGGTTACATCATAATAGAGGTGAAAATTTCAAGTATTACATGTTTCATGACTTTTTCGTGTTTGCTAGTAAGTGAAATAAATTGAGGCCCATGCATAGTTATTGATAACGTTACTTGTATTGTATCTATGAATATCTCAGACAAAATTGGTTATTAATAAGTAAATTGTTTTTGCAGCGCCTGGATCCAAACATATTTCCACACTTTTTCAAAACAATGGATAAAAGATTAATTTAGAAGACACCATTTAATTGAGCAGACGACAGTTTTCTTCGTAGCTGGTCAACGATTAGACATATGTAATACATAGGGAAATATCATTCTATTCACAATTCCATCTAAATTTGTCAAGGAATTTCAACAAAAGAATTCAACAAAAATTCACAGAAATATTAACACCAAGTGCCTTAGGGTACCAAATCCTCTTTATCGTCCATTAAGGGTCACATATGGCTTGTCGTTTGTGTGGGCAGGATTTGATCATTTCAGTTGCATCTAGGTTATGACTTAAACTTAAACAGAAAACAATGTAGTCAATTTGGAACATGAAAGTTTTTTGCCGTTCGATACAAAGATCCATTTATATAAACGCTACATTTGAACTAGGTTTATGCACTCATTGCAGGGCCTCAATTATTATATCCATTCTACGGAATTCACTGAAATTCTACCGTTATATCTAGCCACGAAAAAGCATGCAATACATGTGTCAACAGTTATGATAATTTGTGTCTTTAAGAGAAATCCAGGAATAATACAATTTTATAATTCATTAGCTATGTCCCTGGAGATATGACAAAACATGTCAAATCACTTGTTCATAGGACAAGTCATTATCTTTTAGATTTCTCCAACCCTGGTAATGGGTAATAGCTTAGAGGATAGTTTTCATTCCAAACTGAACTAAAAAGATTCACCGGAACTAGAATCTGTTCTTGTCAGAGTCATAGTCATAATATGACTAAGGCAAAGCCTCAAAGCGAGCTTGACGAATCCAAACTTATATGCGAAGACGTAACCGACTTTTTTGACTTGTTAACTTGTAGACCCATGGAAGTCTGAAACTAATGGAAATTAAAAAAAGAAAAAAGTAACCTTCTAAAGGAAATCAATTTTCAAGACCAATCATCGAAACACTAATTATACACTATGATCACTCTATGTGTTTTGCTGTACTTAAAAGCGTCACATCACAGACAAATGGAAGGTATGACTACATCTGCATCCTCACAAGATGCAAATAAAACATCTGATTAGACTATATATACGGCTTCAATCCACGAAACATATCCCCTGTTTCTATTGTATTTTTTGGTACTTTTAAAAATGTCACTTTTTATGAACTTGTAGATTCGCGCTTGTAAAAATGGCCTAATTGTAGCTGCTTCAGTGATATATTTATTCGAGGGCCTATTAATTAAATAAGCTAGGGGAGATAACTGCGTAATTTATTGTATTTAGAAAAATCGGACAACATCTCATTCTTTTATGTCAGAATCATATTTCAATTCTGAAAGAAATGTATTGTACATTATTATCTTTTGAATAAATATGAAGATGAAAAAGCCTCAATAAAACATTCAATTTTTAAGATAGAAATGTTTTTCCTCTTTCAACAATGCCCGGTAGCGTTAACTTACGGAAACGTGACGGTTTTAACATGAACGTCTCTTAACGACGCATTCGGAACTCCTCGGCGATTTTCTACGCAAATCTTCCTCGGACATCATAAGGAAGTAAAGTAGTTCTAACATGGAGTTTGTAGTAAATTTAAATTTCTCTGAATAAGGGTTCTGTTGAAATAAAGTCAGAACTACAGTGAAACACGACCTTTGGGATCTAGAACTTCTAATAAGATATTGTTGATAAACCGTTAATAATTTAAATCTGAGTTCAAACAAAACTGACAGTTGCTCGTATTTAAATATATATGTAGATAATCCTTGGTCATTTGCAGTGGGAAATACCTCTTTAAGTTGTATTGTATCTAATTATAAAAAAAACTCGTTTGCTAATGTAGACAAAGCACGTTAATACATAAACAATAATAGCACTACTTGCCAGCAAGTTATTGGCCGGACCTCATAACTTGGTTGTATTCCTACTACGTCTGATATCCGAGGTATATCTTCGTAGATAATCGCCGAGGTAGTTCCGAATGTTAACGACGTCGTAATCGGTGCGTTGGTAAGCATTATCGATGTAAAAAAGTCATTAATAAATAGAGTAAAAGAACGAATAAAACGACCAAATATATTTTGAATTGTTATTATGGAATAAGCACCGTAAAAAACCGACATTTGCAATTAATTTGTAAGTGAAAAAAGGCCACGAGGCAGCTGTAAATCTTTTAAGCCAATGAAAAGACGCCAATAGCTTCAGTCCATGTTATCACTTCCTGTCAATCTTTTCGGATACGCAGAACGGGTTCAAAAATCAACTTCCGGTTATTGTCAAAATACCATACTGTATAGAAACATATTCGCGTTACCGTAAAGCTCGCTTTTCGAGCTCGCTATAAGACTGGGTTTGAACCTTTATAGACACAACTTATAAATCTTGGACATCAAAAGAAAATTGTAGTATAGTGGTTACATCATAATAGAGGTGAAAATTTCAAGTATTACATGTTTCATGACTTTTTCGTGTTTGCTAGCAAGTGAAATAAATCGAGGCCAATGCATAGTTATTCATTATGTTACAAGTACTGTATAAAATATAAATTTATGAATATCTTTGACAAAATTGAGTAAGTAAATTGCTTTTGCGGCACCTGGTTCCAAACTGTTTGTCATTCAGACAATATTTCCACCATTTTTTTAAACAATGGATAAAATATTAATTTAGCAGACAACATTTAATTGAGCTACATTTGAACTAGGTTCATGCACTCATTGCAGGGCCTCAATTATTAAGCCATTCTACGTGACACACTGAAATTCTACCGTAATATCTAGCCACGAAAAAGCATGCAATATATGTGTCAAAATTTATGATAAGTTGTGTCTTTAACCTACATTGAAGGTGTGAGATGTACCGATTTTGAAGTCAATAACTTATATCACTTATTAAGTGAAATGTTAGTTAAGCTGAAACTGTTTATTAATACTTTGTACACCTAAAACAATAAACTTGACTCAAATTTACCCTTATAAGTAAGTTAAAACCAATAATAAGTAAGATAATATTGATTCTAATTGTAAACAAGAGCTCCGCTGGGCGGGGCATTTTACGCCTGTGTGCAGTCCATGCTGTGTTCTCTCTCATATTAAGTCCCTGTGACCTTGACCAATGACCCAGGGATCTCATAATAGGTAACATTCTAAACTGGAGGGCTATCCAAAGCAAAGATTTTGAGAACCTAGGTATAGCCATGAGTAATCACCGGCACAAAGTTTTCCCATATAAACTTCAAGTGACCTTGACCCTGGGGCATCGGAACCAAAAGTTCCAACCCTTGACCCAAAGAGTATCGATACATAAAATTTGGTGATCTTAGATAAAGTTTGTTGTTGGACAAGGTTTTTCCTCATAGTTTCCTTGCGACCTTTACCTATGACCCAGAGGCCTCAAAACCAAAGGGGCATATGCTAGACATTTAGGCTACCCTAACATAAAATTTGGTGAACCTAGGTACAGTCATTATTGAGTTATTGTCCGGAAAATGTTTAAATATGAATTAAGTCCCTGTGACTTAGACCCTGGGGTCTCAAAATCAAGAGGGATCATCCTCTACAAATGAGCTATCAACACATAAATCCTTGACACATGGGCTACTCTCACATAAAATTTTGTGAACCTAGGTACATTGGTTGTTCAGTTATTGTCCGGACAAGGTTTTTCCTGTAATGCCCCTGTGACATTGACCTTTGACCCTGGGGCCCTCGAAACCAATATGGCACATCCTTGACACGTGGTCTACTCTTACATAAAATTTGGTGAACCTAAGTACAGTCGTTGTTGAGTTATCGTCCGGACAAGGTTTTCATATTTTTAAGTACCAGTGACCTTAACCTTTGACCCTGGGGTCTATCCACACATAAAATTTGAGGAACCTAGGTACATCTTTTCTTGAGTTATCATCCGGACAAGCAATTGTTTACGGATAGACGGACAACATCATAACATAATACGTTCGTTTTTTCAAAATCCGACTCACTAATTTGGTTAAAAACTATGACGTATAACTTATGTTTTCAATACTGTGCCGCTTTTGGAATGGATTGCTTTATTATACATGTAATGTTACTTAGTACAAACTATGCACCGTAGTATTGCGAATTTCTATTCAACTGTCAGTGGCTCATACGCTTACTCCGCTGATTTCATGTATATTTTGCCAAACAAGTACAAAAGTGAATTTTTAAATCGGCAAAGTAAATGTAACTACATAAACTTTAACAATACCGCACGAACAGCACAATACTTGAACCATTATGATAAATATATTAGGACTATGGATTTCCATCATTGATACTATATTTACATTGGAAAACAAGAAAATCTAAATCTAGAAAAAACGTTTTCAAAAGTTACTACACTACAAAACATACTTGCATTATTTTATATACAAATGACATGTTCAACTGAGACAAGGCATATTTCCGTAAAGACGGGGCATTTTAAGACCCTTGTCTGTCTGAAATTTCTTAAAACCTGCAGTATTTTGAAATTCGAGTTCAACTTTGAGCTTTCGTATCATGTCACTCATGTGTATTGCAATACAGTTTAACACCCCCCCCCAAAAAAAACATGGTCTTTTGCCCCTTCTAAATATTGAAAAAAGCCCTCAACTCGAATACAACATTCAAACAGAAACAAATTTGGTGTACTGAAAACAAACTCCTCGCAACGGTTTGTGCAAGTGATTTTAAAAGGCAAATATTGCAAATCCTGACGTAGATACCAGTCAATTGTTTGTCTAAAATGAGGAATCGGTTAGAAACAAGTTTATGTTTATATTATAAGTTTCAGTTGTAGATCACGTGACTATATGCCCTAAAATAGGACATGAATGTACTTTATCGGCATTGCACACTTGACAATTTTATGAATATTACTTACGTATTTCGTAGGAACGATGTTGCTCCGCCAATACATCTTTTACAAAATCATCTGTGTTTTCAAATGGTTTCAGTTCATCGGTTGCTTTATCGAGTTCTTGAATTGTGGAAATATTTTTGATAATTTCATTCACATAATCTTGGTCATTGCTGGTCAGTCCGATCGATAATTGAAACAATACTGTCGAAAGATGACTCCATTCTCCAATAAATTGTGTCTCAGGTAATGAGCTAATCCCCGAATGTGCCAAATCATTTCTTATATCTCTCAATTTGGTTATTGCAACTTTTTCTGAAACTGTCAATCTCTTATCAAATAAATTCAAGAGAACATACGCATGTGCAGATATGTCCCAAACATCTACATTCTTCGGTTGTCCGGAGTCAGGGTCTAGCAATTCCCAAAGTTTCCTGTTAATTTCTCTTTTCTTGAATGCATTAGAAATTTGATCTCTATGCGTTTGCAGACAGTTGTCAATTGTAGTATTATCATTGTCTAATATCTTTAGAGTATGTTTCTTGCAAACGTATGTCCCTCCTTTCAATAATAGTAGCAAAAGCTTTACGTACCTTGTATCATCGCGTTGTAGTGAAGACATTGCGATAAAATGTACGTTTTTATGTTTAAATGTAAAATTTTTTGTATATATTTAATGATACATTGTATATCAATTGTCAATAATATTGTCACATGATATCTTTTCAAAAAAAGGAAGTGAATTCAACACGCAAACACAATTAAAACATATTCCTATGATACATGTACCCTTACACTTGTCATTTGTAAGCATTAACATTTAAAATATGTACCATATTCTTCTTCTTCTTACTTCACCGAACTACTTCATCTATCCGGAAACTGTCGTACGCCTACATTGATATTTGAAGTCATGTTGAAGTTTTTGTTGAGTAGTGTTTGATTTTCTCTGAACAATCTGAATGAACTAAGTCTATTAAATCATGAACATATATTTACAATACATGATAAAATCCTTCAAGTACAGCTTTACGAACTGACATTTAATTCAAAAGTGAAATCCCAACGACTTTTAATTGACCTTCGTATCTTCAACTAAAAGTTTTATAAAACGGAGAAAAAAATAGTTTTCACTGTATAACTGTCATCGTACTCCTAATTAGAATTATTAACATATATACACTTTAACATGCTGTATCGTATCTGATAACATCCATTATTTAAGACATTTGTATTATTAATAAACTTAATCATTTAAACATTTCTTAAACAAAATGGCGATAGATCTACTTGTATTAAACATTAACTGCGCAAATGTTTTCACCCAGTATATCATCTTACATTTGAAAAGGGGATCATTTCAAAGTAATTTTACCCAAGAGGTAAGCTTTAAATATGACAGGCAGTTTAATTTGTCAAATAAGATATTGAGACAAATTTAATTTTATATACTCTCTTATACCCCGATTCGTAATAATGTCATGGGAAATAAAACAATTATTTTAATCACCGTAGATCTAATCCAATTGATGCATCTTTTACCCGCTGTTATGAATCATATAGTCAAAGCAATTAAAGCACAGGAAGACTTTTTGGCGCATTGAAACTTAACAGACCCAAGAAGGCAATCAAATAATGTGTTGTATATGACTAATGTATACTTAAGCTTGAATAACTGGACATCATAAATGTGCAGTACCTTGAGTTGTGCCAAAGCATAACCTACTTAAGTAGACCCTACATGGCGTTTAAAAATTTGACAACCTGAATACGATACGACTAGTAATACCGATTTGCTAAAGATTACCATAAGTGGTGGCCTGAGACAAATAGTGCTGGCGACTTATACAAATAACACAAACCTAAATCAAATTAATGCGCAGATAGCAAAACTGAACTGATTCGTAATCATAACTGCATTTTTGTGTTTTGTTAAATAGCTATCTATTTTCAACAGACTTTTGTAATTCTGCCATCAAGATGCATTGTACAATGTTATGCATGTTATAAAATGAACAGACTCAACATCAAAAAAGCTATTGTCATTTCACACAAAATCATGGTTATATACAAATCATTATACCAAAGCTTAAGCCAGGTCACGTTTTAATTCATCTTTGAAAGGTATTAAACTGGAACTTCAGGTAAATGTTTTCTTATGGAAAAAAATGCTAATATTCTGGATCTACAAACTGAAATGTATTCAGGATAATCACTTATCCGATGAAAATCTCTAAAGGCAGAATAAAGATGTTTTCTAGTAAATGAAATAATTATGTTATTGATTTTGATTAATTGCAGATGTACTATCTTTTCTAACTCCACATTTCTGAATACCCACATACTTAATTTCTTTAACAAAAATTTATGAACGTGTCATTTGGAGAAAAGCCAGACCATGAATGTTAGATTTTCTTTCTCAAGAAACACTGACTGTACCCAATTTATATTTTCTATTGCAGAAAATGAAGCTTATGTTGTTGATCATGAATATTTTCTATTTTTTTACACCCGCTTTGTTTGTAAAACGATACAAATATTTGTATCTCATTTTCAACGGCTGTTAATTGCACACTCATTTAGAACTATATTTTTGTCTATAAAATACAAGTTAATCTATTTACTTGACCTAACAATTCAATCAAAAATTGTTTTGAGAAAACCCCTCGATAAGTACCTATTCAGTCACCCGCTCTCCGCGTGTACATCGGGTCCTACTAAATACTGACACAGACATCAAAAGACATCAAAAGACGTCAAAAGACATAAAAGACACACAAGGAGAGTAAAAATATGCACAAAGACACTTTTTATGTTTTACTATTATGGATTAATGAATAATAACACATTTTGAAATAATTTTGAATTATATTTTTTATTATTTTATGCATTTATTTGATAGTCAAATGTTAAGAGTCAGACCAGCGTAAGTGACGTTCTTACGCATGTATCAAAAGACACACCAAGACAGTAAAAATATGCACAAAGACACATTTTACGTAATATTATCATGAAATAATGTTTTATAACACATTTTAAAGCATAAAAAACGATCATATGATCCAAACATTTTAATTGATAGTTTATTGAAATGGTACCTCGATGTCATAAATAAGAACATGTAAAAATGGAACAAGATGGGATTCCAAGTATTTCTTTTCAAACTCCCCACAGCTGTTGTCTCCCTTAATCAAATCAATAACCACTGCCATCACAAGCAAATTTGTCCATCAGAGAGCCGAAAAACTTTTTTCATCTTTTCTTTTACATTTTTTAAATATTTTCAATAAATTTAGTTTTCTTTTGGTAAAATATGATGTTCAAAGTACATAAAGGGAAAAAATAAACAGTATGAAAAATAAAATTAGTATGGATTACCTGCCCCTTGCCACTATCGTTATCGGGTCAGGCAAGCCGTGATCATGGTGGCCTCCTCAGTTATTATTCAGTTATTACGTTCTATTACGTTTTAAAGCTTGCATGATAATTTTTTGACGATAGTTACTTAAGTAGAAGTTCGGTACTATATAGGTCATTCGTTTTCGTTTTTTCTGATTACACGTGTATTTAGCGAAGGATTAACAAAAAAAAGTTTCAAGTTAACACAATTTGGACGTGGATTAGTCTCGTTTGAATTTCGGATACTTCACTTAGCATAAATGTAACCAAACAACTAAACAAGTATCCACTGTAATCCTTGTATAATGATCCTTTGATTTAAGCCTGTGTAGTGTGAAATGATCATTTAAAAACATAATTATCCAATACCTAATTCATCATATCGGGCGCTGCCATGATCATGGTTTGCCTGATGTACTTTTACCTGTCAAAGTACGACTGGGAACCAGACAAAAATAAATTGTGAAGAAAACAAGATTAATTTTACCTTGACACCGGTTACCTAAAGTGCGTAAAATTGCATGAATAGCAAAATGTTTCGCAAAGTAAATGTCAAATGGATTATTGAATTTATTTTAGTCATTTAATATAAATGCTGAATTATTCAGTATCATATGCATATAATTTTATCATAAATACTTAAAATTTCTCACCAAAAGCATCATTTAACTAGCGTAAGGTGGACCAAGGACCATATTGGATGGACAACGCAGCTCATTTCCGACCTTGCACACTTTCCGTTGTAATTTATTCATGAATTAGGATACATAATGATATAATTCTATTTACTTTATCTTGTTTTGTTGGCAGTGCTTGTAAATCAACCACATTTTTGAGCATTCAATGTTATTTTTCGCTACATTACGCCTAATGAATTTTAAGGCTTACCGTTATTGCTCGTTTAAATTTAAACATTATTCATATGTAGTCTGGTTTCCAGTCGCACTTTGGCAGGTAAAAGTACGTTAGGCTAAGCATGATCAAGGCCGCGCCCTATGTAATGAATTAGATATTGGATAATAATGTTTTCAAATGAGCATTTCTCACTACACAGGTTTAAATAAAAGAATCATTGTACAAGAATTGCTGTGGATATCTTTTTTAGTTGTTTGGTTACATTTATGTATGCAAAATAAAGTATCCGAAATTCTAACGAGACTAATACACGTCCGGATTGTGTTTACTTGAGACATGTTTTTGTTAATCGTCGGCTAAATATACGTGTTTTCTGAAAAATCGAAAGTCCTATATGGTACCGAAT
This sequence comes from Mactra quadrangularis, assembly GCA_025267735.1. Lineage (NCBI taxonomy): Eukaryota > Metazoa > Mollusca > Bivalvia > Venerida > Mactridae > Mactra > Mactra quadrangularis. The sequence continues at coordinate 12,861,981 of CM046306.1, forward strand.
TCCTACTAACGACAATCCCAGCAATGGAAATTAGACCGCCGCCATATTATGGTCACGTGATCTGTCCGCCATTAAGGTACTGAAGATTCCTTCTGCATTCGATAAGGTCTGTTGCACAGTATTTGTCCCATTTAAATTACGGCATAAATCGAAAAATAAAAACTGAAATGGTGAAACAAACTTTTTGTATTATAAAGACTTAATGTTACAGGTGCGAGCAACAAAAAAAGTTCATATATCACAAAAGGTTTAAGAGTTATGTCATTTTCTAGTGTCGAAAAATGGCCATTTTTGTGTGTAATCAGTTTTAACCTATTTTTTCAAAATGCTGTATTTAAGAGCAATTAAACTTCAATTAAAAACGTATATCAACATTTTATAGAAAAGTTCATGTTTTGAAACATTGCTTATACGATTTGCAGTAAAACAAAATTGATTTTTTAATTTAAAGGAAATCAAAATGATGCGTACGTAACGGTCTTATTAATTATAGGAAAAAACATGTATTTTAGTTACTTAATTTTTCCTGATAAAAACATAAGGGTTGTGTAAATGAATGTTAATATCATTCAATATGGCACAATTACAAGTTTTCATGATCCTTCTTGTGGTATTGAAATAATGTAAAATTTGTTATTTCCATAACTTTCCAAAAAAATAAGTAAGTCGAAAAAAGAGTCTCGTCCGTCTCCACCTCCTAAAATTACTATTTATTCTGATATGCACATTGATCAATAAATTTATGTGACAATATAGTAAATAAACCAAAACATAAAAAGATAAATAAATTTAAATGAAAAATAGCAAAAAAGAGAAGTTTTGTAATGTCCGACCTCGTGCTTAAAATTGCTATTTTCCAAACTAATCTAAATATTCGGCAAAACTTAATGTATTTCAGTGAAATAACATCAGCTAAACGAAAAAACTTACATAATTACATTTTAAAAGAGTTTAATATTAGCTGACACAAAAAAGTATCCGTGATATTTGTCTCATCTCTCAAACAGCTTATTTGATAAATAGCTAAATGTCGCTCAAAAAACTATGTATTCATTTTAGACTTAGTCAAACCGGAACATCGAAAAAAATCATTTTTTATGAAATCATAAGTTAAAATTCAAAAGCTATTTTAAGCTGTCTGTGGTCGTAAAATCAACAAATTTTATAGGATATAGGATTAAGAAATTCAACCAGATATCCCTTTTTACATTCCTTTGCAAAGTATATGTAGTTGACAGTTGCGCATAGTATGTTGAGCATTTTGAAATTAATTCTGATTGAGTTTTTTTCTTCAGATTAATCTGTATATTATTTTAAGTTCTATTTCAACTATAATTATGTCTAAGTCAATAAAATTATTTAGAAAAATCTTTAGAAATTAAAAATAGTCAAACTTACGTTAAAGTGTCATCTCTTTTCATTTCAATAAGACACCTGGTGTTTTTAGGATCAGGCGGAAAATACTGTCATACAAATATTCAATTTTGAATGTATATGAAAACAGGTCGAAAACAAGTCCTACATCGCTAATTTGGCAGACAATCTTTTTACAATTATTACTTAGTTAAAGTAACATTATTGTACACAAATAACTATAATGTATATGGTGTCATATTCTGTGATGGTCAATAATGTAATATTATGTAATAAGTTAATCCACTGTCTGTCGGATCTGTATGATCTTATTTGTTAAATACATCAGTATAACACGAGGAGTCCAATTAAGGGACACTAAGTAATAATTAACAACAAGATATTTTTACATCTGCATTTCATATCGATTTTTCTTAAGTACCTTAATGGCGGATTTGAAGAGTAGTCAGGGGAGATAACTTTGTCGGACTAAATTTCTGGGATTGTCTAGTATAGAGGTGATATCTTCACCTTTTTTAGAATGAGAATTCCGTAAGCAGTTCTGACTATTCGTCCTCGGTCATATTCGTCCTGTGACTGATTTTTATTGAGTAAGTATTAAGAGATCATTACTATAAAAAGCAGTAATGTTTAAAGCAACACTGAGAGAATTTGTGATATATTTGAATCAATTCTTGGTTATTTTAGGTGTGATTATTATAAGACATTTTTGTATAAAGCTCTTTTCATATTAAATTTATACATGTATGTTCATTACCCTATTCTTACAAAAACATTTGAGTTACCATGGATTGATAATTACAATTAGTGATGGCAAATCTGTATCCAATCTATTTGTCATTGATAGGAGGAATCCCTTCATTTTTTAGAAATCTCTGGAAAACTGAATAGGTATTTCTTTAGGATCCCTGGTAAACACAGTAAGTGGCAATCCCTGCATATACATAATTACAGATGGAACTTGTTTCATAAACCATCCACAAAGTGACAAACTATTATAATTTTACACAAGTTGGTCAATGGAAATAAGCTAATAGATCATTACCTAGGAAAGATAGGTGTAATATATGACAGTTGTATCAGTAATATTGTTAGACCTCTGTTTGACATCAATGGCATAGGTCATCATTTTTCTAACAAAATACTGGTGTAGTTAACTGGCAAATAACCAAGTTGGGTCAGAAAAAGCACATCCAGATGAGAATGATGGAATGAAGTATACCAAGAAAAATACAAAAAAAAATATGCAGCCTTCACACCATCTGTAACCGAGCAAATAACTCTCACTGAGACTTGAACTCAGATCTCTTTATATAATAGAGACCAATCTCTAGTTTGAAGTGTTTTACATTACACTAAAATAGTGTAACATTGCTGGTCTGAGATGTAATTGCTGCAAATTTAAAGCATTTATTTAATTTCAACTATGCATACTAGGGCTGGGACAACTAGAAAATTTGTACCCGGGTACCCGAGGCCGTATAACCCTTGAGTACCCAGGTACCAGCTATTATTAATAACAAAAGAGTTATTACTTCTACATCCTGGCACTTGCTATTGCTTATAAAATGGCAAGAACCAAGCTTTATCAAAAAGCCGAGATTGGCAATTGTTCAAACTTCTCGGTGATAAAAAAAAGCTTAATGTAATATTTGTGACCTTGAATTATGTTACCGTGGTGGCGGTTTCTCTTTCATGAAGAAACACCTCCAGTTTATGCACACTATGAAGCTTCGTAAACGATCCGCTACAGTATTTATATTAGAACCGATCAGATTGATATCACTCAACCCCCTTTTATTGTGGTAAGAGAACAAGGCTAGGTTTTCGAAGTTGTCTGTTAATTTTTTGTCGGTATTCCGGCAACTTCTGTCCCCACAGAAAGAGTGTTTAGCGTTGCAGGGCTTACAATAACAAAGCAGAGAGAACGTTTTGACCAGAGTGTCGCCGACAGTTAGTTTATGAATAAATGCAACAAATCCAGGTTACATGCCACCGAGCCTTCAAAGTCTGTTTTCTGCACAGTGTAAACTGATGGCGGGTAAGGAATATTTTTTAATTGCTGAAAATCGAAGCTTTTTTAATATCAAGTGTTTTATTTTACCCATCCTGATACTCCGGTACTCGAGTACTCGTCCCAGCCCAAGTGCACAGACCATGAAATAATAAAGTTTCTCTGTTATCTAATATAAATAATAAAGTTTTGTACCTGACATTACACTCATTCTTTACAATGAAATGAAATTCTGCTCTCTGGCCCGGAGCTTTGTTGTTATACTTTCTACTCAGTATGAGTATCAAACTCATCTGTAGTCATTTTTTTATAATCAAAAGTGAAACCAATTGAACTAACAGAGGTCTTTCCAATATTCAATGTTGCTACAGACAGTCTGTTAAATAATGAGAGTACACACATAGGAATTATACATGTATATGATATAACCCCCCCCCCTTGAAAGCAGAAGAATAAATAACATTCAATTCATACTACAGTATATTAACTTCTTTAACCTATTCGTGTCTAGAACAATGTTGTGAATAAACGTTTGATGCCACATAAGATGAAAAAAATGTTAAAAACGGCTTATAATGTCTTCGAAGTTAGAAGTTAGCAGAACTAGGGCAGTCAGGGGAGTACGTACAATTCATCAAATAACATCAAAATCCGAGTGATTTTCAAGTTACCTGCTCAGTCCATATGTGTTAGGCACATGTTTTCAATATATACACAATTATAATATTAATTTGAAATAGCTGAGATGTACAAGATATAATTCCCCTGCAAGTCGTTTACTTTACACTGTTATGTTTACATCTTCAGTTTCTTGCCCTTACCAAAAGCTAAAGCTGATTGGCCATGGCGGCCAACAGATATCCAATACAGCGGGCGGTCTAGATATATTCTACGTCTATGAGTTATACCCTCATAAAACGTTCATTCTGATTTTTTATAAGATGAATTCAAAATCAGTAGCATTTATCCATTAAAATAATTATTAAAAATAGAAAATAACCATTGTCGTAAGATGTCCAACTCTTCAACTGAGCCGTCAAAATATTCTGCTTATTTTTTTTTGTATTTGTTGTTTTCATTAAACAATTTTCCTTCATTGCCAATAACTCAATGCAAATTTCAACCATGGAAAGATATTACAAATAATAATGTTCAGTTAAAGAGATCTTTCCAATTGTTTTCGCGACACTTATAATGTCGCTGTTTACCATTTTATCGTGAATGATTGATGACCATTTGAGACGCTAAATATGTTTAGTATTTATCCCTCAGTATAGTAGACATTGCTGTTCTTTCTGTACGTGTTAAAGTCAGACATCTTTTTAATTGATGATCAATAACTGCTTATTTTTGAGGCACATGAACAAAATTTGATATCTGGTATCCCCTATTGTCCCCTATCTGCTCAAAAATAAATAAGATTTTTTCTGTGTAGCGCAAATGTACATATTTACTTTCATTTCAGATTTTGTTTACCAAAGGTTTCACCCAACACCAATGATTCATTTTGCCATTGTAAGTCGAAGCACTGATGGATTGACATTGGCTGCTTACTCTGACAGTCCTCAGATGTCTCTGCACCCAGACTTAGAAGACAGTTACAGAAAATTAAAACTTTTATCTAGAATCTCATCAAAATTTCCTGATAGATGTTTGTTACAATATAATAATCATACAATATAGTATGTACCAATTTTTATTTTTATTTTATTTTTGGTTGGGGTTGACATTATAGCAACATATTGTATATGTCAGCAGTCAGTCATCCTACTTACTGTTCTTGGAAAGGCTAAACCTCTGAATTAATTTGTTAATGAGTCACTAGGTGGATACTTTTATCAGTGACTGATAATTACCCTACATTATATAGAATTAATGGTTGGAGGGAGACTGGCCTCTCGAAAATATGTCATGCCCGGAAATTCATAAGTAGACTAGTGCACAACTGACTTAGCTGAGCAGCTAAGTACCAATACATTGAGTTATGAGCAGGCAATCTAATTAATACCTGATTTAAGATTTTCTGTTCACATACTGACTTATTTTACATTGTACAAGCTCACAATAAGGGTTATGTTCAGAACTAAGCAATTATTGTATTCATGACCCAACTTGCATCAAATCATCAAAATATCCAATCACAGACCGCAAATAATATGCAATGTCAAAATAACCAGTAAAATCTGATCTGAAAAATTAGACAAGATTATGCTTAACCTGTAAATGTAGTTTGCCTTATAAATGACTTAAATAATATATTATTTGTCTTCAATATTTTTTTCAGTTTCATCACAGCTTTAGATTTGTCATTGTTGGTTTTATGTGATGCTACCTACCCTCAAGTTTTAGCTTTCTCTTTTTTATCGGATCTATAAAGAGAATTCTTACAGTTTTTTGACAAGCAACGAGTCATGTCTGTAAGTAGACCATAGATCATTGATTTTGGTAAGTGTTGTGTTATGGCTTTTTAGCTCTACTAGAATGTTGTAGAAAACTGAAATTTATTATCTTTGCAATGACTGAATGGACTCTCTTTAGATTTCTTGCCTCTAAAAACTTTCTTTTAGATGGTGAATACCAGTTCCATAACTGAATTATGCCCCTTTATAGTTTATAGAATTTAAGCATGTACTTGAAATTTTGCTTGTGTCAATGTGCTTGCAAATGGATAATGATTTCATTTTTTGTCAAATAAATGTAACAGTTGAGCCTGGTGCCTGGAAATTGAACCCACATCCCCTCCATCATCTGTAGACTTGGGTTCTACCAAGCAAGCTAGTTGGGCGGCATATTTTTCATTTCATTGATATTACACATATTTATATTTAGTTGTTAAATCAAAATGTTGTAAAAATATAAAAATACTATAAAAAGTATGCTAAAGTTTGGATTCTTTCTATTATTTTGATTTAGCATTCAGTTCTATTGTAAGTATCTTTAACTTTTTGCAATTTGTTTTTTCTTCAGATGTACCCTTGCAAAAAATAAAACAAAAATATAACAACCCTAGATCATTGAGTACTCGAGTCAACCTAAGTGATCTAACTCAAGAACTGAGACTTCGGCCTCCTTATTATTTATGTGAAGAAGAACTTCGACCAGGATATAGACAGAAAGCTAATAATAATGATACCTTAAAAACTACAACAGGTATTTATCTAATATTTGAACTTGTAAAAGTTGTTTATTCTGACATTGTTTATTGTCTTTAAAAAATTTTTTCATTAGACTTCTCTCTGGTCTAACTCTGTATAAAGTGCAGTTTTCAACTTCTTGCAAGGGTATGTGTTAATCTGATTAAAACCTGATCTTGAATTATCGGCTCGCGCACCCACTTAATTTCTTCTTACTTCTTAATACAGGTCACCTTCAGCAGACCTTTGCTTTTATAATATTGATGAGGCAAATATTGTGCTTAGTGATTCATAAACATTGTCTATGCAATGCAATTTGCAAAGAATTGTCCAATCACAGCCTATGATCAACACTTTTGTCAAATAACTTCACAAAAGTCTATGTGTTAGTATTTAGGTACACCAGCTTGAATATTTGAGAAATCTGACCAGGTGTTATGGTCTATACAGATGACTGCTTCTTTTGCTTAGATAACAGGAACTTTACATGTTTATACATGTACTTCAATATAGAAGATATAAATTATGTTCTATGCATGTATACTTTTAATAAAGCTCTGTCTTGGTATAGTACTTTTGGTGAGCTTACTTTGTGTGCTTTTTTCTAATATTTGTTTATACATGTATTATTTCAGCCTCATCATACACAAGATTTCTCCCCCTTCATTTCCTGGGAATTGTCTCTCTTACTTTAAGTTGTTTTTGTGGAGTTTTAAACTTCAGTCGTGGTGTTCATATAATGAATGATACTCATAGCCATATAGATTCTGTACGTTTGATATTTTCATTTCTTAAGGTACATCCTTACCCTTGCACAAGGTGCTGGCAACTTCTCCAAATACTATAGACCTAATGTTTGAACTCAAATTTGTGGGTTTTTCTGTCCGTGCGCTAGTGGTACGAACAAAGTATGTTACACATATTTGCTGAAAAGCACGAAATCATATTGATTTTTCGTACACTTATTTTCATTGCGAAAATAGTCTATTAACTGAAATGTCTTATTTTCATGTTTAGTGATTGTTTGGGTAAATCTGTCTAATTTAGCCAGGTCTATAGTTGTTTATTCACTGTGCACTGTACAAGAGCCCTCTGTAGACATCAAAGACCAAGAGACTCAACTTTTTGTATTACCAGTACTTTTGAAGGTTAGACTAGAAGTGGATTTTGACTGTAAAAAAAATTATGACCGACTGCAAAAAGTATGGTCAGTTGGTTAACGAGAAACAACTATTATCTCTATCTCTCGGGTGATGTGCTGGACTGTTTTAGAGCATTATCGCACAATTGTGAAACTATTTACATTTGTGAAGGGAAGTAAAAACAGGTACAACTATATATAAAAACAACTTTAAGGCCTTATTTAGAAATCTACTGTTGATCAATTTGATCTCTCTGCATGTTTATGTATATTTAATTTTCTACTTGAGACTTAATCACAGTATTTTCTATTTTTTATTCATAGAGAATAACCATCAATGTCTTGAGAATCACTTTAAGAAGTATAATTATATTTTCTTTCAGACATTTGATTGTGATCATTATCAAACTGGTGCTACATTCTTAGTCTGCTGTTTTCTTCCATTTTATCAGGTATTTATGACATTTTATATTTTATATAAAATTACTTTACTAACTTTTTTGTTCAAGAATTAAATATTTTGAAGAATAATGGGGATATCATACCTGTACTCTGTTTTAAGCAGCATATACTTTTTAGTTAAGGTTTTAGGTGCAACAATTTTATATCTCGTTATCTGCTTTAAAACTGCTTTATGAATTTACCAAAACTAATGTCTATAGGATAAGATGTAATTCATTGTAGATAACTATCCAACTTAATATTCACAAATCTTAAAATTGCAAAACTTCTTAAATTGTGAACTCGTACCACAGCTTGAAAAAAATGTTGAATTTGCTGCTTAAAGCGTCATACTTTACATTGATAATTCCACATTAAAAAATTGTAAGTTATGTAACAGTCTTCAAAATTTGGATATGAAAGTGGTTGTTGAATTTGCTGCTTAAAGCTCTGTATTTTACATTAATTATTTCATGTAAATAAAGTTGTAAGTAATGTAACAATCTTTAAAATTTGGATATGAAAGTGGTTGTCCAAACAGGTTATTTAACCAGTTAGCACTTTATCTTGTTAGTAGAAATTTTTGTTGCCCGAAAAAGAAATTGGTTGCGTGGGCAACTGGACATGCACTAATATCATAGACTGATGTAGTCTTATATACAGTGCTTAAAAATTATTAATTATGTACATGTATTGTGCTGAAATACCAATATTTTTTTTCTTATTTTTCAGGCCTATTTAATATGTTATCCATTAAAGAGACGGAAAGCTCTAGCATGTGCCACATTAGGGAGTATATGTATATGTCAGTTATATCTATGGGAACACAGATCTATAGTCGGATCATTATTTCATGTGACTGTGGCTTGCTATGGAACATTTGTTATTATGACCAGACAGTTACAGAGTAAATTGCCTCAGTATACACTGTAGTCAGTCGTGTTTTATTCATTGTTTTAGTGTTTCACATTTAGGGCTGACTGTGCCATCATGATTGGATCGGGGATAAGCTTGAGTGAAAGTTTTCAGTATTAATACTGATTTCAATATTTTGAGAATAAAGTACAGTATGTATCTCTATGAAATCTTTCTATTTCGATATTTGAAAAGTAGGTTTTCAGTACTAATTTTTAAAAACTTTGAATTCAGCTCATGGGTTATGCTACAGTCCCATAAACAAAAAAATAGCCCTGAGGCACCGTGAGAACTTCGCAAGGACTCGTTCCAACTCTTGCCTACTTGTGCAGACTGTTACGTAAGGCTTCCCACGGCCTACAGCTGTCTGCACGTACAGGTACGCAACAAGCCACGGTTTTATGGTACTGAGGCATTATGAGATTTGTGTACCTATCAACTTCCATAATTTACAAATTTGTTAATGGTTGTTTGAATTCTATGAGAAATTGGTTCGAACAGACCTTGAATTAATAATTGATTAATAATAAAAAAAATTATTTCGGTAACAATGACATGACACTTGGAAAATGGCTTAAATTTAAGATCTACTTTGAAAAAATCTTTATAAACAAAATTAATGCATATTTTCAATTATAGGCTTTATAGCTGTTAAAAATACTTAAAAGTGCTTGAAATTAAAGATCTACCTTGGAAAAAATGTTTGTTTTTTTCAATTATAGATGTGAAAAATGCTTAAAAAGTGCTTAATTTTGGCTCAAAATTGCTTGAGCAATGAATAACTTATACCTTGTTATTTTAAGTTGTTAAAATACAAAATAGAAATACAATGTATTGTTTGCAGTAGAGCGTATTCTTTATCTATGTTTGGGCAGAAAGATAACTCTGCATAGAGATTAGACTGCTAGGTCTGCTGAATACACCAATCTATTGGCCTGTTTCACAAACATATCCCTATGTAGTGCTTTGTCTCTTGGTACATGGGAATAAGTACATGTGATATCAAATCAATGGTACCAGAGGCTGAAGTGATACATTGTGATAGTTATTGGCAACAGGCCCCATATAAAAATGCAGGCGTCTAGTTTCGTTAACAATTGCGTTAAAGTTTTTAATGTACCATATATTTCTGCCATTTATAGTCAGATCTGAACTAAACTTGACATTTACACTTTGTGTGTCATTTTCATTTTTTAAGTCATTCTTTATAAGTATTCAGGTTGAAGCATCTTGGATGAATATTAACATGTGTGTAGATATTTAAGCGTATAAACATAAATTTATCAATAAACGTAAAAATTTGGCTAGTAGTTAGGCGAAGCATTGGCGGGTAGTTGGGCGTAGGTTGTCCTTAACTAATGCATTAAAAGTTTTTCCTCTCCATATATTTGTGCCATTTATTGTCAGATCTGTATGAAACTTCATACAATTATAACATACCATGTGATAAACAGAATTAGAACTCTATCTGCCTATATTAGGGATTATTTCCCTTTATAATTTTTGCCTTAAAGTTTTTAAATCTGGCTTTAATGTTGTTTCTGCATTACATTTCTTGTTCATATTATGATAAGTATCACTTCTAATAATAAATCAAGACAGTTTTAGAAATACTGTATACAGTCCAATCTCTGCACATAGCCACTTTCTGGAAATCCCTAAACATGACATTGTAGTGAAAGTGGCTTTTAGCAGAGGTTTAATCAATCTAATACAGTTCTGCAATACTTACTGAATGCTAAGGTGCTGTATTTAATATATATAATATATAGCAGCCCCGTGTTCAGAAACTACTGTTAGCTAATGTTACGAGTACGGGAGAACTCAACCTGAAGACAACTCAACCAGTGCATAACTCAACTCAAAGTTGGTACAACTCAATTGAGGGATAATATATATATGGCAACAGGATATTTAGATGTCTCGGGTTGAGTTGTCTATGGGTTGAGTTGTTCAGACACCACTGTTACGGAACGTTTTGAAACGTTAAAGGTAACTGAACGCGCTGCTTGGTATTAGTATTGTTTAACTTTACTATGCAAACATTTTACATGTGTAGCATACTTTTTAATTTATATAATTCTATGCATGCATTAATTTTATACCCAATGTTTTATTTTTATGTCTTGATTAAAAGTGTCTTTTACAAGATATCTTTATGCTCTAGTCATTAGAATATGTGTGAATGTAAAAGAAATATTGTACAAGATTTCTCCCCCTTTATTTCCTGGGAATTGTCTCCCTTATATTACAATTTGATCTACTCAGTTATTGCACAATGCATTCTGTGTCTATAGAACATGAATGTTTATGTAACTATAAAGAAGAATGCTAGATTTCATTATATATTTCATGGTATATCCTTGCTTTAACCATACTTAAAGGTATTAGTCAAAGTCAAGGCTAGCTAATCTCCCTAATGTCTTGGACAAATGAAAGTTTGAGAAAAAAATGATCAAGTACGGAGCCCCTAAAAGGACATTTTGAAATACTTTTTTTATTTTCACAACTATTTCGTTTACACGTAATATTATTTCGTTTTTACGAAATATTATTTCGTTTATTCGAAATATTATTTCGATTAAACGAAATAATATTACGTTTAAACGAAATAATATTTCGGAAAAACGAAATAATTATTTCGAAAAAACGAAATAATTATTTCGAAAAAACGAAATAATATTATTTCGAAAAAACGAAATAATTATTTCGTTTAAACGTAATATTATTTCGTTTAATCGAAATAATATTTCGAATAAACGAAATAATATTTCGTTTAAACGAAATAATATTACGTTTAAACGAAATAGTTGTGAAAATAAAAAAAGTATTTCAAAATGTCCTTTTAGGGGCTCCGTAATCAAGTAATTATACTATAATTAAAAAAAAACTTATTGATTGTTACATGCTTGAAGTATATGGTGATAAACTAATGCTGATTTTGGTATTAGCTCAGATGACCTTTCGTTTCTGTTTTATGTAAAATGTACATTAGCTTATTCTTACAACAGGATATTGTTCAAGGACTTTGAGAGGTCACTTCATTCTGATTACTGTTGCTCTAATTGATTATTTTTGGACCAAAATATTGTCGTTATTTTATTAATATTTTTTAAAAGTCATTTTATCTTATGTAATTCATAAAGTTACCTTGGTTAAGGGTTATTTACGTATGTCTTAGACTGAATATAGAGCTGAATGATTAAATCACAGATTTATTGAAAAAAATGTTTGAAAAAGTTACAAATCTTTTTTTAAGAAGGAAGTTGATTTTTTTCTTTTGTTTAATTTATTCAGACAAAACTCTGTCATCAATCAAGCTCCATTTGAAAATGTTTTATTTCCTGTCTGACATTTGTTTGCTTAAGGGTTTGTTTAATGTTAGTCTATATTTCTAATGATAAAATTTTAATATTTCTCAAGACTACACTATTTGCATAATTATTTTTTTACATTTTCTTAATATGATTTTATTGGTAAAAAGCCATTACTAAATTTTATTGATCAATTATAATTGACCCAGCCTCTAAACAGTGTTCATATTATAAATATCAAGAATCATAATAAATTACCCACAATACAAGTATACATGTACGTGTACATCTAAATATATATATATACCAGAGTATTATTGTCATGTGATCTACAGATGGTCTACAAACCCTTGTTTTTCGTGGATTACGGAACCAGTCAAAAAATTGAAGAGTCAAATAGAGCATATTACAATTGTTACCTTTTTTTCTGAAAATGCTAATTTCTGTCTGTGTATTGTATTTGTTCACTTAGAATCAGCTGCACAAAATATTTTTGTTAATGACCTAGCTCTCTAGTTTACTTCTCGTTTCAATTTTTGTGCTGCGAATTTAGAGTTAATTATCAAAATTCACTGAACTAACTGAGAATTTTTTGGGGGGGATGAAAGCCTTTTTATGCGCTATTTTGTGTCAGTTAATTATTTGTCTTAGAAAAAGTAATTTGTGAAAATTGATAAGAACTGTTAGTTAACCTAATTAGTGTTTGATGTAAATCACATGACTGTTGACCTTGTATGTTTATAACTTAGACATTTGTTTTCGACTCGCATAGAAATTGTAGATTTATCTTTGTGATAATATATAAAAGAATTAGTGAGCAATTATAAATAAAACAGTTATAAATTATTGAAACTTAGTGATACTAATTGTTTATTGAAGGAATAAAATATATTATATATTACAACTGGACCTTTGTCTTCAATCAACTTTTATTTATATAATAACTAGAAGCTGTATGTTAAAAGTTTAAGTACCGTTTGAAGTCCGCTTCGATATAAATGTTAACAATTTACAATCATGTACGATAACCCCTGAGCATAAAAATTGCCTTCAGGCAGGTCATCCCTTACAGTACCAATTTATTTATGAGTGGAGTGGAACAACTGTAAGTTAATTTCTTGCTTATTGAAATTAGCAGTGCCCCTAGTGGGGATTGAACCCTGGACCTCTCGAGCCCTAACGGCGTGTCCTACCACTGGACCACTGCTCCTTCAAGATTCATTGGAGCGCTAAATATTTAGATGCAACAACAACTACAAGTGAGACTAACCAACTTCAAGAACCATAAATATTAGGTCCTAACTGAGGTTGTCGAGTACTGCTAAACATCAGTATGCTGATCCTATTTAATTGTGACATATTATGGAAGTAATTTTTCTGGACTTAGCCCAAATTTTGAGAACAACTGGAAAGAAAGACTTAAGATAGATTTATATGAATTTATAATGAACAGTGGCAGACTACAGCAGGGCAACTTCGTTTTGATACATTTCACATGTGGAGATATAGGTTTAGAGTTATCTTCTGAAGATAATCAACCCGGGTCGATAGCGCAGTTGGTAGGGTGCCGGGATTTGGAATCTCGTGCCCTAGGGGGTGCGGGTTCGAATCCCACCGGGGGAGGTTATACCATTCCATGAAAATAATGTCAATTTTCATCCATTGATTAGATAATATGGAGACGTTTCCGACCTTGTGGAAGGGTAGGTGAGTACTGGTTTTAGACAATGGTCCAGGAAAGCTAGGTTAGGTGCGCTGGATGCCATAAAATGACCTAAATTGTGTTGGTATGGCGTTAACTCAAATAAATAAATCTGAAGATAATCTGAAGTATGTTCTGTTGTAAAAAAATAAAACCGTAAAAGTCACTCTAGTTTAGAAGTTAGATCAGAGACATAGTATCTATGGTATCTAAGGTATTCTGAATGGTTAACTATTTATTGCTTACAGGGGCAGATCCGGGCTTTTTTCTAGGGGGGGGGTCCGAACTGTTTCTAGGGGGGTCCAAACTTTGAACCACAACCACATTATACACATTTTGCAGAAGAATGCCACATATTAGTAATAAAAACTACATAACCATTAAATCTTTGTTAAGCACCAAAAAAAATGCTTCATACTACTTAAAAATGACTTACAGTCAAGAAATACACTAATGAACAGGTACAATTTGGAAATTCTTGGGAGGGGGTGGGGGCGCCTATGGCTCAAAGGAAGCAAGCTCCTGTTCAGAGCTGTACAAGGACCATTGATTATAGGGAAATCTTCATATATTTTCTATATATATATGTCTTCATTAATTTCTACATTAATTTCTGTACCATTTCTTTTTCAATTTCTAGCATATATTAATTTCTGTACAACTTCCATGTCTCTCATGTTTGTCATCTTTACCAAACCTACCTTAAAGCTCAGGTAAATGTTTGCTACAAGGGACTTAACAATCTTGTATTTTAGCCCCTGATAATCGAAATCAGCTTCTAATAGGCGACCCTCACAGTACATATTTTCACTAGTGTGGAGTGACGCAACCACTAGTAAATTTCTTGCTGAAAGCCTTCTCCATTATGATGTATGGACCTGGCATCTTTCTTTTCCAACCATTGGCCTATTGCCCTGTTTAATGAATAGAACTGGGACGTCTCCTTTATAACCATTGGATAGCTTCTCATATATACATTGTGATACTATATGCTAGCATATATCAGTATAAAACAATAAACCTACTGGTAATTACTTTTTATTATATATATATATATATATATATATATATATATATATCTGCTTAATACATGAATTAATGGTGATACAATATAATTATATAATGTCAAACAATAAATTTTACTCCTCAGTACAATATAATTGTGTAATGTCAAACAACAAAATTTACTCCTCAGTAAAACAAAATTATGTAATGTCCAACAACAAATTTTACTCCTCAGTACAATACATGTATAACTGTAATGTCAAACAATAAATTTAAAATTTCAGTACAATATAATTGTGTAGTGTCCAATAATGAATTTTACTAATCAGTACAATATATTTATGCATTGTCAAACAATACATTTTACTCCTCAGTACAATAAAAGTATGTATGTCAAACAATAAAACTTTCTCTTCATTAAAATATAATTATGTAAAACCAACAATTAAATTATGTAATGTCAAACAATTAATTCTACTCCTCAGTACAATATAATTATGTAATGTCCAACAATAAATTTTACTCCTCAGTACAATATAATTATGTAATGTCAAACAATAAATTTTACTCTTCAATACAATATAATTGTGTAATGTCAAACAATAAATTGAACATCTCAGTACAATATAATTGTGTAATGTCAAACAATAAATTTTACTCTTCAATACAATACAAGTGTGTAATGTCAAACAATAAATTTTACTCCATAGTAAAATTAAACTCTGTAATGTCAAACAATTAATTCTACTCCTCAGTACAATATAATAAATGAAATGTCTAACAATAAATTCTACTCCTTAGTACAATAAAATTATGTAATGTCAAACAATAAACTTTAATCTCAGTAAAATGTAACTCTGTAATGTCTAACAATAAAATTTACTTCTAAGTAAACTATAACTCTGTAATGTCAAACATACATTTTACTTATCAGTACAATATAATTATGTAACGTCAGACAATGTATACACATATTTTCATATTTAAAGGTTTATTCATACTTAACGACTTTTCTAACAGCACAATTATTTTTTCTGGTAAAATTTCTTAATGTATTGATGTATTATAACTTTTATTTATATTTACTGCCCGATTTATTTAAAAAAATTTGTAAACAACCATTATAAATCTTTTGAATTCTACTTCATGAATTTGTAATAGATTTCATGTCATAGCATGCTGTCTGCAACTTCGGATTTAAAAAGCGCGTGTGTCCTCCTCGTCCGAACAGCACGCCCTCTATCTTCTACTGACATCATCGCCATAACTTTAAATTAGGGTTTTAAAGTGAAGTGTTTTTCGAAAGTATCTATACTTACAGACTGGATATGTTTGGTTTGTATGTATTCTATTCGTTGGTAGCAATTGCCAGGAAAAAAACATGAAATGCAAGTGCTTCATGGACCACGAATAATACTAGTACGTGTTTCACAATTAATTTTACTTACAACTTCTGTGTAGCTTTTAGTAATTTGAAAAACATTTTTTGTTTAAATATATTACGACAAAACGTATAGAAATGGAATGAATTAAAAAATGTGGAGTTAGAAAAGTTGTAAAGTCAATTCAAATGATTTTTTGTGTGTGATGCTTGTTGCATCTCCTTTACACATTTTTTAAAAAAAATATATTGTTATGGTAGAGAACAAGAATGAAACCAGCAACACACAAAAATGAACAAATACAAATTAATTCAAGAAAATAATTGAATAGAAAGTTACGAACAGAAAAGAACAACAAATATAATATTGTATAAGTAAGTGTGTAAAATACAACACTTCACTGATCCTGATTGAAGAAGCCAACATAGTTAAATATACAATTTTACAAATATCCCCACTATATAAATCCAAATATAGATGTGAATTCTAACACTGTGTCTTATTGTATAAATGAACACCCAAAATGTAGAAATCAATTAAATAATATCTAATGAGTTTTAAAAACTGACTCTCGTGGTTGAACTTAATGACTGACTTTGACTAAACTCAACCCAGGACCAGTGTCAGACCCTTATATAACATTCATTTTCAATAAGCGGGTGCAAGTGGTGTCGCCGCTCTATTCTCTCTGTCCCTTACGATATAACGTTTGGATAATCAACCTAAAATATGCTATAGCAGTAGACCTTCAACTGCATGGTTTATAAAAGTATTATCTCATCAAATTTGCGAAAATTTCAATGAATAAAGTTGATTTTTGACATGTTCGTTACTGTCGCCGATCAATACGCTGTGTCTTTAAACATGCGTAGAAATTAAACAAAGCAATTAAGTTCAATTTTGTTCAGGTTATTTAGTAACTGAAAGCTTATAGTCATAAGCCAAATATATTTCTCAACAACTTTCGATTGTTAATTGACTTTCAACCTCATTGAAAGTCTGGTTTTTAGAAATCAAATTTTCCGGAAATGTACGTTACTAAATTTTTACATGGCAGCATTTCAAAGAAATAACACATCAAATTGTATCTGTTTGGTTATTTTCATAGACGTTAGTCTTATAATTCTTGTTAAGAATTTAAGTATTTCAGACAATATACAAGTTTAAAGTTATTACTCACCCTAAATTGACTTTTAATTGACATGTTCGTTACCTTACATGTAAGTTTCTAAAATACCATACTATTAGAAAGACATTTACTTACCTTGAAATGAGTAATGCTGCGTATTATCTCAAAAGAACATGTTAACTTTTTATTGTTTTGAAATTACTGAAGGATAATCAAGTAAAGCTTCTAATTTGAAGTGTCTGTTACTGACATGTTCTTGACTGAAATTTACATACTGCGTGTTTTTGGCGGTTTAAGTTCAGTTTTTAAATCTCTTTGTACATGATTTCATTAAACTTGACGATATCACTCCCGATAAAGCTTACAGAGAACGTCAACTGCCGCTTTATAGAAAATAAACTGAGATCTCGCAATACGGCAGTAAGGTTATTATTTTTCGCCACAAATTTGCTAAAATTGATTTTCTCAATTTTGTTTTGCTAAATCATTTGATATTGGAGTGAAATTTGAATATATAGTATGTTTTATTGAATGCATAGTATATGTTCAAAATATAAGCCATGACAAAAGTATGACATGTTCGTTACGACAATGTAACGAACATGACATGTTCGTTACGACAATGTAACGAATATGTCAGCAGCATTAACGATTCACCGTACCAGTCTAACATAAAATTAAGTTGTTTCTTCAATTTAAGTATATACATGTAATTCGTTCCTTATTTTCACTTTTTACCAATATCTAAAGTTAGCTTAAGCATGGTTTCTTTTGAAATCGTATTTATTATACGACACCTTCATTTCGTTTTATATTTTTGTAAGCCCAGCCAATTAAATTGTCTCATCCTGTCTTTAGTCAGTTTCAGAAAAAATGTATCGGAGAGTAAAACTAGAAGGGAAATAATTACACGTCTTAGCAGAGTACAAATCCTTTTCATGGCAGTATTCTATTTGCAGTGATACACCAATGAATGATTAGTAACGAACATGTCAAGATTAGTAACGGACATTTCATGTTGTTTTTTTTCTTTTCTTGTGAAATCAAGGGCAGGAATTCAGAAATATAAATCGTCGATGGCTTAAACAGAGCAAAAGCAATGTGAACCTATATATAGAAAGATTGAGAAAAACAAATTACATACTTTTGGTAACGAACATTTCGGCGACATTTTGGTAGCATTTTTGAAAAAAAATCTTGTGAAAAATCCCATATAAGAGTAATTCTTCAATCACACACTATCCTTTTAAGGTTCCAGTGTAATATTTAAATGGAATTATAAACGTGGAATATCCAGACATAAAATTATGATTTATTACACTCATATCGATTACAATTTTCTTTGAACCAGATTGTACTGAGTTTGATCTAGCATATGGCAATTGAATATTATTAGTCAGTACGAATATCTTTCTTAATTTTCTGAAGATTGACACTTTGTTTATATTAGGGAAAATTCTTAAATGTGTAATATACCAACTATTTATGGTAAGCGACCATTGAAAGTTAGCATAACGAACATTTCATGGCAAAATTTGTACCCCCGACAGTCGTACTTCAAATATGCATATGACAACAATTACTGATGTCATGATCAAAATATTTCAGAAAGTTGTAGTTTACAGGTTATATTCTTCGATTAAAATGCTAAATAAAGAATTCTAGAACACTGATTTTCCTGTCTTTCATACCTCCAAAATGCACCCGCTTATTGAAAATGAATGATAAACATATGGAACATTTTAGAAAATTACAGAGACATACAGACAATATTATAAAAGTAATAATGTAACTTTATAATAATAGACGAAATATTCTAGATCATTCCAGGACTTTCCATCAAGGTATAAAATCCCTTACTACAAACTATGTTTAATGACAGCTGAATAATTTCAGAATAGTTTTAATTGTTTGAACATTGTATTAATTAACTTTGGACCGTATTTGATATTTTAATAATGTTAACATAGACTTTTATGGACACATTTAAAACTATTCTAGTTTCATATACAAGGTAGTTGATTACTAAGTCCAGTCAAGAGTTTTTGTTATATTTTTGAAATTGCAAGATCAGTAATAAAATATATTCCATGCAAAATGACTTTCCATCAAGGTATAAAATCCCTTACTACAAACTATGTTTAATGACAGCTGAATAATTTCAGAAATAGTTTTAATTGTTTGAACATTGTATTAATTAACTTTTGACCGTATTTGATATTTTAATAATGTTAACATAGACTTTTATGGACACATTTAAAACTATTCTAGTTTCATATACAAGGTAGTTGATTACTAAGTCCAGTCAAGAGTTTTTGTTATATTTTTGAAATTGCAAGATCAGTAATAAAATATATTCCATGCAAAATGATAAACATATTGAAATGAAAGAAAAATGTCATTATTTGTAAGCTTTATCATATTTTCACAAAATAACTTTTTAACTGTGAGTGGTGTAAGGGACTGTATACATTAAAAAAACAAACATAAACAAATATGTAACACTATATACATAGTAAACAACTATGCAAGTATAGATTGTAACAGAAATTTCTATATCATATAATAAAATAATAGATCAGTATACTTGTTATCATTTCTGTTTTTGTATTATTGAAATATCGTCAGTTAAAATGCTTAAGTATTGTTACTGAAAGAACGGGACAAACTTCCTTCAATGAAATTTTCAAATAATTTGTCATTATATACACGCTTACTATTCCTCATGGTACCGACTGCTTCAATAAATTTAACTAAGGAAAATTCATTGTGATTTTTAATTGCAACGCAAAGTTTATAGTCTGGAGCTATTTTCCCTTACATAATGTAACAATAACAGGTGAATCTAACTAAGAACCTAAGATTTGAAGTAGAGCGAACTTAGCACTTTACCAGGTACGTGATTTAATGTAATTTCTCATGTTTTGTTTTTATACAAAATGCAACATACACATTGATCAAAGCCACATTTGATATATAAACAAATCATATCCATATCTTGAGAAATAATATCATCAAAATATAGGTTTGTTTTTATAAAGATTCATATAATTGCTCATCATTCTCTATAATAGTTTCAAACTCTAAGGGCCGAGGGCTAGACCTTGTAATTCTCAAACTCGAAATGGCCCTTACATACTGTTCTATGTCTAACTTAGGTGTATCGTCACATAGAAAAGTACAACTGTCCATAGCTACTTTTACCATTACTTGGCTATTTCTGATGCTATCAATAAAATCATGGAGGCATTTTTCACTCATTTTGACAACTTTCAACAGTACATTTATTGGTTTATCATGTGCAATGTGTGGATGTAATTGAAATGACACACTATCTGGTATTGTCATTTCACCCAGTGTAAGATCTTCTATGTATGCTAGACTTCCTATAGCACAAATAACATCATTTACATAAGGCTCATTCTCAGAAATTCCTTCTAGACGAAGATATTTCAATTTTGAGTACTGTATGGCACGAGCAACCTCTATCAACACAGAAGAGCCCGGTCTGTGGAACAAAAAGCCCAGACACAGTGATGTTAAACTATACGCACTTATTCCACTACATGCTATATCATTAAGTTGGAAGACCAGTGTATTTAGTTTATAATGATCTGATAGGTTTAATGTCATTTTGCACGGCATATGTTCTTTACAAATAACCTGTTGTATATTTATATTCTGTAGTAGAATATTACTTGATATATAACTCATCAAGTCCTTTAAAACTTCATGCTTTACACGCACATGAGAGAAACATATTGATGTAAGTAAAGGTAAACATCTCAAAGGTAGTCCTGTTGACAACTCATCGCTAATTCCTACAGTATGTAATGTTGACTTATTCATTAACATTACATCTTTAAACATATCATTATATGTTTCCTTGGAGGAGAAAGTAGAGTCAGTAAACAGTTGACCAATAAATAAATATTCAAGACCTTTGATTCCCGAGAACTCATCTAGATATACATCTGTAATAAGCCATTTGACATTATTTCTGTTCAAAACAAGTATTTGTTTCAAAACACGAAGATTGTTTGGGTCTTTGAGAGCATGTTCATCACAGTTAAGATTCTCTAACTTGATAAATCTCTGAGAATCTTCTGATACGTGTATTTCTTTTAAGCACAAGAAAATAATTTCCTGCATTGAGCCAAGTGGAATATATTCACTGTAAGAAAAGGGAGAAGAGAATATTCTTCTGCGCAGGAAATCTAATTCATATTTCCTTACTGTGTAAATGATATCAAAAAATAACTGGATCATCTGTGGAGAAATTCCAGACAGTAAGATCAGAAAATTTTCATACTTAACTACATCATTAATATGCATTTTTTTTACCACTTCAGGAAATAGGCCAGTTTTGTCAAACAATTGAATAAATAATGCAGCAAGATATTCAAGGTAGCTCATGTGTAAAAATGTCAATATATGTCCTTGTTCACCAATAGATGAATTTACCTCCTTTGAAGATAAAATGCCAAGTTGACACAAAAAGTCAATCTCTTCTGGGGCAATTTTATAAGGCTCCGACATTAATTGTGTTTTTGTAAAAACAAGCATAGGTGATTTGTCATGTGGATCAAACAATAACAGAAATGATAACAAGCACACTTTCTCTAATGTACTAACATACTTTTGTAAATATGTAAACTTTGAAATTGATGTTGGAATCTGTGCATGAGAAAATGATATTGAAGGAAACGTTATTTGATCCCTAACTGCTCGTTCAAACAACATTTCTAGAGTACTATTATGTATACTTGCTTTGCTCATATTGTTTATCTCATGCTCAAACCAGACAGCTATCAATTGGGTTGTGAGTAAGGGTATATGTAATTGATTTTCCATTTCACTATTTTTTATCTGATGCAAAAAGTCATCAAACTTTTTATTAGTGTGATGTAGTTTATTTACAAAACCAATCACTTCTTTTATATACTTTTCATGATCATACCCTGTTATTTGAACTTGACGGTCAATGTCCATCTCTGATAAACGGACAGCATCAATTATGTACGGTCTACATGTTGTCAGGTATGTACATGTGTCAGACGTGACTTTTTGTGGAAATGAGAGATTTCTTTTACCTCTCTTGTCTGGTCTCCATTCATCCAAACCATCTAATATCACAAGACATTGTTTGGTTTGAAGAATGTTTTCAATTTCTCCTATTGTTTTTTCAAACTCATTCATAGACGATTTGTAGAAATATTTATCAATGATCATGCTAACAACATCTTCTCGATAAGTTTCTGTTAGTGGAATGTAAAATACAAAGTCAAATTTAGTCATGAAACTAACATCCTTTTGAATGTCTTCATTACCGACAATATCACCAGCTATAGCCTTACTCCAAAGTAGTGACATAAACTGAACGAAAGTTGTTTTTCCCATACCAGCATCTCCAGTAACAAATATATTTCTGGATACAGTGATTTTTATTATTTTATCAAATATTTGTTCATATAATGATATATTAGGAAATATTTGTTCATAATATGATATTTCAAAGTTACCTTTAAGTTGTCTAGCTCCGTCATATTGTACGTGTTCCATTACATGGCGTGTATAGATTGTTAACATATCTACACGTTCGTCCTGACTGTAAAGTGGAGAAATACACAGAGTACTGAAAGCTTTCTCATACGACTTCTTCAAACGTTCTTGTATAACTAAAATTAAATTCGGGAAGGTTTAATGATAAATTTTAGATATAAATACAAAAACATATATTTCCAATTTCATAGGAACATTTTAAGTAGCATAAAAGTTCTCAGTTTTTGGGGTCTACTGATGCAAATTACTAAATTCATGTAATATTGGTTTATTGATATCGTACACCAATTACAGCTACTATATGAAATATATTCATTAACAGTAAAAATGAAAAGTCATTTACTACCACAATGTAATCGTAGTTATATTCATCATATACACCGTATGTTTATTTGTCATTCATATAGCAATTTTATCAATCATATACATTGCAGTTATATTTATCATATATACTGTAGTTACATTTATCATATACATTGTAGTTATATTTATCATATACATTGTAGTTATATTTATTATATGCACTCTGAATAAATGAGGAAAACGGTCAGCTTTTTGTGAGTGTATATACATAATGAAATATAAAGGCATTGGTCCTGACATATAGGTATGTCCAGAAAATATGACAGCAAATAGGACGACTGACCGCCGCTCTTGGGCGGATTTTTTTAAATGCTACTTAAAACTCGTTTATAACAGACTTAATCGTTGCATACCATGGTATTCATAACGACGTTCGAGATTGGAGATGTCTTCTTCAAGTTTATCAACATCAATGCTTGTATGTAACTCTATTCTTTGACCTACTGATCTGGATAAAGCTTCTAACAAATTATTGACATTATTTGTTGAAGATCCATTGACCAGGTTATCACAAACACTTCGAAAGCCCTTTGAACCTATACAGCTCATTGTTAAAACCACAGATTTGTTACTTGTGTAGTGTTCTGAAAGCAAGCGCAATATACATGTATGAACAACGCATAATCGGATGTTATCAACCTTAGAACTAAAATATTTTCAGAGTTGTAGACAAGAGATATGTCACTTCTGTACATATTATAAAATGAAAATTCACTTAAATGTATATCACCGCGATATATGATCAATCAAGGAAGTAGTGAGTAGTATCAGTATTTAAATGAACGGATGAAGCATTTAAGACCAAAAACAGTCCCAAGTAGGAGCATTCGCTGTGTTATTGTGATGATATGAAGTACAATGTGTGATTTCAAAACCTTTAGCCTGTAAAACAACCTATTTGTAGGCTTGGGCAAATATTAACTTTTTTAAAGGCGCAAACCAAACGGGTGTTTTGTATGGCCAAATTATGCGCTGAGTCTGAATATAACAATTCACGATGACGTTTTAGGTTCACTTTTTGGGAAAATTCGAAAGGCCATCAAAATGGCCGATTTTGGTTATGCAGGACCATATAATGTTGTCACCACAGCTTGTAATATATCATTTTATAGGTTATTATGATTGCAAACACATTTTCAGTTTAAAATACCAAAAACAAGTATGGGAAGCTGTATTTATTGATAATTTATACAATATACAGACAATACATATTTTCGATTTTTCTGTAAGACAATTACAAAATATGCAACACTATCAAAGAGTTGGCATCATGTTACTTTAGAACCTTGTTCGACCAAGTGAGATCTCGAGGTCAATTTTGACTTCAATATCATAGTGACTATGCTATTTTCGTCTCGATCATTATTAATTTCAAACATATCCATTCATGGAAAAGAAATATATTTACCAAAAGGTTCATAACTTTTTACACAACTGTGAAATCAACAATTTTTATAAAAGCAATATGAAGTGCACATTGCACATGGTCACTAAAATGAACATGTTTGATAATAAACACTAAAATATATCTATACCTGCTATATCCAGAGCTGAAAATAAGCTTTCAAGAACTAAGTTCACACTCAACTTGACACAGCAGCCGACATATTTGCTTAGAGCTTTTTCTAATTCTTGAAGTCTTTGATCGTACAATGTTTTAGTTAGATACAAAATAGCACTCTTCAAACTGGTCCAAGTCGAACAACTGTTAAAAGGTAAATTAAAGATAAAAAACATTGATTTTGCATCGAGTTTATACTATCTACATGTCTGTTTAAGCTATGAGACAAGTTGTTACATCTGAATCAATTCGAATTCCGCTACCTTGTCTCCTAAAACAAAGCTAGGAGAAAATTTTTTATTTATCTCAATGAAACAACGAGTTAAGTTTTGAACGTTATTCAAACTAACCGCGACTACCACCACTATTGCATTTAGTGGTAATAAATTTTTACTTCATACTCCAGTTACCCCAAAAAACATTTCCTTCCATTAAATTAACACATTGGTTCTAATGCCTGAACAATTAGTTGATTAAGTAAAGCTCTGGATGATACTGAAGATAAGTGGTGTCAGATTGCAAAGGAGATGCACCAGAGTGAAGTATGAACATGTTTGATGTTTAGACGAAAAACGCCATTTCGCAAGGCAAATCCTACATTCCTAGATAATTTCAACAGATTCTATAATCTATGACTATTATAGTAACTTTACAAAACCGCTTGAAGCAGCAACATTTTATTGAGGAGGTCAATCATTTTAAAGACCAACTTTGTCTTGTTCGGGGGAGGAAACCATGATTTTCTTTATTGGAAATAGTCCAAATTGTACTACGTTCAAACATTATTGGGAGGCTAAGTCACCGTAGCCTGCATCACTGTCCATATAGACCCACTCTATAATAGACGGTGAAGATATCAACTCCATACTAAAACGCACAACTCATTGCTGTATTCGGTGATGCGGTAGAATACAGTGCGGCGTTTGAAGACAAAACGTTGTATATTTTCAAATTTAGATTCAGCCATTATTATTAAAACAAGAAATGTCTTTAAAAAAGACAAACGGCGTAGAATTATGTGACAAGTTTAAGTAAGCAATTCGGAAGATTTTTACTAAAAACGAGTAAATTACAAATATGGCCGGTTTACTTCGATTCGTGCCTTAAGATCTATTCATGAAATGAGACCGTATTTATGCCTAATTAGACACTCACATATTCGAAAGCTGATTATATTTTGCAGTTAATAACATTTCAGCGCTTCTGTAGTCAAATGCCATGTTTGACCACCTATATTTGACCCTATCATGTTTCACCGTACAGAGAATTTACCTAATGTGACATAGTTTAATGGAAATTAACTTATTGCTTACAATTACATAAAAGCTAGTCATAAAAATCTTACGTGAACAAATATTTACTTTAACCACGTTCGTTATTTCAACAATCAAATATCCAATGTTGGAATAGAATTACCTCGGCGGTACAATTGCTTCATTCATAACGATCAAGAAAACGCCACCAAATGCTTTTAGTTTTTAAAACCTGGGTGCCGTTTCATCAACATTTTCGTAAATAATCAACGTAAGTTACGATAATAATACGATAGGAAGTTCAGAAGTTCTTAAACCGTTTTATTAACGTCTTCGTAAGTAACTCTTTTCTTTTCTTGTGGCCACTTAGCTATTTTAACCGATATTAGGGGGAGGGTTCACCTACGTTGTCAAAGAAAATGTTGCAGCATTTGTCCAATGGAATGAGATTTTAAAAATAGGTTTGGGTATTCCAAATGTCAGGTTAGACAGCTAGGCCGAAAATAAGATGGCTCATAACTGCATGGATATTACAAGTATTAGCATTTCCATAAATGCTTGAAATCGTCGTTCAGCCGTGTTTGATGTCTTGATAATTGCGTGAAAATGTTCATGTCCGCTAAAATATTTAATGGTTGTAGCCTTCCTATACATCAGCTGATGCCCGCTATTGACTATGCGCCAGCTTGTTTTCAGTCAATGACTTGTTCATGGCGGAGACGAGTCCATTCACATACCCTTTTTTACGGCCATTTTCTTATCATGTTACCTAAAGTGCATCGTTTTGATTGGCTTAAGGCAACCGGTGTCGACTACAAAATGATCAAATCTAATAATTAACACCTAGGTGCGTCGACAAATACATATATATAAAGTACGTTTAAACGTCAATGTGTATCGATTTGTATAGCAACACCACATTTGTTATCAAATGTTGGTGCAAAGAATGATTAATGAAAACACATACGAATAGAGGTAAAAGGATCGCTTTAAAAGTTTCGATCACGTACATTATTTATTGAATATCAATATTATATTGAGTAATCACAAACTATCCTACTCATTATGTTCAGTACAGCCGAAAGGGGTAGTTATTATGATATTAATATTGCCTCATGTTTTACAGTTTTACCCGTGACACTTAGCGTATCCGTACTATGGTCAGTACGACCCTTTGTGCAGAAAACGCTAAGGACCTACTTTATTTACCTGAAAGTGACCAAAACTGATCCTTCTTCAGCCTTTTTTGGGAGTACGCCTTCTTCACTCATATCAGTAAATATATCATTACAAGCAGTAAATACTTCATCGCTTTCTAGTTCGGCATGTTCACTATTAACGCTTCGTTCAACTGTTTCAAGGAGTTGGTGATGAGCTGCATCACAAGCTGTCTGTGTGGATGCACTCGCTGTGAACCTGACTCTGAATTCTACAAAAGATCAGTAAAGATATATTAACTTAAATATCCTCTATGTCTAGTGGATTGCTATTCCAGATATGTTTCAGACTCTTCACAATGACATGACATGTGACCTTCCTTTGATTTACAACTGTACACATCGTGTGGTGGTAAATGCCAACTGAGGTCACACACATTATTAAATACTTGCTCTGTTTTTTTTCTCTATGTGACTTTTTACATGAATACCTATATATATTAAAGACACTCGTATAAAATCACTATTATTGAGAATATGATTATATGATTTGTCTGGAGTATACCTGATAGATTTTTCTTTAATAAATATATTGTCATAATGTTTCAAAGTTTATTGAAAATAAGGATTTAATAGAGTGATAGATTAGAACTTTTAATGAGCGTATACATGTACATATATACAAGGGATACAACCGCGTTTAACACACCACTTCATGTAGATTTATTAATTATTATGTGATACACAAAAAAATCACATATTCTGATGGCACTTTCACAACACAATTATGTAAATTTTAAAATACACCGTTCAAAAACGTGCGTTTTGATTGTAACATACACCTGTGTCTGCGCTCACAAGTGTACATTAATAAAATGCTTGTTTTTGATGAACTTAATAATGCTTTTGTTTTTGTTGGGTTTAACGCCATAGCAACACATTGCATACTGTAGGTCAAATCACGGCAGTCAGTCAACCTACTCACTGTTCCTGGAAAGGCTGAATTTCTATCGACAATGCCTTACAACTGTCCTATATGATTTAGAATCAGTGGAAGGAGGAAGATGCCGTAGAAATTATATTATGACTAAACTCTTCGTCCTACCAGCTGAGTTAGCTTGGGTGGCTTTACTTTATAATGTATTAAGGTATACAAACAAGAAGTAACAATGTACATTACCTAACTGACCACTTTCAATTTTACGTTTGAATTCCTCAAATTCACAAATACGCCGATAACATTCATCCAATCCTGAAAAATAGGTAAAATGTATTTGTTAAAATCACCCGCGCCAGTTAAATAATTCATGGGAATTATTCATGCCATCTCTGGATTTAGCTATTAACAAACTACTAGATGCATACTTCGTCAGTGACTGACTACTGCCCTACATGATTTAGAATCAGTGGAAGGAGGCAGAATGGCCGTAGAAATTATTAATAGTGTTGATTACATGTTTTTTCATACTCTCTTCACAATAAAAATCTGCTTGAGTTATTTGCAATAATGAACGATTGAATTTACTTATTACTATAATAACTATTGTAATTAATCAAAGCTATTAACTGTTAAAATATGACTATCACATTCAATTTGTTTAATTAGTCTGAATGTCAAAAAACTCTATTATAGCAGAGATTTAAAACTACGTCATTGTTATCTGTTATGTGTGCTACGTAGTACACATTTTTGAGTGAAGTCTAACAAACACCCTGTTGCTATTCTATGATTTATATAGTAACTGAACAGAAAATAATGTATTTAAACCTCATTTCTGCTTATCATAAATGTCTTAGAAATTAGTTTTACCTGTACTGATAGTGTTTAATGATGAAGGTTAAAATTGCAGTTATAATTAAGAACAAATTGTTTGAAAGATTATATTTCTTTTTTTATTTAATTACCCGATTTAACACTGAGGTTAATGTAGTCAAGTGAATGGGATAATTTTTTGGAAAATAGTTGAAAGTGTTTTATATGCACAAATTATCTATATCTTGTAAGAAAATAAACAAATGTTAAGTGTTATACTAAGATTTTTCTAAATACAAGAGCTCATTATTACACACAAACTAGTTACTTTGATGAAAAAGTGATAAATGTTGCAAACATTAATTATGTTGATGACTTCAACAAGTACAAATGATATATTCAATACATTATTTTGATAGTGTAAAAATTATCATTTTTATAATTAATATATTTAAGTTAAATGCAGTTATTGTATTTTTTTAAAATAAATATGTTGTATTAACAGTATTTATTCAGGATTTTTTCCTTAATCTCTCCAGTTCTTGTCAGATTACACTTTGGTGAAATGATACATTTCCATCATAAGCCTTTATTCTTTATTGAATAGATTTCATAGATTGTATAATCCCTTAGCTCTCACAATGCTTCAAACTGTACCTCCACAGAGAAAAAATCTACTTTAATTTTTATTTTCTTGAAAGGGTTTGATACTCCAGTATCCAAGTCAGGGTGGCACTTAATGTATCATAGTCAACACTAACAGTGTAGCTTTACCAATAATGGTTCACATTATTTTATTGCACAAGATTTTCAAAAGACCCCCCCCCCCCAAAAAAAAACCACTTCAAAACAGAGGATTTTCCAAATTTACTGACTTGTAAGTATTTTAACCCGATATTGTCATGGGTGGATTTTATTGAAAGTATTTTATCCATTGTGATACTCATTGACACAATTTATATTGATGATTTTATCCTTGATAAATTTATTTCACCAAAGGAGCTTACATTGATTCTATATAGTATGTATATATGTAAACACGTGTCTGAATTTCATTTTTATACCAGTGTGAAAGGACATATGGTTTTAAGATTAGCTTTTTGAAAATGACATAGTGCGCGTAATGCAGGTTAAATTAAATATAATTTTGAATTTCTATCAATATATTATTATGACTTGAACTGCAAATTGAATTTCCTCATACTATTCTTATGCCAATACATTTACATTATGTATAGCGTTATCTTAACATGCAGCATCAAATTTTATTGCTTGAACTTCTAGAAATTATATGACGTAAGTCATGAAATCATTAATTTAAAAATGAGGTTTTTTAAACAAATTAAATTACAACAACATTCATCTTTGTACAGAAATCAACAGTAAATAAACAGCAGGTCGTACAAAGCTTGTACCAACGGTAACTAAGGGAAGTTTTACCTGTGAATCTATTTTTAGAATATTTTAGAGTTGTAATTCCCTCCTATACAACTTGAATTTTACATTTCTGCTTAATAATAGTATAAAATAGTTTTGTACAACCATATTATCTGTCTTGCATCCAATGCGCCGTAAAATTCAGGTTTAATTGCACACGACCCGAACACTTTACAGTCCGGAAATACTAATCTTTAAAACAAACCCAATACGGGGGAATCAGTACTTATAATAATGTGTACAGTGTAATGTTTCTTATCTCTGTATCAAGTTAATCGCTTAAAGTATATTCTGTGACGTCATACTGAGCATCTGGTCAATTTCTCGCGCAGAAATACATAAAGTACCAGTTACAGTATCACTGTCTAGATCGTGAAACGGTGGCAATTTTCCGTGTCACGGTGTAGCCACAACAAGATGGCGGAAAAACAACCATCCAAAAGGTACGTGTCGTTTTTTGCATGATATTTTGAGAAATATTCGGACCCAAACGCGTTATATAGTTTCATTTGATCCGTAAATATATAAACTAAAGGCGGGTGTACTCATCTGACATGTCACAAAGGATTTATGTGAATTAAAGCCACCAGAGTTGACGAATGACCGTCTGTCAAATTTGAACCGAGAAAAGTGTATGACTTTTGATAAAATCGCTATTGATACGGCACTTACCGTGTTATAAATACGATTGTGGGATAATGTATATGCATGCAATTATACCTTAAAATTGTACAAGTTCTAATTTATTTTGTTTTGTCAAAACAAGCTTAATTTCGGTTTTGTTTAAGCAACAGTTTAGATATTAGCTCCGGTGAAGATTTTCCGTAAGAAATGACTCGGTGTTGCCATAAAAAGTGGACACGTTTTATACATTTGCGTGAAAGTGAACACGGTTAGGACACCCATTCAAACGCTAAACGCAACCATATCATTTGAAGTAAATCACATTGGCATTATCCTTCGTATTTTGTTTTACAGAAAAGCCCAATGTGTTCATTACGTAAATATTTGCAGAAGCAACGCTTAATTATGAATCAGTTATTATTATTTTGATTCCCTCTATTCTAGATCGTTACCTTTCGTATTGATACGTAAAGAAAAAATGTAGTATAGAAATACGAAACTGATACTTATTAGGCCCTTTTGTGATAAGGCTAAACTTATATATTTCATTATCGAAATCTGATCTCCTATCATGCATTAATCATTCAGTAGAAAGGCATGCCAAATTGCAGCTAAAATGACGAATGACCGGCCGATATGGCCTTCTGACGAAAGACTACAGACTAATACCAAATTAAAAACTGAAAACTGGGGAGTATTTCAAAGTGAATCAACATAGTATATTTACATCATTTCTAGAAATTAAGAAGTGTCTGCTGTTAAAGACCTAGAAAGTATACAAGAATCTAAATATCTAAAAAGATATTTCTGTTGGTATTGATTCAATTACTTCCCAGTCCAAATGTGAATCAACGCACTGGAGTGCTGGAGGAACGATGTCCTGAACTTATTTTTTGATTAAAGAATATATAATTATGTACATTATCTATAAAATAATGTATTAAGTATCAATTAACGGAATTTAACAAAAGGATAGCACTAGACTTCTCAAGCGGTTTGCTCATGGCAAGGTTTATCTTACTTTATCAAACAAAATAAACCAGTCAAAGAATTAATTTTCATCAACTAATTTTAGGGTCATGTACAACAGCCATCTAACCAAACCAAATATTATTCTGGACTATTTTCTTTAACCACAAGGAGCTAACAACTTCTCATTTTTGGTTATCAATGGGTATTTTTTAACGAGATCGTTAATATTTTCGTTAACATTTTTAAGATTTGGTGTGGAATGACAAGCTGATTTTTTTCACAAAAACATCGACTTTCTAACAATTCATTTAAGGATTTCCCCCAAGTACTAAGCTCTTTTGCATGAAGCTACAATCCCATTTTTGTTCACGAAATTTAAGTCAAATTAACGTTTTGCACTTGCAATTTATTAACAATTGAAATTGCTCTAAGAATCGTCTATTTCCTATAAATATTTGCTTAAAATTCCGTACAAAATTATACATATTCATTCAAAATTATAATCAAACTCAATAACTTAAAAACGCTCAAGTGAACCTTTAATGTGACACTTTGAAGTCGACAACGTCATATCGCCGTATATTAAACATCCGGTGAGTGAATTAGTCATATCCAAAATGGCGGATGTAATAACAATTGGATAAGACACGTGGGTAAATCACGTGGGTAAATATATTTGTTTATTTCCAGTAATAATGAATTTAAACAAGTTTTTTTGACGTTTAAAAGTTAAAACATACAATGCACGCATGTTATTTGAATTCCGTAACCCTAGCCAATGCTGGCAGGGTTGTCTACAGTTACGGAACTTCCGTAACTCTAGAACCTGGGTCTAAAGTTACGGTAGCGTAACTCTAGCCACTGCCTTATTTGTAACGTTGACGTCGTGTTTGTTTTAGATATGCACAGAACGGTGCTCCCAAAAACTACCAAAATCATCCTTCATGTATTGACATAAGTACCATAATATAATACGATCATTTAATATTGTTTATTACTATCGAATGATGTAATTATGCTACGCATATAACAGGCATTGTCAAAAACATCGTAGGCCCTTTTTACTCCAACAAGTAATCATTGCATTTGTCACGGCTTGAGTTGTCAATCTCCATTGCATTTGTTTGACCTGAGAGTAACCTCCCTTTTCCTGAAGAGTTTCAAGAACGACAACACAAGTCAGCGTTGTATTACATTTAAATGAGATGTGAATGAGTTTCACGCTTGAACTACGCCTCTTTGTCTATGTTGAAAATTGTTGAAGCGTGAAAAGAGTAATCTTATACTTTCTTGTTACCATTGGAACGATAACAGCGTTCCAAAAACGTTCAAAACGTCAGCACCAATAAAAGCACTTTGGATGGTTGTTCTTCCGCCATCTTGTTATGGCTACACCGTGACACGGAAAATCGCCACCGTTTCACGATCTAGACAGTGAGTATGATGTTGCAAATCATGAACTACTTTGTAATAAAATTACAATAATATTTATATTCTGGCTTGGGTGCTGTTAGGTATAGGCGATCTAAAATTGAACTCTGATCGGAATACTACTATTAATCTTGTCATACCAGTGTATTCATTGTTAACTCAATGAATACAAAAACTGCATCGGCGTGATAGTCCACGACGTACATTTATATTTAGTTTAGCAGATCGTCTCGCGAAGACTAGTTGGTTCAAAACATAATATTGAATGTTGAAAATATAGCCTTGATTTAATCAATCTCCGTAAACAGATATCCTGTAGAGCATTATCGTAGAAGATCTCTACTGTCTCCGTGGAAGGCCACGTCGAGATGAACTTCGTGTCGACCAATCAATGCGTAGCTTTTATCTAGACGAAACACAATTAATAACATTTTTATTTCGTAATTTCTATTTTTAGACCAAAGTTGACAAGCTAATTTAACAGAGGTATTATTCACAGTCGGCGATTGGACGGCTCATTTCAAATTATGTGACGTAGACGATGTAAACAAGTTACGTATCAAAACAATCTCGTCTTGAATATAATGATGAGAAAAAGGCACCTGAACGTGACCATCGTTTGAAAAATGCCAGATCTAAATTAGCGAGTAGGCGAGCGGAAAATTTTAGATCGGGGTTTAATCAGATTACGATTTAATACATGTTCAGTTTTTGACACAGCTGTGTAAATCAACTTTTCACTGATATCTTTAACCAATACATATCCAACTCTTTGTCCTTTCGAAACTTACTGATTTGATTATATTTTCATGTAAGCTTATTAATAACAAACCATGAAATGCGCGGTAAGAATTAAAATTGACCCCATTGAGTTTTATTAACGTTTCCTTTTATAAAAAGAATTAAAATTTATAAACTATGTGTCATACATATAATTTTCACTACACCTTTTATGTATTTACATTTGCAACAGCGTAAGCAAATGTACGTATTAATACACATGTACATAATAATAAACATAAATAATTATTTCAATTATGACAATTAAAAACATCAATTAACATGCATATAAATTGTACACTTAATAGACGCTATAACTCTAAAAGGCAATTTTGAACGCAATAACTGAACATAAAATACTGAAAATATGTAATATATTTTCATATAAAGACAAATATCTGGAACATCAATCAATATGTGGATATATGTCTAGAACATACTTTGACCTTAAAAAGTATAAACACCGGCAATTTTTCATTAGTTAAAAACTCCTTAAAAAGTTAAAGAAACAGCGCCAAAAAAGACAGATAGCCTTTCAAAGAATCATTGTTTAAAAATTTAAATTTAATTCTATTATTATCCTCGCTTCCCTGTATATGTTTTACGACCTGGATGGTATAATAACGATTGTAGTATCCTGTCTTAAAAAACGAGGACCCTGTTTACCACGGGTCCTTGCATAAAAATTACATCCGCTTGGATGTTGACGAACGCAAAAACATGGGTCCAACATGGACTGTAATGAATTTCATCAATGCATATTAGGTCGTATCAGAACTATGACTATGAATAAAAGAGAAAATGCATTCTAACAAGTCCAAATAATATATTGATAAAACTAATATGATGACAAGACAAATGTTTTAATTTGAAACAGTATGAAACTGTATGAGTAAACAAATTAGACGAGTACATGTACAGTCATCAGTATTTTTGTATTTTTCTCAGCTACGCGTTTTTTTTCTTTATGTTTTTTATGGAAATTATGAGCTGAAAATCATCTGATTTTATTAGACATTTTATCAATTCTCTATAAATGAAAACCAGGTAAAGGTAAAGTTCTTCAATCAATCATTTAAACAGCATCTTTTTATAAAATTAAATAATTTATTTTCTACTTCTTAAATAAGTATTTTACTGTATAACTTGTGTAAAAATAAGAAACATATAACGAATTATACAATTCCAAACGATTTTTAACTTTTGTAAAAAGTAAACTTGAAATTGAAAAAAAATACTTTTTAATCTTGTCACATTCACTTATTTTCATAAACGATAGAGTAAAACATCTTGTACTTGTAAAGCCCCTTTATTTACAGTAAGTCTAGAATTTTACGACTGCAACGAAAATAGACAAGTTTCTAATTGAAACACCTCTACGAACAAGATCATTAGACATATAAATGAATATTGTATGATCTTATATTAGTACATTTTAGGACATGGACACTTTGTCAAACTGAAATTTAGAAAGCAGAATGGTTTGAGCAGTTTTGTCTCTTATTATGTATGTCGATAACTTCATGTTTGTAAAGTAGTTAGTTTTCAAGTTTAGTGTTGATAATTATATCTTCATATTGTGGCTCTGATTATAATGCTAGATAACAAATAATATATTTGACCGCTGATCGGTAGCGATAAAGAGTCGTATGCTAACGGTCGTTTGGCTATCTTCGCCAGTTTCCGTATAGCAAAACGGAATGACCCGAATGAAAGAAAAAAAAACAACAATACTTACTAAGCTAATTCGCTATTTCCCCCAACTAAATATTCTTCAAAAGTTATAAAACCTGTACCACTGTTTTCAGAAAAGATCGTAGTTATTGAATCCGAATGGAATAGAAATGATATTTAAATAGTAAAAAAAGAAATTAGACAAAATATCCTCCCAACTATTTATTTTTCAATTAAAAAATATATACCATAAGAAATAGGTTGAATTGATTTATTTGAAACTGAATGGGATAGAATGATGAATAGTTTTAAATTCGAGTTATATTAGATTAATTACTAATGTCCTTCTTATTTCTGCATAGCGCGCGCTAACCTACTAGGCTTATCGATAAAGGACAAATAGTTGGATATGATTACTTGCTTTACCATTTCTGTTAGTCCAATTTAGATATGATACTTTTGGTAGTTTATGATAAACAGGTGCGACACACGGACAGTAGTTCATGACTATTTACTATGTTAAACAATTACACTTTCGTCATAGTACGCTCTTGGTGGTATGGCTGATCAGCGAATATGACTCATATTCGCAAATTATTATGTCTTTTTTGTGCATTTGTCTAAGCCAGTTATTTACCTATATTTAACCAATACAATCCTGTACGTCCAACGAAATGCTTTTCCTTCATACTAATAACAAGTAATGTGTTTAAAAAAAGACAAGCAGCGTAGAATTAGGAGACAGGCATAATGTGTCATAACAAAATATCTGCATCACGTGCAATTAATGCATGATACTTGACAATTATCCGCGTTCTATTTAGTAAAGGGGCTTTAACAGAAGTGATAACATTTAGATAGTTCGTTACCCTAAAATTACTTTGCTTGAATTTCAAACAAATTATATCATTAATAAAAAAGTTATGTAAGATTAATTTTGGCAAATTGACATTGAAAAGTAAGGGTAAATCCGAGTAATCCAACTAATTGGACCTATTAATTTGAAGAATTAACAAGTGGAAATAACTGACTATGGTCACTTATTTCTACGCAATAAAACTAGTTCTGTCAATCATTTTACGTGTCAGTGGGCAGACTTGATTTGCCCTGGCGGCTTATACCGGCGTACGCCGTTTCCGAAACGGGCACCGGCGATTTATTGCTCCGAGATTGAGCCGGGTCAACCAACCGGCGCACGCCGAATAAGCCGGTTACGATTAAGCGGCTAGCGGCGAGCGTGTGACAAATATGGCTAATATGGGTACAAGGGAAACCATTATTATAGAAATTTACTCAGTTTATGGACAAAATACTTATTGACGTTGTGTTTAACTCTGTTACGCTTATTTGTGTAAGAATAATATTACAAGTGCTCATTTTATTCGCCAGACACGAATTTAAAATTTTGACTGCTAAAATGGATTTATTTACACACACTGCTTGAAATGTGACCGTCTGCAACAGTAATTTATCGTTATCCTCGTCATCACTCATCATTTCTTCGCTGATAATTATCGCTGCCTCGGCAGCGATAATAACAATTATCAAGATTTGAGCATTTTTGTGTCGACATCAGTTGCCGTAAGCCGATCAGAACGATGCAGTTGAGGTCACATAATGAAAAAATGGACGTCGGACAGTCAAAATCGGGATGCGTGTATGAACTCTACCGCGCAATGTTTTGTTTGGTTTTCTGCTTGTATTACCAGAAAATACCTTTATTAATGAATGAACTATAACCAGTTTTAATAAAGTTGCAAGATAACCCCAGAAAATATTCACAGCTAATTATAAAATGTGTTTTTCTTTTTAAAACTCCCATTTGTTGAAAAATGCAAACCTATCTTCCCTACTAATGGGCGAATCTATTTATACGGGAGAAGATTATCTGTATCCAAATATACGAGTAAATCCATCTTTATCAATGTCTGATTATTTAAAAAGCTTACAATAGTCTTACATTATCTGCATTTTTTTCATGCAATTTTAGTAACCTTCGTTTATTCTCCAATCCAAGATGGCGGACAAAATGGCGGATTAAAATTCATTGCGAACTATTTGTCCTTTCGTAACTTACTGATTTGACTTCTCGACAAAATCGATAATTAATCAGAGCCTCCCTTGTTGCACTCGGTATTGTTTGGAAATTTCCGATATGACACCCTGCTGTGATCATAGATGGATAAAACTGATCAACCCCATCAATATATCACGTGATAGACACTGCATGACGTCTATTACCAACATTTGATATCAGTTATATTTTCATATAAACTTAAAGATAACAAACCCTGCAGTGCGCGGTAAGAATAAAACTATATTCCATTGAGTTTGATGTACGTTTCCTTTTATGAAAAGAATTAAAATTTATAAACTATGTATCATACATATAACTTTCATTACACCTTGTGTGTATTTACATTTGCAACAGCATAAGTATATGTACATATTTATACTTATAATAAACATAAATAATTATTCCAATGACAGCTAAAAAAAGGCAATCAATAGGTATATAAATTGTATTTAAATACTGAAAATGTTGAATATAATTTCATATAAAGACAAACTTCTGGAACATCAATCAATATCAATAGATGCTTTAACCTTTAAAAGTATTAACACCGCCTATTTTTAAAAATTTCAGCGCCAAAAACAGGCAGACAGCATTTCACAGATCTATTGTTTAAAAAATAAAAATCTATATCATCCTCGCTACCCTGTGTGTGTTTAACGACCTGGATGGTATGATAATAATAGTAGTATTCTGTCATAAAACAAAGACCCTGTTTATAAAGGGGCATTTGTATAAAATGACACCCGCTTGGATATAGATAAACGCACCAACAGGGGTCCAATAAGGAGTGTAATAAAGTTTAATCAATGCATATTAGGTCGTATCTGAAAGAATAAAGAATCATAGAAAATGCATTATAACTAGTCCAAAAACTTCTGTGACGAAAAGACAAATGTTATGAGTTGAAACAGCATTAAACTGTATGGGTAGGCAATAAAGACGAGAATATACATGTACAGTCATCAGTTTTTTCTGTTGTTGTTTTTCTCAGCTATGCGTAAATTATATATTTTTAATAATTTTTATGAGCTAAAATTAATTTGATTTCTATTACTTATTTTATGAATTCTCTCGTATTGAAAACCTTGTAAATGTGTCAATTAATCATTTAAACAGCATCGTTTTATAAAATTGAATGATGTATTTTCCTATTCTTAAATTATTAGTTTATAAGAAACAAATAACGAATTATACAATGCCATACGATTTTCAACTTTTGTAAAAAGTAAACTTGAAATGTAAATAAAATACGTTTTAATCTTGTCACATAGACTTATTTTCATAGAGTAAAATATTTTGTATCTGTAAAGCCCAATTATCTAGAGTAAGAGTATTTTTACTGCAAAGAAAATAAACATTCATCTGCTTCAAACACTTTTTAAAAACAAGCTTTTTAGACAAATAAATGAATATAGCGTGATCTTATAATTTTAAGTACCCCACTTTTTTAATTTTAAAACATGGACACTCAGTCAAACTCAAATTTAAGAGCACCATTGTTTGAACAGTTTATTTTGTTTCTTAAATGCATATTATATTTTAATAATTTCATGTCTGTAAAGCAGTTAGTTTTCAAGTTGACTGTTGATAAATACATCTTCATATTATGGCTTTGATTATAATGCTCGATAACAAATAATACATTTGACCGTTGATAAGATCGGTAGCGATATAGCGTCATATTCTATCGGCCGTTCGGCTATCTTCGCCAGTTTCCGTATAGCGAAACGGAATCTCCCGAAAGAAGGAATAGAAAACAATACTTACTAAACTAATTCGCTATTTCCGCCTACTAAATATTCTTCAAAAATTATAAAAACTATACCATTTATTAAAGAAAAGATCGTAGTAATTGAATCCGATTTGGATAGAAAAGATTTTTTAATAATAAAACAGAAATTGGACAAAACGTCGCCAATGTTGAGGTAAAAAAAATCATTTTTGTATTGAAATGCATGGGAAATAGGGTTAACATTTTTAACTCAAAATTCCCTTAAGTATTTTTTTTTCGATTTTTATAAGATTTATACCATAAGAAAGAGGATGAAATGAATTATATGAAACTGAATGAGATGGAATAATAAATAATTTAAAATCCGAGTTATATTAGAGTAAGTACCAATGTCCTTCTTATTTCTATATAGCGCGCACTAGCCTATTAGGCTTATCGATAAAGGACAAATAGTTGGATATGACATTTGTCGGGTACGTGACCTACAATGAGCAGAATCGTACACTTCGACATATAAAAATAGTTAAATGCATTTTGTAGTTATAACTCTAGTTTTGTTTTTAAAACTGGTTGATGCCACACTGGTATCATTGGGCAATTCCCAAAATCCAAGATGGCGGCTAGAATGGCATAAATAACAAGCTGTCGGATATATATCTACCACAATGAACTAAGTCATAGACTGGGGTAAACGAAATAATTTCAATGCATTTTATTTTGTAGATAATCCACTTTTGTTTATGTAACCGATTGATGCCATACTGGCATTCTTGGATAACTTCAAGAATCCAAGATGGTGGTCAAAATGAATGATAAGCGCTGGAAATTTAATTCAAGTCACATAAATTGACATATCTCCTCTCTAATGGGTAAACATTAACATGTTAAGATTTTTTTACATATCTTGGCCTTACTTATATTGAATCATTGATACTAACTTGTCAGTTGACTCGAGAACTAGAAGCAAATTGAGACACTTTTCTGAAAATCTTTTATTTATTGAACAACATAGGTTGTTGTACGATATTTTAATATCCTTAGAATAACGACTACTTTTCCATGTACGTTTGCCACTTCAATGATAATCAATATGTACTAAAAGTAGGTTATAAACCAAGAAAAAGACAAATGTTATTGAAGTATGGAGTGCATATTCTATTCAAGGTATTCTAAGAGTATATTGATATGCCAAAGCAATCCATAGAGATTCTGTTGACATTGTAACACATTTTGATAGTAAAAAAGAGACATTGCTACAGGATTTCAAGTATAATCTTGACATCAGATATCACAACTGAATCATGAGTGTTCTTTATTTCATTGTACACGACTCCATCCATCGATCAAAAAGGAGAAATATTAAAATCACATTTTCATCAAAAGTTTGTAGTATAACTAGTTTTCTTTACAAAGATAGATAGAACCCAGTGTCTAGCTCATGATTTAGCAAATAGTGTTACACTGAGCATGTATGTGGTTTTAAGGGATTCATCAATAAGGGACCTAGTCAGTTATTTCCCAAGTATACTCTTCATATGTGTAGGTCCAATTAGTTTAATTACTATGATTTTTCCCATACTTTTCAATGTCAATTTGCAAAAATTAATCTCTTCTAACTTTTTTGTTAATCATTTAATTTGTTTGAAATTCAAGCTATGCATTTTTAGGGTAAAGAAATATCTAAATTGCATCACTTCTTTCAATATCTTCATTAACAAGAAAAATATTAGATGAAATATTTTGTTATCCTTATATAGCATTTCAATGACAAAATCCGAATAATCCAATAACCAATTGGATTGCTTCAGATATATATATAATAGTGACAGATAATATACTAAAGTCCCTAACTACAAAACATGGCCAAGTAGAAAATTTAGAAATGTCCAGTACCACTGAAGTCTAAATTCATTAAAAGAACACTTAACAGGTCTGGTGCTTCAGTGTCAAAAGTTATTAACAGACCTGATATC
This sequence comes from Mactra quadrangularis, assembly GCA_025267735.1. Lineage (NCBI taxonomy): Eukaryota > Metazoa > Mollusca > Bivalvia > Venerida > Mactridae > Mactra > Mactra quadrangularis. The sequence continues at coordinate 12,903,881 of CM046306.1, forward strand.
TCCACACCAGATTTGGAGTATATTCACTCTCAACTGCAAAGACTCCCACAAAGAAGGATGGTACGCTAAGACAACGTTTCGATCTCGTACGTAATATTCAAATATGTTCCACTCCAAACATTATTGACGATGCATTGCAAAATATGGTGATTCTTCATTTTATCGGTAACATTGCAAATAAAATTATGTTTAATCGCATTAACCTTTAATACTTAATTGGTACGAGAAGCGTAGTCAACAAAATTGTACAACAAATGATCTTTGTTGCTGCAATTAGCTGAGCACCAAAAATACCTGACGACATTCTTGTGCTGATACTCATTTTGAAATATTTTTCTTGTTCGAGTGACAGTATAACAATGGGTTCAACTGACATTCGTCCAAAACGTAATGTTACAAATTAGTCAGTTATTGACAATGTAAAGAGAGTACACTAGTAGCATGGGTATAAAATATGCTTTTAAAGCTGGTTGACCTATCCTACATCAAAAGTGAAGACAGTTATGATATATTTTGGCCATAAGCTAGTACCCACTTGGATACTTTCTAAAGATAATAATCATTAATATGTTAAGTTTACCATTGCATGTGGTGTGCTTAGAGTGTTGAGTACAAAGTACTCTGTAAACAGTAATTTGTGTCGTCACTTGAACATGTTGCTATCCCCATACAAAAAAAAAACAGAAAAAATGTGCGATCGTTATACAATATTAGAAATTATTAGACTGAAACAAACATAAACATTCAAGTACATATTTTAATTTAGTCTATTTTAGTAAAGTCAGTCTGTCTTATTGTTTGTGTAATGATAATAATAGAGCTCAGTCAATTAGTTCATCCCTCATTTTTTGGCACATGCTTATTTTGCTATTTATATGTTTCACTATATTATACCTCCGCTTCGAAGAAGAGGGGGGTATACTGTTTTAACCTTGTCCGTGCGTGTGTGCGTGCGTGCGTCCGTTACAAAATTTCCGTCGCAGTTTTCTCAGCAACTATAACATGCAGCAGCCTAATACTTTGCATATTGCTTCATCCCATAGTCCCATGTGTTGTAAAGCGATTTCATGCTCCTTGCTCATCTACTTCCTGTTTGTCGCATAATTTTAGATTTTTGCGGGGGTATCACTAGTGAGCATTAGCTCACAGATTTACTTGTTTTTTTACTGCATTGGTGAATTTCATTTAAAAGGATTATGAGCTTTTCGAAAATCCTCTCAAATTGCAATCTTAAACCAGGTGATAGCATTTCCCAATGATCCTATAACAAATTGTCTACTGTAAACTGTATATTAACCCCATTTTATTTTCCCGTTTTCTTTATTTAAATGGCTTACATTTTGAATATCAAATTAGTTTCTCCATGCTAATTATTAATCAAATTTTCACTTCATTATATCCAGTAAATAAGTAACATTATTTATTAAATGTATGATATTGAACTTTAATTTCAGGGCTGATATGGCGTTCACTACGGCATGATAACCAAATATTCGGCCATTATGGAAACACACTGCCTTTAATTGATACATCGGCTATTATGAGATTCATACATTTTGACTGGTTTCGAATCTCTGCATAATGGCCGAGTTTTCCCACGAAGGCCGTATTTTTGCTTCCACAAAAGCCGCCATTTTGAATGTTGATACAATCTGAGTGTTTTGGTAATGAAGGACCCTGTCTGCAACGATGGTGAATTAGGTGTTTTCATAATGGCCTGTTATTTGGCTGAAGACAATCATTATAGCCTGAGGCCACAGGTTAAAGGCTAAAGTGACTGTTTTCAGCCAAATAACCTGGCCATTATAGAACATTGCATTATTTACATTACATTATTGCTGAAAAAAAATAGAACTGGTTGAACTTCTTTTGTAGCCTTAATCTTGGACTCCACCTTAAACCTTAGGGTTGCTAATAGATAATCAGGTGGGATTAACTAGTTTTACAAACTTCAGAGTTTCAAACAGATTCAGAAAAAAAACATTTAAACTTAAACCCACACGGGTTTGTTTTCGTGCGTGTATGAAATATTATATACTAAACTATTAGATCATATCCGCCATGTTAGCCGCCATTTAGGATTTATAATTGTTTATAATAACTTATAACTTAGTGACATCAATCGCTTTTTTAATTTCATGAACTATTCTATAAGTAAATAAATTTCTACACCACTTAGTCTCTTTCTGCCAGTTTGCTGTTTATATACAGGGCTATTAGCCTTTATCCACTATTTTGACGCCATTTTGACCGCCATTTTGAATTTAAAGATATATATATATATATATGAATAACAAAATTCAACCAACTTGATCTGCAGGTGTTTAAATCACTTTTGTCCTTCATTTTAAAAATATTATGTGTAAAAATACATTTTGCATGTATAATTTATCATCTAGCCGCCATCTTGGTCGCCATCTTGGATTTTGGGAGTTGCCCAAGGATGACAAAGTGGCAACAATCGAATTTGGAATCAGTAGGACCATATCTACCAATAAATTGAATAACATTCTCTACATCCTTTCGTGCAAGGTGATCCTTGGCGTTGGTCGGACTAATAGTTGCAAACCAGATTTTACTTTTTATCTAAATTTAGACACAGTCGAACAATCATAAGGATCATAAGTTGGTGTCAATATCAAATACGAAAACTCTAGAACCTATAATTGTAGACAAGAAAATTTATGAAAGTTTCTTACTTAACGGTTGACCCCAGGAATGGGGCAAATTTTGAGTCCAGGAATGGGGCAAATATTGACCCCAAGCTTTAAATGGGTTTCTCAAGATGGTGTCATATGTCAAATTGAAACCTCTCGGCCTAACGGTGACAAAAAAATCGTTGAAAGTTACTTTTTTATAACCATTGACCTTTGGGTTGTTGCTTGTATTGACCAAAGACCCCAATGTCATAATTTGAGCAACATTTATAGAAGGGCTCAAGAAGAAATCATATGTCAAGTTTTCCTTATTTAAAACTGTTGATCCCTGCGATAAGGCCAATATTGATAACAGGGTCATAATATAGGCAAAATTTGTACATGGTGCTATATGTCAAAATATCTTTGAATGTTTCAGTATTTAGAAACTCTAAGCTTTAATGTTTCAGATTTATAAGGTTTATTTATTTCAAACTGTTGATCCCCGGGATGGGGCTAACATTGACGCCTGCCCCAGGGCATTATTTAAACTAAAATATAAATAAACCGTTTTTGAAATGTTAGAACTTACTACTACAAAACATATTTGCATTTTTTAATATCCAGATGAAATATTTACCTGAGACAGGGCCTATTTTAAGACCCCTGTCCTGTGATTCTTAAAACCTGCAGTATTTTCAAACTCTAAAGTTTAACTTCGAGTTTTCATTTTTCGTATCATCTATATTGCGATACAATTCAATCCCCCTCCCCCAAAAAACGAGAGGTTCTTTGCTCCTTTTAAATATTGAAAAAAGCCCTGAACACGAACACAACATTCATACAGAAACAATTTTTGAATACTGAATACAAACTCTTCACAACGGTTTGTGCAACTGATAGCAAATGCAAAACTGCAAATTATGACGTAGATGCCAATCAATTGTTTGTCTAAAATAAAATAAATCGGTTAGGAATAGGTTTAAGTTTATTTTAATAGCTTTGGTTGTAGATCACGTGACTATAGGCCATAAAATAGGATAAACATATACTTTATCGACATTGCACACTTAACTATTTTATGAATATTACTTACGTCTATCGTAAGTACGATGTCGCTCCGCCAAAACATCTTTTACAAAATCATTCGTGTCTTCAAATGGTTTCAGTTCAACGGTTGCTTTATCGAATTCTTGAATTGCAGAAACATCTTCAATAAGTTTATCCAAGTAATCTTGGTCATTGCTAGTCAGTCCGGTCGATAATTTATTCAATACGATTGTCAGCTTAGTCCAGTCTTTAAGAAACTTTGTCTCAGATAATGAGCTAATTTCCGGATGTGCCAAATCATTTCTTTTTTCTCTCAATTTGGTTATAGCATTTTTTTCTGAAATTGTCATTTTCTTATCAAATAAGTTCAAGAGAACATATGCATGCGCAGATATGTCCCAAACGTCTACATTCTTCGGTTGTCCGGAGTCAGGGCACAGCAATTCCCAAAGTTTCGGGTTAATTACTCTTTTCTTGAATGCATTATAAATTTGATCTCTATGCGTTTTCAGACAGGTATCAATTGTAGTATTATCATTGTCTAATATCTTTAGTGTATGTTTCTTGCAAACGTAAGTACCTCCTTTCAATAGCAGTAGCAAGAGCTTCACGTACCTTGTATCATCGCTTTGTAGTGAAGACATTGCGATAAAATGTACGTATTTATGTTTAAATGTAAAAATCTTTGTATATATTTAATGATACATTGTATATCAATAGTCAATAATATTGTCACATGATATCTTCTCAAAAAAAGGAAGTGAAATCAACACGCAAACACAATTAAAACATATGCCTGTAATACTTGTACTCTTACACTTGTAAGCTGTAAGCATTAACATATAAAATATGTACCATATTCTTCTTCTTCTTATTTCACCGTACTACTTCCTCTATCCAGAAACTGTCGTACGCCCACATTGATATTTGAAGTCATGTTGAAGTTCTTGTTGAGTAGTGTTTGATTTTCTCTGTACAATCTGGATGAACCAAGTCTATTAAATCATGATAATATATTTACAATACATGATATAATCCTTCAAGTACAGCTTTACGAACAGACATTTAATTCGAAAGTGAAATCCCAACGACTTTCATTTGACCTTCGTGTCTTGAACTAAAAGTTTTGTAAAACAGAGAAAATGTAGTTTTCACTGTACAGCTGTTTCAACTGTCATATGATCTTACTCCTAATAAGAATTATTAACATATACTTTAACATGCAGCATCTGATAACATCCATTATTTAAGACATTTGTATAATTTATAAACTTAATCATTTAAACATTTCATAAACAAAATTTATAAGTATACATATTTCAATTGCGTATAACTTTTTTATGAACCAATATTTTTCAACGAAATTTTGTACATCTGCTATTGACTATATATCAATTATTACTGTGTAGTTAGTTTTTCGAAAGTAATCTAACCGATGCGTTGAACCGTGAATCGATGAAATTCATTAAATGCACAAGGAAACCGTGACTGGCGCAAATGAAAATTGCACATGGTTGCTATAGACAGTTGTACGGTGACATATCCAAAAAAATGCAAAATGAGGTGGCTAACGAAAGAACAGCAAGAATTAGCTATTGGGTTGTTGAAATGGATGGCGCACCAGCCCATATAACAAGAATCACTACACGACAACAACATAACGCTGATGTGCATACCGCCGAAATCTCTAGCTAAACATAAAAGAACACGTATGGGATAAATTGAACCGCCGTGTACGCCGTGGTGTTGCAGCTCAACCCCTAGCCGATCTATGCAGAAGGGTTGTACGCGAGTGTGCAGGTATACGTCAGAATCACGTCCGTCAGTATATGAGATCCTTGAGAACACGATGCCAAGCCATTCTCAATAGCCATGGACGTCACACTCGTTTTAGAGAGAATTGTACACACATTTACCCCGACATTAACATAGTCACGCAGACCGCAATCCTCATAGTGTTACTTGGACTTTTTCCCACACTGTGATGTTTTGTTATAATTTGTTAAATCTTTTGTTCTATGTACTGAGATAAACATACTAATGTTGTTCCATCTTTAATGCCTAGGTCACATTTAACCCGGCGCCCGACCGGCGTTCCCGATTTTTAGGAATCGGCCGGCATGGTGAGATCGGAATCAGATCGGCAAGCAAAATTAAATCCTTTATTCTAAAATGGTGCCCGTCAGATGCCCGTACGGGATTCGGAAGATGGCCGCACGGCGATCGTCCGATTTCATGATTTTCTAACCCCGATTTTCTAACAGATGCCCGTCCGATATCCGCACGATGTTCTAATGACGCCCGGGCGAGTGTCGCCTGATTCTTCCAAGTCGCACGGTGTCAGGACGGGCATCGAGGTAGCGCCGGTAGCGCCGGTAGACTACATTATAAACATCGGCCGATGTACGCCCGGCATGTGTCTATGAGTGAGTTGGATAATTATTGAATATATTGAGATTTGTCCATGATATTCTGCATTCAGTTTCTTAAAATCAGTATGCCCGCTATCAACCTCAAAATCGCGCTTTTGAGGGCAAGAGTAGCTTCGGCATGCTATCGATTCATCACCGTCCTTGTCGTCTGTAGAAGTAGGCTAATGCTTGTGTATTTTCTACGATAAAACAGCATCGCACAAGGGACGGCAGCAGGCGCGCAAATTACTTAATGCCGACACGGCGAGGTAGTGACGAAAATAATAGGGCTGTAACGATTAACCGTTGCATCGTGAGATCGTATTCGCGACTGTCCGATACGGGTGTATCGAATCGCGTCCTAAAAAATCGCGATTCAGAGAGCCTTTTAGTTTACAAGAAATCACTTGAAACGCAATATACTATATACATTTGTATCTATAGCATTTAACGTGCAATTGCAATCTTAACTCAGTGTTCAATCTAGAGCGTGCCATTGGCCCCTTATGAACGCAAATGGCGCAATATCAATCGTCTATTGAGCCCGTCGGGCGCACTCACCGAAAATATGGCTATTTCGCGAATTTGACAAATTTTCGTTTATTCTATGCCATTAATATTTTGGTTTCGTTACATCTATTTTGCTAAATTAAACGGGTACCTCAGTCTTCGAATCTAGCTACCGGGCCAAAGACAGAGTCCGTCTTTAACGCCGACGGTTCGTTAAAAAGATACGGATCGCAAGACCAAATGTCTGATAGCAATTTCAATAGCAATATTACTAATCAAAGCACTGAAAGTACTGGGGTATTCATTGTGTTTAGATTTATTCAATTTTTGTTGGGTTTTATGCTGTGGCAACACCTTATATAGATTATAACACAGCGGTCAGTCCACCTACTCACTGTTCCTGAAGAAGCTTTATCTCAGGATTTAGCTGTTAACAAACTACTGGGTGCATACTTCGTCAGTGACTGACGACTCTCCTACATGACTTAGAATCAGGGGAAGGAGACAGAATGGCCGTAGAAATTATTAATGCTGGCGATTACATTGTTTTTTTCAAACTCTCTCCACAATAAAAATCTGCTTGAGTCATTTACAATATTGAACGATTGAATTTACGTATTACTATGACTCTATACAATATGTGTTGCTATGGCGTTAAGGTCTCAATGAATTGATCATATGTTCTATGAATGTTGTCTCAAAAAATAGAGCGAGCCAGCGAAAAAAAAAATTTGAGAAGCGATCGAAAGGCGAGGAATAAATGTGCGATATTTTCATGAGCATTTTTATACAAATGGAAAAATACATGTTAAATATGAACTTTATACAGAAAATCACATTATAGCATGTAGTTCAGAAAAGCATAATAAGTAACTTTTTAGTGTTTATACCAGTTGGTCATTTATTCAGCATATTGATGTGATACAATCATGTACATTCAAAGATGAAATATGTCAAAATCTTTCTTACTTGAACTTCGTTATTTTGATATTGGGGTACAGGGTATATAGTTCTGATTATTTTGCAGGTTGTTGTAAGAAAGATTATTTGCTGTTTACATACATAAATGCTTTTAATAAGGTACATACATCATAATTGACTGTATCTTGTTCCATTTGCATTTACTATACTTCATAGCTAATACACTAAATGAATTCATTCAATATTAACCTTTAATTAAATACTTCCAATATTTCTGTACAATTTATAATCAGCTCGGCTAACATCATGATAGATCAAACCTGTTGATGTTGGTGTTTTAGTAAAGTCTTAATGTTATTGGGTAAATAAGAGAATGACTCAACAACATACAACTGCTCAATATAATTTAGTAATCCAGAATGAGTACCAGTTGAACACCCCCCGTAAATATTGTTGACTTTTTGAGTATAAATAAAGTTATATTATTTGGATGATATGGGAACAACTAAACAACAAACAATTACTAAGATTACTTAAGCCATCATGTATGAGGATTTTAGAGTCAGCATCCCTATAAAATAAAAATGGACCAAACTGGTAAACTTTAAAGTGAATAAATACTGGCTCGTCATTTATGCTAACTGTGCTAAATAGACTAAACAAGAAACAACTGCAACATGTAAATATACATAAATTATGTGAAAGAAAACAATTACATCAGAACCCTTCTAAAATAAAAATTGACTAAACCTTAAGGTATATAAATATAGTCTTCGGGTACGTTATGCAAAATTTTATATCAAAATAAGTCAGTCGAGTATTTTGGGGCATTAACAATTATAATGTTAAATATTCTACCCCGTCTTACCTGCTTGTCGTAAATAGTATTTTGAATTATTTTTACACAGCAGGGGGGACATGACGTCACATAACTAGAGTTGTGTAGAGTTGATAAAAACATCAAGTTTACGTCAGTGTTCAACTGATGATCATGTGTTAAGATAAAGTTTATGGTAAACATGCATTGCATTTATAATTGATGTTTTCATTTTATAAGTGAAAAGAAACTAGAGCAATTTTTTTTTTCATTTTCTGAATTTTAAGTGCGTAAATCTGACGAACATGATCAAATTTTTGTAGCCGAAACCAAAAAAAAAAAAAAAAAAATCTTCTACTTTTACGCGCCTAGGATTCGAACTGGCAATCTCTTGATTGGTAGTCTGTCATGCTAACCACTGCACCACAGACCCGTCGAGTTAAGTACAGCTACATTTATATACATATACATGACAGATAAAAATGCGCAATGCACAAAATAAGTTTTCTCCGTACACAGTAGAATAAAGTTTGATTAATGTGAAAATATTGAGTATCATAATTTTAAGTATTTGTTTAAATTTGTATTTTTTTCAACGCGTCTGCAATTGATAGTATACACATTTTTCTGTTGCTTTATTATTTTGTGGGTCGCAACAGAGTTCAATTATGTGTTGACTGTTGTTCGTTCTTTTTCAAATTTCTGGGAGCGCTGACATAGAAAGGCATTGTTTGCAAACAATTCCTTCCAATAATGTGAATGACTGTAAACTGCATTTAGAGAAACAGATTTAGTTTCGAGTACTTTCCTTCAATTCCTTTGTCTTTCCGATGTCTGTCAACAAATGCATACTTCAAATTGACGCGTAGGAATACACAGATGATCGATGAAACAAAAGAACTATTTGCGAACTATTTTATTGAAGTGGAATTATCCGGCTATGGATGCTGTTCGGTTTCGTTGATTAGATAGAGGTCAACAAAGGTCAATATACGACTCCGATCGGAATACCACTATTAATCTATTGGTAACAGAGTATTCATTGTTAAAAACAATGAATACAAAAATGGATAATTGAACATAAAAATTGCAGTTACTAGCAATTTATTATTTGGACGCAAAAAATCCAGCCGAGAGTCCGCAATACGCATTAAATTTTTATCCACGCTTGTAACAATCATAGACAATATGTCTTATGTGTAAGGCGTCCTCTAAAAAATCAATAGTGCTACATATATGACGGCTCGATACAATTGATTACGTAATCAAACGGTTGCAATTTAACAAACACCTGACAAACTTTGGTGAACATTGATTGAGGAAGATAACACTTTCTTTTATGTTGCCGATAAGCTGATAATTGTTATTAATTATTAGCGTGTTGTGTGGCACTTTAAATAGACATAATTAGTTGATTTTTTAATGAACTAATTGGTTAAATTCCACTAGAAACAAACAACTTAGTCATTATTTTACAACAAATAAAGTTATTTGTATTTTATTATTCATTATGTGGTATTCCATTTCGTAAAAATAAAATTCCTTCAATCATTATTTCGTTATGTCATACATTTTCGCAACCAACACTATCGCTTTTTTATATTTTATGATTGTTTGATAATACATGTAATATCATAATTTGTCTATGCATTCATACCAAATTTACAATTTACATCGTAGCGCGATTAATATCGTAATCGCGAGGCATATATCGTGATACGTATCGTATCGCGACCTTGGCCACGATACGTAGCCCTATTGGTATGCAGTTCGTACAATGTCCATAACATCTACAGTACGATCTGACAAGGTTTGGTATAAATACAGACCATTTCTCACCAAGTTATCATCTGGGCCCAAGCTCTTAGTCTAGAACCATGGAAGTCGTTAATGCTTTGAATGTTGGCTTTGTACTCTTTTTTATAGAAGCGGAACAAGAATACAATAATTATTACATGGTAGAGGAGAAACACCCTCAATTTTATTGACTGGCTCAGGAGGCTTAGCATTTTGTGGCTTATCTTGAGGCTGGTCTTCAAGAGCTTCACATGTGCAGGTGATTTTGGATCGTTTGGAAGCGATTGTCTTAACAGGCACCGTCTGTCTGGTTCTGCTCATTTTTGGAGGCATGATGGTCACAGTGATGCTTAACGAATTATGTATTCAAAGCATCAAGCGCGGAACGAGAATGAGAACGGGAAGAAACGTCCTGGATATTTAAAACAATCGGGTCAGAACGTGACGTTATTTCGTTTAAAACGCTCTAAGATTGAGATACAAACGTACTTAGAACGAGTTGAACTGTCTTAAACGGAATGGTAAAGTGTTAAGGAGCTTAGAAGAACTAGTTTTGAACGGGTTAAAACTGACTACGAACGGGCTTGGACTACAGTCAAGGGACATAAATGAGTTCCCACTCTAAGTGACGTCATGTTTTATTTTGACAGCGTTGTTGACATTTAACCTTGACATTTTAACTCAAAATCAAAACAAACTCGCATGAAACATCTAATACTTGGAGATATGACCCTTGGTCCTCAATACGTCAATTAAATTCAGATGTTAACTCGGTTAAAGTCTGCCGACGATTAACTTTTACCATCAAGATAATGGGGCATCCGAACGTCTCGTAGTTTTTGGTCACCGTCCACTACGAGGAAGATTTTCAACATTACCTCGGTCAACAAACACTGGAAACAGCTTCAAAATTTTTGACACAGTCCTTCTATTGTATCCAGTTATGTCTTAAATGTTTCGGCCTGAAAATCTCTGTTTTGATAATCTAATTTTTATGTTTTTCGCCTCAGGGGACAACTGTTTTCCGTGGCGCGCCATGTTAATTTTTTTGCTGACGTAAACAAGGAAAGGGAAATAATCGGTACTATTATTCGATCTAATTGATCTAATGGACATCACATTATTCTCCCTTGCATTTAAAAACTAATTAGATAAAATAAAACGACAAAAAAAAACGGTGATAATGTACGGAACTTCGTAGAAAGAAACTACGTCATGTAGCCTGGGAACTCATTTATGTCCCTTGACTAGAACGAGTAATTTTACCCGATTTGAACTCAATACAAACGGACAATATACGAGATAAAAACGGAATGCACGCAACGGGAACTGGTTCTAAACGGACTATGATCTTATAGCTGATATTTTTCGACTTAAACGGCACGTTCTAACTCGTTCACAACTAGTTTCGCGATATTTTTAGGACGGGGTCGAACGGCCTAAGAACTAGTTTGGTGTAACGGGGCCTTAAGCGTTTAAACTTGACAGAAGCTTGATTTAACTTTGGTCAAATTCCCAAAGATTAGCGTCCGTGTTCTATCATTACATTTGATAAATTTATTTGTAAATAAATTAGTTTGCGTATGTAGCGCCGTTAAACGTGGTAACGCCTATAAACGTCGCAACTGTAATGCTAAGCATTGCAACCAGCGCTAAATGTCGCAATTAGACTTACACTAAAGGTCGCAACGCTGGCGCTACATAACGCACATAAAATTTATAGTTAGGTTATTCCATTTTATCTTTAAATGACATTGTCATTGTTTATTAATGGTAATTAACTTTCTATGTTGAAAATCCGCAAGTTATCAGTTTCCAGTTTCAGGCAAAGCAATCAATTTAACATCATTAAAAATGCCCCGCTACCACTAAATTAAATGCAACAGCCACATACAATTCTGATTTAAAACATTTATAAAATAACCATACAAATTAAATGATAAATGATATTTATATAAAAAGAACTAACGTAAGTATGAAAAACTGAATCATGATTGAAGCAATATAATTATGTGATGTTTTCACAATGAAAATAGGATATATAACGACTAGCGTGCACATGTCAATGTTTTATTTAATTTCTGATAAGAACTAATCTGACATAGTGCACATTTTCCGAAAATTGACTGTACATGTAAGTAGATGATGTAGACAAAACCCCTAGATAGTTTGATAACATATACATGTATGTTTATTTGCGATAGTTTGTACAATTACAGTAAAACTCGGATATAACATACTCGCTGGGCCATATAGCATACTAAGTATGTCATATACAAACTATATAACATACTCTTTTATAGCATACTAGAATACGTTTTTTTCACATTCATTTTGTGGTGAGTTTTCTGTTTTCTTGTAACATATATGTATGTAAATTATTAATTTAATATCAAATGTTAAATTATCAATAAAATGAATAAAGATATTATAACTAAAACTGATATGCGTTTTTTTATTCTCTTTTACTTTTGAAAATGCAGGAACAATAAAGTCTGCTAACATACAGTATAAATCGCATTAAGCTACCAGTGACGGCAAGTGCCTGGATTGGTCACTTACAGCCGGTGACTGTTTAAACCAGTTTTAATTAAACTGCCTTAAACAGTTCATTCTGACCAGGAATTCTATATTTCATGTTATAAAATTCGTCATTTTCGTAGAATTTTGAGTTGTCAACAGAACGATGTTAAATGACATTCCTTTATTTAATTACAGATTAACAATGGGTATATCACTACTTTTTGTGGTTAAACATCTTAAATAAAGCTTTAAATTGCAACAAGTCCTTAAATTTTTATGACACATTCGGAAAAAAACGTGGTTACGAAACTTTCCGACATGGCCACCATTTTGTTAATGTAGAACGCTTAAAAACCCGTATTCCGTCTATTTTCCGGTATTTTCGTGAACAAGTCAATTAATTGACGAGTTTTGCTCACAAACTTATTTCATCTTCGTATATTTTCTAAACAAAAATAACTTCAGTGCATATATTGAAATAAATTATAATTGCTAAACACCAAACTGTAGTCAACCTTCTCAACGCCTAATTAAACAAATTGAGTAAAAGGTATTTAAAGTATTAAAAGTATTTAAGTAGATTATAATTTATAAGTGTAACGTGTGGCCAGGTGGCCAAAACACACCTGCCACACGGGTCGTGGGTAAAAGGGTAACACAACTCTAATTCTGTTTACATCGATGTATATTTCTATGAATGATGTCACATGTATATGATAAACTCAATATATATATATAATTCAGATGACTAGAAGATGAACAGATGTATCTATAGTATTAATCTTCAGTCTGAAATAAACAATAAACCAAAATAACCTATAGTGTTTATCAACACAAATTATCTATACACAAAATTCTTATTAAACAATTGTTCCTTGAAAACATTAATGTTATGACACAAAACATCCTTTTCATACAAGTTATTACAAAAAAATAATAAGTACAATTTAAATATGAAAGAAAAAAGCATACAAGTAAACAAGTAAGAATACGTTAAACTACTTACAGGAAAACAGCTTCCCATACTTATACAAGCCAATACTAACACACACCACGTGAAGTCAACATACAGTGCTGTAATAAAATAAATGAACATGCATAGGTTAAGAAATAAATGTTAAATGTAGAATGTCAGCCCGGTTGAGAGAAAGCGAAGAAAGGACAAGATAAACGACTTCAAAAATAAACCACGAATAATATAAACCATGAACAAAAGCAGCCACAAACGAAAGAAATCTAAAATAATTAATTTCTACTTCCCAGCGAGCATGACCATATCGGGCCGATATACAATTAATGTCGGCATGTCGGCAAAATGTGCCGACTTGGGGCCGACATCGGACTGCTGCAGTGCCGACATACTCAATATTTTGAAAAATTATAAATGCAATTGAATTGCTTACTTAATTATGTTAATAAATAGTCCTGTGTATGATTTTAATTACTAGAAGCACACTAACCCCATTTCATGTTACACCAAAAAAGTATATCGGGTCTGCGTCGGGCCTACATGATCAATTAATGTAACTATTTTGTATATCGGATTGACATCGGTACGATAGTGCATTTTCTGCTAAACCTCCATATATTGTTAAATCGTTAAAATATTATGAAATAAATTGATTCTAATGAAACACCTTTGTTATCTACTTATTATATTTACGTACTGTCATATCGGCAAAATGTGCCTATTTTGTGACCGACATCGGACCGCTGCAATGCCGACATACTCAATATTTTGGAAAATGCTAACTGCAATTGTATTGTTCACTTAATTATGTTAATAAATAGCCCTGTGTATGATTTCAATTTCTAGAACCACACTAACCCCATTTCATGTAACGTCAAAAAACGTATATCGGGTCTGCGTCGGGCCTACATGATAATGAACGCAACTATTTGTATATCGGATTGACAACGGTACGATATTGCATTTTCTTGTTTACCATGCAGCAAATAATTGTACATTTTGGTATGAATTTTAAAATAATTTTAGCTGTGTTTTGAAATGAAATGTTGTTTGCAATTGAAATCAATATTTTTAAGTACATAAAACCACTCTTATATAATAATATTATTTTAAATGAAGAACTGGCAAATATTCACTGCTTTCCTTCTTTCAACTGAATAAGCGCCAAAAAAAACTAAAAGTCAAAGGAAGGTGATGAAGGTGAACTTTATTTTCTTTTAAAAGTAGATCTAATGATGATTTAACAAATGTGTAAACACTGTTAATTACTTCATTTTGAACATTTGAGCGATTGAAAAATACAAAATTTATCTGTTTGTCTTATTTTAAAGTAAAATTATGGTTGAAAATATTTGTAACATAATTTCGCGACATGCATTAACAAGGCCGTGATTATCATTTGCTCTTTATAGTTAGAATATACTAAATATTCGCTTTTATAATCTTTTTTGTAACAAATCCGTTTGTTTTTTGCATACTGGCTGTTTATTTTCACTCCACGGTTTATTAATGTACATGTACACCGCTAATGTTTTGATGTTAGCCCGATGGAAGCAAGAAATATCGGGCCGATATTGTTTAAACATCGGCCCGATATTGTACTACCGATGTCGGGTCGACATCATTCCTATTTGCAGCCGAGGTTAAATCCGACGTTGGGCCGTCATAGAAAACCATTAAGGTTTGCTGTCGCACCGATATAGAATAATTTCTACTGTTGACTGACATCACACCGCTATTGTTTTGATGTCGGCCCGATGTAGGCAAGAAATATCGGACCGATATTGTGTAGACATCGGCCCGATATTGTATTACCGATGTCGGGTCGACATCATTCCTATTTGCAGCCGAGGTTAAATCCGACGTTGGGCCGTCATAGAAAACCATATAGGTTTGCTGTCGGACCGATATAGAATAATTTCTATTGTTGACTGACATCACACCGCTATTGTTTTGATGTCGGCCCGATGTAGGCAAGAAATATCGGGCCGATATTGTGTAGACATCGGCCCGATATTGTACTACCGATGTCGGGTCGACATCATTCCTATTTGCAGCCGAGATTAAATCCGACGTCGGGCCGTCATAGAAAACCATATAGGTTTGATATCGGGCCGATATAGAATGTTGGCTGGGTTACAAACTACACGAAAGACCTAACGAAAGAGAACCACACCCTGCTTCGACGAATATTATACCCAGACAACTTTTAAAACCGGTGGCACGGCCTTTTATAGATTACACGCTGTGTTCTTTACATTTGTAAATATATGTTCTTAATACCTAAGCAAGTAAGAGTATTGGTTCCTGATAAACAAAGTCGAGGAACAAGGTTCCCGAAACTAGCACCGCTACATAAGTCTTTATTGAAGGCATTCGGAACACCCTCGACCTTTCATGAATGAATAATCTCGGAAGGATTCGTGGGGGGTCTTCACTGGATTTTGGTGATTTTACTACCTACGCGAGACGAAGCACGTAACGGTTTCACAAAATAGTTCTTGTAGTTTGCACACAGATCTTTGTCTAAACATATTTATTTGTTTTAAATTGAAGCAAATATTGTTCATCGGTATCATTGAACTGTGTAATTTTAAATTTACGGATTAAAAACGGAACTTCAGTCATCGCCTAAACGATCGTGTATTTGTTTACGTAGTTTCAAAATGGCGCCTAAATATGTCCGAGGTTATTCGTAGCGAATGGCCGAGGATGTTCCGAATGTATTGAAAGTACTATTTATTTATTTATCTATAGGAGTTAACGCCGTGTCAACACAATTTAGGTCATTTAACGGCGTCCAGCGCACCTAACTTAGCTTTCCTGGACCATTGTCTATAACCAGTACTCACATACCCTTCCACAAGGCCGGAAACTTCTCCATATCATCTAATCAATGGAGGAAAATCGACATTATTGTCAAATTTTCATGGAAGGGTATAACCTCCCCTGGTGGGATTCGGGCACGAGATTCCAAATCCCGGCGCGCTACCAACTGCGCTATCGACACAGGTTTTGAAGGTACAAGTGTCAACAATTTTATGTAAATCGGATGTTATATATCACGTGATGACATATGCCAGGTATAGATGCATATGCACACCGTGTATTCTCCTTCCGTTTTCAAATGTCTATATAAAAAATGACAGGTGTAAACACGTAAGGATGAATGTTACACATCCATTTAAAAAGTTTAATTAAAGGAGCATAATTGGTTGAATAGTTAAATTTTTATTGATTAGACACAAAGAACATACTATTATTAGAATGTAAACATTGCCACGTTTTAAAGTACACAAATTAACCATAATACTTAGCGTCTTAGTACAAACGTCAGGAAACCCGTTTGTGTACAAAACGACTACATAAGGTACACTTAAGATACGCGTATTGTATATCCAAGTTTTTTCGGAGCATAATTTGATCTATATTTTTTAACCAATACAATTTGCTCTCAGACTTGTTTGTCCAATTAAATTCTCCTCCGGTAAAATGAATAAAAGATAATTTATGATACTATATTGGTTATCTGTGATAAACAGGTGTGTATCACGAACAGTAGTTGTTGACTTTTTACTGTGTATTATGGGTGACTCACTGTGCTATTTGATTATAAATTCGCAGTTTCCTGCTGGCGGTATGACTGAACAGCAAATATGACTATTTATGTTTCATACCAAAAAACCTGCATAACCCCGAATATCTTTTTTAATGCCCATTGAATCCTTTTAACTATTCTTAGTATAAAACATGTATACGTTTGTAATTAACATATTCTTGTTTGTATTCTTAGAATTGTTGAAATTTAATGCCTTTTTCAAAGTCTTTTTTATGTTTTTGGTAATTTGTGTAATAATCGCCTCTTACTGCACTACTTGTACAAACGGCGGCCACATTGGACGTCATTTTTGAAAATTAACATAACCAAACGATGTTTACATATTTTTGTTGACTTTTTATAAACTAACATTTATGTACATATTATGGACATTTTGGTGCAAAAACAATCTTTTCTGGTCATGTTTTTTAAAATTTAGTAATATTTTCCGCCATCTTGGACGCCATCTTGAATTCTTGGAAATGCTCAAGAGTCACAGGCTGGCATCCATCAGTTTTCATATCTACTACATTTCTGAATTCAAAAACACAAAAAATCTATGCTATTCAAATCTAGGCTGAGCTAATTTGCCCCATATTCTGCCGGACTAAATAAAGATTCAGTGGTAGGGAGAGACTGGCCGTAGCATTATTTCATGTCTCCACGAATGTATGCCCTGCCCGGGAATCGACTCCATGACAGACCATTAGATCAGTATCGACTAAGTTAGACGTGTGGGTTACGGAGTGAACCAGATGATATGTACGAGATTTATGTTGTGTGATGTCCATTGACTTGAGGTCATGATGCGTTTAACAGAATGGCTACGGGTATAGGGACAGATGTTGTTTCTGATTACTGTTAGATATGCGAATAAAACAACTACATGTACTACAATTTTTATGCGGGAAATATTCAGCGAATATTTACTTATCCTTTTCAATGAGTTTTTCATTGTAATTTTATTAAATATTTTTCACTGATTGTTTTTCAATGAGTTTTTCAGTTTTTCAATGAGTTTTTCATTGTGATTTTATTAAATATTTTTCACTGTATATTATACAACAAATAAGTACAAGCTGATGAAATATTTTGGTTATAATCGGCCTTACGCATTCTTTGATTCATTATCAAAAATTTGTATTACCTAAAGGAGATTGTCTGGGTTTAGAGGAAGCCCTTTTCTCTGTAGCAACAAATGAGAAATTAGAGTCAAAACATGTGTTAGTCTCCCATTAAAATTCTTTATTATTTAATCTACTTGGCGTGTCACGCTATATTGTTAAAATAGCAAACTCTAGGAATTTGTTGTTATTGTTGATTCCTACATATTTATCAAACAAAGACGGTTTCAGCACCTTTAGGGTTTCAAAACAAACTTCCGTCGAATTTTGGGAAGGAACCAGATTGGTTACTTGAGGTGATTAAATTTGTAACAATTATTTTCATTGGTCATCTGATGTTTTCGACATTTTTGATCAAGTTGTGTCTTTCCTCGGTAAAGTCACTTTTTGTACGACTTCACATGTGTTAACTTCATTTTTAATAAAAGAAAGAAAAGAACACATATTCTTCTTGATATTTTAGGTAAGACTTTATATGTATTTTGTTGTGCAATTTTACTTAAAGACTGCTTGGTTATAGTAAATTGCACATTGCTTCATAGAGAAGTTCGAATCTTTTGTAGTGTGGTATATTTTTTATACATTGATATTTTGAGTATTGTATGTATACCTATTAATGATTATAGCTATTTAGGTATTTTTATATATATATTTGAATTTGTTAAGTTCTTATACTGCGCATCATAAATATATAGTCTTTGGTTTGGGAACTGTAGTATATTTTGAACATTGCTACCTTAATATTGCATGTTTACATTCTAATGAAACTAACTATTTAGGTCTTTTTTTTATATATGTTTGATTTTGTTAAACGGCTCCGTGGTCCCGAAACTATGTAATGAGATACAGACTCTTTTCGGTTGTTTCTAATACTTTGCTTCGATTAATTGTTGGGTACTTATGAGTCTTTGAGGTAATTTAAAATTAAAGAACACGCAAATTGATATTATTAATTTTTATTGTATTATTTATGTATATTTTGGAAATGTATCCAACTGGTGAGTTTATTAATAAATTTATTAGGTAATTCTGCAATGATTCAAACCAGTGATGAATAGAAATGTAAAAGAACTCAGGTTCTTTGCGGAGTTGTATGTGTGTCCGAAATTCTGATATCCGAACCTCTTGTCAGTATAACCAGTACGTTATGTTTTATATATGTGACATTCAAAATTCTCGTTATGTTGTTATACTAAAGTAATGAATACATTGAACATTTGTTTAATTATATCATATAATTATGATTATATCATATTACCCTTTTTGTACGACTTTACATGTGTTAACTTCATTTTTACAAAAAGAAAGGAAAGAACACATATTCTTCTTGATATTTTAGGTAACTGGGAAGCAAGTCGATTGAACGTTGAGTCTGAGACATACATATACACAGTGTGCAGTCATAAAACACAATGTTTTATAAGATACCCTTTATTCTGAATTACAACAAAAAAGATCATCAAATTTGTTTATTCCAAGGCATATAAATAAATGGTTCGTAAATGTGATAAAGGCACAATATAAGACATGGTGGTATTCTCTGAAGCATGCTGATCATGGTTATAAAGGAGAAGATAATGAGGCATATGTCTTGTTGAAATGAGACATAATCCTTTGGCACATAGGTTTTAAATGATCATTTCTATAAAAGTTGAAGAGGGTGCTTAAAATATGTTTTTATAACTTCCAATGCATAAGAAAGTTTCTTGTGCACAAGAGAGTTTTTCACCAGTTCCCAGCGAGATCGTCACACGTCATCAGATTTGAAGCTGGTCCAATGTCCTAAATTATGCTAATTTTAACATTATGATTGAAAAAATATGTTCATTTTTTGAAAGTTTTAAAACATGCCATTTTACTATAAAATTCCATAAATTAATGATAATGAAGAAACTGCCGAATCAGCATGGGGTACCAAAATAATAATACCATTGTATGAAACACACGAGCTTCCAAAGTGGGAACAGTGGTCCAGTAGTAGGACGCCCACTTAGGGATCGAGAGGTCCCGGGCTCGATCCCTACTTGGGGCACTGCTAATTTCCTTGAGCAAGAAATTAACCTACAATTGTTTCACTCCACCCAGGTGTAAATGGGTACTGTGAGGAATCGCCTGTTTGAGGGTGATTTCAATGATCAGGAGTTATCGTACAAGATTTTAAAGTCTGCTATGTATATGAACGCAGACTTTAAACCGCACTTTAACTTTAACAAAGGGTTCTATGAATTTAACTTAAAAACAACTGAATACAACACGTACCAATACACACTAAAATACGTTGAGTGATTAAATTTGTAAATAATGTAAACTTAAACAATTTCAACATTTTCCAAAATCATAACAAAATATATCATCAAAAAATGACAAGAATACATGTATAGCGTTAAATAAAAATCAATCATGTGATTTAGTGTACAATAAAAAACAACCACGTGATTTAATTATAATGCAGTGTCTAATAAAAATAGCTGAACAACATGTAGATGTTACAAAAATTCATAAAAAGGCAAGTACGCAGTTTCCTTATTATGTATAACAAATTCGAAACTTGTTTAAGATTCGCCAACACAATTATCATTAAGCCTTATAGTTCTATAAGCTCTATAGCTCTGTGGTCCTTATCACAAAAATCTATCTAATATAAAATTGACTGACGATAACCTTTTTCGTAAGATTTTTTTGTGAAAAGGAGCACTGGTTGACAACAAAGCAGAGATTAAAGACTTCATAATGTAAAAAACACACGTGGATTAAATAATTTGCTAAAATCGATTTCAACAAAAAGATGTAAGCAAACATAGCAGGAACAGCAACAGTGAATAACACAGACCTTCCACATAGAGGGAGATATATAACAAATAATGAAAACAAGAACGTGAGGGTCTTCCGCCTAGGAACGGACAGAGACAAACAAAATTGTGAATTTTAAAATAGGTATAGGGTATGGTTTGGTTTACAGAGAGGACAAAGTCTATTTTCATGTAAGGTATTGTTAAAATACCCAGTATTATATTCTAAGGGTAATAAACACCCTCTTAGCTTAACAATTAAGGATCTGTGATACGTATTTGTCATATTGTCAATATATGCATCACAAGAGAAAAATGATTAAATAATACAATAATTTTAAATCTGCTTGAAGAATGTAGCGATCCTTGCCACATCTGCATGTCAATATCAGCAATACGTTGAGAGAAGTCGGCAAAAAATAATTTCTCGTTTCCTACACCCTGATTGAACCAAACATGTCCATATCCATAATTAATTAGAAAATGTCTAATATAGTGAACCCAACAAGTTTTACCATTTTCTGCCCAACGATATTGAGATTTATAACAAAAATAAGGAAGTTTATCAGAGTTCATATGTAGGAAACGGAACCAATATTTAAGAGCAATTTTCAATCTTTGACTAAACATTGTGCGACGACCCAGTTTCCCCCTTACAAATATATTGGACACATCCATCCCATCCTAATTTTAAAACATATTTACAAAATTTAGTTTGAACAATTTCAATATTATTTAAGTCATGATGAAACCAGACTTCTGAACCATATGTCAAGATTGGTTGGATTTTGTGTCAAAAATCTTAAAGAGTAAAGATGTTGATAGCTGACCAAATTTGAGTAAAGTTTTCTTCAATGAGAAAATAGCTTTAGTAGCTTGGTTTGCCAAAGTTTTTTGACACATAATTATACCAAGATAGACGAGATGAAAACACAACACCTAAGTATTTGTAATACGGGACTACTTTAAGCTTAATACCTCCATAGAACCAGTTTTCATATGATCGAAGGGGGGCTCCATTTCGAAATACAACTATTTTTGTTTTATCTAGGTTAATTTTCATTTGCCAGGTATCACGAAATATTTTAGCTTATCAATCATTCTTTGTAGTTCGATTCTAGTCTCTGCAAATAAAACAAGAGCATCAGCATACACTAAAAGGAATAAATTTTCGAGTTCAATTTGAATACCATGGCTACCTTGGCTTATATTGCTTTTAAGATCTTTAAGAAATAGTGAAAATAATAAAGGGGATAGTGGGCAGTCTTGTCGAACACCTACAGAACAGTTAAAAGTGTCTGATAGTCCATCGGGAGTTTTTACCCTTGCCTTGACGTCACTATATATAGATTTTATCATTGTCATAAATTTTGAGCTGACATTTTGAGTAACCAGTTTATCTATTAAAGCATGACGATTAATACAGTCAAACGCTTTCTGAAAGTCAACGAATAATGCGTAGAATCGCCCCCTTGGTATATTAAGATATTTTGTAATAATAGTGGTCAAGGTAAATATATTATCGGTAGTTAAGAATCCCTTCCGGAAGCCACCTTGTTCGGGACCTAAGTATTGTTTGTTTGACAGAATTTATCAAGTCTGAATTCAAAACATCCGTAAAAAATTTACTAAGAATTAGTAAAAGACTGATCCCACGGTGAATTTCCGGAAGGTTAAGTTCTCATTTCTTAAAGATTGGCGATATAAGAGCCGTTGACCAGTTGCTAGGAAAGACTCCGATATCATACATTTTGTTTTACAAAAGACACAGAATTGGTATGGGACGGTCTGAAATAGCTTTTATGAATTCAGGGGTAATACCATCAATGCCAGGAGATTTTCTGTTTTTTAAACGTTTGATGGCTTTGGCGATTTCCAATGGAGTAAACGGGTCGTCTAAGATTAAATCGGGCCTTTCTATATTCTCTGTATTATCTGTAAATTCTATATCATTTTCTGTATCACACAATTGCTTAAAATAATCAAACCATTCATTAACTGGAATGTTGGCTCTTTTGACACTTGAACCATTTTTTAAAAGATTCCGAAATTCTTTTTGGTTTTTAGATTTTACTGCGCTAGTTAGTTTGGCACGTTCTTTATGATTGTATTCGAGTTTGGCTGAGCGACATGTGCTTTTATATTCATTTCGAGAAGTTTTGTAGTTTTCCAAGGCAACTTCGGATCTAGACAAACGGAAATATCTTAATTTTTGAATAACTTTTGCTCTCATAAACGCACATGTCTGGTTAAACCAATTCTGCGATTGTTTGGCAGAGGATGGTTTAGTATTTGGCCTATCAGAACGAGGTTGCATTGAAATACCAGACTGATAGAAGCACGAGTTCAAAATATCGACTGCTGAATTAACATCACTTTGATCTAGTGCCTCATTAAATGGATTAAAAATGCTATCTAAATTTTCAATCCTAGTATCAATATATTGTTGCTTAAAGGCATCGTTCCACTTGAGTGGAACAAACTTTTCAGACGTTTCATGTGGACGTTCATCGGCAGCTGTTGTATGTTTAAGGGGTTTACCTTTAAGTTCAACAGTGACCGGCATATGGATAGATTCGGTACGGATATCTACTAAGAAGTCTGTTATATATGTGGTTAAAGAAGAATCTAATAATATATAATCTATTAGGCTAGGCTTACCTAGAGAAAAACATGTACATTCTCCTATACCGGCATCATTACCATATCTTCCGTTACAAATTCTTGAACCAGATGCTATACATAACTGTAACAATTTCCTGCCATAATTATTTGTCGGTGTAAGATCGGAATTGTGACGTGTTGGCGGTGGGACATCTTCGCTATAAGAACTATCGTCTAGGAGAAAAAAGCTATTATCAAATTGAATAAAATCTGGTTTGTTGGAGGTATAAGCATTGAAGTCGCCTAATACAAATACTGAATGGTTTGGGTATGAGTCTCGAAAAAAAGCAATATCGGTTTCTAGAATATCAAATACATCCTCATTGGAGTGAATAGAAGAACCCTCTGGAGATACATGTTTATACACAAAACATAACAACAAATCATAAAAATAATCAAATTTAGAGCTTACTTTAAGCCATAAAATATTTTCATTATTACTGGTAGAATACAATTGTTTAATATCTGCGATTTCAAAAAGTGCATTGCGAATAAATACAGATATACCCCTGAATTACACTTCGCAGAACGTGACATATGACGTGTAACATCAAAACAAGTAAATTTTCTAAGTAAAATTCACCAGCATGTCGTGCCCATGTTTCAATAAAACCTATAATAGAAAAGGAGTTTACATAGCTAATAAAATCATCAGTATTACAACTATTACTATTAAATGTACCAAGTAATTACGACGCTAAACCTGAGATGTTCCATACACCAATTTTAAAGTTAGATACAAAAGATTGATTTAATGGTTCTTTGTTACCACTATCATGAATTTCACAAGGGCCTTGGTCGGGTCCCTATTTCTCGGCTCAAATATCATTTAAATCGAAGTTATATACATGGGGAACCCCGTCAATTACAAGTTTGTCATATTTTAAAAATACAGATTTGTTTTGACGTCGATAAATATCAATGTAAGGTACAAGTTTTGATCGTATTTGTCTCACTCGTGAAGTGTAATCCTCTGACACACGTTTACCATTATCATTACCAGATGTTTCAGTAGATCTACCTTCCTTTTTCAACTGACGGTACTTACTTAGCACTAATTCCTTATCTTTGAAATGACTGAATTTTACTACAATGGGAGAGAGAATGTTGCTAGTTAATCGATGAGGTCTCTCAAATTTTGTGCTGGAATTGTCGATTCTCAGATCGTCGGACATGTAGTTTCTGCTCTTAGATACTGATTCTTCCCATGTTTCACGGCCATTTTGCTCAAACCCAAAAGGGGGACTGTGCTGCTAATTGCTCACAACGTTTCTCAGCATTCTCCACTTTGGTCACTAAAGATGCAATAGAAGCAGACATATTAGTAACTGTACCATCAAGCTCTTTATTTTGCTTTCTTAGTTCAGAATTAGAATGTTTTAGTTCATTGATGTCATCTCGGAACTTTCCAAAATTTGAGTCTAAACAATTAACCTTACGGTAAGTATCCAAAATCACTTGTTGATGTTAGTTTCACTTAAAGAGATGTCAATATGTGTTGTCTCGGAAGAAGCCGTGTCGAATGATGTTACAGGGTCGTTGTCATCAGGTTCAATGGGATTAGTGACCTCAGAACTGGTACTTAACCACTCGTTTATCCGGGGTTGATGTTGTGATTGTGATTTACGTGGTTCAGTTTGAGACAGTGTATTAAGGTCATTCTCAATACGAAGGTCCATTTGACAAAATGTTACATAACTCCCTGCTAGTAAGTAAGAAAATGAATTTTAGTGTTTCGTCCATTGCATAGTAAATGTCCAATGACTGTGTAAAAAATACAAAAATCGGACTGTTGATAAAATCGTAACCGCCATTTTAGACCCTTATTTTAAATTTCCGTTACTGTCGCCAATCCACCCCTGTGTTGTTTGCAATAAAATTGCAGAGAACACGGCCACTGAAAGAGTTAAATTTGCATGCATATGCATTGGTAAACAATTGAAATTTGTACTTAAAAGGCTCTGTAAAACAGTATTTCAGACATTAGACTTATGCTTCATCATGTACCTGCAATAAATCACGTTTTTCTTACACACGAACCGTAACTGTAAGTGCTAAGGCCTAATTTTGCTTTTAACATGCTCAAACGATCAAAATATGATTATCGAAAACAATAGCAGTTTGTTTCCTTCATTAATTATATCATACAGCATGTCAAATACTTGTTACGGAGAATAGTCGTTACGGAACACAGGGGTTTCGTAAAAGTTTCCCTCAATAAATATAGAAGTAATATAAATGTACGCATACAGGTGTGTCAAATATATAAATCTCCACGGACGCAACAATTTTCATCATATAAGACTGGAAAACGTTCAGTTAGTCTGTTTACGTAGTGATAATGTGAAATGCATTCACGTCATCACGTAAGTCGGTACTATTTCATTTTTTGTTCCGTGACAAGCTCTCTATCCTCCGTAACGAAATGATTTTTTATTCTCAATGAAAGAGACATCAACATTTTTTCTTTCCACTTAAAGAAATATGTCAATGGATGCATTATTAATTGTAAAATTAAAAAAAATGAAAGTCATTACATGAAGACATTGAATATATGCACAAAAGCACATTTTATGTTATATTATCATGAAATAATGTTTTATAACTCATTTTAAAGTCTAAAAACGATCATATGGTCCAAACATTTCAATTGATAGTTTATTGAAATGGTCCCTCGATGTCATAAATAAGAACATAGAACATAAAAATGGAACAAGATGGAAGTCCAAGTATTTCTTTTCAAACTCCCACAGCTGTTGTCTCTCTTTATCAAATCAATAGCCACTGCCACCACAAGTAAATTTGTCCCTCAGAGAGCCGAAAAACTTTTTTCATCTTTTTTCTTTTACATTTCAATATTTCAATAAATTTAGTTTTCTTTTGGTAAAATATGATGTTCAAAGTACATAAAGGGGAAAAAATAAACAGTATGAAAAATAAATTTAGTCTGGATTACCTGCCCCTTACCACTATCGTTATCGGGTCAGGCAAGCCGGAATCATGATGGCCTCCTCAGTTATTATTCAGGTATTACGTTGTATTACGTTTTTAATCTTGCATAATCATTTGCTGACGATAGTTACTTTTGTAGGAGTTCGGTACTATATATGGCATTCGCTTTTTCTGATTACACGTATATTTAATTATACGTTGAAACATTACTTTGAAATAATGTAAAATTTGTTATTTCCATAATTTTCAAAAAGAAAAATTAAATGTTTGAGCGACATTTAGCTATTTATCAAATTTGCACGTCTTACTAAAATTCCATGACATACATCCAAAATTAAAAAGGTTTCACTAGATTTGAAATTGAAAGGCCAAAGGGACCAATTGACATTTTGCTCATACTGATAAAGAATCTGTTTTAATCAATGCACATGATAGGCATCGTCTGTTATCCCAAGATACATTACTGCATTATGCTGCATTAAGTACCATGGGCCATTTGGTTATGATAATCGTATAATCATTAATAATTATTGAGGCAGTTTTATTGGTTCTATAAGGAAACCACTGCAGAAACCTAGCCTATGAAATTACGTTTTATATCTAAGGTTTGGTTTACCATTCAAAATGGGGTCCTCCATGAGTGATTTTTCTAAAGCGGGTGAAGAAAATCCCAGTACGATATAATACTGAGATTGGTCTCCCCTGCCTTATACATATTCATGAAAACGAGATTTTGCTAGTCAAATTGCCCACGGTACGTATGGAGTGTAACGGAAGAAAGTACCGTGGTTGCAGATCATGAAATAAGGCCCTATTGAAAGTTTTGTAAAACAGAGTTGTGTTGCATTAAACCAATAATGTGTTAATACTAGTATCCAATAGTATGTCTTATGTAAATTCTTTTATTTGTGTTCTGCAAGGATAAAAAATTTAAAAATAGTTCATTGTCATAAAAGTGAAACATTTTAAAACTTTTATTTTTGCAAAAGATATGTTTAAGAGGCTTTACATAAGCTAGTTTGTTGATCCAATCACTAGGCCTATAATTAACTGACCTATTACATTGTGATTATGACGTATTCATATTTTAACATTTTATGTCATTAACATTCATTAAATCATTCATAATTAGCATTCAGATGGAAGCATCTTCGGTGAATATTAACTTGCTGTGAAGATATCAAAGAGTCATGGATGAAATTTAATACATTGTACTGATTACAGTATTTTGAGAAAGAATTACTCTATGTTATATATACATGGGTGGAAGTTGAAAATTTTGAAAATACTGTAAACTACTTTCAAAATACTGAAATTTACTGATTTCATATAAAGTACAAAGAATAACTAAATCTCATAATACTGGGATCAGTATTTATACTGAAACCTTTCACACATGTTTTCAGTTCCAACTTACACCAATAAAGTATATAAACTTACTGATATTTTTTGTAGCCAAATAATTGTTTGTATAATGAAAAGTACTGCTTTTAAGGATTCAATCAAGACAATTTTATTAACTGTCTAGTTTCACTTTACTACACAAACGTTTTACTTGTGTAGCATATTTTAATTTGATGTCTTGATTAATTGTGTCACATTTTAAAGGATATCTTTATACTCTAGTCATTAGTATGTGTGTCAATGTAAAGGGATCAAACTCCCCGCAGTGGTTATCTCCCTTTATCAAATCAATAACCACTGCCACCAAGTAAATTCGTCCCTCAGAGAGCCGAAAAACTTTTTTCATGTTTTCTTTTACATTTTAATATTTTTAATAAATATAGTCTTCTTTTAGTAAAATATGATGTTCGAAGTACATAAAGGGAAAAAGTAAATAGTATGAATAAATAACTTGAAAAAAAGATTCATTTTACCCTGACAACGGTTACCTAAAGTGCGCAAAATTGCAAAATTATACGCAAAATAAATATTAAATGGATAATTGTACTTATTCTAGTCATTTAATATATAAATGTTATATTTTTCAGTATCATACACATATAATTTTATCCTAAATACTTAAGATTTCTCACCAAAAGCATCATATAAGTAGCGTGAGTTGGACCAAGGACCCTATTGGGTGGACAACGCAGCTCATTCCCGATCTTGCTCACTTTCAGGTGTAATTTATTCTTGAATTCAAAAATTTTGGTTCATAATGATAAATTGATATATTTCTATTTAACTTGTCTAATTTCTTTGGCAGTACGTGTAAATCAACCACATTTTTTATCATTCAATGTTATTTTTTGCTACATTACGCCTAACGCATTTTAGGCTAACCGTTATTGCTCGTTTAAATTTAAACATTAGTCACATGGTACTACTTGCGTCACGTGATTCATATGAAGGCAGTGGTTAAAGTAGCAACGCGTGACGTAACCGCTGTGAGGAGTTTGTAAAGGGATTTGTACAAGAGTTCAGCCCCTTTATTTCATGGGAATTGTCTCCCTTACTTATCTTTACAATAAAGAATAATATTTAAAAACTGTAAGGTTTACTCATTAACATTCTCGTTTCCAGAGTCTAGTAGGATTCTCAATACTAGCATCATGTATGTTTTGTAAAATTTGTGAAAAGCATCACAAATAAATCTATATATTCATTCAGTGCCTATAAAACATGAATGTTATTGTAACTTTTGTCATCAAACTTAATTAAGTAGGCTATATTACAATATATTTTCGTGGATTATCCTCGCTTTAACCATACTCAAAAGTATAAGTCAAAACCAAGGCTAGTCATCTAAGTTAACCTCCCAAATGTCTTGGACAAATGAAGTTTTGAGAAAAAATTGATCTATTGAATTTTACAATAATTAAAATTATAAACACTTATTTATTATTACATGCTTTGAAGTATACAATTGTATATATAAACAAATACTGATTTTGGCATAGCTCAGAAGACCTTTCATTTCTGTTTTATGTAAAATGTACATTGGTTTATTCTTACTGCAGAATATTGTTCAAGTACTTATAAAGGTCACTTCATTCTTATTACTGTTGCTCTAATTGATTATTTTTTGGACTAAAATATTGTCGTTATTCTATTATTATTTTTTAAAAGTCATTTTATCTTATGTAATTCATAAAGTTACCTTGGTTAAGGGTTATTTACGTATGTCTTAGAGTGAATATGGAGCTGAATAATATTGAGATGTATTTTATAAACATTCTTGATATTATGTTTTATAAATACTAGAATTAATTTAGATTAACTATATTTTTTAAATGTTAAAAACTTTAGCATCTTTATTGAATGTAAAGAAATTTTACTATTGTTAAATTTATCTAAACAAACTCTAATCAATCAAGCTTTCTTTGAAAATGTTTTATTTCCTGTCCAACAATTGTTTGCTTAAGGGTTTTTTTTAATATTAGTCTATGGGCCCATTGCCTAACGCCTTTGCTATGAATCGCTATGAAAAGGCACTTTCTTGTAGTTATTCTTTATTAGGAACTGGCTTGCTATTTATGTCACAAACCAATATTGTGGCCACATACTGTGGAGGCAGCCATTTTGAGTATTAACAGCGCTCTCGGATAGTGAAGATGTTTTATGCTATCTTTCACTATGTAACGAAATGAAGGGATTTCTTGTAACAAGTCGTTTTCTAGGATTTTGCTACATAGCCATACCTAGGGGTATGCATAGGCAATGGGGCCAGGGCCCTATATTTCTAATGATAAAATCTTAATATTTCTCAAGACTACATTAATTGCATAATTATTTTTTTTACATTTTCTCAATATCATTTTATTGGTTAAAAACCATTACTTAATTTTCATTGATCAATTATAATTGACTTAGCCTCTAAACAGTGTTCATATTATGAATATAAGAATCATAATAAAATACCCACAATACAAGTATACATCGGGGGCTTGACGGAAAAATGTTGTAACTAACATTTTTTTCAAAAATGACTTTTTGATAAATTTGGCTTTAGAAATGCCAAATACATGTTCCTATCAAATTTCATCAAAATATTACATTTATAAACTACATAAATTTACTGAGTTCCATGTTTGGAATAACTCCCAATTTCAGTGGAAAACTGTTGTAAGTCAAAAAAGCTTGTAAATTCACAGTAATTAGTTTTTTTTAGCGCAGTGTTATTACATAAAACATGTTATTTCTTACTCACATATCAAAAAATAGTTACAGAATTACTTGAGAAAAAAATGTTTAACGTTTTTTTTTGCTTCTCCTTTTTTTTGAAAATAAGAGTTACGACAGTTTTCCATCAAGCCCTTGACATGTATGTCTAAAAGTACAAATACTAGAGTATATAGTCATGTGATCAACAGATGGTCTACACACCTTTGTTTTAGTGGATTTCTTGAACCAGTAAAAAAATAGAAGAGTCAAAAAGGGCATATAACTACATGTATTGTTACTTGTTTTTTTTTCTAAAAGTGGTCATTTCTGCCTGTGAATTGTATTTGTTCACTTAGAATCATCTGCACAAACTATTTTTTCAAATGACCTAGTTCACTTCTCAATTCAATTTTTGTGCTGGGAATTTAGAGTTAATTATCAAAATTCATTGAACTAATTGAGAATGTTTTGGCAATAAAAGCATGTTTATGTGCTATTCAAATTAGTGTCAGTTAATTATTTGTCTGGAAAAAGAAATTGCTGAAAATTGAAAAGAATTGTTTATTTACTTAACTAGTGATTGATGTAAATCACATGACTGTTGACCTTGTATGTTTATAACTTAGACATTTGTTTTTGACTCGCATAGAAATTGTAGATTTATCTTTGTGATAATATATAAAAGAATTAGTGAGCAATTATGAATAAAACAGTTATAAATTATTGAAACTTAGTGATATTATTTGCTTATTAAAGGAATAAAATATATTATATATTACAACTGGACCTTTGTCTTCAATTAACTTTTATTTATATAATAACTAGAAGCTGCATGTTAAAAGTTTAAGTACCGTTTAAAGTCTGCTTCGATATAAATGTTAACAATTTACGATCATGTACGATAACCCCTGAGCAGAGAAATTGCCTTCAGGCAGGTCATCCCTTACAGTACCAATTTATTTATGAGTGGAGTGGAACAACTGTAAGTTAATTTCTTGCTTTTTGAAATTAGCAGTGCCCCTAGTGGGTATTGAACCCTGGACCTTTCG
Organism: Mactra quadrangularis; assembly: GCA_025267735.1. Classification (NCBI taxonomy): domain Eukaryota; kingdom Metazoa; phylum Mollusca; class Bivalvia; order Venerida; family Mactridae; genus Mactra; species Mactra quadrangularis. Next base: position 12,935,799 of record CM046306.1, read on the forward strand.
AGCCCTAACGGCGTGTCCTACCACTGGACCAATGCTCCTTTAAGATTCATTGGAGACCTTAATATTTAGATGCAACAACAACTACAAGTGAGACTAACCAACTTCAAGAACCATAAATATTAAGTCCTAACTGGGGATTTGATTTGATAATATAGAGAAGTTTCCGGCCTTGTGGAAGCGTAGGTGAGTACTGGTTATAGACAATGGTCCAGAAAAGCTAGGTTAGGTGCGCTGGACACCGTAAAATGACCTAAATTGTGTTGACATGGCGTTAACTAAAAAAAAAAAAATCTGAAGATAATCTGAAGTATGTTCTGTTGTAAAATAATAAATGGGTAAAGTTACTCTAATTTAGAAGTTAGAACAGAGACATAGTATCTATGGTATCTAAGGTATTTTGATTGGTTAACTATTTATTGCTCACAGGGGTGGACCCAGGATTTTTTCTAGGGGGGGGTCCGAAATGTTTCTAGGGGGGTCCAAACTTTCGAACCACATTATACACATTTTGCAGAATAATGCCACATATTAATAATACAATCTACATAACCATTAAATCTATGTTAAGCACTGAAAAAAATGCTTCATACAACTTAAAAGACTTACAGTCAAGAAATACACTAATGAACAGGTACAATTCAGAAATTGTAGGGGGGTCCAGACCCCATGACCCCCATGCTGAATCTGCCTACAGCTCAAGGCAGCAGGTGCCTGTTCAATATTCAGCAAATGCCAGTGTAACCAGATAGGTTGTATTATGCCTAAACTTAATTTACATCTACAAACTATTCCTTTAACTAATGTCCATGCCATATTTAAACAATTCGTGAGAAATGAAAGCTAAAAGGACCATTGATTATAGGAAATCTTTATATATTTCCATACAAGTTCTATATTACTTTTTCTATTATTTCTTTACAATGTCTTCATTAATTTCTATACAATTACTAGCATATATTAATTCTTTACAACTTTCATGTCTCTCATGTCTGTTATCTTTACCAAACCTACCTTAAAGCCCAGGTAAATGTTTGCTTCAAGGGACTTAGCAATCTTGTATTTTAGCCCCCGATTATCGAGAACAGCTTCTAATAGGCGAACCTCACAGTACCTATTTTCACTAGTGTGGAGTGACGCAAGCACTAGTAAATTTCTTGCTGAAAGATCTTTCTTTCTAACCATTGGATAGCTTATCATATATACTATATAAAAAAAGTATAGCTCTTTTGATGTGTGAACTTGGGACCTCTCCTTTCTACCCATGATAGCCATTGATAGCTTCTTATACATACAACATAATAACAGGTATTGTCCCTTTTAATGCATTGAAATGGGACCTATTCTTTACAACCATTCGATAGCTTCATATATATACCATATAATAAACAAGTATTGCCCCGTTTAATGAATAGAACTGGGACGTCTCCTTCATAGCCATTGGATAGCCTCTCATATATACATTGTGATACTATATGCTAGCATATATCAGTATAAAACAATAAACTTACTGGTAATTACTTTTAATTATATATATATCTGCTTAATACATGAACTAATGGTGATACAATATGATTATACAATGTCAAACAATAAATTTTACTCCTCAGTACAATATAATTGTGTAATGTCAAACAATAAATTTTATACCCAAACGAAAAAGAAACGCAGGGTAAAATTATATGGAATAACTTTTTATCGCCTTTGTGTAAGATGATGAAAATTGGTCAGATTATAATCAACGCATCTATTTACTCAACGCATAATGAAAAGTTACTGAAGCATGAAACGTTCAGTGTCACGTAATACAAGCGAAGAAATGCAAAAAATTCGTGCAGAATAAATTTGATAATTTCTCAACACATCTTTTCATATCACCCAATACTCTAGACATTTATACACTGTTTTCCGTATAAAAACTCTGTTTTAACTTTCTACGTTAATGGCAAGGCTTACTGGCGTTCAGCGGGGTCAGGCAATTACGTTGTTAATGCAAGGTCAAACGCAACAGCAGGTGGCTAAGCAGTCTGGCGTGAGTGTTACCATAGTGCGATTTGTTCGTCGACTAAGGGAAACTGGAAGGCTTGCCGACCGGCCTCGGACGGGGCGTCCGCGCGTCACGACACGACGTCAGGACAGGGCTATACGTCTCGCACACCTTCGTAATCGTTACGATACTGCCACTGAAATTGCTAACAATACAGTTGGCAATCATAACCGTCGTATTCACTCCAAAACTGTAAGGAACTGATTACGTGAAGCGGTTCTACGTTGTAGACGTCCATGCAATGGTTTGCCTCTTACTCCTTCACTTCGGGCGCGTCGAATGACTTGGTAAGCGGCACATTCCCCTCGGGAATAACACAAAAAGTAAAGGTCAAAATCCAACGAAAATTTCCAAATTTATTTCACGAAAGATAGTTCTTGATAAATCAATATCCCAATTTAAATATCATTCATATAATTCACCATAAATCACCACTGAAGTTTACCCTGCGTTTCTTTTCGTTTGAGTATACTTTTCAGTACAACAAAATTATGAAATGTCAAACAATAGATTTTACTCTTCAGTACAATACAAGTGTGTAATGTCAAACAATAAATTTTACTCCTTAGTAAAATTAAACTCTGTCATGTCAAACAATAAATTGAACATCTCAGTAAAATACAATTGTGTAAAGTCAAACAATAAATTCTACTCCTCAGTACAATATAATTGTGTTATGTCAAACAATAAATTGAACATCTCAGTAAAATATAATTGTGTAAAATCAAACAATAAATTCTACTCCTCAGTACAATGAAATTATGTAATGTCAAACAATAAATTCTACTCCTTAGTACAATATAATTATGTTATGTCAAACAATAAATTCTACTCCTCAGTACAATATAATTATGTTATGTCAAACAATAAATTCTACTTCTCAGTACAATATAATTATGTTATATCAAACAATAAATTCTACTCCTCAGTACAATATAATTATGTTATATCAAACAATAAATTCTACTCCTCAGTACAATATAATTATGTTATGTCAAACAATAAATTCTACTCCTCAGTACAATATAATTATGTTATGTCAAACAATAAATTCTACTCCTCAGTACAATATAATTGTGTTATGTCAAACAATAAATTCTGATACTCAGTACAATATAATTATGTAATGTCAAACAATAAATTCTAATACTCAGTACAATATAATTATGTAATGTTAAACAATAAATTCTACTCCTCAGTACAATATAATTGTGTAATGTTAAACAATAAATTCTACTTCTCAGTACAATATAATTGTGTTATGTCAAACAATAAATTCTACTTCTCAGTACAATATAATTGTGTTATGTCAAACAATAAATTCTTCTACCCGGTACAATATAATTGTGTAATGTCAAACAATAAATTCTACTCCTAAGTACAAGATAATTATGTTATATCAAACAGTAAATTCTACTCCCCGGTACAATATAATTGTGTTATGTCAAACAATAAATTCTACTCCTCAGTACAATATAATTGTGTAATGTCAAACAATAAATTCTACTACTCAGTACAATATAATTGTGTTATGTCAAACAATAAATTGTACTCCTCAGTACAATATAATTGTGTAATGTCAAACAATAAATTCTACTCCTCAGTACAATATAATTGTGTAATGTCAAACAATGAATAGAACATCTCAGTACAATAAAATTATATAATGTCAAACAATAAATTCTACTACTCAATGCAATATAATTGTGTTATGTCAAACAATAAATTCTACTCCTCAGTACAATATAATTGTGTAATGACAAACAATAAATTCTACTCCTCAGTACAATATAATTATGTAATGTCAAACAATAAATTTTACTTCTCAGTACAATAAAATTATGTAATGTCAAACAATAAATTCTACTCCTCACTCAGTACAATATAATTATGTAATGTCAAACAAAAAATTCTTCTCCTCAGATCAAAAAAATTATGTAATGTCAAACAAAAAATTCTACTCCTCAGTACATTATAATTGTGTAATGTCAAACAATACACTCTACTCACAATGAAATTATGTAATGTCAAACAATAAATTCTACTCCTCAGTACAATAAAATTATGTAATGTCAAACAATAAATTCTACAACTCAGATAATAAAATTGTGTAATGTCAAACAATAAATTCTACTACTCAGTACAATATAATTGTGTAATGTCAAACAATAAATTCTACTACTCAGTACAATATAATTGTGTAATGTCAAACAATAAATTGTACTCCTCAGTAAAATGAAATTATGGAATGTCAAACAATAAATTCTTGATCTCAGTACAATAAAATTATGTTATGTCAAACAATTCATTTTACTCCTCAGTACAATATAATTGTGTTATGTCAAACAATAAATTGAACATCTCAGTACAATAAAATTGTGTGATGTCAAACAATAAATTCTACTCCTCAGTACAATATAATGATGTAATGTCAAACAATAAATTTTACTCCCAGTACAATGAAATTATGTAATGTCAAACAATAAATTCTACTCCTCAGTACAATATAATGATGTAATGTCAAACAATAAATTTTACTCCCAGTACAATGAAATTATGTAATGTCAAACAATAAATTCTACTCCTCAGTACAATATAATGATGTAATGTCAAACAATAAATTTTACTCCCAGTACAATGCAATTATGTAATGTCAAACAATAAATTCTACTACTCAATGCAATATAATTGTGTAGTGTCAAACAATAAATTCTAATCCTCAGTACAATATAATTGTGTAATGACAAACAATAAATTCTACTCCTCAGTACAATATAATTATGTAATGTCAAACAATAAATTTTACTTCTCAGTACAATAAAATTATGTAATGTCAAACAATAAATTCTACTCCTCACTCAGTACAATATAATTATGTAATGTCAAACAATAAATTCTACTCACAATGAAATTATGTAATGTCAAACAATAAATTCTACTCCTCAGTACAATAAAATTATGTAATGTCAAACAATAAATTCTACAACTCAGTACAATAAAATTGTGTTATGTCAAACAATAAATTCTACTCCTCACTCAGTACAATATAATTATGTAATGTCAAACAATAAATTCTACTCCTCAGTACAATAAAATTATATAATGTCAAACAATAAATTCTACTCCTCAGTACAATAAAATTATGTAATGTCAAACAATAAATTCTACTACTCAGTACAATATAATTGTGTAATGTCAAACAATAAATTCTACTCCTCAGTAAAATGAAATTATGGAATATCAAACAATAAATTCTTGATCTCAGTACAATAAAATTATGTTATGTCAAACAATTCATTTTACTCCTCAGTACAATATAATTGTGTTATGTCAAACAATAAATTGAACATCTCAGTACAATAAAATTGTGTGATGTCAAACAATAAATTCTACTCCTCAGTAAAATATAATGATGTAATGTCAAACAATAAATTTTACTCCCAGTACAATGAAATTATGTAATGTCAAACAATAAATTCTATTCCTCAGTACAATATAATGATGTAATGTCAAACAATAAATTTTACTCCCAGTACAATGAAATTATGTAATGTCAAACAATAAATACCACTCCTCAGTACAATAAAATTATGTATTGTTCGTTTTTTTTCTCAACTGTCTTAACATGAATATATTCACGGTGACTTCGTGCTTATTGTCTAACACACGTGAAAGTGTGTAATCATCCACCGTGAAATTATTCAAACTTTGACAGTTGAGAAAAACGAACAATAATGTCAAACAATAAATTCTACTCCACAGTACAATATAATTGTGTAATGTCAAACAATAAATTCTACTCCTCAGTACAATATAATTATGTTATGTCAAACAATAAATTCTACTCCTCAGTACAATAAAATTGTGTTATGTCAAACAATAAATTCTACTCCTCAGTACAATAAAATTATGTTATATCAAACAATAAATTCTACTCCTCAGTACAATATAATTATGTTATATCAAACAATAAATTCTACTCCTCAGTACAATATAATTATGTTATATCAAACAATAAATTCTACAACTCAGTACAATAAAATTATGTTATATCAAACAATAAATTCTACTCCTCAGTACAATAAAATTATGTTATATCAAACAATAAATTCTACTCCTCAGTACAATAAAATTGTGTAATGACAAACAATAAATTTTACTCCTCAGGAAAATGTAACTCTGTAATGTCAAACAATAAATTTTACTATCAGTTAAACATAACTCTGTAATGTCCAACAATATATTTTACTCCTCAGTACAATATAATTATGTAACGTGAGACAATGTATACACATATTTAAAGATTTATGTATACTTTACGACTTTTCTAACAGCACAATTATTTTTCTGGTAAAATTTCTTAATGTATTGATGTATTAAAACTAATTTATTATGGTGGCTGATTTATGCCATGTCGCATTGTTGTCCCGCGGGGCGCCACACGAAAACACGAAAGTACGACAAAATGGTCTTTTTGTCGTATCATCGTCCCGCGAGGCGCCATGCAAAAACACAATCATACGACATTTTAATCATTTGTTGTGTTTTCGCCTGTGACAGCACAATGCAACAATGTATTTTTACGACAAAACTTTTACAAAGATACGACACATTTTAGTGTCGTGTTATTGCCTTTATTTTGTCGTATCTTTGTGTTTTCGTCTCACAACCCGCGGGACGATGATACGACAAACAGACATTTGTCGTATGATTGTGTTTTCGTGTGGCGCCTCGCGGGACAAAGATACGACAGATTCATCTGTCGCATGATTGTATTTTCGCTCTTTCGCCTTCCGCTCACACATGCGCAGAAGACTATTGAAGATGTACGCATGTGTGAGTGGAAGGCGAAAAGGCGAAAATACAATTATACGACAGATCTAATCTGTCGTATCTTTGTCCCGCGAGGCGCCACACGAAAACACAATCATACGACAAATATCTGTTTGTCGTATCATCGTCCCGCGGGTTGTAAGACGAAAACACAAAGATACGACAAAATAAAGGCAAAAACCCGACACGAAAATGTATCGTACCTTTGTAAAAGTTTTGTCGTAAACATACATTGCTGCATTGTGCTTTCACAGGCGAAAACACGACAAATGATTAAAATGTCGTATGGTTGTGTTTTTGCATGGCGCCTCGCGGTACGATGATACGACAAAAAGACCATTTTGTCGTACTTTCGTGTTTTCGTGTGGCGCCCCGCGGGACAACAATGCGACATGGCATAAATCAGCCACCATAAATTTATATTTACTGCCCGATTTATTTAATTTGAAGACAACCATTATAAATCTTTTGATTTCTACTTCATGAATTTGTGATAGATTTCAGATGGCGCACTGTCTGTATCTTAAAAGCGCGTGTGTCCTCCTCGTACCAACAGCACACCCTCTATCTTCCTCGCCATAACTTTAAATAAGGGTTTTAAAGTGAGGTGTTTTTCAAAAGTATCTGTTATTACAGACTAAATATGTTTGGTTTTTATGTATTATATTCGTTGGTAGCAATTGCCAGGCAAAAAACATGAAATGCAAGTGCTTCATGGACCACGAAGAATGCGTGTTTTACAATTTATTTTACACACAATTTGTGTGTAGCTTTTAGTAATTTGAAAATTGTCTATGTTTCAATATATAACGACTAAACGTACAGAAATGGAAGGAATTAAAAAATTTAAAAATGTGGAGTTAGAAAAGTTGTGAAGTCTATTTAAATGATGTTTTTATGTGTGATGCTTGTTGCCGCTCATTTTAACATTTTTTTAGTATATTGTTACGGCACATAACAGGAATGATACCAGCAACATACAAAAATGAACAAATACAAACGTATTTAACAAAATAATTGTATAGAAAGTTACGAACCGAAAAACAAATATAATACTTGATAAGTCTATAAAATACAACACTTCACTGATCCTGATTGAAGAAGCCAACATAGTTAAATATCCAATTTTACAAATATTCCCACTATATGAATCCAAATATAGATGTGAATTTTAACACTGTGTCATAAAATTGTATAAATTAACACCCAAAATGTAGTAATCATTGATATATTATTCTAATGAATTTTATGGTCTGACAAAGCGGTTTTCCTAAATGACTGACTCGGACTGAACTCATCCCAGGACCAGTGACCCTTATATAAACATATGGAACATTTTAGAAGATCACAGAGACATACAGGCAAAATTATAAAAGTAACAATATAACTATATAATATACAGAGACGAAATATTCTACATTACATGTATTCCAGAATTATTAAGGTATAAAATCCCTTACTACATGTTTAATGGCAGCTAAAAAAATCAGAAATAGTTTTATCTGTTTGAACATTGTATTAATGAACTGTTGACCGTATTGAATATTTAAATAATGTTAACATAGATTTTTAAGGATACTTTTTAAACTATTCTACTTTCATACACAAGGTAGTTGATTATTAAGTCATGTCAAGAGTTTTGTTATATTTTTGAAATTGCAAGATATGTAATAAAATATATTCCATGCAAAATGATTAACATATTGTAATGAAAGAAAAATGTCATTATTTGTAAGCTTTATCATGATTTCACAAAATTAATTTTTTACTGAGAGTGGCGTAAGGGACTGTATACATTAAAAAACATAAACAAATATGTAACACTATATACATAGTAAACAACTAGACAAGTATAGATTGTACCAGAAATTTCCATTCTATAAATAGACGGTGAAGATATCACCTCTATACTAAGACGCATAACGACCCCCAATCATCCGCAATTTACTTCCACGTCAAGTAGTTCCGCGTATGAATACAAGAAATATCAAAGAAGTTGTTGTGAATTACTTTGTTGTCATTTTTTTCGCCAAATGTAACGATTAAAATGTAAAATAATGACCGCTTATAACTACAGGAATATTAATCTGTCAATACTAAGTACTTTTAAACCTCTGTAGGTATAGGTACATAGTTAAACCGTGTTCTCTACTTTCGATTTCAAATTATTGTGTAAAGAATGACAGATGTAAACACGTTATAATGATGAAGGTTTATCTGCCAGGTAAAAAGTTTAATTTGATGCGGATAGTTGGTTGGATAGTCAAATTTTATTGAGTAGACACAAAATTCTTACTCTATTTGTTCAGTTAACTTGAAGGGGGGGGGAATTGTTAGAATGTAAACATTGTCACCTGCTTTCAGGTAAATAAACAGTTTACCCGTGATGTGCGGCGTCTCCGTACAAAGGTCAGTCAGTCCGTTTGTGTACAGAATGAGAAATTTCTATATCATATAGCAAAATAATATATCAGTATACTTGTTATCATTTCTGTTTTTGTATTGTTGAAAAATCGCCAGTTAATATGTTTAAGATTTGTTACTGAAAGAACGGAACAAACTTCCTTTAATGAAATTTTTAAATAATTTGTCATTATAAACGCGCTTACTCTTTCTCATGGTACCGACTGCTTCATTAAATTTAACTAAGGGGAAATTCATTGTGATTTTTAATTGTCAAACAAAGTTTATAGTCTAGCGCTATTTTCCCTTAGATAATGTAACAATAACAGGTTAATCTAACTAAGAACCTAAGATTTGAAGTAGAGCGAACTTAGCACTTCACCACGTACGCGATTTAAATATTCTCATGTTTTGTTTTAGACAAAATGCAACATATACACTGAACAAAGCCACATTTGATATCCATATCTTGAGAAATAATGTCATCAAAATATAGGTTTGTTTTTTATAAAGATTCATATAATTGTTCATCATTCTTTTGTTTCAAACTCTAAGAGCCGAGGGCTAAACCTTGTTATTCTCAAACATGGAATGGTCCTTATATACTGTTCTACGTCTAACTTCAAGTTAGATGTATCATCAACAGTATAACTAAACATAGGTTTAATGTCATTTTGCACGCCATATGTTCTGTACAAATAACCTTGATATATAACTCATCAAGTCTTCTAAAATTTTATGATTTGCAGACACTTGACACAAACATATTTCAGAAAATTTCCATACTTAACTACATCATTAATATGCAGTTTCTTTACCACTTCAGGAAATAGGCCAGTTTTGTCAAACAGTTGAATTAATAATGCAGCAAGATATTTAAGGTAGCTCATGTGTAAAAATGACAAAACATTTATATGTTCTTGTTCACTAATAGTGCAATTACCTCGTTTGTACATATAATACCGAACTGACATAAAAAGTCAATTACTTCTGGGGCAATGTTATAAGGCTCTGACATTAATTCTGTTTTTGTAAAAACAAACAAAGAAGATTTGTCATGTGGATCGATAAACCAATAACAGAAATGATAACAAACACACTTTCTCTAATGTACTAACATACTTTTGTAAATATGTAAACTTTGAAACATTGAATATGTACACGAGAAGATGACATTGTAGGGAGCGTTATCTTAATTGATTGTTAAAAAACTTAAAACAACGCTACTACAATGGTATCATGTAATGCATTTTTGCTTTGCTCTTGTTAATCACACGCGCTCCAACCAGATAACCAACAATTGAGTTGTTATAAGTGGTATACATAATACACTATCAATTCCACACATTTTTACATGATACAAAAAGTCATCAGGATTTATATTACTGTGGTGTAACTTATTTACATACTCAATAAATACTCTTACATACTTTTCATGATCAAACCCTGTTATTTGAACAAGTTGATCAATGTCTATCTCTGATAGACGGACAGTTTCAATAATGAATGGTCTACAAGTTGTAAGATATGAACATCCGGCAGACATGACTTTTCTTGGTAATGAGGAATTTCTATTACCTCCGATATTTGGTCTCCATTCATCCAATCCATCTAAGATTACTAGACAGTTTTGTGTTAGAAGAATGTGTTCAATCATTTTCATTAATTCCTCATACTTATCTCTGGACGAAGTGTATAAATATTTATCAACGATCATACTAACAACATCTTTTTGATCAGTTTCTCTTAGTATAATATGAAATAAAAAGTCAAATTTAGTCATGAAGCTAACTTCCTTTTGTATGTCTTTATTACCGACAATATCACCAGTTATAGCCTTACTCCAAAGTAATGCCATGTACTGGACGAAAGCTGTTTTTCCCATACCAGCATCTCCAGTAACAAATATATTTCTGAATACAGTATTTTGTTGACAAAATACTTGTTCATATGATGATATTTCATAGTTACCTTCACGTTGTCTATCTCCGTGATATGGTACATGTTTCATTCTAGGACGGATATAGCAAGTTAACATATCCACACGTTTGTCCTCATTGTCACGTGGACTAATACATACAGAACTAAAATGTTTCTCATATGTTTTCTTTAGACGTTCTTTTATATCTAAAAGTAATACCAAAAAAAAACTTTTATAAATTTTTCTTAGGTATAATGAGGGATATAATATATATAGGGCTATATATAGGGACGTATGCATTATTCTAGGATTATTATATATATACAACTATCAAGATTTGAGCATTTTGTAGTCGACACCAGTTGCCTTAAGCCAATCAAAACGATGCATTTGAGGTCACATGGTGAAAAATGGATGTCGAGTAGACAAATAAGGGGTGCGAGGATGAACTCGTCGACGCCATGTTTTGTCGGGAACTACATGTACCTGTTTGTATTACCAGAAATACAATTATACGAACAAGTACCAATTTCAGGGAAGTTGCAATATAATACCAGGAAAAATGCAAAACTAATTGTAACATGTTTTTTTATTCTTTTTAAAACTCGCATTTGTAAAAAAATGCTAACTTATCTTCCCTACTTTCAGGCGAATCTCAATATACCACAGAAGTTTGACATTCTGTATCGTAGTTTGAAAATTTCCTTCTTCATGTAATAAAAACTACTACTGTATAGCTATTATTTCTGCGGGGCAAAACTTTCGCGTAAACAAGAGAGTTTTGTATTGGCGATGCTAAATATTGGCGGAAATTACACTGAGAACCAAATTTAAACCTCCCGGTTAAAGATGGTTAAAGGGACATAATTCTGTCTGCCTGGGTCGTATACGGTACCTTTCCTGTATGATAATATACGATTATCGGATTATATAAATAATGTCGTGAAATCAGAATGAGAAGTTAAGTATTAGTAGGTGTAAATGTTTGTAATGTTGATTATAGTGCGTACAAAAAAAACGTGTTTCGGTAAACATTATAAATAAGATCATTCATTTCAGGAGTAGGCAGTATTGAAAATAAAATTTGTGTAATTAATTTTAACAAAATTAGCATGGTTGATAAACCACCTCCACTTGGTAAATCATGTTTGTTATGGTAGAACGCTTTCCATAACACCAACAACTAAGACACAAGAAAAATATATCACAATTGTTTATTTTAAAGTCATCCTGAGCATTCCTCGTCGTGGGTTATTCCATTGTATTGTTATTATAAACAGTGTTTTGCATTTTTTGTTCGAACTATATTATTTGACAACATTAAACATGCACTTCATTAGTTTTCGTATCGATTTACGGCTTAGTTCGTACACATTCGTCAAGTGTCGTTGCTTTTATGAGTGACAATACAAAGTATGGGTGAAAAAGTAACGATTGTATTATATCAAACGGTTTGTGGTGCAGAGGTAAAGTACTGACTTGTCAATCGACCTACCCCGGGTTCGACTCCTGCACAGGTTGATAATTTTTTTGTAATTTCGCAAACACTAGTAACATAGTAGCAGCACTATGACTTACTCATTATTTTTACTTATTGACTGAATAGTAATTATATAGTAATCATTTAACTACATTTGTTGTCTCCTTATTATCATACATTTTTCTTTATTTATATTTTTTATAATAATTTTGTGACATGGTTAAAGACTTTCAGAAATGAAAACGCCCATCATGTGTGTAATACACTTTCGCTCAGGTTTTTTTTTAAATCATAGAATCCATGCGCCGTCGTGTTAACAAGTATTTGTAAAGCATGTACCGATAATGTTTAAATTGCAAAAAATAAGGTTTTATGTGGGATCGAACCCGTAGCCTCTTGATTGTTAGGTGGTACGTTTTACCACTACACCAAGTCCTTAGATGCCTCTTTTTGTCCTATCACTAAACCTTAAAGTAATATATTCGTGAATTTACGGAGATTTCATACGGAAATTCACGACTATGCATACAGTGCATGTTTAATGTTGCCAAATAATAGGTAAATGTGTTGATTACTTGAAAAATAAATACAGCTGTATTCGATTTGTGTTCACTCTATAATAAAAAAATACCCGTGTTTGTATTCGATTTAATTCACCCTATAATAAAAAAAATACCCGTGTTTATATACGAGTTTTGTTTTGAGCAATGTTCAGTACCTGCACTGTTAAATTCGGGCTGTTGCATTTCATTTGTGGTTTTGAAACTGTGGGATTCGTAACATGGATAAGTGGTTGAAACGTGGAAACTTAGAGATAAAAAAGCCACCACTAATATTATTGCCAGATCCAACAAAAATTACGGATTCAAATGCAGTGTAGCAAGTGCAGTAACGGCAGCAAATGACAGTGTTTCCAAGGAATTAGAACCGCCCGGCTCGACTTCCAGTGGCAGAAAACGACATAGATCAGGGCAATATATAACTTATTTGTAGTTCATATTCATTAGTATAACAAGAAGGGAATTTTTCAAACTACGATACAGAATGTCCAGCTCCTGTGAATATACATGTTGGCGTTCGTTCAATTAGCTGCCGGACTTTGGACAGAACATGTTCCTGAATCGAATATTTCGGTTTGCTAATAAATTAAATATAGTTCCTTTATGCCAAATAGACAGGAAAAATCTAAACTCTACCATAATTATGCTGTTTTAACAGTCGGAACATGTCCCGGACAGCATCTGTTCATTTGATGTATCTTTATCAGCCTGGAAGGTTCCATACAATGAATAAAAAGCGCCCAAATGTTTTGCATATTTTAACAGGACACACCCATCCCGGTATTCTATAAATATAATATAATTTTATGAAGACATGGGACGGTCTAAAACGCTGACACATAGTGCTTGAATGTTTTTACTCAAAGGAAAAGATGTACTAGTAATACACGGCTAAATGGCAATTTCAAGCATATTTGAAAATGCTAATACTTGTACGTTATGGACTCGGGTACCAGTGGTGATTGATGAATAGAGCCGCGGTCACGATAAAATGATCAACAACATTCAAGTGTTTAGTTTCTAGTATGCGCTAATTCTTCAAGGAAAAACCGATTATTACGATTATTTACTAACAAATATCCGTTTTCAACATAAGAATTATAAAATTGTTATAAGTAGTCAGGGTCGCTTATCAGGAGCGCGTTTAGGAGCGCATTTAGGAGCGCATTCAGGGGCACTCTCTCTTCCTCCTCCTCAGGGGACTATCATACTGTACCCTATTGAAGGTAAATGGTGTTTTTTACTTACATGATAATACGATTATAAAATATTTTAACTTACTTTGTAAATAATGTTATAATATTTGATAATGTACATAGAGCTTACTATTGTAGAAATGTAAATAAAATGTCTGTAAAAAACCTAAAAACTTAACCAAGAATTTTATTTTTAAGTATAAAAGGGCCATAAAAGTTATTAATTATGGCTTTTTTATACTTAGAAATTTCTTGGTTAAGTTTTTAGATGCAAAATTTTATCTTTGCAACTACTGGAGGGATTCACTTGAAACCATACACATGTCTACAGGGTATCCATTAGAGTTCAAATACCAAGTTACATAACTCTTGGATTAATTTAGACTAAATTATGATCCTTTTGTACTTAGAAATATACTTTTATATACAGTATACTTTTATACTACTGAAGGGATTTACGGGGTACTAATAAACGTCAAATACTATTCTCCGAATAGTCGAGCTAAAGGCGGTATCCTGTGAACAATATTTCTTTTAACTCCTATATATTTCCCTATTTTACTTAGTAACGTATAATCAAAATTTTTGCATATTATTATTCTTATTAAATTAATAGACAAAGTAGTAAAATATTTCAAGATACTAGAAAAAAACATAAATATTTAAAGCTCACCATCATAAGTGAATGTACTTGAATGTTTGTTAGGCAGTGCATAGTCCAATTCAGATTGTTCATCTTTCATTTCAGATTGACCATACTTCCATTCAGACTTTGCATCTTTCATTTCAGATTGGCCATACTTCAATTCAGATTGTTCATCTTTAATTTCAGATTGACCATACTTCAATTCAGATTGTTCATCTTTCATTTCAGATTGACCATACTTCAATTCAGACTGTGCATCTTTCATTTCAGATTGACCAAACTTCAATTCAGATTGTGCATCTTTCATTTCAGATTGACCATACTTCAATTCAGATTGTTCATCTTTCATTTCAGATTGACCATACTTCCATTCAGACTGTGCATCTTTCATTTCAGATTGACCATACTTCAATTCAGCTTGTTCATCTTTAATTTCAGATTGACCATACTTCAATTCAGATTGTTCATCTTTAATTTCAGATTGACCATACTTCAATTCAGACAGTGCATCTTTTATTTCAGATTGATCATACTTCCATTCAGACAGTGCATCTTTCATTTTAGATTGACGATACTTCCATTCAGACTTTGCATCTTTCATTTCAGATTGACCATACTTCAATTCAGATTGTTCATCTTTTATTTCAGATTGACCATACTTCCAATCAGACAGTGCATCTTTCATTTCAGATTGACCATACTTCAATTCAGATTGTTCATCTTTTATTTCAGATTGACCATACTTCCAATCAGACAGTGCATCTTTCATTTCAGATTGACCATACTTCAATTCAGATTGTTCATCTTTAATTTCAGATTGACCATTATTCCATTCAGATTGTTCATCTTTCATTTCAGATTGACCATACTTCAATTCAGACTGTGCATCTTTCATTTCAGATTGACCATACTTCCATTCAGACTGTGCATCTTTCATTTCAGATTGACCATACTTCAATTCAGATTGTTCATCTTTTATTTCAGATTGACCATACTTCAATTCAGATTGTTCATCTTTCATTTCAGATTGACCATACTTCAATTCAGACTGTGCATCTTTCATTTCAGATTGACCATACTTCAATTCAGATTGTTCATCTTTCATTTCAGATTGACCATACTTCCATTCAGACTGCGCATCTTTCATTTCAGATTGACCAAAAATCCATTCAGAGTGTGCATCTATTATTTTAGATTTAACAAAAATCAAATCAAACAGTTCATGTATATTTGATATTTTAGATAGAACATACTTCCATTCAGAGAGTCCATCTTTTATTTCAAATTGACCATGCTTCCATTCAGACAGTGCATCTTTTATTTCAGATTGACCATACTTCCATTCAGACTGTGCATCTTTCATTTCAGATTGACCATACTTCAATTCAGACTGTGCATCTTTCATTTCAGATTGACCATACTTCAATTCAGATTGTTCATCTTTCATTTCAGATTGACCATACTTCAATTCAGATTGTTCATCTTTCATTTCAGATTGACCATACTTCAATTCAGATTGTGCATCTTTTATTTCAGATTGACCATACTTCAATTCAGATTGTTCATCTTTAATTTCAGATTGACCATACTTCAATTCAGATTGTTCATCTTTCATTTCAGATTGACCATACTTCAATTCAGATTGTGCATCTTTTAATTTAGATTGACCATACTTCAATTTAGATTGTGCATCTTTTATTTCAGATTGACCATACTTCAATTCAGATTGTTCATCTTTAATTTCAGATTGACCATACTTCCATTCAGACTGTGCATCTTTCATTTCAGATTGACCATACTTCCATTCAGACTGTGCATCTTTCATTTCAGATTGACCATACTTCCATTCAGACTGTGCATCTTTCATTTCAGATTGACCATACTTCCATTCAGACTGTGCATCTTTCATTTCAGATTGACCATACTTCCATTCAGACTGTGCATCTTTCATTTCAGATTGACCATACTTCCATTCAGACTGTGCATCTTTCATTTCAGATTGACCATACTTCCATTCAGACTGTGCGTCTTTCATTTCAGATTGACCATATATCAATTCAGACAGTGTAGGTTTTGATTTAGATTGATCATTCTTCAATTCAGACTGTATAGCTCTTCTTCTTTTAATAGCCAACATGTCAAAGCTCATGTCGAAAGTGTTTTTTACGAAAACTTTTTCTGCTTTATGCCATGCTTTAAGAATGTTATAAAGTTTTCTTTGTAATTCTTCATCGAATGGTTTGTAAGCAACGGAATGAATCAGCTCAGATAAGTTAGGAATATCACAAAATTTATTTAATCTGTACAAGATCTGAAAAAAGATAATATCATTATTGATGTTACTATTGTTACGTGTATACTCTCCAACAGATTAATTAAACAAAGTAAATGTAGTTAAAGTTATTGAATCCCTAACATGTGAATCTTAAAATTGGGTATATGAATTAAATACATATCTAGAGCTTTTCTAGTACATTCTCATTTAATGGCCATAATTTTAATAAATAATTCTTTGTTGACACTTAACAACAATAGATACAGACATAGAAATTAATAATAATGCTATAATATTATATTAAACGTAATATTATTTCGTTTTAACGAAATATTATTTCGTTTTAACGAAATATTAATTCGTTTATTGGAAATATTATTTCGATTAAACGAAATAATAATACGTTTAAACGAAATAATTATTTCGTTTTTTCGAAATAACATTATTTTGTTTTTTCGAAATATTATTTCGTTTATACGAAATATTACTTCGTTTATGCGAAATATTATTTTGTTTAAACGTAATATCATTTAGTTTTTACGAAATAATTATTTCGTTTAAACGAAACAACTATTACGTTTTTCGAAATATTTTTTTCGATTTTCGAATTTTTACGTTTAAACGAAATAATATTTCGAAAAAACGAAATAATTATTTCGAAAAAACGGAATAATTATTTCGAAAAAAAAACGAAATAATTATTTCGAAAAAAAACCGAGATAATTATTTCGAGAAAACGAAATAATTATTTCGAAGAGACGAAATAATATTATTTTGAAAAAACGAAATAATTATTTCGTTTAAACGTAATAATATTTCGTAAAAACGAAATGATATTCGTAAATACGAAATAATATTACGTTTAAACGAAAAAGTTGTGAACATAAAAAAGTATTTCAAAATGTCACTTTAGGGGCTCCGTAGAAACACAATTTTGTCTCCTTGTTTAACAAACTGCTTATTTCTTGCAAGTGGGCCTTTTGTAACAGCTTACGAAATTCATTTTTTTCAACGTGAATTACATACGATTATATTCCAAATTCCTTTAGAGCGTTATCATATGATTCGTACAGGGGAAGGACAATTTTCTATGCAGAGGTGCGTTCAACAATCCGAGCGCTCGAGCGAGCTCCTGTTCGTGAATTGTGTGGCTATTGAACGATTGTAAACACTCGCTGTAAAATCCAAACTGGCGTCAAACAGCACATTATTGAAAATAGCGGGAGTAGTATAGTAAATGAGCGTGTCTAGCGCCCCCCCCCCCAAAAAAAAAAATTTTTTTTATACATTCTAACGGTACTGAGGGGGACCACGGAAAGAATTTTTTTTAAATATTTTACGACTTTCTAGAAAAAAGTAAAAATATATTAACCGTCATATTTCGGTGGTGGGTCATTATTCACTATAGTAATTCTATTGAATAAAATTAAACATTTTCCATTTTTTTTTTAATTCATCTTTTACCTGTGCCCTACCTTCTTCAATAAGTTTCTTTCTTTCTGCATCACTAAGCCCCGTTTGTTTCGAACGTATATTATCTTTAAGATTATTATATTTCTCTAATTCATCTAATATAAGTTTTAATTCACTCTCAGATATTTGTCCATCTGCTAAAGACTTAGAAATCAAGTTTTTAATACTATTTAATTTACTAATCTACTAATTTACTAATAAAGTTCTAATCTCATAATGTTTTTGTGATTTTGATTGAAATTTACATCTGATAACCTTAACACAAATTCCTAATCCAGCACATACAGCAGCAGTAGTTTGTATCGGTAATAGAATTGGAATAGCTAACCCAAAACTCGTTAAAATAACAGATGTTGAAATAAGGACAGTATCAACCCCATCAGTAGCATTAACTCCACGTTTATATTTTTATATAATGATTTACGAACATCCGTTTCACTAATTAATCTTTTTTCAATTTCCGATATCTTTTGTAATCTATAATTTTGTCCATCTTCTACAGGTAACTCCGGATAAAGATCTGGCGCAGACGGTTGCTTCATTTTATTAAAATTTACAACATAACATTTAAATTCATATCGGGACCTGGTGTGTCACCTGGTATAAATTCGAATAATAACGCAGCAACTGTATTAGTCACGTAGTTATTATTATTTCCATGAGCCATAAAATTTAAAACACTTCCAGGTTCAATTATAAATTCCCGTTCACCAAAATACTTAACAGCTTTCTCTTCTTCTGTTACAATAGAACAATCACAAGCCACAAGAAATGCACCATTAAAACTAGGGGTGTAACGGTTAATCGATATACCGGTTAATATTGCAATACGACTTCTGACGGTTTTTAACCGGTTCGTTTTTCTCTGAACCGGTTTTACTAGTTATGTTCTATACTGATTGTTTTTATCAGAGTCTAAAATTTAAATGTTTGAATAAGTGTTAAAATGTGTTCGGAAACTTGATTTTTTTCGTAAAGTCAGAGAATAATTATCTTTGAAAGTCCACTCACAACCTTTTTTCTAACTTATTTGCATTTGCATAATACGAGTAGATCAGTTGAATATACAATGTTGATCAAATTAAGACGATGCACGTGCATTAATTTATGCTATGCATGTACGCGCAAAGAACAATATGTATTGCAATATATTGCAATATATTGCAATACGGGTTTCGTGTATTGCAATATATTGCAATACGGTTTTTACCGTATTGTTACACTCCTAATTAAAACTTACACCAATATTATTAACACCCGAAGTCTTTTTACATGATAAGCTAAGACTAACTATCCTACCACGTTTCATCACTGTATCTCCACGTATTTTACCACCATTTCCCATTGAAAACACTTCACCCCGAGCTAAAGACCCCTTTGATTCACCACCTAAGAAAGTCCACATTGAATATCTTCAACAAGCAGATGATGTTAAGGATGTGTGGACCACATTTATTCTCGATACATCAAAAGGTTTTACGAGAGCAGGTGTTGAACGGATTAACGAATCCATAAGGTCATATTGCTGGGCTATCCTTGGGTCACAATCTCAAACCAGAACAGATATACTCGGAACAGGAACAGCTTTTGATGCTCAAAAACAATTCCTTGCAACTGTTGTGGATGCTATCAATAGTCCCGTAGATTTACCAAGTCAAATAACAAGGTATCAAAACACACTAAAATATGCTCTAAGTAAAGTTGACTATGTTTACGGAATTATGTCTCCGAGTAATATGGAATCACGAATTGGAACAATCCGAGATTATAACATTTATATTGTAGTAGCCACTGATGATCAAGAGCTTGGATTGAATAATGATGTGAATACCCAACCCATTCCACAAAACACGTAGAACTCAAGGGAACACCAACAAAGAAATCTCTACCAGAATCAAAGCTCAAAGGATCACCAACAAATTATACAGAAAAAATGAATGTAATATCCACGAAAGAAGCAATACAACACGAAGACAACAAAACAGCATTAATCGTTGGTTGCATTGCAGTAGGTCTTATCGCTTTACTCATTTACTAATATACTCCCTAGCAGTTGCATACAACAGTCCAACAACAAGAACAACTATAACCCATAAATGTTCACCAAACCAGTTAACAACTTTGCCTGTTGTTGATAACAACCAAGATACAATAGAACCAATTATACCGGGTAATGCTGCTCCTGTTTTTTCTGCAAGTATAGCTAATAGTTTACCAAGATTTGATAATTGTTTTTTTTACCCAATCTTTTACACCATTTCCATCTTTCGGAGGAGGCTTTGGTACAGCACTAGTTCCATCAGGAATAAAAGTCTCAATAATAACACCAATTATCATTCCAAAAGCAGTTTAAACACTAACAATTGTAATTCCTTGTTCTCTGAATAACGTTCTAATTCTCTCAGCTAATGTAGTGTCTTCGTTCAATACTTTATGGATAGTGTCTTTCATTCTACTTAACTGAATACGTAGTATATCCCTGTTTTCATTAATTACTTCTAATCTTGCACTTCTCTCAGACTCCAAATCTCTTATTCGACTACTTATCCTCTCTATTTGGAATTCATCGTTATCCGATTTGGCTTGTTCTAATTTATCATTTTCTTTTGCTACGTCTTTATTTGTTTCATTCAATTTTGCCAATTCATTTGCAATCGCTTCTTTCACAGTAGTCATCGCTTTGACAACACCATCCATTTCTCTCTTTGTCATATCTGTTTGTGTTCCTTCAGTAAATCATGTTTCTATGACTTTCACTGCAGTTTCAGCCGCATTAGGTAAATCAGTCATTTCCAAATTATCAACATCGGATAGGTTATTTTCTACATTTTGTAAACTTGCAACAGCCTGTGCTGATAATGTAGAGCTAAAAGTAGGTAAATTCAACAACTCTCTAATTGCATTTGTTCCACCTCTACCAATTCTACTCGCCAAGACCCCAATTTTATAAAACTACCCCCTTTTTTGGCAGAAATTTGAATATCTTTATCTCCAACCTTTAAAAACAGTGTTTTATTATCAGGGCCAAGTTCAAAGTTTGTATCATCAATATATACAGGGTCTAACCCATACGTTTCTTTTATCAACTTTTGTTATATTTTTTAACAATTAATTATTTCTGTTCAACTATTAATTTCGTTCTTAGATCAACATCATCACCAATATCCTCAATATGAGCGCTTTAGTTTTGTATAGTTCTATTAAATTCATCATGATCATCTGTAAGCAGTTCATCTACATCTAAGTCATCATAAGTAGGATTATCAAATTCCATTCCACCTTCAGCCATTTTTATTCCTTTAAAAAAACCTTTAAAAAATGTCGACTTACGGAGAAAAATTAAACCCCTACAGAAAAATAAGAGAACCACGTGGTGTAAGAGGAATTCGCCAGAGTGTTGTAATAACAAATAATCCTTCAACTATTGACCAAAATCAACAATTGTTAGTGAGATTTCCTAATCTAAGTAGTAATGATGTTATTGTTCTTGGAACAGTCAGATTAGCGTTTGAAATTGAAATCAAAAGCGACAATGACGCAAACGCAACAGTATATCCAAACCTTGGAAGAGCCATCGTCAAGAAGACAACAATAAGAATACCAGGAATTGAAGTGATGTCAATTGACGATAGTGACATCTATCATTTTTATATTGATTTAAGGAAGACTCATACAGAACGTGTAAATATGGCATACCAAGGCATTGGCAAAACATAGGGTTCGAGCTGGTAATGCTACCGCGGACAAAGGAGATGAAGCCATTGCAAAGGCATATAGAAGCAGATTTTGCATTCCACTTGATTTTGAATTATTAGAAACACATATGCCATTTTATCAAGCTGGTCTAGGAGATAGACTTGAATATGAACTTACATTCAATGATTATAACAAAGTAATTAAATCAAGTGTCGCATCAGCTTCATACATCATTAAGAATATTTGTTTGGAATGACAGAATACTTAGACACAGGAAAATAACTAAAAACAAATCCAGCTAGAAGAATGAAAGGTATTCTAATGTTGTTTGAAGACCCAGATAGAACATCAACTGAAACTTATTACAATCCTAAAATAACAAAAGTAGAAATGACAATTGAAGGAGTCCCAAATCAACTATACAGTCAAGGAATGAAAGCATATCAACAGTGGGATGGGATAAATAAATTCTTTGCTTTGAATTCAAAACGAAATAAAGAAACAAATATGATTATAAAAGATATATATTTACTGATACAACATTAGAAAAATATCTAACAGATAATTATGCATTATGGTTAGATTTACGTTCAAAGGGTGATAACTCACTACACGGTTCGGGAAGAAGAATTGAAAATGCATCAGAAGGTATCACAATACAAATAATGAAAGAAGCAGGAGCAGATGAGCCAATAAATGTTTATCTGTTTGTTATACAGGATGCCCAGATTAATTTTGAAGATGGAAGATTTAAAGAAGTTAATTACTAGACATAAAAATGGTTAACTTACCAAAATATCCTCATTGTGCTATTTTTGTGGACAAACAGGTAAAACAAAATGGTAAAACAGAGTTTGTACTTGATATTTTAGAAAAAGAATATTTTCAAGTGTTTAAATATACATGTATTGTTATTTTATGTCCTACTATTCAATGGAATAAAGCTTATAAAAATCGTCATTGGATTGGTGATGTAAAAAAAACCAAGATCAAAAAAAGTAATAATTGTTAATCCTGTTGTTAAAGAAGAAGAAAAAATACAAGAATTATTAAGAATGTTTTATAAAAGATATGCTGGTCAACCAACATTATATATTATTGATAATTGTAGTGCAACAAAAGAATTAACAAAGGAAAGAGATATGCTTTCAGAGTTAGCTTTCTCTGGTAGACATGCTGAACAATCAGTATGGGTTATTCCTCAGAGATATAATTCAGTTTTAAAAGATTTAAGAGAACAAACAAAATGGTTATGTATGTTTTATACAAAAGATATAGAAAGTTTTGAAAATTGTTTGAAAGAGAATGATGTTATTCCTACATTAGAAAAAAAGACAAAGAATTAAAGAAGAATTGAAAAAAAGAAACATCGTAAATTAATATTAAAAACTGATCAACCTACTGATTATTGGTTAGTTGATTAAGTAATGCTTAAGTAATGCTTTAGTAATGCTTAAAAATATACCAATAAAAAAGCAATGCTTCTTGAAATACTAACAATTATATCAAACACTGCAGTCTTATCGATAGTTGGATATGTGGTATTTAATTATTTGAAGATAAAAAATAAATATTTAAAAATGGATGCCGAAGAATTATTAAAAGAAATTGAAGGTGATGTAAAATAAACAAAACTTAAAAGATTATCAGCCATTGTTGCCGGTGGAGGAAGTAAACAATATCTTGGTAAGGACTTACAAATGTCAGACATTGATACAATGACACCAGAACAAATAAACAAACTATACTGCAGATTTGAAGCAAGATTAGGAGCAAGTATGACTAAGACATTGGGTAACTCTCTGATTAATTTATATGTTATGGGTGTATCAAAATATTTTATGTATAATATGTTAATTGTTAATCCACCAAAACTAATACAAGACTTAGAAGAAGATCCATTTATCAATCATGCTTTCACTAGTACATGTTGTGAATTATATTATAGATATGGCATGTATTTAGCACCTGTAACAGCAATGCTAACAACCGCAAGACATATAACCTTTGAGAAAGAAACACAAAAAATGGATATAAAAATGATGAATGAAAATGTTGAACAAACAAGAGTTTCCAAAAAGAGTATCTGCAGGAAAAAGGGTACAGAAGCAAAAAAAAAATGAAAGCTGAATTAAAAAGAAAAGAAATAGAAGTAATGAAAAAAGAAAACATACAATTAAAATCTATAACGATATATATATAGATGATGAAGTTCAACGTATAAATATATATATATATACACCTTTATGTTTAATTGGAGTTGTAGGATTGGGATTATATATGTATAAGTCTAAACAAGTTACACCTATGATACAACAACAACCTATGATACAAAAGAAAGAAATTGACCCCTTTGAATTTAATTAAATTTAATATATAAAAAATGACAACAGATGGGAAACAAATAGCAAACATGTTATATCATGCTGGAGTGGAAACGGTATTAACAGTCGGATATGCAGAATTAGGAAGAAAACTATTGAAAATACATCCGCCAAAAGTAGATGTTAATATGACAGATATTGGTATTTTATCTTTTGATATATTACTTGCAATGGCAACTAAAGATATGTTGATTAAACAAGGTAATATTCCTGCTGATATTATGAAGGAAAAAATGGCTAGTGCAATTGCGATGATGGTTGGTGGAGCTGTTGTTAATGCTTTTGCTTTTTCAGGTAGTGAGTTTTTGTTTTCGCATATAGGTAAAAGCAATAGCGATGAAGAAAGAAAATGACACGACAAAGCGATGGAACAATTAGAAGCAGCAAAGACAGCATGGAATAAAAAGAGAACACAAAGATTAGATTTTATCAATGAACAATTACAAAAAGAACATCATGTGGTTCAGACAATATTATTATTTTACCGGTAAAGATTTACAGGAACCTAAACCAACATTAAGTGATTTTTATACCCCATCAGAAGACCAAAAAAATAAAGAGATTGCATTTGTTGTTGGTGGCATGGCAATAACTGGATTTGTTGCATGGATGTTGAGTACCATAAGGTAAAGTATCTATTCCATTATCTAAGATATATCTCTTATCATCAAAGGGAGACATACTAATTTTATTTATTTCATTAACAAACATTTCATGTTTATTAGAGTTTAGTGAATACATTTTATTCATTTTAGTTTTACTGTTAAATAGACAATCTTAATAATCATCAAATTTAATATTTTTCTTTATCGTTGTTCTTCCAATTCCCTTTAATTTGTTTTCTTTACTAAATCTGTTAATGTAAAAGAATATGCTTAACTTCTTAAAAAACTATTTCATTCATAATTTTTCCGTTTAATTCATCTTTAAATTTTCCAATTACTTTTTTATTTTTTTCTGAATATAGAGGGTTGTCTTTAGGATAATCTGATGTATCTAATTCATCTATTATTTCTTTCATATCTTCATAAATATCTTTTGTTTTAATACTTAAGAATATACTATCTGTATCTGACGCAACTAATTCATTATTTTCCCACACTTTATTAACAACACTATAATAAAAGTTGTTCATTAACTGTTTTGAGTAATCTAATACAGTGCCATCCATAAATACCTTTACACTTTTGTAAATGTATGATTTCTGTTTAAATTTTTACCAATACTTGATGGATTAAAACATGTTTTCAGATACACATACAAGTATAACAATTACAGTTGTATAAAGTATCATTACTCTTCTTTCAAATGTTACAGCCTATTAAAACTTTACCAAGGCATAAATATATCTAAAATAAGAATTTATTGTGTTAATGAAAACCCAGCTTTTAAAAGTGTAAAGGTAATTTTGGATGGCACGGTATAGCATGTCCTAAATAAATAGGTTGATTAAATTTAATAGAAGTAACATTATTTTCGATTGCAACAAAGTTATCATTAAATATTATTGAGTCTTTAAAGTTTGTTTATATATTTCTTTACTTCTTCCCTATTAATAGATAATATAATCCCATTTCTTTCTCTGATATTGTCTAACGTCTTTCCATAGAAACTGTTGTTCATCAGTTTCCAAAGATCTTTTTGAAAATCAGATTTTGCTTTTGTTCTTTGCTCAGTATTAAAATTAATATACTTTGCTAGCCAATCTGATTCTTCAAAAGAAATTATTCTATGAACTTTTGTTACCTGTTATCCTAGTTTAATATATTCATTTAGAATACTATGATGAATAATATATTTCTTTTTATCATTTAGTGTTAGAAATAGTGTTTCTTCTTTACCTAATGGTTTATCTCCTAATAACTTTAATTGATATTCTGATAAATCTTCTTTATCTATTTTCATCTTCTCCGGTGCTAAAGGATATTTATATGTTTTCTTTTTACATTTATCTGTATACTTTAAATCACATTCAATTGAACATCCTGTTCCTTTTGGAATATTTTTATAATAATCAAGATCTTCTTCTCATTAAAAATCTTTAGTTGGTAATTTCTGTGACATTGCCCAACCATATAAATTATTTGCACCAAGATATAGTAAATATTTTTCTAGTAAGAAATCATATAAGTTTCCTCCATTCTTTAATATTTCTAAACATTCTTTCATTTCTTGTGAATCTAATATTCTATTCCCGTAACCATGATAGTTAGGAGTATATTTATTAAATGCTTTTACATGTCTTGGGACTATAGTGGGGTCGATAAGTGTCATTTTCACGACAATCTTTCACTTTGTGATACAAGCACCAAATTTGGTACATTTGTTGTACATAGTGTGTAGTTTACAAAAAGCACGATTTCCACCTCCAAATTCAAGATGGCCGCCATTTTTTCAAACTGGCCGCCGATTATTGGGATTTTTGTCCTGCTCATCGTAAATAGTACTTTTTAATCATTTTTATTAACGTATTTATCAAATTAATTTCAATATTTTATTACTAATAAACAATTCTGTTTAATTCTTCAAAAAAATCATTTATTGGCGGTAAATTTAAAATGGCGGCCAATTTAAGACGCCAAATAATTGTATCACTAACGCTTATTCTCGGATGAAATGCATTGCATTTAATTGATTCAGAACATTTCGAATTTATAAGAATATATCTTAAAATAAAACCCAGTGCATCTGGTGACATCACCACAGTTAAACATAGGCATCCGGCACGGTTTCGGATCGAAAACATTACATATATGACCGCCTGTGCTGTGATACTCAGCATGTAAATCAGTGTTAGTTTATTGTATGCTTACTGCTGTATTGGTACAGGATATCTTTCTTTGTTTGTGTGCCATTAAACTAAAATTGTTTTCTGTAAACTATATTAAAGTGTCCCAAATGCTACCTATACAATACCTTTTTATATTATATAATACTGAATGAACTATTAGATGTAGGATGCTCTTTCCATTTACACACATTTAGGAATGATGACCCTGGACTACTATGAATTTAATTCAGTGGCGGTCGTATCAATTAGTACAATTCAGAAATTAATCTGTTATCATCCATGACTACGGTTTGAATTCAAACTACTTTTTAACATATCTCAGTAGCTACATATCTATTTTAATCAGTACTCAACCGATTTCCTTCTTCTGTAAATGTGTGGCCAAGATATTTAAAAGCATATATCGATAGTTGTATCACATATCCCAATGTGCTTATACGGTAAAACAGTAAAAAGATACACTATAAAGCAGAAACTGTCTACAAAATATATCACGTATTTCTATAAATACCGATTTGGAGAAGTGCTGCTGTCTGTATCAGACACATACAAAGTTCAAGTCTCCCCCCCAATTGTTAGTAGCCCAAATGAATATTCTATATTAACTCAAAATATATTACCCCTCTATGGGACAATTCAGATTGATTTTAGGTTCAACCCATCTTTGTTAGACGATAGAGCTGGTGTTAATGAATCTTTGTAATGCAATAGTGCAAAGTATCACGAATTTTCCTTCATCAAAAGATTACTATTTGCAATTTCGAACATGCTAGAAAACGGGCAGTTAATAGAAAGTCATTCGTAGCCACACAAACAGCAAACTCTATACAGGTCAGAAATACTTTTCAGACTACGATCATAATACATGACAATCAACCTATTTCCGATGCAATTTTTGTATTCATAGTGTTAACAATGAATACTCTGTTATGAAAAGTTTATAGTAGTATTCCGATCAGAGTCCAATTTTAGATTGCATATACCTAACAGCACCCAAGCCAGAATATTCCGAGACAAAGTAGTTCATAATTTGCAACATCATGCTGAAACTGGTACTTAATGTATTTCTGCGCGAGAAATTGACCAGACGCTCAGTATGACGTCACAGAATATACTTGAATCGATTAACTTGTTACAGAGATAAGACTGCCCATAATACTCGTGAGAGGTGTGTGGCAGTACTATGAGATAGATGTACACTCGATGGCCTTCGCGGTCTATTTATAGAAAGTCACAGTCTAAACCACTGACGAAGACACTGTGACTGATACCATAAACAAAGACGGATTATCAGACCATCACTGATAATGATCCTTTTATATATTGTACATTCATATATTAAATTATCAAACATGATTGGTTAAATTAACGGTTGATAAACATTTTTAAAGAATTTTAATGCCTCACGTATAGAGTTCACAGGCGTAAGCAGTACTTTCGTGCTATTAATTGTTTGGGGACCTTTGATGCTTTGCGTCAATATTTTCTAGTAAATAAATATAATTTACGTTCATTTAGCCGTCGGAATATGGGAGAGAACATTTTCTTGAATCGAATAATCTGGTTTGGTTATCAATAAATATTGTTTCTTGCCAAATGGACAGGTGAATTATAAAGTATACCATAAAAATGAGTTTGTACGTGCTCGGTCGGAACATGACGAAATTGTTAAACTATGATACACATATTGCTTGAATGCTTTACTAAAGGAGATGTCATACATGGCTAACCGACGATTTCAAGCATTTTTGGAAATGCTTATACTTGTACTGTATACATTATTATAAGTGCTGATTCCCGCGTATTGGGTTTGTTTTAAAGATAAGTATTTCCGGACTGAAACTGTTCGGGTCGTGTGCATTTAAACCTGAATTTTACGGCGCATTGGATGCAAGTCCTTTGGGGAAATAAATTTAACAAGGATAAAATCATCAATATACATTTTGTCAATGAGTATCACGGATAAAATACTTGCAATAAAATCCATCCATGACTATATCGGGTTTTAATACTTACAAGTCAGTTAATTTGGAAAATTCTCTGTTTTGAAGTGGTTGTTTTTTTTTTGGGGGGGGGGTCTTTTGAAAATCTTGTGCAATAAAATAGTGTGAACTATCATTGGTAAATTCACACTATTAGTGTTGACTATGATACATTAAGTAGCACCCTGACTTGGATACTGGAGTATCAAACCCTTTCAAGAAAATAAAAATTAATGTAGATTTTTTTCTCTGTGAAGGTACATTTTGAAGCACTATGAGAGCTAAGGGATTATGAAATCTATAAAATCTATTTAATAAAGAATAAAGGCTTATGATCGACAAGTTTTATTTCACCAAATTGTAATCTGACAAGAACTGGAGAGATTAAGGAAACATTCCTAAATAAACACTGTTAATGCAACTTACTCATTTAAAAAATACAATAACAGCGTTTAGCTTAAATTTATTAATTGATAAATTGAATATATTATTTGTACTTGTTGAAGTCATCAAAATAATTAATGTTTAGAACATTTATCACTTTTTCATCAAAATTACTAGTGTGTGTGTATTAATAAACTCTGGTATTTAGATAAATCTTAGTATAACATTTTGAATCTTAACATTTGTTTATTTTCTTACAAGATATAGATAATTTGTGCATATAAAACACTTTCAACTATTTTCCAAAAAATAATCCCATTCACCTTACCACATTTACCTCTTTGTTGAATGAGGCAATCAAATGAAATAAAAAGAAATATGATTTATCAAACAATTATTTTAATTACAACTGTAAATTTTAACCTTCATCATTTAACACCATCAGTGTAGGTAAAATTAATTTCTAAGGCATTTATGATAAGCAGAAATGGGGTTTAAATACATTATTGTCTGTTCAGTTACTATATAAATCATAGAATAGCAGCAGGGTGTTGGTCCAACTATACTCAAAAATGTGTACTACGTAGCACACATAACAGATAACAATGACGAAGTTTTAAATCTCTCCTAAATTAGAGTTTTTTTTTCACACGCAAACTAGTTAAACAATGTGGTAGTCATATTGTAACAGTTCATAGCTTTGACTAATTACAACAGTTATCATAGTAATACGTAAATTCAATCGTTCAATATTGTAAATGACTCAAGCAGATTTTTATTGTGAAGAGAGTATGAAATAAAACATGTTATCAACACCATAAATAATTTCTACGGCCATTCTGCCTCCTTCCACTGATTCTAAATCATGTAGGGTAGTAGTCAGTCAATGACGAAGTATGCACTTAGTAGTTTGTTAGCAGCTAAATCCAGAGATAAAGCCACTCTAGGAACAGTGAGTAGGTGGACTGACCCCTGTGATATAACCTTTATAAGGTGTTGCCACAGCGTAAAACCCAACAAAAATGAATAAATCTAAACAAAATGAATACCCAAGTACTTTCAGTGCTTTGATTATTTATAGATTCCTGCCCGTACATTCTTTTTCTTAGAAAGCATTAAGGCTATTGGATAATATGCTGTTAAAGATTTGATTATATAGGTGCATTCATATGAATAAAATATATAAGGACGTACACGTGTTATTAGTTTTTGATGTTTACGAGTGTCAATTAGATGCGCCATAGAGTAACAATTTTAAACAAAGTTACCACCAATTGGCAAAAAGTTGCACGTGGTAGTGACAACAACATCCAACTACATTGGGTTCTGATTTGACATAATACTATTCATGTGTTTTGTCATGTTGTTGTTGTGATAAAATGTGAGATTTCACTATCAAATGCATCCATAAGTTTTACAATAAATGAATCATTGTAATCAGGAAGGATAAGATTCAATCCACTTTATACTATAAAGCAACGGCAAAATCTGTTATAATAAAGCATGTGTGATTGTTGATGTTGAAATAAACGTGTTTGTATCACTAAAATTGTGCAGATTTGATAAATACTGGATTACGTTTGGTCTGGGTAGTTAATAAGGAGGTTACCAATACACAAAATGACGGGTCTGAAAAATCTTATAGATTTTTTTTCTTGCACGATTTTACAGCTAGTCATTTTTTGTCAGTCTTAGTCAATAAGTACCAAACAGTATCAAGATTTCAAAACACTCCAGATATTTTTCATAATTATGTGCGATTGGTCTTTTAGACAATGTTGCGAGGTTAGCTTGACTTGTCTGCCCAAGAGCAGATATCTTATGATGCAACTCCACATACAAGGGCATCTCTATCAACATGTCAAAGGTTCTGTCTTCCACGCTGCATGTATTTTGGGTCAATTGATGGTCATCAAGATTAAAATCCAGTTGACTGGCTCTGATAAAACAATAGCTAATGGTAAGAGCTATTGGCCAACCTTTCACCAATTGCCTAAAGTTGTCATCAGTTAACCAAATGTGGTGACAAGAAGGAATGTCATGAGCGATGCATATGCTATCGAGTCAGTTTTAAATGAACTCGTTTATGTGCTTGCATGTGCAAATAATGAAATCATTACACAGACTAAACCATCTAATGTTTGCATTCATATAATTATCACAACATTATTTGAACTATCTATACGACCTTGACCTTTAGACATGTGTGCATCACGCATTATTGTTGAAACTTTAGTTTTTATCAAGGATTATAAGAATCCTTGCGTCATTTTTGTAAATTGTGTTAAATTTCTGATAAAATGACTTTATGCATATACCTTCTCATTGAATTGACATTTGACCTACTCAACATGTGGACAGCATTAAACATAAACATAGTAAACACTTGATGAAGGCAATCCAATATTTGTACATGTATTCATATTTCATTGTCAAAATAATAGTCTCAAATAAACTAATTGTTTGATTATTTAATAAGTACTTACGGGGTATTAACACCGTCCTTGGATCAAGGTCAAGGTCACGGTAAATGTCAATTAATGCTTCAGATTTGCCAAAGATTGAAGTTAATTTGATTAATACATTTTTTCTAATTGCATCTCAAACCCTACATGATCATGAAAATGATTAAACAAGTTTGAAACAACTTTCTCGTGAAAGTTACCTTTCCCATGACCTTGATCTTGACCTTGGAATTATATCACATGCTGTAAATCGATGTGTTAACATGTTCAACATTTGCAGTATGCAAAAACACTATAATATACCATCCTATAATACATTTAAAGCGGCAAAAAAAAGTTTAATCGCTTTGGGATATAGATTCCCAGGCGCATGCCATCTTAAATTTCGAAGTGGAAATCGCGCTTTTTGTGAATGGTAGACCATGCTGGATATCTGTGCCAAATTTGGTGCTTATATCACCAAGTAAAATATTGTTGCAGTTATCGACCCCACTACTAGAACACCAGAGAAACCACCTCTTATACTTTTCTCAAACATTTGTAACATATCAACATCGGTTAATAATTCTAATTCTACACCTGTATATTTTAATTTACATTGCCATGTTAAACCAGGAGCAGAATAACAATAATCATGATCAATATTATGATGTTTTAAAAAGAATTTTCTTAATTTTTCAAATGCATCTGCTAAAAAAAGAACATCTGTTTTAAGATATAAATTATGGTAATCTAATAATTTTTTACAATTATATCCCGGAGGCATCGGTTTTCGACGATGTAAGAAAAATTTGGCCAATATGAATAAATGAAACAAAATATCAAATCGATTTACGTGTTAATCCATTAATCAAGTAATAATTAGTCCAACAAACAACATAAACATTAATTCCCTCCTTTTATGGCGTCATTTATTACATAAGAGTAACTTCCCTTGAAAATCGTTAGTTCGGCATTGCGTCATCTGATTTCGCCGAACTGTAGTCCTTTGTCTAAAAAGTCACACTGCACAAATTTAAAAACGCGGCCAACAATTATCGGTGAACCAAAAGTTCAATTTAACATTTGTATGAGAGTTTAAACAGTTTTTAACAAATTTAAATCATTTAAACAACTGTAAATATCGTAAAATTTCACTGTAACATTATTTGAAGAGTCGGGGACTAATTGCCATTACATACTCGGGATACAAAAAGTTATAACCCAACCGTAGCACTTTTATTCTTGAGAAAAATGATAAATGGACCCTCCTAATACACCTGTCACATTTGCCTCAATTAAACATATACAAATAGGGTTTCAAGTGAATGTTTGTTGAAGTGAAATTGATGCAAACAATACACTTTTTGTTTAGGGCATCTGACTCATTGGGCATAAGGAACTGATGAAACTTAGTCACGTTTAAAGAGTGGTGCAGTATACCGCATGTTTAATTTATCACGTGATCTGTGTAGTAAACGGTAGGGTACGTCCGAGGACAACTGTCAAAATTTTTCAGATCAATGAAAATAAAGAAGCTTCATTTTGGTAATAGTGAAACTACGCAAAAATCAATGTATTGAAATGTAATTCATAAATAAATTACTTTTCCCACGTTTATTTCAAATATTTTTATACATTTCGACAATTATTCTCCTTAGGCGTCGAAATAACACGTGACCGGATCCGCGCATGCGTGAATTACGTAAATAAACTGGAAATTCATAGTTCGGCGAAATCATATCCTCGTCGAAAACAGATGCCGTCAGGATAATGTTTCCAAACTTACTGTGCATGTTTATACTCTTTATCTGTAATAGTTTTTTTGGATTAATGTGGAATAAAATTCCTTAATATCTGGCAATTTCTTATCTTTTAATTTTTTTATAGAAAAATGAATGGATCATAAGGATAGAATCCTTTTTGTTTTAGTAGAGAAATGTTTCCATCAAACTCTTTTCTAAAATAGGAAACTCATCCATTGATTTAGCATTATCTGATGAGCCTTTTAACATAAATCTATATGAATCTAGGAATCTTATTTTTTATAATTTGAACCATAATCTATAAAAATATGGTTTTCTGAGTTTTTAGAAAGGAGTTTTACTTTATTATATTTATCTTCATATTTCATCAATTCTTCAATTAAAAAGTGGAAATCATAATTTGATCCATTATGAAAGAACACAGGTATTAATTTTGATACTTTACCTTCTTTTATATTACACGATTGACACGCTGCTCCTCCATATTCACCTGAAAGATGATTATGTTCTCTTACTTTATTATATTTTTCACAATAGAAGTCATCAGTGACAGTCTCATCATCACTTGTTATTTCTTCAAATTATTTCCACAAATATAACATACTGTTGCTTCTTGAAATTCATCTTCGTCATTTATCATCTTCTTATTTAATATTGTTTTTTTTCTGTTCACTAAGGTAGATCTTATAATTTATTTCTTTAAATATCTTCGTTACTTTTTCTACATAATTATTTTTCTACTGCATCATCACCAACATAAGAAAAGTATTGTGGTTTATATATTTTTGGATAATCCGAATGAACGTACATACCATAACTATTAATTTTTTGTTTGCTTATTGAGTTTATATATGATTTATCTGGATTTGGTTGAGTCGTAGATAACAGAATATTATTTGATTCGAAATTAGAATAGATAACAAATGGTAATTTGTTTTTAAAATGATAATTTTTAGATTTAAGAATTTTTTTCCTGGTTCTGGCATAATGATTTTACATTGTTCATTATCATAACATGTTTCTTTATGTTTTCTTAGTATTTCTTCTCTTTGAAATCCTTGTAAACAATTTCTACATGTAAATTGTTTATGATTATTTTTATCACATCTAAAACTATCTAAATCTTTAATTAAACAATAATATGTATTTCCATTATTTTCAATATATAAAAGATCAATTACATTTTCACTTTCTACGGTTGAAGCATAAATTGGATAAAAGATTCTTTATTTGTTTGATCTTCTAACGCAAATACATTTATACTTAGATTATTCTGTTTCTCTACTTTTAAGATATCTTTAATTGGTACAGGATATTCCTTTCATGTTAATTTTATTTTCATATGCTTTATATTTAGATACTCTTTGTTTGTCTCTATTAGCGGGAAATAACTTTGCTAATATAGACCATAAGAAACATTTGTTATCATTTTTATTTTGAACATTAATAATATTAATTGATTTAAATTGAAGAGGAATATAAGATGAAGATCTCTGATAATTATATTTATATTGTTTTACGCTTACATTTTTAATATTTCTGAAAACAAAACCAGATCCTCTTTCTTGAAATTTATCTATCCAAGCTTCAAATTTATGTATTAAAGTTTCATAGAATGTTGGTATATTATTTTGTGTTAGGATAACTTGAACAGGATGAGGGTAATGACTTTCTATTATATCAAATGACATAGGCGTTGAAAATTCACTTGTTATTATTATTTTCAAAACCACTGATAATTTGAAACGAAAGACCGCACCAGTCTGCTATATGTTTACAGGTAACTAATGAACATGTGATGACAACGCCCTAGACTACAAGTAAACATACTGTTAATAATTTCCAATAATCGATTTAGTCTATCTAAAATTCGCCGCTTTAGAAATGTATATATTACAGGGAATTTGTGTAATCAGGGATTTCATGAAATCCCTGAAATTTAGGGATTTCATGTAATCCCCAAACACGTAAAATTCTGTCAGGGAATACATGTAAACCCTGAAATTTTCTAGGGATTTCACGTATTCCCTGATTTATTTTCGAATTTTTACACATATTCCCTGACCACAAAATTATCATGATTTAAATGTAAAATATGATTCATTGTGCTGTAAGGTTTTACTTTTTAGATTATTTCACTGTTATGCATTGATACTTTTGTTATGTGAATGCAATTATAGTATTATAGCTTGGAGTTTTAAAGAAACGGTATAAACCTATTAAAATTTTGTTCGTGTATTATGTGAATTCCCTAACTTGGTAAGGGATTACGGGAAATCCCTTGTTACACACATTCCCTGAAACATAATTAGGTTAATAGATTATTATTATACTGTTCTATGTTTACGTCATTTGTCTTGTACTCATATACAGTACCGATCGAAAGTTTAAAGACATTTTCACTTTGCAGGCCTACTGAATAGCTTTTGTTCAAAATTTGATACTTGTTTATTTTGAAATGCTTTCTAGTTTTGCTTCATTCTTCGGTTATTATTGTAATTATAACTGAGACTACAAAGATAATAAAAGCCTCGTTATGGAAAATAATTACAATAAACATGGTTTTGCAGGTTTAGGATGCCAGATGCTGAATCTTATAAATGTGTTGCATTCATGTAATTTGTTTATACTCGTATTTCATCACATACCAAACTTAAATATATTAAAATAATGATTCTTCAAACATAATCATCAAAATTCGAGAATTAAGTAAGTTTCTTTAGTTTCCCAACTTTTGGTGGATACTGTATTTGCGTTTTTCTATAGGTCTTATTTTTCAGCACTGAATATTTGTCAGGGTTGTTTACTTTGCTCTTTATGATATGCTTTGTCAAATTAATGGACTTTTTACCAAACATTTTAAATGAATTTAAATTGTAGTACAGACAGTTATTGAATTTTTAAACTCAAGCCATAAGTTGTTATTATAATAATTGTTATAAAAACAAATATAACATTTGCATAAAAAATGCTGTAAATAATTAGTGTTTAGTAGTCTACTTAAAGACATTGAATGTAAGAATTTCATCGCTGATCAACATGATTTGTATCAGCAATCAAGTCAGGGAATTTGTGTAAAAATGAAAAAATATTTTAGGGATTTCATGTAATCCCTAGTGAAATCAGGGATTTCACGTATTCCCTAAAATCACCAGGGATTACATAAATTCCCTAAATTGGTTAGGGATTACGTGAAATCCCTGGTTACACACATTCCCTGTAACATATATGAAGTAGACCAGCGGGTTTCAATATTGGGTGATTTGTCAGATCAATACATGGTAAAAAGGAATATATTAGATGCATAATTTTATTTAATAGTATTACTAAAGTAAACGACCCACCACCAAAATATGACCTTTTAATCTAGGACCTTTAGTTTTTTTCAATTTTTAACTCTTTTTTTCAATTTTTTCTAGAAAGTCGTAAAATGTATAAAAACCCGTTAGAATGTATAATATTTTTTGGGGGGAGGGGGGAGGGGGTGCGCTAGACACTCTATACTACTAGCGGGCGGTGGGGGGGGGGGCAAATATTTTTGCTGATACAGGAGATCTTTCACATTTTTATCATATATGAATCATAATAATACAATTACAACCGTACCAAAAAAATTCTATTATATGCATTGCGTGGATATGCTATGTGGAAAATGTTACACACACGTCCCACTTTTTAGGGATAATGTTTTGAGATAAAAATTAAATTTTTCAAACCGCCATCTTTGATATCTAAGCGAAAGACCTCTCAAACTGAATCGCAAGTTCTCGCAAGCAGTCGCGCGGGCGCCCGCGTTCAGAACGAGAGCACTCGATGTCGCCCGAAGCGCTCGCAGCATTGTTGAACGCACCTCAGTTCTTTAACAGTGCTAGTCTTTATATAGGGCTTTAACTATTTGTTATCAAGTGACAATTACACAATACCATATAGATATACAAGTTCACCATATCATTTTTAGAATATAAAACTCAACTTTTCGTCATACTTTCTTCTGTAAAATATTATTCGATACATAAATAAAGTTGAATAGTTTTATCATAAAAGATATAATATTTACCTGACACAGTTCATACCACTTTATGTAGAAATCTGACGGAGAAATATGGGTAGCACCTCCATGTACGATCTACAATACATAAATTGTCTAACCTTTATTCATAAAATGTAATAGTTCATTTCTTAAAAACAAAATCTACTTTAAAAAGGTTGTAATAGTGAACAATAGAAATTAATGTCTAGAAAAAGTCTTTAACTTTTACTGATAATATTTTAAGGATATAAAATGTCAGAGAATAAACTGTAAACGGGAATGTTATAACCGCTCGACCATCTCGAAATTGTGATTGCATTTTGTCATAATACGAGTTATAGATGTACAATTTATATTAATGACACCTTTACTGCTGTAATAAACACACATCATTAGCTGTGACTTATATAAGACAAATACATCAAGATTTTGTAATATAATGAAATGAATGGTGCATTGATTTGCATTTAGACAGTTTGTCATTTATATTGCGGTGGTGAATCGTCAAACTAAGCACATATCTACGCAAGTAGGTAACAACTACATTTACCTAACATAATACAGAATACCACAATAAAAGTTGTTTTTTACGAACTCTTCAAAGCTATGCTGTTGCCATCTGAACACACGACTTATGGTCTTATGAGTTCAAATGCACAACTGCATGAACAAACCGTACTTACATAATTTCTGCAATGTTTGAGGCGAGTGATATCGGCCTCAACTGACATATCGCAGTCTGCTGGATGACTCCAAACAATATCGTGAGGAGGTTGCAACCCACATATGTTTCTAAGCAAACATATTAGCAGCAAAATGTCAAAGTTTGCTGTATCAGGTGTCTTGGCTAGTGGAGGTAAAAACCTCTTCTGCTCTTTACTTATGCAATCTGTGTCAAGTAGAACCTGCAGTTGTTTTGCGGATTGGGGATGCGACCTTAAATATTGCATTAGATCGTTTTGTACTAAATCATCAAAAAACTTCCTCAATAACATGGTTCCTACTTCTAACACTAGGTATTGATAGCGAACACTCTTAATAACTGTAAAATAAAGTAAAAGGTAATAGAACTGTTAAAACATATAATTATGCAAATAACAAGGATGCAAAAAACAATGATTAACACTATATATATAGACAAAAAAGAAAACGCCCTATGTGGCACATTTGTCCCCAAATCATA
Source organism: Mactra quadrangularis (assembly GCA_025267735.1). Lineage (NCBI taxonomy): Eukaryota > Metazoa > Mollusca > Bivalvia > Venerida > Mactridae > Mactra > Mactra quadrangularis. Next base: position 12,975,290 of record CM046306.1, read on the forward strand.
TTAAAGCTGTATGAAAGCAGCAAAGTCAATTGAATTGAAACAAGAGAAAAGAGAAAATTGTTGGAGGCAATTGTTTTCGGCATTTTAAAGATCGTTTCCGTTCGATGGGAAATCGGAATGTCCACTGGTGCCCACTATTCGGAGGTTCCATCATACCAGAGTGTTTATCGTAATAAATCAAGGAGTTGAAATAGCTTTAATCAAATGCATAGTGATCTGTTGAATGCTATCGATAAGAATTAAGTTACCATTGTAGTAATTATTGATCTTAGTGCTGATTTTGACACTTAGGATATTCCAATTGTGCTTCAAATTTTGAAACAGGATTTTGGAATTACTGAATAACTAAATTGGGTCTAATATTATCTGACGACTAACACCATGAAAGTAATTGTCAACAATACATCCTCAATTCTGGTTATTTGATTTTTTCATTTCCTCAAGGTTCGTGTGATGGGCCTGTTATATTTACTATGTTTATTGACGCCTTGAACAAAGTTGTGCAAAAATACCCCCACTGTTTTATATGGCTAGACAGGTGATCATAAAGTGGCATTTAGGTTTCGCCCGGGAAATTCTGTCGATGAAGAACAAGTTTTACACCATCTGAATTTTTCTCTCAAAGATAAAATTGCACGGATGACTAAATACAAGTTAAAAACGAATAATTCAAAAACTGAAATTATTATCTATGGCAATAAACAACCATTGGCAAAAGTCATATCAAGTGTGGTGATTTGTGGAACTACCGTTAAGTGTGTTGAAAATGTAAGAGATCTTGGTGTCTTGATGGAAAATACTCTTAGTTTTGATAATCACATCAGAAAGAAATGCCAAATAGCTCATAAAAAAGTTATACAATTACGAAATCTCAGAGAAATCCGCAAACATCATTCACAAAAGTCAACAGAAACATTATTTCATGGTTTAATTCACTCGCATTTAGATTTCTGCAATGGTTTGCTAACAGATATTACAGCATATCAAATAGATGGGTTACAGAAAGTTCAAAACCATGCAGTTAGATAAGTAACTAATTCTGCATTTGACATTTACTGTCTTGAAATCTTATACAGCGCTTATATTCTCAGAGTATAATATACACTATTCATAAGCCTAGGTCGTTAAATGACCCCAATCATTTCCGAGCAATTTCTCTGCTAAACATTATAAGCAAAATATTTACGACAGTTTGAAATAATTAGCTCTCTAGGTTGGCACATGAAAATAATATCATGTGGATTCCGAAACGGCTTTTCTTCTATTGACAACTTTTTTTCACATTAAAAAGTATTGCTCGGAATATCTAAGTAAATCATAGGGAAGGTTTTACTGTCTTTTGCAAGTTTTCAAACGCATTCGTTCGTATTAGACAAGATAAACTGTGGAAAAACCTTGCACGAAAAGGAGTTCATGGAAAATTTCTTAGAATATTTGAAGCTATGAACGAAAAACTATCGGCCTGTATTCGAGCCCCAAATGGACTAACCGAGTACATTTTTTTAGTAGTATTTTAAATGTTCAATTGTCACAAGACAGGGGTGTGTCAGCAGCCCGTTACTTTTTCTTTTTTTTCAGAGAAAATAACGATCGCAGCACAAGGTAGATGCGCCATTATGTCAATACATGCATTCCAACGAAAATTTGGATATTTTGAACATGATGATATCTTTAAACTATTTGATTAAATGGTTAAGCATACTCCTTGTTAACCAAATCTGAGGGTTCGAATACTGTCATCGAAAAAATTCTATTCATGCAAATTTGTGTAAAAATACCTCAGTTTTTCTAGACATATAAAGGATAATATGGCTCTAGGAAAATGCGGTAGAATTGCTCTGTGCTCAACTTACAACGTTCGTTGTATTCAGTATAGGTGTCGTCTGTTAGAAATGGAATCTCATAGATACCCCCCGAAATTGTTATTTAATGCTTAAACAACAAGACGACATTGGTTGTCAAGTGGGCGAGTAAAGTAAAAGCATTACGTTGTGTTTTGGTTTCGGTCATGTGTTGATAACACAATAGTTAGGTAACTTAACGCAATTTTTATCTAAACAAAGAGTAGTGGACTGCATTAATCAGGATTTGAGTGATCCAATGGATGTTCACTATATCAAAATTTCAAATCTCTGCTTCATTTAGAACGCTATCTCACAAGTAATATACCATTTTGTCTTAAAAAAGCATTATGTCGTTTTCTGTATTCACACCATAGACTATGTATAGAAACCGGACGTCGCAACAATATAGACAGGCAACTGCGATATCGTAATGCTGTTTAATGCATGAGGGTATAGAGATAACTGAAGATGAAAATTCAAGCATTCTTCTTTTGTTAATTGTACACGGACATTCGTTCATAATATATTCATAATTTATACATTAGTGTCAAAATGAATATTAGAAATTGAATCATTTCATCCTAAAATATTGAAACACTTAAAAGATGCTCTACATTTATATATCACCCTCTTAAAAAAAGAAATACATTCCAAAAATGGTAAAGTGTTACATGATACATCATCTTTATTACCTCTATTTAAGAAATAACTTACAGTTGTCTATATTTTGTTGTCTAATAAAATATAGGCACGAGTTGTGATGCGCGTATGATTTAATAAGCGCATCAAACGAGTGCCTATATTTTATTAGACAACAAAATATAGACAACTGTAAGTTATTTCGATTCTAACGTCGTAAAATACATCCGTAGAAAAGATATATTTATAGAACTATTTTTAACTGTCAGAAACGTCATGATGTGGAAATCCACCCCAGAGCAAAGGCCGAAAATAGCAATTATTTACACAATTCTCACGGATAGGTGTTTCTTATTCCGAACTCGGGCGCAAATTTTGGCTTTGCGCATTTAACTTGGGGAGTAAAATTTTAACAGCCGTTAAGAGCTATATTTTGTTGAACAATAAAGCATAGATGACGTCACATTAAATAAAGAGTGAAAACGCACGTGCCTATGTTAGAATTAAGAATAACTTACAGTTGTCTATATTTTGTTGTCTAATAAAACATAGGCACGAGTTGAGGTGCGCGTAAGAATAAATCACGAGTGCTTTAGCACGAGTGATTTAATTAGCGCATCAAACGAGTGTCTATGTTTTATTAGACAACATAATATAGACAACTGTAAGTTATTTCGATTCTAACATCGCAAAATACATCCCTAGAAAAGATATATTTATAGAACTATTTTTAACTGTCAGAAACGCCATGCTGTTGAAATCCACCCCCAGTGCAAATGCCGAAAATAGCATTTATTTACACAGTTTTCATTGATAATTGTTTCTAATTCCAAACAAATAATATTAAAATCTTTATTAAAAAAAGGAACCCAAAACTAAATACGAATTATCATTGTTTTATTTGTGTGTTAAACATCATTCTTCAAAATAAGCGCCGTGAAATAAACATTCGACCTTGCCCTCAGTGAGTGACATTGTGTAAACACATGATGATGTAGGAAAATTTAAACTTCGATGTTTTTGACGGAATATTGCGAATACTGCTTAAATAATTGGATGTTAACTGGATAGTAGTGTGTTATCATACAGCTCGAAAGAGAATTTTTTAAAAGGTTGGATATAAATTGGATTTTTGAACGGGTGTCAAGGAAGAATAGATTTTCAGAAAATCAGCGCTGTTCGTGTCAGCTTGGATGATTATGAACTTGAAAGAATACACGTAGCCAGTTCCATTATATTATGCTATGTACAGTTTGGCTTTAATTAACTAGTCAATCTTTGTATTTTTCGTATAATGGCTGGCATGATCGTCGGATGAAGGACAGGATGAAATGAGACAGCGGAACCGGGAAATGCTGGGACTTAGTAAACATCTTGAAGTAGGTCTTTTTTATTCTAGAATCGTTTAAACTCAATTTATACCATTTTCGTTCAAGTATAAAAGGTTAGTTCGTGTTTTACATTTACTGACATGTTCCAAGGTTCTGTTAAAGTCAACCCTTATAAACTCGGGCGCTATTTTCGGCTTTGCTCATTTAACGTGGGGAGTAAAATTTCAACAGCCGTCACGAGCTATATTTTGTTGAATAATAAAGCATAGATGACGTCACATTAAATAAAGAGTGAAAGCGCACGTGCCTATGTTAGAATAAAATTTTAATTAGAAAATAGAAACCAAAAACTAAATACGAATTGTCATAGTTTTGTTCATTCTACAAAATAAGCGTCGTGAAATAAACAAAACATCCGACTTTGCCCTTAGTGAGTGACATTTTATATACACATGATGATGTAGCAAAATCTAAAGTTCGATGTTTTTCGCGGAATATTGCAAATACAGCTTAAATAATTGGATGTTAACCGGATAGTAGTGTGTTATCAGAAAATTTAATTGAGAATTTTGAAAAGGTTGAATATAAATTTGATTTATGAACGCCCGTCAAGGAAGAATGGATTTTCGGAAAATCAGCGCTGCTCGTGTCACCTTGGATATTTATGAAACTTGAAAGATTACACGTAGCCAGTTCTAATCTATAATGCTATGCACAGTTTGGGCTGAATTAAATAGTCAATCTTTGTATTTTTGTATAATGGCTGGCATGATCGTCGGATGAAGGACAGGATTAAATAAAACAGCGAAACCGGGAAATGCTGGGACTTATAAAACGTCTTGAAGCAGGTCTTTTTATGCTAGAATCGTTTTAAACTCAATTTAGACCATTTTCGTTCATGTAATAAGGTTAGTACATGTTTTACGTTTTCTGACATGTTCAATGGTCCTGTTAAAGTCAACCCTTATAAACTCGGGCACTATTTTTGGCTTTGCGCATTTAACGTGGGGAGTAAAATTTTAACAGCCGTCAAGAGCTATATTTTGTTGAACAATAAAGCATAGATGACGTCACATTAAATAAAGAGTGAAAGCTTACATGGCTATGTTAGAATCATTCATAAAATCATTTGAGAAAATTTGATATGGCCAAATGATGATTACACAATACATTTTTATATATTTAGCTTATTTGACGGTAGCCAGCTCACCTAACCGAGCTTTTCAAGACCCTTATCTATAACAAGCACTCTCTTACCCTTCATCAAGGCCAGCAACTTTTCAATGTACCTTATTTATCAAGAAATATTGGCACTAATGACTAATTTTCATAGGAGGGTAATCACCTTGGTGGTATTTAAACCTGTACCTCTTAAAATTAAGCCTCACCATAGAAGTTAATAATAAATAAGAATTGTCTGCGGGAAGTTGAGCTTTAATTTATCTGATCTTACCTATTTCAGTAGATAAACTTTTCAACAATATATTCACGTTGTCTTGTTGTTTTTTTGACAAATTAGAAACCTGTCTTTGTAATGTCTCTTGGTTGGTACCACCACCACCATCATCAATATTTAATGTATCATTATCATCGCTGACTTGATTCACTGGAGCTTCTATAATAGAGCAATAATGCTATAAACATCATCTTAACAATTGAAATAAATAAAATCAATTTATCTGGAATCAAAATTCCCTCATCAAGAAGTTAATACTAAAAAAGAAATATAGAAAACTTTGATATAAAATACATGCTATAAGTAAATATAAGCAATTGACAAAAATAGTTCACTGTTGAATATGATTGAAGCATTGAGACAACTACATTATTAAGTATTGCTATGATATTACGGTATGTTACATACAACTAAAATATACAACTTGTCATTGGACAAGTAGGCTGAAAATATTAACTCTTGCCCACAAACATAAATCTAGTAGTTGAGAAGTCAGGCTGAGGAATTATACATCCTGAGAATGTTACCAGTGAATAGAAATCCTCATAAGTCATGATAAACACTTTGTGCTCAGGTGGGCAAGATGTATTAACAGGGTCTATAGTTACATCAATTCCAATTACAAAAATGAATTAAATAAAGTATTGTTTTGGTCAACTTATCTTTCCAGTTATATAATTCAAAGTAATCAAATAAAAGCATAAAATATCTCCTACCTTTCATTTCATGAAAAATCTACATTAATTCTGTGAGTTTTGATCTTACCTTTAAATCCTTCTCATAAACAAGAACTGCCAGAGAAAACAGCATGCTAGAATCGTTTTAAACTCAATTTAGACCATTTCTGTTCATGTAATAAGGCTAGTACATGTTTTACATTTACTGACATGTTCCATGGTCCTGTTAAATTCAACCCTTATTAACTCGGGCACTAGTTTCGGCTTAGCTCATTTAACGTGGGGAGTAAAGTTATAACAGCCGTCACGAGCTATATTTTGTTGAATAATAAAGCATAGATGACGTCACATTGAATAAAGAGTGAAAGCGCACGTGCCTATGTCAGAATAATGTTTAAATGTATAATTTGCTATTATCATAAAGAACCTGATATAATGATTTTGAAACATATTTATGAAATGGGCCGAAGGCCTAAATCAATGAACAAAGTTGTTGTTGTTGTTGTTATATTTATAATGTACAATGTAGTTGTATTTATCTTATACTCAGTATAAAGAAGGACTGCTGTCAACCTTTTGTGAGTGTATGCACATCATGCAATTTTAAGGCGTGTGTCCGGACATCTTAGCTTGTTAAAAAATACTCATTAGGACGACTGACCGCCGCTCAGGGGCGGATTTTTTCAAATGCTACTTAAAACGCTTTTATAACAGACATAAATCGTAAGTTACCATGGTATTCATAACGACGTTCGAGATTGGAGATTTCTTGTTCAAGTTTATCAACATCAATGCTTGCACGTAGGTCAATTCTTTGACCTACTGATCTGGATAAAGCTTCTGACAAATTATTGACTGTATTTGTTGAAGATCCATTGACCAGGTTATCACAAACACTTTGAACGCCCTTAGAACCTTCACAGCTCATTGTTAAAACTACAGATTTGTTATTTGCGCCATGTTCTGAAAGCAAACACAAAATATATATTACACATTGTCGGCATGATGCAAGAGGATGTTATCAACCTGACTAAACAACTATCAACCAAACTAAAATCTTTCCAAAGAGAGGTGTAGCCTAGACATCTGATGCCACCTCTAAACAATTATAAAATGTAATTTAACTTATGTCACCACAATATAAGATAGACTATGTCAATGAAGGAAGTATTGACACTATACAATGTATCTAAATGAAAGGATGTGGCATTACAGGCAAAAAAATCCAATGTAAATGCATTCGCTTAGTTATTGCGATGATATAAAATACAACGCGTGTTGCCAAGGTAGCTACGGTTAGCTTGGCAAAAGTGCCTTCTGGAAGTGAATCTCATATTACCAAATTGAACATCATCGTCTTTTAAGTACCGGTAACATTTACTCTTGTAATTTAATAATTTCTAACGACATAATTCAAAATCGTCATTTCATACGAATAAAATATTGATTTCTAAAAACATCCAATCCAAAAAACAATTTTCGACAATAAAACTGCCCTGAAAACTGTTTCTCACAGGCAAACTGGGTTTAAACTACTGAATTTTAATTTATTCGAATTATGACTGTAGCGTAACTATTCACCGTATTTGTAAATCACAAGTAAATTTTCATGAATTATGATCACGTAACAGCGGAAGCGGAAAGCAAAATGGTAAAATTTAAGCGAAACAAGAAATGTCTTAAAAACACAAACGGCGTAGCCGTTGTAGCTAAATAGCATGCACAAGACAAGCATGATATGTAGAAATGACTTAACGAAATATCTGTATGATATCTTAAGATATTTTCATTATAGTAAGCATGTGCAATGTGCTCTTCACATTGCTTTATAAGACGTATTTTGATAATATAAATAAATATCTATACCTGCTTTATCCAATAATGAAAGCAAGCTTTCAAGATCAATATTCACATTCAACTTGACACTGCAGCCGACCGATTGACTTAGAGCCTTTTCTAATTCTTGAAGTCTTTGACTGTACAATGTTTTAGTTAGATACAAAATAGCTCTCTTCAAACTAGTCCAAGTCGAGCAGCTGTTGAAAGATAAATTTGAAATGAAATATAACGATTTTGCAGTCAGTTGATAACTTGATACTGTCTCATGTTATGAGACAAGTTATCACATCTTGACCAGTGTTAGTTCCACTTGGTCTCCTTAAACAAAGCTATGAGAATAATGTTTCTTACTCAATGAAACAACGAGATAAGTTTTAAATGTGTTTGGAACTACCAATGAGCATGCTACCCTATGATAACCAGTCCATGTGGTATGCACTCGATTACGACCACTACTTCATTTAGTAGCAACACAGTCCAAAGTCTTAAGCTAGTTTTCCCATTTTCCATTTCTCTTGTGTCAAATAAACACCCAAGCGGATCCTCCTTTTCTACAAAACCATATTCTTTACAGGACTGATTGAATCAGTTAATGATAAAGGAGGTCAACAACATTTGAAGGCTAACTTTGACTTGTTCGGGGGGTATAGTTTCCGATATATAGACAAATTCGAAATCCTTTTATACATTATAAAAGGGGGAGGCTAAGTCATCACAGTTTCTAAATACTAGATTTATTTACCAGAAAGTGACCAAAACAGATCCTTCTTCAACCTTTTTTAGGTGTGCGCCTTCTCTACTCATATCAGTAAAGATATTATTAAAAGTAGTGAATACTTCATCGCTATCTAGCTGGATATGTCCACATGTAAGGCAACGTTCGCCTGCTTTAAGGAGTCTGTGATGAGCTGCGTCACAAGCAGTCTGTGTTGATGCACTCGCTGTGATTCTGACTCTGAGTTCTACAGAGAGATTAATAGAAATATTAAATTAAATATCTTCTTTGCCGAGTGGAAGGCCTATGTGTTTTGCTGTTGCTGCTTCTGATACGTTTTCAGTCGCTTATAAGTATTGGTCTTTATACATTTGAGTTATCTCGATAATGAGACAAAATCCTACAACTCTGATACATATACATTTAAGTGTCTTTCTCCAAGACACAACATTGCAGGATCTGGATATAATTTTAATCGACTGATTTTATTTCAGCTAATCGTACCACACGAGTTTTATTCTACAGACGGTTCTTGTTATCCGATACAACAAAATATTTACGGGCTTACTTATATAATTATTAGATAAAGTACAATTGAAAACATACTAAATTAGGTGTCAAGGGTATTTTTTTGTATTTAATTCAGCTACTTAGTGAATAAGATGTATACTGTTTGTTTTACATTACCTAACTGAACACTTTCATTTTTACGTTCAAGTTCACTAATACGCCGACGTCCTTCATACAATTCTGAAAAAAAGTTTAAAACATTTGTTAAAATTTTCCCGCTAGTAAAATTATAAATGGGAAAGATTTATGCAAAGCATCAAATGCCTGCAGGAAGTATTAACAAGTCATTTGTACTCGCAGTATAGTGAAAGGTGTCAAGGGACATTTTTTGTATTTTATTCAGCTACTAAGTGTATAGGATGTATAATGTTTGTGTAACATTACCTGACTGAACACTTTCATTTTTACGTTCAAGTTCACTAATACGCCGACGTCCTTCATCCAATTCTGAAAAAAAGTTTAAAACATTTATTAAAATTTTCCCGCTAGTAAAATTATAAATGGGAAAGATTCATGCAAAGCATCAAATGCCTGCTGGAAGTATTAACTAGGCATTTGTACTCGCAGTATAGTGAAAGGTGTCAAGGGACATGTTTTGTATTTTATTCAGCTACTAAGTGTATAAGAAGTATAATGTTTGTGTAACATTACCTGACTGAACACTTTCATTTTTACTTTCAAGTTCACTCATACGCCGACGTTCTTCATCCAATTCTGAAAAAAAGTTTAAAACATTTGTTAAAATTTTCCCTCTAGTAAAGTTATAAATGGGAAAGATTCATGCAAAGCATCAAATGCCTGCAGGAAGTATTAACAAGTCATTTGTACTCGCAGTATAGTGAAAGTTGTCAAGGGACATTTTTTTGTATTTTATTCAGCTACTAAGTGTATAAGATGTATAATGTTCGTGTAACATTACCTGACTGAACACTTTCATTTTTACGTTCAAGTTCACAAATACGTCGACGAAATTCATACAATTCTGAAAAAAAGTTTAAAACATTTGTTAAAATTTTCCCGCTAGTAAAATTATAAATGGGAAAGATTTATGCAAAGCATCAAATGCCTGCAGGAAGTATTAACAAGTCATTTGTACTCGCAGTATAGTGAAAGGTGTCAAGGGACATTTTTTGTATTTTATTCAGCTACTAAGTGTATAAGATGTATAATGTTCGTGTAACATTACCTGACTGAACACTTTCTTTTTTACGTTCAAGTTCACTAATACGCCGAAAAGCTTCATCCAATTCTGAAAAAAAGTTTAAAACATTTGTTAAAATTTTCCCTCTAGTAAAGTTATAAATAAGAATGATTCATGCGAAGCATCAAATGCCTGTAAGAAGTATTAACAAGCCATTTGCACTCGCAGTATAGTTCACGAGTGCGTCGGTACTTACGAGAGGTACATTGGCGTGATAGCCAACGACCTACATTTGTAAAGAGTTTATCAAATATCTGTCTCTCGAGGACAGGTTTGTTTACAAACGTATCAAATCTTCAAAACTTAATTGAAAACATGTTCATTTCTAAAAATGTTATATTAAAACATATAAACTATGAAAGACACAAAACCAAGACAATGCCTTGTAAATTCAAATGACAAAAATGAAAATCATCAAGTAAATGGGCCCATCTATCCTATTAAGTGTAAAGGATATAACAAACAACACTTCACACATAATTATATCGGTGAAACAGAAAGAAAATTTAAACAAGTTTCATGGAAAACAGACGACCAAGTTCGACTTCCAGTGAGGTATCACACCACATTAATTTTGACAATCCTAGACATAAAGTATCTGTCGAATCTGTGAATATCCTTGACAGTGACCCCTCTTGGTTTGGACCAGAAACTTTCTACATTCGAGCACACAAGCCAACACTCAAAAAGGACAGGGTCAGTACAAACTGTATCTCATTTAGGAGCTTGTTAGAATTTACAACTCTCATTTTATATCTAATCACTCTTGAGTCGGTGTTCTTGTTTTAAGTTGATGTTGTTGTTCTGTGTTGTCGTTACTGTTGTTTCGTGCTAATTAATTAAGTCGTGTAATGAGTCGTTGTTGTTTTGAGAAGTTGTGGTATTATTTGACAACATTAAACTTGCATTTCATTATTATCCGTATCGATTTAAACATTCGTTAAGTTTCGTCACTTTAATGAGTGACACTATAAGGAATGGATGGAAAAGTAACGATTGCATCATATCAATTGGTTTGTAGTTCAAAGGTAAAGTACTGACTTGTTAATCGAAATACCCCGGGTTCGATTCCGGCACAGGTTGATATTTTTTTGTAATTTTGCAAACAACAGTAACATATTAGCAACACTATATCCTATTAGTTACTTATCACATTTAATTATTAGACTGAATATTAATTATATATCATTTTACGAAATTTGTTTTCTCTTTATTATCTATGGTGGCATATTTCTGACACCAGATAACCACATATCTAACACGTTATTTAAGTGGTTAACAATGGCAGTTGTAAGCACTAACTTGCATTTTTCCCTGTTATGATCTTTTATTTATTGAAAAATAACTAGTTACGTAACTAGTTAACTATACTTAATTAACTAGTTAATTGTCAGGTAACCTAGTTACGTAACTAATTTACCACTTAAATAACGAGTTACTTATGTGGTTATCGGGTGGCAGAAAAATGTCACCATAATCATAATCCTTTTTTTCTTTATTCATATTTTTATTATAATTAGATGACATGGTTGAAGACTGAAGGATTTGAATAAATGAAAACGCCCATTATGTGTGTAATTCACTTTCGCGGCAGGTATTGTTCGTTTTTCTCAACTGTCAAAGCTTGAATAATTTCACGGTGAATGATTACACACTATCTCAATATCACGAGTGTTACACAAAGAGCACGATGTCACCGTGAAATTATTCATGCTTTGACAGTTGAGAAAAAACGAACAATATTCTTTTTAAAACGTATCCATTCGTGCGCCGTCGTGCACACAAGTATTTGTAAAGAATGTACCGATGATGTTTAAATTGCAAAAAATGAGGTTTTATGAGGGATCGAACCAGTAACCTCTTGATTGTTAGGTGGTACGTTTTACCACTACACCAAGTCCTTACGTGTCTCTTCGTGTCCTATTACTTAAGAAATAACTTACAGTTGTCTATATTTTGTTGTCTAATAAAATATAGGCACGAGTTGTGATGCGCGTATTATTAAATCACGAGTGCTTTAGCACGAGTGATTTAATTAGCGCATCAAACGAGTGCCTATGTTTTATTTGACAACATAATATAGACAACTGTAAGTTACTTCGATTCTAATATCGAAAAATACATCTCTAGAAAAGATATATTTATAGAACTATTTTTTTACTGTCAGAAACGTCAGGCTGTTGAAATCCACCCCCAATGCAAAGGCCGAAAATAGCATTTATTTTCACAATTCTCATAGATAGGAGTTCCTTATTCCGAACAAATAATATTAAAATCTTAATCAAAAAATAGAAACCAAAAACTAAATACGAATTGCCATAATTGTATTTGTGTGTTTAACATCATTCTACAAAATAAGCGCCGTGAAATAAACAAAACGCTTGACCTTGCCCTTAGTGAGCGACATTTTATAAACACGTGATGATGTAGCAAAATTTAAAGTTCGATGTTTTCGACGGAATATTGCAAATACAGCTTAAATAATTGATTGTTAACTGGATAGTAGTGAGTTATCAGACAATTTGATCGAGAATTTCTGAAAAGGTTGGATATAAATTGGATTTATAAACGCGTGTCAAGGAAGAATGGATTATCGGAAAATCAGCGCTGCTCGTGTCAGCTTGGATGAAACTTGAAAGAATACAAGTAGCCAGTTCCATTATTTTAGGCTATGCACAGTTTGGCTTTAATCAAATAGTCAATCTTTGCATTTTTTGTATAATGGTTGGCATGATCGTCGGATGAAGGACAGGATAAAAATCGGAAGCGGGAATTGCTGGGACTTAGAAAACGTCTTGAAGTAGCCTAGGTATTTTTATGCTAGAATCTTTTTTTAACTCAATTTAGACCATTTTCGTTCAAATAATACGGTTAGTACATGTTTTACATTTACTGACATGTTCCAAGGTCCGGTTAAAGTCAACTCTTATAAACTCGGGCACTATTTTTGGCTTTGCTCATTTAACGTGGAGAGTGAAATTATAACAGCCGTCACGAGCTATATTTTGTTGAATAATGAAGCATAGATGACGTCACATTAAATAAAGAGTGAAAGCGCACGTGCCTATGTTGGAATAAACGTTGTAGTAATATATTCGTGAATTTACGGAGATTTTATACGAAAATTCACGACTATGCATACACGCTCATTCTCAAATTTTGAGCCGAAACGTGTCACAAGTACAATTTCTGTTACATGTATGAAAGCATAATTGCTTATGTTATCTAAAAAAAATTGAATATTATGTTACTGGTACATCATATCAAATTAATGAATGTAAAATGAAACACAATTTATAAGGAACACAACTCATTTTAGTCTGCATCAGCTTGTTTTATGTAATTACCCCTAGCAAAATTCAGTGTCATAAACGTTTTTCGATATCAAATGCTTTTTACCATCATGTTAAAGTGCAATATTTGAAAGAAAGAAAGATTGTGATTTTATGTGCACACAACATAAACTGTAGCAACCATAATTAAAATAATTTCAAACTGAGCAAACAAAAAATTTGGGCATTAATGTACCTGTCACAGACTGTTTGAAGTTTACGTGACACCAAGTTTGTAGGCAATTTATGAATAGTTAATAGGTGCAGAATCTTGCATTCAAACATTTATACTGTTGGCTTAATGTTATAGAAATCATGTCAAAAAGATGCTATCAGATGAGAGAAGTATTTAATTCAGCATTCCTGTTCAAACATTTTTGAACTGGTATGGGGAATTTTTTCATGAAGCTTTAAGTGACGGTCGTCAGTTCATTTCCAGTATCGTTTCAATGCATACTCCTGTATTTAATTTAACCTCATAATGTACTTATTCCACTCACACAACTTAAATAGAAACAAAACAAAAACTCATTAATTTTTTTCTGCCTTATTAATAAGCTCAATTTGAAGTTTACGTGACTGAATACTTACGTGACGCTTTAAAAGAAAATTTACTTTAACTTCAATCGACAAAGGCGAAATTGATATTTTTCTTTTAGACATATCCTATAACTTCATGTTAAGTTTTGTACCGCCATTTTCTTGAATAGGGGAACAATACATCGCATTTAAAGTTAAATTTTCCTTGTTTTTACCTATTGTCCTTAATTCAGTTGGTGTTTAAAAATTTTATTGATGGAATGCTATATTTCTGCAGTATTAACCAGAAAAAGTCTATGTTTTCACATGATATTACGCTTTCAATGTTATATGCATCTGTCTATATGCGATGCTGCAATCAAAATGTCACGTAAAATTCACTCTTATGTCACGTAACATTCAACAGATCAAAGAGCAAGTTTGCATTATAAAATTGTTAATAAGTCAATTTTAAATATTTTTTTATATTTATATTATCCTAAGCATCATGAGACACAATTGTTTAATGGAATAACACTGATTTATGTTGTAATTGCGAATATTAAACATTATTTTTGCACATATCCCATTAATCTGACAGACGGAGCCTACTTAATTGTAATGTGATAAAATGTTCATGAAACTATTTCAACCTTTTAACTCATAGAGGGGTCTACCAGATTCTTATCAGTTTCTCATACAAGTCAGAGATAAAATGTACCTCATCTTCATCGAAAGTTTAAATGATGGCTACTGTTTTGACACCTATATATTTTATCAGGCATTTATTATCAAGTATTGATTTAATCAAATTTAAGACGGAACAAATATTAGTTAAAACAATTATTATTAATTAATAATAATAATAATTAATAATCGTAGTTATAACAGTAATTACAGTTGAATTATTATATATGACTGCATATACACGTTAAAACATATACTGTTATCAAATGAATAATAAATATATCATTTAAATTGGTAGGAAATGTTTTACATAAATGTTCTTCAAATGTACAATGGAGTATCTTTGTTAATTGGTGTTAATTGTATCCCGAACAAATTGACATCCCAAAATAAAAGGTAAGGCCGGTGAACGGACATGTTTGTAGCTGCTACAGTGAAAACAGTATAAATCTTAAATCATCAGTCTGAATTGAAATAATGACATTTTATGTCTGAATAATTAGTGTCAATCTCTTTAATTGATCTTCAAAATTTTCTAAAAAAATACGATTTTTTATTGAATAGTTTTGATAGCGTTACGTTTAGATAAGACAAAAGGCGATGCGTTTAGAATCACAATGAACTGTGAGTTAAAGGTTTGAGTTGTCAGATGATGACAGAATTAAGGCCTTTGAAAACCTTGATTAATAAAGGTGAATTTTACGTGACATTCTGAATTTAATGCAATTTAAAATGTAGAATGGCATGAACAAGGCTTGAGTTCTTATTTGAACTGTAACCGAGTTTTTGAACATTACATTTGAGGATAGGTTTTAATTTCTTGACATAATTTAAGTTCTCCTTATGAATGAGAAGATAAGAGTAAATTTTACGTGACAATGACTTAAAGTTGATTTAAGACTGATTATGGCCTAATATTTTCTTTATTAATCACTAATGCTACTGTTATCGTTGAACGACATATTGATTGTTGTAATCTCACATAAGATAATTCTATATTTTTTTAAAAACAAATATGAGAGAAAAAGAAAATATTGTATTTATTTTTATGTAAGTTTATAATCGTTTTCATTCTTCGTGTGTGACTTACTTTGTTATCAGTTGATTCTCGTTCCCAGTTAGATGTTCTTTCGATGTTACATTTTAAGCCTGGTTATAATTCCTGTTCAGTAAACACAAATTTTACTACTCTTGTTTTGTTTTAATTCACATTATCACTTTAAAAATAATATGAATAACTGTCATGTAAAATTCAAAGTGAAATTCAGCTGTCATTATTAGCAACATGAATAGCAAAACATATACCATATATAGTGTGACCATATTTCGAATAGAAAGGCAGACATATTATATTTTCATATTATTATAAAAATGAAACCCAAATATGAGATTGAAATTTGTAATTGTAATTTCACCACTCCGTTTCGGCCAAAAATTTGAGAATGAGCGTACAGTGCATGTTAGATATTGCCAAATAATTATTGTTTTGAGTTGTTGCAGCTGTTTTTCAAGTTGTGGATGTTTTTTATTCCGATATTTTATATTATTATAGTTATTGCTCAGTGTTTCAATGTAATTGAATAGTTGTTGATGTTGTTGTAGAGCGGGACTGCAGCGAGTATCCCAACACTCTGATATTCGCGATCCCGACCAGAAAATCAGGTACGAATATTCGTCATGTCTGAAATCGTCGGATCGCGATCTATTTTTGGAAAGAAAAAAAAATCCTTTTCAGCTTAATAACAACATAAAACGGGTCGCGCTTCAATTGATAACCTAATTTATGTAGGCACCAAATAAAATTGTGCTAAAGTTCGATTGATACACATACAAAAAAAGTGATCACTGAAAATGCCCATAAAACGTCAGGCAATAGACATTTTTGAAGTACATGGTTAATATAGAAAAAACCGTATAGAAAATAATCCTTCACTAACTCTTTTTATTACATGAATACTGTATGCTTTTCCATTATCGAGTGATTCATGAATCGCTACATATGGATCGTGGTTCAGATCGTATCGCCACTTGCTCAACGATCCACAGCCCTATTGTTGTTGAAGGTGTTGTTGCTGTTGTCTAGAGTTATTTTTTCCTTAATTCTTAATGGTATTATAGTGTTGATGGAATTTAGTTGTTGGTGCCGATGTCTTTAGTTGTTTTTATTTTAAGCTTTTATAATCTCGTAATTACGAGTTAGTTATCTCGTTATAACGAGTTAGTTATCTCGTTATAACGAGTTAGTTATCTCGTTATTACGAGTTAGTTATCTCGTTATTACGATTTATCACTTCGTTATTACGAGGTAATTATCTCGTTTTAGCAGGTAATTATCTCGTTATTACTAGTTACATTACTTATACACAGCACTTCTTATTAATGAGATATATCGACAAACTAAATTTGACGTCGATAACTCCTGTAATTTCAGAGTTATGTCCCGGACAGGACATTGGACGCAGACGCCGCCGCCGACGCAGACGCCGCCGCTGCCGACACCATGAGTACCACCTATATGTCTTCTGACAATGTCAGCCGACACTAAAAATGAAATAATAGATTGTTTTCCCAGATTAAACTAGGATAAAAGCTTTTATATCATTTTTAGCAACTCCCGTATCCATAGCAACCAGAATTTCGGTCAAAAAAGAAAAAAACAATGATGTGCATAATCTGATACTCATTGCAACGTATTCACGTGCAAAGTTTCAACAAAATAGATTGGATACTTTTTTCGAAATCGGGGTATCTAGATTTAAGCGGACAGACAGAGCGACAGACAAGCAGACAGGCCGAGACAGACAGCCGGAGTGCAAACCTACAGTAGAAACCTCCGGAGAAACACCGGTAGGGGACTAATAAAAATGTTTGCCAATGATGCTAACAGTGTGTGCAAAAAAACAAATTCCTGTTCAGGCCTAATAGAAAATAGGTTTGTTTCGGGTTTCCACACAGACAATATTTTTCGCCGATTTCCGATTTTTTAAATAAACATTCAGTGTTCAATCCAGAGCGCGCCATTGCGCCATTGGTCCCAAATGAACGCAAATGGCGCAATATCAATCGTCTATTGGGTCCCTCGGGCGCACTCGCAGAAAATACGGCTTTATCGAGAATTTTACAACTTATATTCTATGCCATATAGTTTCGTTACATCCATTTTGCTAAATTAAACGGGTACATCAGCGTTTGAATTTAGCCACCAGACCAAAGACCGAGTCCGTCTTAAACAACGACGGTCCGGTAAAAAGATACGGATCACGAGACCGACTTTCCAGTAGACATTTCAATAGCTTTATTACTAAAAATGAATAACTGAACATAATAATTGCAGTTACAACCAATTTACTCCCACATCTAATAATTTTGCCGTACTCTCTCCGTGATTCATGATTAACATAACAGCGCCGACGTCGAGCATTTATTTGGACGCTAAAAATGCAGTCGAGAGTCCGCGATACGCATTACATTTTTAACACACCTTTAACAATCATTGACAATTAAGACTTATGTGTAAAACAAACCTATGTTCAATTAATAAGGCGTCCTTTAAAAAATCAATAGTGCAACATATATGACGGCTCGATAAAATTGATAACATAATCGAACTGTTGCAATTAACAAACACGTGACAAACTTTTGTGTACACTGATTGAGGTAGATAAAACTTATTTTTATGTTTACCAATAAGCTGATAATAATTATGGTAATGAATTATTAGCGTGATGTCTGGCAGTTTAAACAGACATAATTACAACAATGAACTAATTCAATAAATTCCACTAGTAACAAATAACTGTGTCATAATTTTACGACAAATAAAGTTATTTGTATTTTAATTATTCACAATATGGTATTCTATTTCGTAAAAATAGACATTTACAACCTAATCCGAATCGTAATTTGAAATCTACAATTGTAAAATGTGAGGGGTTTTCTCAAACTAGTCAATACTGTGTTTATATACTATTCATGGTCAACAACACTGTTGTGTAGTTATCACGATCGCCCATCTGTATGCATGTGTATCGTAACTTACATGAAGCATGGGCGTATATAATGTGATTTCAAGGGGACATTTCCCATTGATGATACCTTCAAATTGATATTATCATTTAACTTAACCATTCATAATTAATTTATCTGTGTTTCACACCCGTGTCACATGTAAATGAACATTTGATAACATTTATTCGACATAAAATGATGTTACTGTATTCAATATGTGTTTCTCATGTTAAAATTGGAGAAAAGAAAGCTCCTTCATTCTTAAACCACCACCAGAACACAAAGAAAAATATTACCTAATGTACTTTTTCCGGCTGCTTAGGTATGGTGTTAATTCGTTTAAGAGTAAGACACGCATTTGTGGACATTTCTGTAAAATCACAGGTAATACACAGGAATCTCTCTTTAATCTACCCGATTACATGAACTTTAAAGAACTAAGACCATGTTATCCAAGCAGAACCGCGTGTAATTGCATACAATTTTGTATTCTTTGGTTGAGGTATTATCCTACGTAGAATCTGTTGTCAGCCATGTTCGTGTTTTATTGTTGCAGCGTTGGAAAACGAAATCAAAACTTTAAGTCTTATATTCACGCCATAGTTTAATAAAATGGCCAACTAATGTGCGAGAAAAGTGTTATTATGCCATCCATATACATGTGGAGACACATGGTGTACATGTAATTCTAAATGAGGCGGATTGGAACGAATTTGAACTTTCCTGATACTTTTTATCTTTTAGGTGACAAATTGTATCCCAATCGAGGACCGATAATTACACTATACCACTGCACTGTTCGTCCAGAAACATACAAGTTTGTGCCCGAAGTGTTTAAAATAAAAGTTAGAAGTTAAAGTGCGGTTTAAAGTCTGCTTCCATCTACATGTTCAGCCCACTTTACAATCTTGTACTATAACTCCTGGTCACTGAAATCACCCTCAGGCAGGCGATCCCTCACAGTACCCATTTACTCCTGGGTGGAGTGGAACAATTTTAGGTTAATTTCTTGCTAAAGGAAATAAGCAGTGCCCGTGGCGGGGATCGAACCCGTGACCTCTCGATTCCTAAGCGCGCGTCCTACCACTGGACCACTGTTCCTAAAACAAAATTATACGTAAACGTCGTGAATACGCAGGACACATAATTGCGGTGTTGGAATCTTTCAAAAGTATCGGATTCCTGAGTTCGAAAATTTTTACATGACTTGGAAATTTGGCGATCTAAAAAAGCGTACCTCTAGAATTCCTCAATCAGTTTTGAAGACAATTTTATAAAAAAAATACTCATAGCTTTAATTCAATTTGTTGCGTATGATTACAAATACAAACGTTCACAACCTTATAAAAACCTCATTTTAATATCAAGTAATCCCGAATTGTCTTTGTCAGTAAATAAGTGCAGCACACGAATTAAAACTCATTCATAGTTACACCCAAATCATATGTAAACTTGATACGCAACTGTAAGGCTTAATGTGTAATTACCAAAATTCGTTTGAGCAAACCCCCGTATTTATTCAATTTTAGATTTCATATTCAACTTCGGATTAGGTTGTAAATGTCTAATAAAATTCCTTCAATCTTAATTCGTAATGTAATACATTTTCGTGACCCACGCTATCGCAATTTTAATTGAAACATTCTTAAATCCTCGTTAGCTATTTGATAACCATTTTAATTTGCTAATAAGCTCTTCTTAGTTTAGCAAAAAGTAAGTAACTATACTGGTTGGCTAAATCAATTGAAATTGTGAAAAAGAGTAGTCGCCGCGTAATCTTTCAGCTAATGCCGAGCTTCTGAATAAAAACCAATAATAAGCATGCACTGTCAAATGTAAATTAATATTTACGAAAAAGTACGATAAAAGAACCAATTTAATGAAATAATATTTAAACAAAGAATTGATTTAAGCGCTGTGCGTACAGTTTATTGGTGATGCATGGAAAACATAGCCCCCTCTCGGACCATTCTAGATTGAACACTGTATAACATGATGATCAAAACGTCGAAAACAGGACAACAGGCGAAATGGTTTTTACTTTTCTTATTTAGTTGTAAATACGTCGTTGAAGTTGTAAATAGACGTGCATAGTAGCCATCTCCGAGCAGAATAGTCGTTTATTCGGCGAGAAAGTAACGTAGACGAATTAACGAATATCGTCCATTTCAATAAGTTTATAGATCGTGAAATTCAGTTACTAAATGCCTTGCCTATTTCGGTATACATAATATTAATTTCAAACCCGGGTCGATAGCGCAGTTAGTAGCGCTTCGGGATTTCGAATCTCGTGCCCGGTGGGGTGCGGGTTCGAATCCCACCCGGGGAGGTCATACCCATGAAAATTAGACAGTAATGTCGATTTTCCTCCATTGATAAGATAATTTGGAGAAGTTTCCGGCCTTGTGGAAGGGTAGGTGAGTACTGGTTATAGACAATGGTCCAGGAAAGCTGGATTAGGTGCGCTGGACGCCGTAAAATGACCTAAAATTGTGTTGACACGGCGTTAATACCAATTAAATAAATAAATAAATAAAATTAATTTCAAGAAGTAGTTTTGACTTATTACGTAACAAGTTGTCTAATTTATAACGGGGGAGTCTTTTTTTAATTGTTTGTAGCAATTGAAATCAATATTAATCCTATGATTGGTAACGAACATGTGGCGGCATTTTTTTTTACACTTAATCGATGCTTGATAGCGTATGCTTTATTGTGAAACCATGGAGTGTAATTTGATTTAATTGTTATTTAAAATAAATTATTAAAACAAGCGTGACCTAGTTTTTTAATTGATGACTACATGTTAAACAAAAAATTGCCGGTAATGACGCAATCAATACAATACAATACAAATTCTTTTATTCTCTCATTTCATATAGACATGAATAAATGAGGTACATAAATAGATATAAATATTTTTACGAGGCACATGATATGGAAAGAAGTACATATATAATTCAACAATGTTACATAATTATAAAGTATAAATAAGTGAAATCAAATAGGGTACCATTCTCATTCCCAGAGACTATCAAGACTCTCAATACTGGATTGAAAATCTTGATAACTTCGGGGTACGAGAATATTAGGGTAGCAAACAGGAACTATTTTTTTAAGTTATGTATATATATATATGTATTGGTGTCCTCTTAAGGGCACCGGAGAGTCATAGTGATATAATGGTACATTGAGATACATGAAATACAAAATGGTACGTTATGTTGTACAATTAATGAGTTTTATCTGCTATAATTAATGATGTTATACATGTATACAAGCAGTTTGTTATCATAAGGATGACAAAATTATCTTGAAGAGTTTACACACATTGTTGAGCTGTTGGGTTGATGAATTATTGAATAATTGATTTAATTTGTACGTATTTGGACGTCTTATAAAATACGGTTTCAGAAGTTGTTTTCTATAGTTTACAGATAAACAACACTCAAAAAGATAGTGATATTCATCACCAAGTATATTGCAGGTACTACATGTACGTTGGTTATAAGGCAAACCATGCCAACTGCCTGTTTCAATGGGTAGTTTATGGTTGCGTGTTCTAAATTTGATTATGTAGGGTAGAAGAGTTTTAGGTATTTTGTTCAGATATTTTTCAAAGCCAAAAGAAGTTTTAATTACTTTGTAAAACTGACAACTATTAGAGTTATCAATACTTGAAAACCATATATTTATAAACAAATCCCTCAGTTTTTGTTTTATAGCTAGTTTTAACCATTTGTCGTTAGTTACAGACTGGGTATTCCTTATATCTGGGAAACCACATTTATTGATGATGGATTTTACCTTGTGAATCCAAGGAAAATTCTTTTTGTGTGTAGATACATTTAAGTTACGAAATAATTTATGCATAATACTATAAATAATGGAGGATAACTTTGAAGGAACAGAATTTTGATTTGTTATCAATTTAGTCCAAAAAGAGATAAACTTTACTTCAATGTCCAATCCCAAAGGGGTTTCACCAGTTTCTCCATAAATGATACAATTAGGAGTAGATCTCTTTAATTTAAATACATATTTTAAAAACTTCAAGTGGATAGTTTCAATTACCTTGTTGTTACTGAATCCCCAGATTTCAGCTCCATACAAAAGTATTGGCTTTACTGTTTTGTTAAACAGATCAATCTGTAAATCTATTGGTAATCCTAATCGATTTGCATTACGTAATAAACTGTACATAACTCTAGTAGCTTGATTTGCAATTTGTTTTTTGTACAAAAGGTAAAGGAACCATTTTTGCTAAAGTAAATGCCTAAATATTTGTATTCGCTCACAATATCCAAGTATTCTTGGTTGAAAATGAATCGACAATTATTGAGTCTGGCTTTGGAAAAAATAACTATTTTCGATTTTGAAACATTGACGGTTAGCTTCCATCTATCACAGTATTTTGAGTATATATCTAACGCATACTGGAGGCCCGACTCCGAGTCTGATAATATCACTGTATCGTCTGCATATAGTAAAATGAATAATTTAAGATAATTAGTTAGTTCGGTATCGTATCTGTGGTCCGGTATGTTTATTGTATCGGTAAAGTTATGTTGGTTAAAGAACTCTTCTAAATCGTTTAGATATAATGAGAATAACAATGGGTACAGGTTTTCGCCTTGTCTGACCCCTATATTTGATTGAAAAAAAATTGAGAGTTCGGAATTTACGGATACACATGATTTAATATTTTGGTATATACTTTTAATAACGTTCAAACATTTGCCATTAATATCGTAATGTAATAATTTTAGCCACAGGCCATTTCTCCAGACGGTGTCAAACGCTTGTTTAAGATCTATGAAAGCACCATAAAGTTTTTTCCTACCATTATTTAAGAATTGGATTAGATGCTGTAAAATAAACATATTGTCTGTAGTTGAATATCCCGTCCTGAAACCCGCTTGAGTGTTTTTAATTAAATCATTGGATTCTACATAATTTGTTAATCATTTATTAATTATACATGTAAACAGTTTCCCAAGGCAACTTAGTAAAGTAATAGGCCTATAATTCTCTGGTTGTGCGGGATCGCCCTTATTTTTGTATATTGGGTTAATTATTCCTATTGTCCATGATTCCGGTATGATTCCGGTATCAAATACTAAATTGAACAATTTTAGATATACATGTTTCATTAGACAGTATGTACTTTTTATATATTCGTTGACAATATTATCATAGCCACAGGCTTTGTTATTATTTAATGATTTTACTGCGGATTCAATTTCTCTTTCATTTATATTGCTGTTAATAAGTTCGTTAGAAGAATCAGTATGGATAGGCATTGTATCCGTATCTGTTTCAATAAAAGTATCATTAACGTCACTAAAAAATGTGTAGAGGTCATCTGAATTTGCGTCACATTGTTTTGAGTTTTTTCCGCGTAATATTTTCCAATATTTACTCGGATCACACATCGGCGATCGCACAAAACATCTTTGTTTAAGTTTACTGATACTTGTCAATTTCACCCGCCTTTTTATCGTTTTATTTTAAGAAATTAAAACATAACTCTGTCCGTTCAAAAACAACTAACGAACTATTATTCAACGAATTAACGTACTTTATCGTTGAGGCCATAACAAATTGATCATATGTTCTATGGATTTTGTCCGAAAAAAATTGGAGCGAGCGAGCGAAAAAAAAAAAATTTTTTTCCCACATTTTGCATTTTGAGGAGCGAGCGAAAAGCGAAAAATAAAAAAAGTTCTATTTTTATGAATATTCATTTACTTAAAGTCAAAATGCACTTAAAATATGGACTTTTTGCAGAAAAAACTTTAATGAATAGCATTCTGTATTATTTCAAAGTGCGTAAAAGTCATAATAATCACTTAAATTATAGTTGTGGATATAGACATGCTTATTTAAATATTAAACATGAATTGATGCTGTACTACTATGGATTTATTCTATTATTTTTCTTACATGATACAATTTTAAAAGCACTGCATGTATTTATTATTTTTCTCTCAATTATAGTTTCATATTTAGTCTTTTTTTCCTTGGGTTTTATTATCTTGACCTTGGATTACAAGGAAATGTCAGTTTAGTTCTGATTATCTTGTAGTTTGTTGTAAGAAAGATTACCTGTTGTTAATATTCATAAAATTAATGCTTTTAATATGATACATACAAAATAAATGCCTGTATTTTGTTTCATTTGCATTTACAGGAACTGTACTATATTATCATACTGTAAAATATACTAATTTTATTCAATATTGAACTTAAAAACTTCAAAACTTCCAAGATCATTGTAAAAATTTAGAATCAGCACTGCTAAAATTATAAAGGACCAAACCTGATGACTTTTTATGTAAAATAAATCCCTATATGAATCAAATAAATAAGAGATGGAATCAACAACAAACAGCTACTCAGCAAATTTAAATCCTCCTGAATGAAAATTTTAGGCTCTGCGCCCCTATAAAATGATGGACCAAACCTGTTGACTTTTGGTGTATAAATAAAGTCTTAATATCATTCCAGTAAATAAAGGATGGGCTCAAAAACATAAAAATTATATATATAATTATATTCAAATTGAATATAATTATATATATAATTTTTATGTTTGAATCAACTACTCAGTATACTTAAGTTCCTGTATGAGAATTTTAGAATCAGCACCCCTATAAAATGATAATGAACAAAACTTTTGTTAACTTTTAAGTGCATAAATACAGTCTTATTAATTAGGAAGAAGAAGAAGATTATTAATTGACCAAATTATGCTACAGACTAAACAACATACAACTGCTAAGTATACCTAAGTAATCCTGAAGGAAAAATAGAATCAGCACCCCTATAAAATTAAATGGACTATACGTTTTGGTGTCGAAAGTATAGCCTTTTGGTAAATAATACAAAATACAACTTCATTTTAAATCAGTCTGTTCGAATATCTCCGGCATGAACATTATTAGAAAAGGAGATCTTCTATCCTGTCCTACCTCAATTCATAAGACACTAAATGGGAGCCCGTGCAAGGCGTTAGGTAATGACAATAAAGGGAAATAACCGCTGCGGGGAGTTTGGTCTATTTTTAGTTTTATCTAGAACTACAAAAAAAAACATTATTTTTGTTGATTTTTGGCAGTTTTTGCAAATATCAAGAGGCTTTGTCAAAAAAGAATTGTCAACTTGATATGCCGGTATCTAGGTGCTCCAGCGACAAACAAAAGATTTATTCAAAGCTGCGCAGTTTCGTCCACAAAACAGGAAACTCGCAAATTTAATAATATAGATGAGTCGACCTCTATTGTAAATTATTTTTACACAGAAGGTGAACATATGACGTCAGACATCCAGATCATCTTTGTAGAGTTGATGGAGCCGCTCTGTCTACGTCACTGTTCAACTTCTGTGTGTATCAAGAGTTGAAGTTTATGGAAGTTAAGCATTGCATTTATAAGTATAAATTTAGTATACATGTGTTAAAACGTGTACTAAATATAATTTAGGATTTAGAAAAACAAAGGAACAAAGATCGACACGATCATCATAGTGGCGTATGTAAACGTGAATACTTTACTGTTTTGTTACAAATATAACAATGTCATGGTGATAAGCTTTGATATTTAGACCAAAAATTATTGATTTTCTCCGTAAGACTTCTTGGTTAAGTGCCAAAAAAAATTGACTTAAAAAAATCTTGATGCGGTAAAAATTTTGAAGTGCGGGAGCAAAAAAAAAATTTTTTTTTCCATTTTCGGATTTTTAGGTGCGGGAAATCCGACGAACAAAAGATCAATTTGTTGTGGCCTGAGCGTAGAAGAAAAATATCGTTTGCTAATCGTGAAAGGATGAACGCATAATGTTGTCTACAGATATTTATGGATGAAAACGCAATAGTGTCTTCTTTACAGACTAGGACGCGCGATTTACGCTTATATTTCGAATATCTACAAATTTTCGGCACATAGGCGCGTAAATCCCCTCTAAATCTCTTGTCTTACTATACAAAAATAGTTAAATTCCACGCAAGTATAGGTCAAAACAAACTGTTTTGTCAACAAATAACAGCAAAATAATGTTATTATTCATAATCTAATATTATATTTTGTAAAATGAAGTTCGTTCAAAGATTTTTTGCGTACGGTAATGTATTTTCGCGACCCACGCAAATTGAAGTGGAGCCTTCTTAAAACCACGTTTATATTGTTATAAGCTTGTTTTGCTAATGGTTATTCTTAATTCAGCAAACTATGCTTTAGGAAACTACAAATTCTAACATCAGCTAGTCCCCGTTTTCGCCCGTTTGTTGTTGGAACAAATTTCGTTTTTGACTACAATTATAATCGTTAAGAGAAATCCAGGAATAATATAATTTTATAATTCATTAGCTATGTCCCTGGAGAAATGACAAAACATGTCAAGTCACTTGTTCATAGGACAAGTCATTCTCTTTTAGATTTCACCAACCCTGGTAATGAGTAATAGCTTAGAGGATAGTTTTCATTCCAAACTGAACTAAAAAGATTCACCGGAACTAGAATCTGTTCTTGTCAGAGTCATAGTCATAATATGACTAAGGCAAAGGCTCAAAGCGAGCTCGACGAATCCAAACTTATATGCGGAGACGTAACCAACTTTTTTTACTTGTTAACTTGTAGACCCATAGAAGTCTGAAACTAATGGAAATTAAAAAAAGAAAAAAGTAACTTTCTAAAGGAAATCAATTTTCAAGACCAATCATCGAAACACTAAGATGCAAATAAAACATCTGATTAGGCTATATATACGGCTTCATCCCACAAAACGTATCCCCTGTTTCTATTGTATTTTTGGTACTTTTAAAAATGTCACTTTTTATGAACTTGTAGATTCGCGCTTGTAAAAATGGCCTTATTGTAGCTGCTTCAGTGATATATTTATTCGAGGGCCTATTAATTAAATAAGCTAGGGGAGATAACTGCGTAATTTATTGCATTTAGAAAAATCTGACAACATCTCATTCTTTAATGTCAGAATCATATTTGAAAATTCTGAAAGAAATGTATTGTACATTATTATCTTTTGAATAAATATGAAAATGAAAAAGCCTCAATAAAACATTCATTTTTTAAGATAGAAATGTTTTTCCTCTTACAACAATGCCCGGTAGCGTTAACTTACGGAAACGTGACGATTTTATCATGAACGTCTCTTAACGACGCATTCGGAACTCCTCGGCGATTTTCTACGCAAATCTACCTCGGACATCATAAGGAAGTAAAGTAGTTCTAACATGGAGTCTGTAGTAAATTTAAATTTCTCTGAATAAGGATTCTGTTGAAATAAAGTCAGAACTACATTGAAACACGACCTTTGGGATCTAGAACTTCTAATAAGATATTGTTGACAAACCGTTAATAATTTAAATCTGAGTTCAAACAAAACTGATCGTTGCTCGTATTTAAATATATATGTAGATAATCCTTGGTCATTTGCAGTGGAAAATACCTCTTTAAGTTGTATTGTAGCTAATTATAAGAAAACTCGTTTGCTAATGTAGACAAAGCACGTTAATACATAAACAATACTAGCACTACTTGCCAGCAAGTTATTGGCCGGACCTCATAACTTGGTTGTTTTCCTACTACGTCTGATATCCCAGGTATATCTTCGTAGATAATCGCCGAGGTAGTTCCGAATGTTAACGACGTCGTAAACGGTGCGTTGGTAAGCATTATCGATGTAAAAAAGTCATTAATAAAAAGAGTAAAAGAACGAATAAAACGACTAAATATATTTTGAATTGTTATTATGGAATAAGCATCGTAAAAACCGACATTTGAAATTAATTTGTAAGTGAAAAAAGGCCACGCGGCAGCTGTAAATCTTTTAAGCCAATGAAAAAACGCCAATAGCTTCAGTCCATGTTATCACTTCCTGTCAATCTTTTCGGATGAGCAGAACGGGTTCAAAAATCAACTTCCGGTTATTGTCAAAATACCATACTGTATAGAAACATATTCGCGTTACCGTAAAGCTCGCTTTTCGAGCTCGCTATAAGACTGGGTTTGAACCTTTAACCTGCATTGAAGGTGTGAGATATACCGATTTTGAAGTCAATAACTTATATCACTTATTAAGTGAAATGTTAGTTAAGCTGAAACTGTTTATTAATACTTTGTACTCCTGAAACAATAAACTCGACTCAAAATTACTCTTATAAGTAAGTTAAAACCAATAATAAGTAAGATAATATTGATTCTAATTGTAAACAAGAGCTCCGCTGGGCGGGGCATTTTACGCCTGTGTGCAGTCCATGCTGTGTTCTCTCTCATATTAAGTCCCTGTGACCTTGACCAATGACCCAGGGATCTCATAATAGGTAACATTCTAAACTGGAGGGCTATCCAAAGCAAAGATTTTGAGAACCTAGGTATAGCCATGAGTTATCACATGCACAAAGTTTTCCCATATAAACTTCAAGTGACCTTGACCCTGGGGCCTCGGAACCAAAAGTTCCAACCCTTGACCCAAAGAGTATCGATACATAAAAATTGATGATCTTAGATAAAGTTGGTTGTTGGACAAGGTTTTTCCTCATGGTTTCCTTGCGACCTTTACCTATGACCCAGAGGCCTCAAAACCAAAGGGGCATATGCTAGACATTGAGGCTACCCTAACATAAAATTTGGTGAACCTAGGTACAGTCATTATTGAGTTATTGTCCGGAAAATGTTTAAATATGAATTAAGTCCCTGTGACTTTGACCCTGGGGTCTCAAAATCAAAAGGGATCATCCTCTACCAAAGAGCTATCAACACATAAATCCTTGACACATGGGCTACTCTCACATAAAATTTTGTGAACCTAGGTACATTGGTTGTTCAGTTATTGTCCGGACAAGGTTTTTCCTGTAATGCCCCTGTGACATTGACCTTTGACCCTGGGGCCCTCGAAACCAATATGGCACATCCTTGACACATGGGCTACTCTTACATAAAATTTGGTGAACCTAATTACAGTCGTTGTTGAGTTATCGTCCGGACAAGGTTTTCATATTTTTAAGTCCCAGTGACCTTAACCTTTGACCCTGGGGTCTATCCACACATAAAATTTGAGGAACCTAGGTACATCTTTTCTTGAGTTATCATCCGGACAAGCAATTGTTTACGGATAGACGGACAACATCATAACATAATACGTTCGTTTTTTTCAAAACGGGCGAATAAAAAATATCATACAAAAGAATTCCGACCCGATTTTTTTAGGGAGATGAAACCAGAAACATAACTAATTTATTTAGGCCTCATGTAAACAAAACAATATTACAATCTACGACAGATGATGCTCAAGATGACAATTGTATAATATTGTTGAGTGTTGTTTTATATGTTTCATATGACTGACTTAACAGATGTTGATTTATAAATCCGACTCACTAATTTGGTTAAAAACTATGACGTATAACTTTTGTTTTCAATACTGTGCCGCTTTTGGAATGGATTGGTTTATTTTACATGTAATTTTACTTTGTATAAATGATGCACCGTAGTATTGCGAATTCCTTATCAATTGTCCGTTGCTCATACGCTTACTCCGCTGATTTCATGTATATTTTGCCAATCTTAAGAAAACTAGTACAACAGTGAATTTTTAAATCGGCAAAGTTAATGTAAATACATAAACTTTTACAATTCCGCACAATATTTGAACCATTATGATAGCTATATAAAGACTATGGATTTCCGTTATTGATACTTTATTTACCTGGGAAAATCAGAAAATCTAAATCTAGAAAAAAAAACGTTTTCAAAAGTTACTACACTACAAAACATACTTGCATTATTTTATATACAAATGACATGCTCAACTGAGACAAGGCATATTTCCGTAAAGACGGGGCATTTTAAGACCCTTGTCTGTCTGAAATTTCTTAAAACCTGCAGTATTTTCAAATTCGAGTTCAACTTTGAGCTTTCATTTCCCGTATCATGTGTATTGCAATACAGTTTAATCCCCCCCCCAAAAAAAAAACATGAGGTCTTTTGCGCCTTCTAAATATTGAAAAAAGCCCTGAACTCGAACGCAACATTCAAACAGAAACAAATTTGGTGTATTGAAAACAAACTCCTCGCAACGGTTTGTGCAAGTGATTTTAAAAGGCAAATATTGCAAATCATGACGTAGATGCCAATTAATCGTTTGTCTAAAATGTGGAATCGGTTAAAAACATGTTTATATTATTTGGTTTCAGTTGTAGATCACGTGGCTATAGGCCCTAAAATAGGACATAAATGTACTTTAACGGCATTGCACACTTGACTACTTTATGAATATTACTTACGTCTTTCGTAAGAACGATGTTGCTCAGCTAAAACTTCTTTTATAAAATCATATGTGTTTTCCAATGGTTTCAGTTCATCTTTTGCTTTGTCGAGTTCTTGAATTGTGGAAATATAATTAATAAGTTCATTCACATAATCTTGGTCTTTGTCAGTCAGTCTGATCGATAATTGAAACAATACTGTTGAAAGATGAATATAGTCTCCATTAAATTGACTCTCAGGTAATGAGATAGTCCCCGAATGCGCCAAATCATTTCTTTTATCTCTCAATATGGTTATAGCAATTTTTTCTGTATCTTTCAATGATTTCTTATCAAATAAATTCAAGAGAACATACGCATGTGCAGATATGTCCCAATCGTCTACATTCTTCGGTTTTCCGGAGTCAGGGCTCAGCAGTTCCCAAAGTTTCGGGTTTCTTTTCTTGAATGCATTATAAATTTGATCTCTATGCGTTTTCAGACATATATCAATTGTAGTATTATCATCGTCTAATATCCTTAAAGTATGTTTCTTGCAAACGTAAGTCCCTCCTTTCAATAGTAGTAGCAAGAGCTTCACGTACCTTGTATCACCGCTTAGCAGTAAAGACATTGCGATGAAATGTACGTTTTTATGTTTAAATGTATTACTTATTGTATAATATTATATTTAATAATAAATAGTTAACTGTCAATAATATTGTCACAGGTTACCTTAAAAAGGAAGTTAAATCAACACGTAAACACAATTAAAAATATTCTTGTAATATAATAATACATGTACTCCTACACTTGTAAGCTGTAAGCATTAACATTTAAAATATGTACCATATTCTTCTTCTTCTTACTTCACCGTACTACTTCCTCTATCCGGAAACTGTCGTACGCCCACATTGATATTTGAAGTCATGTTGAAGTTTCTGTTGAGTAGTGATTTTCTCTGTACTATCTGAATGAACCAAGTCTATTAAATCATGATAATATATTTACAATACATGATATAATCCTTCATGTACAGCTATACGAAAGACATTTAATTCGAATGTGAAATCCCAACGACTTTTAATTGACCTATGTATCTTCAACTGAAAGTTGTGTAAAACGGAGAAAAACATTTTCACTGTATAACTGTCATCGTACTCCTAATTAGATTTATTAACATAATATACACTTTAACATGCTGTATCGTATCTGATAACATCCATTATTTAAGACATTTGTATTATTAATAAACTTAATCATTTAAACATTTCATAAACAAAATGGCGATAGATCTACTTGAATTATCATAATCTACGCAAATGTTTTCACCGAGTATATCATATCTTACATTTTTAAAGGGGGTCATTTCAAAGTTATTTTGCCCAAGAGATAAGCTTTAAATGTGCCGGGCAGTTTAATTTGTCAAGTAAGATATTGAGACAAATTTAATTTTGTATACTCTCTTATACCCCGATTCGTAATAATGTCATGGTAAATAAAGCAATTATTTTCATAACTCTAACCCTAACCCTAGATCTAATCCAATGCTTCTTTTACCGTTGTTATGAATCATATAAAAACCATCTTATGATCCAAACATTTTGATTGATAGTTTATTGAAATGGTCCCTAGATGTCATAAATAAGAACAAGTAAATAGAACAAGATGGGATTCCAACTTTTTCTTTTTGGACGGTAGCTGAGCTACCGTTCAAAGTTAACAAGTAGTAGTTTCAACATTTCAAATTGGTTCCAACGGTACATGTAGCACCGAGGTAGCCCTTTAAAAAGAAACTACAATTTAAAATCCTATGCGGTGTACTTGGACTATATCGTCAACATGGTGTAGGATCAAAAATAGATCGTATTATATAAAACGTAAACAAACGAACACCATTTGTTAAAAAAATCAGGTATTTTTTTCTTATTTACTCTTTTATTCGTCCATCAATGAAAAAACGAAACTTACCATAACACGCTACTCTTTTTTCCGCTTCTTATGATGTATATATCATACAGATCCAATTAGAATTTTAACAAGTTATCCTGGTCATTGGAATCGAAGCGAGCAAGAATTGGGTCGTATTTGACGAATGCAAACCGGTTCAAATTAATACTTTTGTCGAATTTATCACCAAATTGCATTTATTCTTATTGAACTTGCTATGGAAAACCCACGGAACAATTGTGAAGTCTTGTAGAAAAGTACATGTATCAATACTTCAAGACATAGTTTTGACATAAAAAATATAATTTTCAGAGAATGATGCGAACCGGTTCAGGTTTATACTATGATACGAACCGGTTTAAATTTATGTTTTTTTACGATTTTATTTTCATTTGCATACGCTCTTTGTCGTTTTCTGCTTCGTTGCATTATCATTCAAATACTGCACACTTTCGTTTCTTTTCAGGAAATTAGTGATCATCATTTTGTCTCAATTTTACAATTTTTGACAACGTTCTGACTAATTTGGGAGTTTTAGCTGAAAATGACTTCATACCTAACCATATAACTTCTGTATTTTTATGATAAAAAATCAACTTTCCGTTCGTTTTTCCTTTGCCTGCATCAGTCTACAGGCATGTCACCATAGAAATCACCATTCAAGTCACAATTTGAGAGATAGTTTATAGTAAGACGTAACATTGTCACCATTTAAGTCACCATTTCCAAGACAGACGTTACATTGGTCACCATTTAAATCACCATTTCCCAGACAGACGTTACATTGGTCACCATTTAAGTCACCATTTCCAAGACAGACGTTACATTGGTCACCATTTAAGTCACCATTTCCCAGACTGACGTTACATTGGTCACCAATTAAGTCACCATTTCCCAGACTGACGTTACATTGGTCACCAATTAAGTCACCATTTCCAAGACAGACGTTACATTGGTCACCAATTAAGTCACCATTTTCCAGACTGAAGTTACATTGGTCACCATTTAAGTCACCATTTCCAAGACTGACGTTACATTGGTCACCATTTAAGTCACCATTTCCAAGACTGACGTTACATTGGTCACCAATTAAGTCACCATTTCCCATACTGACGTTACATTGGTCACAATTTAAGTCACCATTTCCAAGACTGACGTTACATTGGTCACCATTTAAGTCACCATTTCCCAGACAGACGTTACATTGGTCACCATTTAAGTCACCATTGCTCAAGAAACTTCGGAATTGGTCACCATATTTATATCAGTTACCATTGCACAGGGAGACGTTGCATCGATCACCATGCAAGTCATCATCACTAAAAAGACACCTCATCGTCGCCTTTTAATTCACGTCTTGAGATGGACACGACATCCCTTTCCTCCAAACGAATGCCTTTGTGGTGACAATTACAGGCATAAAATCGCCGTTATTCATAACACGACAAATCTGCATAATCACTCAAGTGTCCTAGTGTTAATAATAAAACCGGAACAGTACCTGATAAATGATCTGGTTATGTTGTCTTGAAAACTTTTATTTGATTTTTGTCTTCTTTAAAAAGTTGGTTTCTGTGATGTTGGAAGAAATATTTTTGTCACACATATTATATTTGGTACTGGTAGTCGAATGAAAAACAGTGATATAGCATAACAAAAAATGCCAAAAATTAGTAATTCAGCATAGTTATGAAAGAAAATGTTTAATCAAATAAATAAGTGATTCTAGGACGTCATCATTTTGGCTAGGCTGACTATTTGTGTAATCTAATTATATTATGTATAATTTGGTTAGTTTAAGCAAACAACTACATATTAATTAAACGTGCAAATCATTACTATATAACATACATGTAATTGCAGCTTTCTTTATGCATAAACAATCAAAATATATAGAGTGAATAACAAAATGTTACAAGTGCAAGTTCATGAAACATTGATAGGGTTGATAAATATATTTTGATATATTCTGTTATATAGTATTTTTTTTAATAATAAGGAGCTTAAATGTTTGTTGTTAAATTGAATGAATGAGAGTCTTGATTAAAAGATGTTTTTGTAGTACATGTCGGTCATTTTCAATACGAAGATCCATTGGATTAAATGTTACATAACTTCCTGTTAGTAAGTAAGAAAATGAATTTTAGTGTTTCGTCCATTGCCTAGTAGATGTCCAATGACTGTGTAAAAAATGACAAAAATCGGACTGTTGATAAAATCGTAACCGCTATTTTAGACCCTTATTTTAAATTTCCGTTACTGTCGCCAGTCCACACCTGTGTTGTTTGCAATAAAATTTCAGAGAACACGGTCACTGAAAGAGTTAAATTTGCACCCATATGCATTGGTAAACAATTGAAATTTGTACTAAAAGCATTATGTTAGACATTTTTGAAATATCTAATGCAGAGTACATGTCGCAAGACTCTATGCTTTCATAAAATTTCCGATACCGAATCTGTCACAGCTGGATTGAAAAGCAAAATATCAATACAGAATTATAAAAAAACGCCTAAAAGTTATCTTAGTTTTGTTGATTATAAACAAATAAACAAAAACCTTTGGTATGAATGATATACGAAAGTATGTGACTGACAAATGTGAAAGGGGTCAATAAAAAGTAAATAAGGAAAATTTCCGTTACCGGTGCTGCTGAAAATACCAGCTATATTGAAACGGTATAATGACGATAAATACATCAATTGACTATAACTGTAATAAAACAACATTGTAAGTTTGATAATGATTTCAAGTCAATACTATTTTATCAAAGGTTAATAAAATACACGTATTAGTCTCGAACAAGTAGACCAAGTACCATAAGACAATAATGTTTAGCAGATTTTTATAGTATAGCTCACCAGAGCCAGAGCACGAACTGTTCAATGTGATATATTCTGATTGATGTTTGTCCGTCGTCCGTCATAAGTCTCTTAAAATTGTATTAATTATTATTAATTTTAAGTCATTGGTTATCAACTTTTGCACGATGCATCTAATAAAGGTCAGCCACCCTTTTTTCAAATTTATCCCCTGGGTTCTATATTGACACTGCCTCAGGGGTCAACATATTTTAATACTGGCCTTCTTAAAGGGACTCAAGACTAAACATGGAATTATATTACTTAATATTGAAAATAATCTCGTAAATTGTATGGCCTAGAGCTTTATAGTTTGTATTGCCAACTCAAGGTCACAGTTTTATACAGATAAATATCAATGTATCAATAAATTATGTGTCAGGTGCCCTTACAATCTATTTCTCGTGTTAGTGGTCATGACTCCTCGGGATCCTCTCTATATCCTCTTTATATCATATAAACATGTATATCAGTTCACTGAATTAAAAAGATACGAACATATTAAAACCACGTACTCGTCATTTTGTTAAATATTATTGCAGATATCAAATAATGTCAGGTGGCAGATATCTCCGTGAACACAATTTTCGTTACTTTGTTGTTTTTGCGGATAAGCGTTGTTTTACCGAAGTATGATCTCGCTCATTCTTAAGCATTGTCTTAGTTTTATATTTAAACTGAATCACGTCATCTGTTTGAACAAAAGCATTCAAGTTTTCAAATTTATATTGCGTTTGTTATACTAGTCGTATTTTGTTATGTATATAGAACATATGATATGAAAAAATATGTTGTATTCGTGTAAGCTGTTTGACCTAGAAATAAAATGCAACTATAAAGTAACACATTTGTTGGTTCAATTAAAGACTTGGTGGGTTTGACAATGTTTTTAAACTTATATAATCAATATAAAATTTCCGTTACCATTGCACCTGTTCTTTATACATGTACGTGCCTTTAAGTATGCGGCTTATCACAGGAAATATGTACATCTTTTGTATCGGCAATGATCAAAGTGAAGTATAAGAAACAGCAGGTTATCATTGTGACGTCCACAAATAATAGAAAACAATTGGATTGTCACCAATGATTACAGTCTTAATTTTACCCTTAGCATTGAAAAGTGTGCCTAAAGTTCAGTGGGATGTAATGACTTAATTAAGAAGTCATTGTAGTCGTTTTTTTTATTTTTAGACAAAGACATGTATAATTGTTGAAAACCAAA
Organism: Mactra quadrangularis; assembly: GCA_025267735.1. Classification (NCBI taxonomy): domain Eukaryota; kingdom Metazoa; phylum Mollusca; class Bivalvia; order Venerida; family Mactridae; genus Mactra; species Mactra quadrangularis. The sequence continues at coordinate 13,012,406 of CM046306.1, forward strand.
CCATTTTATTTGGTACGGAAGAAGATATTTGTGTGTACGCCTTTACTGTCCGCAATGAATGTACAAAATCGGATGTTAAAAGCGAATAGTCAAATTTACACCTTACCCTCTTTATATGGGTATAACACTGGCAATAAGATAGTTATGCATCCAGAAAATTATATTTACATCCCTGATACATGCACAATAATGAAAAAATCATTTACAACTGATTTATTTGAAGTTGATTTTTCACATATTCACATTCCCAGATGGACCTTCGTATTTAGATTTGCCGATGAACATTAAGTTAGATGCAAAGAAAAATGTTTGAAACAGATTGTGTTAGGCTGTTAATTAATATCTTTTCAAAATATAGAACTTTTATTGAGAAACAGAACTGATTAATTACAGCACCGATTAAACTATACATCATAAATCACTGACTTAAGTATAATATATGAAAATGGACTTGAGAACTTGAATTTGTAACATTAAGCATTAACATGGTCCTCTATTCTAAATGAATGTTTATGAGGGGATATGCATTTTTTGCTCTCTTTCAACCCAAAATTTGCATTTCATTTAGTTACATTTTCCCAATAAGGTCTGAAGAGCAAGTTCTTTACAGAGACTAAAACATGATTTATTCACGCCATTTTCTGACCTGAATGGTTCCGATTTTTTCTGGTGATGAGGGGCGCTGTGTCCCTTTCAAACCTCAGCAACACAGGAAAAAAGCCAACCCCCCCCCCCCGAGACATCTTTTGATGGATGGGGATGAATCGGGAAAAAATAATTTCTTGGACAACTTTCTTTAGGTGAAATTCCATAACTCAAGTTAAAACACTTGTTTCAAGGCATGTGGCGTTCATTTTGAAGGGGATCTAGACACGTAAAAATGCAATAATGACCAGTTTAGGGTTAAGGCATGTAGATACAGTAGTTGAAATACATATTTGCTATTAAAATAATCAAAATAAGTCATTATAAGTTTAACGTCAAATCATTTGAAGTATTTATATCATTCATTTTTATCATTTAAAAGGTTCGACAAAAACAGTATCTTATTTGTATGAACTCGATTTTATCTATGAGATAATCAAAATTGCTTGAGAACTAGGCCATACACCAACGAAAGTGAACACAGTTTTTCATGATTAGAAAATTTCGTGAATACGTTGTTGACTATATAATTCACTGTTTTATCTATTTGTTTCAACATGTTTAATGTCACATACATTTATCATCATTATTGTATTTATACAACTTAAATTTACTTACTGTCACTACAATTTATTTATTCGGTGTATGTTTAATATTCTGTATTATGCCTCAGTCCCATAAAATTTTGGCTTGTTGCGGACCCGTACGTGCAGACAGCCGTGGGCCGGTAGAAGCATTGCTGACGGTACGCGTATTAAGGTGACGGTAGCTGGAAGATATGCAAGTTTAATCCATACTCGGCCACGATTTTTTCACAATTTTATTTTGAAACTGATACATGTATCCACGGCTCATCTCAAGGACCTTGGTAAAAACATGAACAGTTCGTAAGGGTACGCAAGAGTTCGCACGAATTCTTGCGGAGCTTGATCGCACGGCGCCCACACGGTGCCCTCACAGCTATTTTCATATTTATGGGTATGTAGCATGATTTAGATTAACCTTAATTACGCCCGGCTAATAAATTCAGTAGCGCGCAAGTCAACTGATCGAGAGCTCAAAGGTTCAAATTCTCAGGCGGGGTATACTTTCATAGAGTTTGGCCATGAACTTATTTGTACGGCCATTTCTTCTTTAACCAGTTTATTAAATAGGACAAACACTTGAAAACAATCAAATACCCATAAGATAACACTAAAAAGATCAATCGCACAGATATGATACTTCACCTGCTACTTATGATAATCTGTAAAGTGGGTCCTCAGTCTCGCATATTGAGTGTTGCCCGCAAGACTAAAAGCAAGTGCATCGCGTAAAAGAGCGAGTTACTACAGTCATGCGGACAACCATCGATATGATTATGTATCATTTATTTTGTCATCTTAAATGATTAGTAAACTGTGGCTAAAGTGGCCTTGAGAATATCTTGAGTGATAATATAATCAAAATGAGTAACCAATTAACCCAGGTTTCGTCAGCCTACGTAAAGATACAATTGAATGCATGGACGTAACTTAATAGATAAAACTCGGATTAACTTCCAAGAACGGAAGGACATTAATCGTGGTTTTATATCCCATCCCATCAAGAGATGTGTTGGGTCATGATAAGATCTAAATTAAAATTAAGTTTGTTTGCCCTTTACCAACCGACCCGAAATAATGCCGCTGACTCAAAAGATTTTATTCGAAAAACATGTGGTGTTTTTTTTATTTACGTTTATCGTTTTACTTTCCGGTAGTTTCTTTATGCATATAATTCTGTTTTAGGAAGAAAAATAACATACTTTTCATACCTACCGATCAAACCCAAAATTTTCGGGTCGGTAAAAGGCAAACAAAGTATTTTTAGTTTAAGTCTAAGTCAATTTATTATCATGAGATTGCTAGTTTGAGATTCTATTCTGTGATTTGATTTTATTCTGAAAAATAGAGCCTACATTTTTACTTTTTTATTATTTTAAATTTCAGTGCTTTAATAATATAGAGAGGGGAGGAGGGGACACAAGTGCCTCAAAGTAAAGAAACCCTGCTACAGTACTTACATTATATGGGACTCTTAATCTTAATGTTCTGTACTTTACTTTGAGGTTAGAAGCTGTAGTTTAATTGAAATACTAAATTTCAAATCAATTCAGATGAGATTCCTATACCCATACTGTGTGGTATACATTATTTACATAACCAATGAATTTCAGGAAATAAGAGTTTTAAGTACATGTATTTTTCTCAATTGCATCTTTCACAAAAGTTTCACATGGGTCATGATCTTTCACAAAAGTTTCTCATGGAACCGAAATAATGGTTGAATTTCATTCCTATTTGCTGAAAATACTTGCTATACGGATTTGTTTAATAAAGAAAGTATTTTGTCTATTTTGCAGTGACAAAAAAATGGATGCAAGCTTACCAAAACGAAATTTAATATGTAATACTCAGTCTTTTTTTATTAGTATACATTTGTACACTTGTAATCTGTAATTATTTGTATTATATATTCGAAGTAAATGTTGATGCAATGTTTTTGAAGTCTACTATCAGTATCACTATTCAATCGACTTTTGACATTAACAATCCCGATCATTGAGTTACACACCAACTAATTGCATTGCAAGATCCGAACAGATATCCATTTGCAACTGGGCGGAGTAAAGCAATCGCATGTAAATTTCTTGATCAAAGAAAATTAGCAGTGCCTCTATGGGATTCGAACCTAGGACCTCTCGATCCCTATGCGCGCGCGTCCTGCTACTGGAGTACTGCTGAAATATTATGTATATAAGAAGATGATAAAAAGTCTTGTAGAATGTCAAAGAAACATGAACAAAACGACTTAAACACTTTCCGCAGAGCAAATATAAATGTTATTTATGTGAGTTGTGGTGATCTTTTATGTCTGCTGATCTGGTGAAAGGCTTTCCACACTAATCAAGTACTGTTGTGGTTTTATCATAAACACTAGCACACTTGGGTGATTATGAGATTGGTCATGGTCTAAATAAAGGCAACATGATGCCTCTAATTGTCACCACAAAAACATTCGTTTGGAGGAAGGTGATACCGTGTCCATTTCAAGACGTGATTTAAAGGCGACGATGAGATGTATTTTTGCGTAATGGTGACTTGCATGGTGATCGATACATCGTCTCCCTGTATATATGGTATATTGGCAGTGCAGCCAGTGTGACCGGGCCACTGTTCATCATAACCTTTATTCCTTAAGTAAGCCCCTGTCCAGCAGATTTTATTCTCAATTCCAAGCTCGGTTACATATACAATGTATATTGATAACTTGTGTTGTTCTCAATAGCGACTCGCTATGCCTGGGATGTTGTCTGCCCAGGTTTGTAAGAGGAAGTCGATAAACTAGCATTGCCGCGTCCATCATAAGAGCTGTTCGGAATCAGCTGCTCCAGTATTCATGTTATGCTAAACATCAAATTGTTGCTTTGCGGTCATGTCGGCCTGATACAGATCTGTTGTAATTTTAGGGACTTAGTCGCAAAGTTGTCCAAGTGTCTATTTGCTGAAGGTGGAATATGTATGGAAATCAACAGCTTGTAAGTCTTTTCTACACCAATTGTGGTGTCTTGCATAGCGGAAGCCAGCAGCATACTGAGAGGAGCTCATGTACCAGGTTTTACTGTGTCGAAAGATTTTAGCGGCTCGGACACCTGCATCCTGAGCATTCGGTGGTCATAATTGACCAAAAATATTTTGGTCGCTCATTGAAAAGTGAAAACTTGGTATTTCTGCGCCTAGAAAAAAAATTCATGTCGGATGCGATCATTCGCATCAGCGTTCACTAAATAAATTTATCATTCTGTTTCCAGTGTTTTAACATTTTTGATTACATGTCAGGTTCTGTGTTGGTCACAGCGAGTCGCGCCGTTGACCTGGGGTCAGCTAAATATCAGAATTAGGTGCTAGGTACATGTGTTACAACAGCCTCACAGGTGAGCTTGACATTTTGCGACAATTTATCACCCATTTTGAAATGTCCACCTGATTCCTGCCTTCTTAACTGACCTTTTTGCACCATTTTTCCTTTCTCACCCGAGTCGCAATACCTATTTACCTCAAATACCCTTCAAAATTACAAAACTCTGTGTTTAAACTGCCTTTTATAGCAACCAAAATACAATGAAAGGGTATTTAGACTACATTTTAGCAACATTTTATTTGTGTTTGTATTTACTTATAAGAAAAGGGGTGAAAATATTGTTGTAATATACTGGTATTTGAAATTTCCTGTATGATTTGGGGCATTATTCATATATGTTTGCCATTTTGATAGTGAAGAAAGTCAAAAATTCAATAAAATGCTTTTTTGTTGGAGGGATTAGGCCAGCTTCATACTTTTTTATGTTATTTTCTTATAGTGTGATGTACAGAAAGAAAGACAAATACAACACAGTGGTACTAGAAGTTATTGCATCAAAAAATCTTCAAAAATGAAGAAGATATTGTGTTTTCTGTACACCCTCTCAAAGAGCTCCAATAACTTAGCACAACATTCGACGTTCGATATTCGATATTCAATATCGAATATCGAACCAGTTCGACGTTCGACATTTGCATAATGTGCCAATATCGAACAGAAGTTGAATATCGAACCAGCTCGACGTTCGACATTCATTAATAATAGTCCGAATGTAGTTCTGAGGTTGAATATCGAACCAGCTCGACGTTCGACATTCATTAATAATACTAATGCGAATGTAGTTCTGAGGTTGAATATCGAACCAGTTCGACGTTCGACATTCATTAATAATAGTCCGAATGTAGTTTTGAGGTTGAATATCGAACCAGTTCGACGTTCGACATTCATTAATAATAGTCCGAATGTAGTTATAAGGTTGAATATCGAACCAGTTCGACGTTCGACATTCATTAATAATAGTCCGAATGTAGTTCTAAGGTTGAATATCGAACCAGTTCGACGTTCGACATTCATTAATGATAATGATGCGAATGTAGTTCTGAGATTGAATATCGAACCAGCTCGACGTTCGACATTCATAAAAGATAGTCCGAATGTAGTTTTGAGTTTGAATATCGAACCAGCTCGACGTTCGACATTCATTAATAATAGTCCGAATGTAGTTCTGAGGTTGAATATCGAACCAGCTCGACGTTCGACATTCATTTATTATAGTCCGAATGTAGTTCTGAAGTTTAATATCGAACCAGCTCGACGTTCGACATTCATTAATAATAGTCCGAATGTAGTTCTGAGGTTGAATATCGAACCAGCTCGACGTTCGACATTCATTAATAAAAGTCTGAATGTAGTTCTGAAGTTGAAAATCGAACCAGCTCGACGTTCGACATTCATTAATAATAGTCCGAATGTAGTTCTGATGTTGAATATCGAACCAGTTCGACGTTCGACATTCAAAAATAATAGTCCGAATGTAGTTTTGAGGTTGAATATCGAACCAGCTCGACGTTCGACATTCATTAATAATAGTCCGAATGTAGTTCTAAGGTTGAATATCGAACCAGTTCGACGTTCGACATTCATTAATGATTTTGATGCGAATGTAGTTCTGAGATTGAATATCGAACCAGCTCGACGTTCGACATTCATTAATAATAGTCCGAATGTAGTTCTGAGGTTGAATATCGAACCAACTCGACGTTCGACATTCATTAATAATAGTCCGAATGTAGTTCTGTGGTTGAATATCGAAGCAGTCTGACGTTCGGACGACTTGTTTCAGCGGGGATACCTCGATTGGGCCCTTGGCCGCGCTTGAATCAGTGGAGCACGGCCTGTTTCTGCGGGGAAAACCTCGGCTTGGCCCTGGGCGGCGCTGGAATCAGCGGCATGCGGCTTGGATCAGCGGGGGAACCTCGGCTGGGCACTCGGAAGGGGCTTCAGCTGGCTCTATGGGCTCTGTGGGCCTTCTACCGGGGTCTACGCGGCCTGCCGCTAATACCTGCCCGGTTGGCTTGATTTTAGCGGAGGCAAGCAAGGGACACCGGGGTTTACCTCGGCTGCAAGCCAGGCGCGCTTGTATCAGCGGCGGACGGCTTGATTCGGCGGGGAAACATCGGCTGGGCCCTTGATCGCACTTGAATCAGCGGAGCACGGCTTGTTTAAGCGGGGAAAGCCCGGCTAGACCTTCGGCCGCGCTTGAATCAGCGGCGGACGGCTTGTTTCAGCGGGGAAACCTCGGCTGGACCCTTGGCCGCGCTTGAATCAGCGGAGCACGGCCTGTTTCAGCGGGGAAACCTCGGCTGGGCCCAGGGCGGCGCTGGAATCAGCGGCAGGCGGCTTGGATCAGCGGGGAATCTCGGCTGGGCTCTGCTCGACGTTGATGCGAATGTAGTTCTGAAGTTGAATATCGAACCAGCTCGACGTTCGACATTCATTAATAATAGTCCAGATGTAGTTCTGAGGTTGAATATCGAACCAGCTCGACGTTCGACATTCATTAATAATACTAATGCGAATGTAGTTCTGAGGTTGAATATCGAACCAGTTCGACGTTCGACATTCATTAATAATAGTCCGAATGTAGTTTTGAGGTTGAATATCGAACAAGTTCGACGTTCGACATTCATTAATAATAGTCCGAATGTAGTTCTAAGGTTGAATATCGAACCAGTTCGACGTTCGACATTCATTAATGATAATGATGCGAATGTAGTTCTGAGATTGAATATCGAACCAGCTCGACGTTCGACATTCATAAAAGATAGTCCGAATGTAGTTTTGAGTTTGAATATCGAACCAGCTCGACGTTCGACATTCATTAATAATAGTCCGAATGTAGTTCTGAGGTTGAATATCGAACCAGCTCGACGTTCGACATTCATTAATTATAGTCCGAATGTAGTTCTGAAGTTGAATATCGAACCAGTTCGACGTTCGACATTCATTAATAATAGTCCGAATGTAGTTCTGAGGTTGAATATCGAACCAGCTCGACGTTCGACATTCATTGATAATAGTCCGAATGTTGTTCTGAGGCTGAATATCGAACCAGTTCGACGTTCGACATTCATTCATGATAATAATGCGAATGCAGTTCTGAGGTTGAATATCGAACCAGTTCGACGTTCGACATTCATTAATAATAGTCCGAATGTAGTTCTGATGTTGAATATCGAACCAGCTCGACGTTCGATATTCATTGATAATAATCCGAATTTTGTTCTGCGGTTGAATATCGAACCAGGTCGACGTTCGACATTCATTAATAATAGTCAGAAAGTAGTTCTGAAGTTCAATATCGAACCAGCTTGATGTTCGACATTCATTAATTATAGTCCGAATATAGTTCTGAGGTTGAATATCGAACCAGTTCGACGTTCGACATTCATTAACAATAATGATGCGAAGCCTATACTGGGCACTAGGCCGCGCATGAATCAGCGGAGCACGGCTTTGTTTCAGCGAGGAAACCTCGGCTGTGCCCTGGGCGGCGCTAGAATCAGCGGCAGGCGGCTTGGATAAGCGGGGGAACCTCGGCTGGGCACCCGGTCGGGGCTTCAGCGGGCTCTGCGGGCTTCTACCGGGGTCTACGCGGCCTGCCGATGATACGCGCCTGTCTGGCTTGATTTCAGCAGAGGCAAGCAAGGGACACCGGGGTTTACCTCGGCTGCAAGCCAGGCGCGCTTGAATCAGCGGCGGACGGCTTGATTTGGCGGGGAAACATCGGCTGGGGCCTTGGTCGCGCTTGAATCAGCGGAGCACGGCTTGTTTCAGCGGGGAAAGCCCGGCTGGGCATTCGGCCGCGCTTGAATCAGCGGCGCACGGCTTGTTTCAGCGGGGATACCTCTGCTGGATCCTTGGCCGCGCTTGAATCATTGGAGCACGGCTTGTTTCAGCGGGGAAAGCCCAGCTTGTCCCTTGGCAGCGCTTGAATCAGCGGCGGACGGCTTGGATCAGCGGGGAAACCTCGGCTGGGCCCTTGGCCGCGTTGAATCAACGCCAGGCGCTCATGAATCCGCGGCGGACGGCTTATTCCAGCGGGGAAACCTCGGATGGGCCCTTGGCCGTGCTTAAATCAAAGGCAGGCGGCTTCGATCAGCGGGGAAACCTCGGCTGGGCACTCTGCCGGGGCTTTATCGGGCTCCGCGGGCCTTTAACGAGGGTCTATGCGGCCTGCTACCGATATCGGTCTGGCGCGTTTGATTTCAGCGGAGGCAAGGACGGGACACCAGGGTTTACCTCGGCTGCAAGCCAGGGGCGCTTGAATCAGCATCAGACGGCTTGTTTCAGCGGGGAGGAACATCGGCTGGGCCCTTGGCCGCGCTTGAATCAGCGGAGCACGGCCTCTTTCAGCGGGGTAAACCTCGGCTGGGCCCTTGGCCGCGCTTGAACCAGCGGCAGGCGGCTTGGATCAACGGGGGGAACATCGGCTGGGTACTCGGCCGGGGCTTCATCGGGCTTTGCGGGTCCGTTACTGGGGTCTACGCGGATTGTCGCTGATATCGGCCTGGCTCGCTTGATTTAAGCGGGGTTAAGCACGGGACACCGAATATACCTCCTCTGTTGGTCGCAACCCGTTTCGGCGACTAAAAATGTGCAGTTAATTATTCATTGTTCTTTTATTTACACCATTGATGCACGATTGATGATCGCTCTCGTGCAGCACAGCGACGCTTCATATAAATAGGCTTTTTTCGGAACTCCAAATTATGGGTTTCGTGCACAGGCGGTACAAAGTCGGAATAAATCCAATTGTTCTCTGTACATACTTTCATTGTAACGATAAAAGTTAGTTCGCCCGCCCGGCTAGCTCAGTCGGTAGCGAACAAGTCTTCTGATCGAGGTGTCGTGAGTTCGATTCATGGGCGGGGGATACTGTCGTGAAGCTTGGTCATGAAATAATTTCTATTGTCATTCTCCCTTCTACCACTGATTCAAAATCATGTACGGCAGTTGTCAGTCACTGACGGAAGTAGCGCCTAGTAACTGGTTAACAGCTAAATCCAGAGATTTAGGCTTTCCAGGAACGGTGAGTAGGTTGACTGACTGCCATGATATGACCTATACAATGTGTTGCTGCGGCGTTTAATCCAACAAAACAAACACGCAACTAACACAAAAATTTGTTTGTACCACAAGTATTGTTCGTTTTTTCTCAACTGTCAGAACATGAATAATTTCACGGTGAATGCGTTTATTAAAATCATTGTTGTAAAACATCCATGAGTTTGCGAAAGCGTGTATTATGATCAAGTTAAGCTGTTTATGCCGTATGATATGTTTTAGTCGAGATATTTTTAATAACAATTAGGCCGCCAGTACAAAAACAATGCATTCAGTCACCGTGAAATTATTCAAGCTTTGACAGTTGAGAAAAAACGGACAATAAAACCCCAAAAATTTGAATTCCGGATATAGTCTATTCATGTGATTGACTATAATTTGTTAGCTAGATGTCTTAATATTGT